>JAYESA010000010.1:116737548-117462548 GCA_036927795.1 Iris macrosiphon | reverse complement strand
AGAAGTATTTGAAGGACAGTAAGACAACTCTAGATGGGGGGTGAATAGAGTGCAGCAAAATAATCTACCCAATTAAAAATTAAGCAGAGTGAAGGCAGATAGCAACTAACAATGTATATATGCAAGACAGTAATGTAAAGTAGTAAGAGTAAGAGAAAGCAAACACAAACACCACGATGTATACTAGTTTTTCTCTGAGAGGACTAGTCCAGTCCCACGAAATCTTGCTCGGAGTTTTATCCACTATAATAACCAATAGTGAATCACAAGTTTTGATCCAAAGGCTTGCCACTTCTTACAACCACGAGTTTTGATCCGAAGGCTCGTAACTTCATGTACGTGCATTTGATACGAAGAGCACGCAGACTTCAAACAGAAGATAGGCTTGATGAACCAAGCTATTACAACTCGTACAACTTTTAACCGAGATCGCACTTGCCTCTTAGAAGGCTGAGGAGTTGATCTTGGAGATGATAAAATTTAGGCTCAGGGGTTTGCTTACTAAAGGATTGAAATATGTAGAATGGATGAGTTATTGAGAGTGTGAAATTCAATCCTATTTATTGGGTGATAGCAAACCGAATTCGGCCAGAGTTCAGATTGGATTTAATTCAAATTTTTGAACGTTGGGCCAAGAAGTCAGGGATTTAATAACTGGATGATTTCATACTAAATAGATGACCAAGTTCGGTACGAGTTTGGCACGAATTTGGTCCAAGTTCGGTTGCCTATTCTAGTAAGGTTTGAGCTTGAATATGGGTTAGTTTGTGTATAAGCATAAAAATCATACAGGCCGCATAGAGTGCATGCCCCTTGAAAAATTAAAGCAGACCGCAGAGGAGTCATATAAAGCCCATGCGGTCCAAACAACAAAGGAGTTAGAGGCCGCATAGGATGATCCCATACGGCCTGTATAGTTACAAAGTAAGGGGCCACATGACACCCTCTAACACGACATTCAATGCCTGTCAGAAGTTCTGACATATCAATCGTTACCCTGAGCGCCTCGAGAGTCATGAGAGAGCGGCGTCTTACAAAAAGATGAAAAGTCACGTTAGTGCATTTATGACCTCATCAGATGTACCATGCCATGTGTTCCCTCATATGCGGCTATGTCCCTATGCGGCCTCATCGTGATGTGGCTAAAGTATCCATTCGACCAAAGCCAGACGAGAAATCGCATGCGGCCATAATACCATGCAGCCGAAGTATCCATGAGACTAAGGTCAAAGGGAAGTACATATGCGGCCAAGACGAGTATGCATCCCAGGGGACAATGCGGTCAAGGTGTTATGCGGCCCTCAACTTGTAAGAGCTTTCCGTTACAACCGAAGAAATCTTCACACAATCAGTGTTGACTACGTATCCAGCTGACCAAGTCACATACACAACGAAGTTAACAACAATCCTGAGATATCATATAACAACATATCCCCACCGAGGCCATATGGCAGCACATCCGTGGTATGCGGCTACAGTTGCAACCATATTCTGTTGAAAGAACCCCCATACGGCCACTAAAAAGAGGCATATACGACACCTATAGCCCGTCAATGGGATGGCTATAAATAACAAGAGTAGCCTACACCCCAGAGGACAAAGACGGGCAACAAGTAGAGAAGAGAGAACTAAAAAGAGATTCTGTTATGACTCGCACCAGGATGAGGGCACGAGTAGTGAACCACGCCTAGCCTACGCTGTAACAACAACGTAGAACGCTGTCTAGGACAACAATACTATCTAAACATCTCACACAATTTATATAAGGTACATGTCATGTCATCTCAACTCCAAATAGAGGAATAATATAATGGTATATAATAATGAAACCAATACTCAATCACAATGTCAAACTAGAGAAAGAAATGGCACGATATAAAATAGAAGCAAAAGAAATACAAGAGTCACAAATACAAGTCCAAGTCTAACATCTAGTCATAACACAATAGTCACCAAAATAATAATACATGCCAAGGCTCTAAAGAGTCAAATACAAAACAATAATAAAAGTTAAGTCTCCTCTGTGGCTAGTGCTACATTTTCATGTACTAGAGGTGTTATCTCTCCAGCTGGCTCTCCATCCTGTGCCCCGTAATATATGGGACATCTCCACTAACCAGTCATCTGAAAAATATATCCAATTAGGATTGGAGCGAAGTATAAAACTCTGAAAGCAGTTCCAAATACATGGTAGAGCATATATGACAAGTAATAGAAAAGAATACAAGATGAACTAGCAACTAAGAAATAAAAATGAACTAGAAAAAGCATTTAAAGTACTGGAAGAAGAACATAAAATATGAAATAACTGCAAGTAACGAAAATAGATAATACTAGCTAATGTGTCTTAGAGTATAATTTTATTATGTGATCGGTTTAGGATGAACACGAATGCAATAAGGTAACTCGATTATACGTGTGATGTGTAATCAACATACACACGAATACACTGGGGCTTTGATTACATAACCAAATCCTACTCCCCCATCCCCAACCAATACTCATGAATCCGATCACGACACGTTACAAACACAAGTAACATAGGCACACTGTACACAAGACAGTGTGTGAACACGAAGTATGTAAACCCCCTCACCTAGAGATTTAGTTATTTTAATTTAATATAATATTTAAAAATATTATTTTTATTATTAATTAGGATTAAGTAAACAAAATTATCCTCTAAAAATATTTTTCGTAGCTTTAATTTTTAGGAGCTCAACATTAGCCATTATCTCCAAACAAATTTTATATGCATGATCTAAACGAGCCCACCTTAATTTATGATTATTATATCTCACTCAAACACGTATCCTTGTGCTCTATTTTTTAATGTAAAATATTCGAGTAAAAAACTCAATTTCTAGCACCTATAGTGCAACCGTTGACCATTCCAATTTAAATTGGAGATCCAATTTCGACCAATTCTTTTGACCTAATGCATGATCATGATATAAACTAGGTCTAAGACACACATGATACCTGTATCCCACTCTATTGAACCTCTATGTGCAACCCACCCTCAATAGTCACAAATGATCAATTTTCTAGTGAATCAGACCAACCTATCAAACTAAACCGCAACGACCCGAACCTGACCCAACTAGAAATAGTTGGACTTAACCTATGTTGACTAAGCTAGGTTTGACCATCCATATTAAACATTATTTTAGTTTTGGACAACCATGGGTTTATTAAATTATTAGGGTGGAATATGAAAGGGAAGGGGTTATAACTTATGACCTTTCCTTACCCCATTGGTAACTCCAAACCCTTCCCCTCCCTACTAGGCTGCCCATAACCCCCATCTCTTCACCTCTCACATTCAAACCACCTGAAGCAAAAAAAATTCTTACTCTCTTCCTAATATTTTCTCTTCACAAACTATCTCCAAATTCCTTCTCTATCTCCCTCCACACCTCCATCTATCCAACCCTACCCAGGCTGAATCTGAATTCAGCAACACCCCCACCAATCCGACCCTATCTCCTTCCACAGTAAGTATCTTTCTCTCAAATTTTGTATTCTTCTTCCTCTCCTTGTATTTTCACTTTCTATTTACAAACCTTCCATCAAATTTTACTCTAAGTTCCTCAAAACAGCCCTCCATCAGAGGTGTCCAAGCTGAATCTGAATTCAGTGTATCCTCTTCTCAAGCCACTCCACCACCTCCATAGCCTCTAAACCACCACCATAGCATCTAAATATCATTCCCCTACCTATCCTTAACAATTTTAATTTATAACTCAGTACCTAAATCATCCCACAACTCTTCCAAACATCCCCTACAAACAAAGACACCCTACTGAATCCGCCAGCAATAACACCACTTCAACACCTTATTGCCACCACTTTCAGTACCAAAACCCCTTCAACAACCACCCTATCCTCATTCTATACCTCTCCCCTAATCTCTCTAAGCCCCAAAGTACTTGGAGAAATGTTTTAAAGTCCCGGACAGCAGCTACGAGACGAAGTATCCAAATCTGGACAGATTTGTGCAAGCAGTACACAGCCCTCCTTTGCCTTCCTATTTTACTTTGGTAAGAGCTCCAACTCCTCCTACTCAACCCTCTCTATATGTAATTCATATACTTATTAAATTTTACCAACTTTTTATTCATATTTTTTATGATATTATACTAAGAACACTTATTACTTCTCATGTCTAGACTTGAATGTTATTTATGCACTTGTTTCCATGATCTAAAACCCAAGCAACCACTTACAAAACATAATTTTTACTCCAATTGTCACTAAATTTCAGAATATATATTCTTTGTTTAGGGTGTTATATATAAATAAATGCATAGTTGCGACATGATTAAATGTTGTGCAACTAGTAGTGCACTTTGCCTAGGTTTTGTGATAGCTAGTTTTATTGTTTATAAATACTATGTTAGAATGTAGAAGATGCCATGCTAGGATTGTTCACTAGTTATAGTAGTGTTTTCACACATATTTCATGACAAATGCAAGTTAGGAATGATGTATCTGCCATTATCTTATTATAAATTCAGATTTGACTTGTCTATGTATACTTGACATTTTGTAGTAGAACGAGAGTTGTATATAGTTGGATAAATGGATATACTTGAGAAATAAAGTATGTGACTGTTTGTGATGACTCTAACTTGACCTATTATTAATGCTCATATGCATATTTTAATAGACAAAACTAATCCTAAGGTTGGTTAACATAGTTTGACACTTAGTGAATACCAAGGTTGATGATATATTGTATTTGAAAATCTAGTGTGAGAACACCTAGTACCTATATAAACCTTCGTTATAACCATATTTATGAGGCTTGATGATGTTATGTGACTAGTAGGCTTTGTATTTACACACTTTGTAAACCCCCTGAATTTTCAGGAATTTTTAAAACAATTTTACACAATTTTCTGTAATTTTCTAGGATTAAAACTAAGGTATTTTATAATTAAAATGATTTTTTAATGATGTTAATTAATATTAACATATTATGTAAATAATATTTTTGTGTGTAAAATGAAAAACTAGACATAGGATAATTTTTCGGGAATTTATTGGATTCCGGAAGCATTTTTAAAGCCATAGAAACTAATGTACAATTAAACCAAATTAAACCCAAAACTGAACCCGGTTTATTTTAAATAAACCAAACCAAACCGACCCAAACCGTGGTGAACCGAACCGGACCAACCCAGCCCTTAACGGGTCGGGTCGGATCCAAAGTGAACCCGACCTGGACCCGAAACTCGGCCAAAAAACCCTAATCCTAATCCTAACGGAATTACTGTTTCGGCGGCGCCCCTATTTAACCCCCTCCGCCTGAACCCTAGCCCGCCGTCCCACCTTTCCCCTCGCCGCCCTAGCCATCAACGGGCTCCGCTCGACCTCGAACCCCCACAGCCGACCATCCCCTCACCGTCTCCACCTTCCCTCCGCCCTAGCCCAGCCCAGCACCACCACCATCACCCCCTTCCCCCTCGAGACCGACCCTCCACCACCGCAGCAGCCATCTTCGCTTCGCCTGAGCCGCCCGCAGCCCCAGCCTCGAAACTCGTCTTCCGTCCAACCCCGCGCAGCCTCGACGACCCGCTGCCCTAACCCGGACACTGCCGATTCGAACCAAGACACAGCACGGCTGACCCGGACACGGCAAAACCCAGAACTCGGACACGGCAAAATTATCGTTCTACGGAGCCCTGTTCAGGTAACCCGTTCTCTCTCCTCATTGCTCCGTTTTCTGTTTCGTCAGTTGTGATGCGTAGGCTGTGTGACCCTCTCGATGCCCGTGCAACCCGCTCGGTGCGTCGCGTCCTGTGGCGATCGCGAACCGCGATCCAAAAATAGAAAAAATAACACCCTATTTTTTCCCGGAATTGAGTACGCCTCGCCAAACGGGACAACTTGGTCGCGTGCGGTCTTCACCGAAACGTGCGCGCCGTTGATACGGACGTGTGGGATTTCGCAGAAGTTGATTTGGATGTGCGTGCACACCGGAATCAACGCGTATCCGCCGACAACGCCCCGTATCTGCCTGTTCTGGAACACGTTGTAATTTTGTGTACACACGTCGGATCGAAACAAAACTTGCGCCATCGGACTCGTAGCAATACGCTGGTCCTGTGACCCAAGTTTGGTTCGATTCTGAGAACGTTGACAAAATTACGTATTGTGGGCCCCGCCCCGCGGCTCCACTTGACGGACGATTTTGTGATCGGCTCATCGGAATCCAATTCTAGAAGTTTCATTGGGTTCGTATCATCGTTCTGGACTTGTTGACACTAAGTTTGACGAATTTGGAGACCATTGGTTCTGACACATTTTTCGGTGCAAAGCGGCCCACATATGGACCCTGCTTTGACCAAAAACTGTCATTTTTGCCCTTGTGTCCAAATTGGACTTAAGGACAGACATTTCTATCTATTTGATATTTTCTGAGCCTGTTGGTGATGTTTATTTCAGTTTTTGGAGGAGTACCTACAGGATCCACTGATACAGGGACAACTGTTGGTATTCCAACCCCAAGCAAGTGTATCTTGCCAAATCTTGCAGTTATTGTTACATATTTCCTTGTTCATTTATATGGTTGTACATGCTTGACCTAGGACCGTGTGACTTAGCGTCCGATTAATAGTCGGGTTCCAACCCCGTACGCGGAGTTGTGTAACGTCGCCTAGAGATGGACATTCGTGACCCTTTACATTCTCGTACTTGTCTTATCAAGTACACTATAACCCAGAACACTTGACACTATTCATGAGACATAATCTTCCTGAGATATTTATGGTGATTCTATATAGGATACAGGTTTTATGACATAGACATTATATTTATAGATAGTATATGACTTGTTGCATTTAGCTATGATCTCGCGTAACATGGACATGAGACGTTATAGACATGAGACGTGTGGTTACATTGGGTGGGGAGAGACACACAGGCTACAGGCTGTTTTATATATATCTACTACTATTGTGAGGTCGTAGACTCTCCAACAGAGCTAGGCACATTACTTGTTATTACTGCTATCGGTTCCCCGACACAGAGCTTGTAATGGCTCAGCCTGAGTACTAGTGATGCTCTCACTTGCATTTCACATAGATGGTTACATACTTACCCTGTTTATTTCATTTACTATTGAACTGCATATATTTTGGCTTGTATTATTGTGTACCTTGCTATGTCCCCTGAGGACCTGGATCCGGATTATGTCCCCAGGATTAGCAGACGATTTCTATTCCGAGGTTTACGGGACAGCAGTAGCAGGAGCAGGAGTTGATATAGGAGCTGTACCGATTTCCGAGGATGAGGTGTTAGCTGAAGACTTTTTCTGAGTATCTGTGTTCCATACTCAGTATTTGCTGTGGCTATCTTTATTCTTGTATCCTGACAGTTGTATCAGACTCATTATCAGGTTATTTCCCGAGTTTATATTATATTGAGATTGATCTTGCTTCATGATTATGATATTGTTGTATTCATTTCTGTGGATGAGATTAGTATATTTAGACCCTTATTATTGTATTACTGCTTAAGTGCGCCCCGATGGATCCATTAAATTGGGTTTGTCCATCGGTGTATGCTGCTGGCCATTGCCACGTGTCTAGTCCCTCGATATTTTGGGACTGGGACGTGACATGGTTTTTATGGTAGCCCATGCAGGTCAAGAGCATATTGTCTCGGTTACGTTACTGTGCCGAGCAAGCCTGCACCTAGGATTAGAGTATAGGATCTCATCCCCAACTGACTATGACTCATCCTCCTTCCAATCCATTCCGTTAAAAAATTGCATCCTGCTTGATTCATGTGCCTTCTCATTAGTTCCTTGAGTGTAGCCTTCTCCTAGAATATAGAAGTCCTAGTTGATAGAATGATAAGTAGGATAACCTTCCTATTAAGAGTACAACTAGGATATTGAAACACCCCTAAGTAGAACGCTTAATGAACCCTAGCGTCCCCCACCTATAGAATAATTTACCATTATTTCTTGTTATAGTCATGAATGACCTAAGAGTAGTATAGGCACTACTAAGAGCTAGTTAGAGATTTGACCCTAGTGTTTGACCCCAGTCTTGAGGAACCCATAGAAATCCGAGATCGAATGTTAGAACTGAACCTAATGTGCATAGTGAGATAGTGTTAGGATATAGGTTCGTGTCGTGATATTAGCAGACGGTACCTCAGGAAGCCCAGAGCAATGAGTATGACATTCCCCATGAGATCATACCTCAAACACGAAGAATTGCTCGCCACCTTCACCTTAGGAAACCATGATATTATCTAGAGCCCCATATTTTAATTTCATATGTTGTTCATCTGCGACCTTAACGTTCGCTAATGCGCAATGACTAAAATATGTTCTTCTTTCCTCCGTCTTTCAATTCGTGCCACCTGACACTTCTGATAGTAGGCCAAGTAATTTTATTCCTTGTTAAGGACCCATAGTTTGCTAGGATTATAGCTGTAGTCTTGAATTTGAAAATTTTGTGCTTGGTAGTTAGAGTTCGATAAGTTTGAGTTAATCTTGTAGATTGTGACCCGATGATTATCCCTTAGTGTTAAATCACGTAATTTGTACCCCCACCTTGATGCAAGTTATATTCCCTTTCCCTTGAGACTAGTACCACATAGTCCACTTGACCCATCAAGGCGGTGTAACTGAATGGCATTAATCGCATGCTAGCAAAAGATGATAGTGTTTATTCAGACAATAGAATTTAGAGGTCCTTGCCCCTATTTGGTCGACTTGCGACTTAGACAAGGAGGTTGTATGATAACTATAGAGATTATAGAGTCTTTTATTACTGTTGCTTATTTTGTTTTTGTGAACTTGAATAATTTATACCTCCTTTCATCATCATCTAGCGTACTTATATTTCATATACTACCTTGACTTATGCTGCTATTTTATAGCCTAGTTTTGCAAGCTTATTCTTTATCAAGCTTGTTCATGACATATGTATTATTGGGGAGGTCCACAATAATATATTTCAGAATCAGTGTATTACGGTCTGATTAACCATAGTGCGCTTGATTCGCCCATCGTAATACTACTTTACATGGATTGAGATATGTAGTGATTAGTAGACGAATGTACTTGCCCTAGACATATCTGACATATCGTATCGGTTACATAACTGTACTAATACTAGCATGCGAACAAAGGATTACCTAAATAGGATTTCAATCCACAACTGCTTTAACAATTCTCATTTGAATTCTTTAAACGCCTTGATCCCGATACTTCTATTCTATTACGTCTCCCTTGAACTCTTTATTATTGATCTTCGTCTTCCCTTATTTCGGAAAGACGAAACCTCATGCTGGGTATAAAGTTTGATACACAGAGAGTACTAGATATACCCCATAGGCCGACCACATACTTAAGGATTATTCTTTCGTAATTAAGGACATATTATATGTGATATGATCGGTGTTGAAGTTTCGAGGATTGAATGACATGAGTAAATAAGTTAAGGAATATTTTCTTAAGGTATATAGCCTTATGTGATAGATGGGTAAATCCTAAGTTGGGTAGCAGTGCATTGCCAACTCGAGAGGAATTTCTTTTAGATCGTGATCGAGTAAGATTAGATTGGAAGAGGTTCAAGCCATTTTAATTTTGAGAAATTTAGAAGAATGACTAAGATGATGAGGATTAATGAATTGATATTGAGGACCCAATATTTATACCTTAAGTACATGATTTTAATTTTTTTTTGAACAATAAAGGTAGAATCATCAATTTGAATTTGGAGGATAAATATAGAATTTCAGACTTGAACATTGGTGGACTGCATTTAAATTATTTTTCAATTTGATGATTTGAGTTAAAAAAAATTTGATGGTTGGACTACCTATTTGAAATATTGAGGATGTGAATGAAATTTAAAAAGTTGAAGCATACAAAAAATTATAAGTAAAAATGGAAATAATATTGGACTCGAATTACTTCTAGAGGAGATTATGATAGTTAGAGATCGTGAGGTAAAATTTACATGCGTATTTAAATCTTAAAGATGTTATATGGATTTAATTTAAATTTGGATATGGATAATTTGAAAAAGTGAGAAGAGATAACCATAGGTTGAATCTTGATTGAAACAGTGGTCATCTTAACCTTGAAGTGATTGCGATGGATATGATTAGGATTTTAATTATCGCAAGGAGATTGCGATTGACTTGCCTTATGTACATGAAGGATCAATAAATTATGTTTTATTTTAATTTTGAGGACGACATTGTTTTAAGCTGGCTGGATTGTGAAACCCCCTCACCTAAGAATTAGACCTACTTGGCTTAGATAGTGAGATTGAGGCTAGCTCGAATCCACTTAGAAATAGAACACGGTATTTTTATTTAGTTTTACAACATGGTATCACTTGGCGCACCTTACCATTGCTTCGATAATTGGAGCACTTCACTAGTCACTGCCTTCCTACAAATTCCACATCCTTGTCCTAGACATGCCCATCCTCCATTTTCATCTTTGTGCAATGTTTCAATGGTTGGGCATTTTTATGCAAAAGAGCATTTAGGTGTCCACACTATTGGACATGACACAAGAAGAAACCGATTTTTCGCTCATTTGGATTTTTCCCATGATTTTCGGAATATGCAACGCGCAACATCGCCCACTCCGTTAAATCTACCCTTGCATTTTAACCAATGCAAATCTTATACCATCATTGTCTTCTACCGTGGCTTAATTTTAATTTCGAGGACGAAATTTTTATAAGTTGGGTAGATTGTAAACCCCCTGAATTTTCAGGAATTTTTAAAACAATTTCACACAATTTTCTGTAAAATTTTAGGATTAAAACTAAGGTATTTTGTAATTAAAATGATTTTTTAATGATGTTAATTAATATTAAAATATTATATAATAATATTTATGGGTGTAAAATAAAAAACTAGACAGGGTAATTTTTCGAGAATTTATTGGACTACGAAAGCATTTTTAAAGCCCTAGAAACTAATATACATTTAAACCAAATTAAACCCTAAACTGAACCCGGTTTATTTTAAATAAACCAAACCAAACCGACCCAAACCGTGGTGAACCGAACCGGACCAACCCAGTCCTTAACGGGTCGGGTCGGATCCAAATTGAACCCGACCCGGACCCGAAACCCGGCCAAAAAACCCTAATCCTAATCCTAACGGAATCACTGTTCCGGCGGCGCCCCTATTTAACCCCCTCCGCCTGAACCCTACCCCGCTGTCCCACCATTCCCCTCGCCGCCCTAGCCGTCGACGGTCTCCGCTCGACCTCGAACCCCCACAGTCGACCATCCCCTCACCGTCTCCACATTTCCTCCGCCCTAGCCCAGCCCAGCACCACCACCATAACCACCTTCCCCCTCGAGCCCGACCCTCCACCACCGCAGCAGCCATCTCCGCTTCGCCTGAGCCGCCTGCAGCCCTAGCCTCGAACCTCGCCGTCTTCCGCCCAGCCCCACGCAGCCTCGAAGACCCGCTGCCCTAACCCGGACACGGCAGATTCGAACCAGGACACAGTACGACTGACCCGGACATCGCAAAACCCAGAACCCGGACACGGCAGAATCATCGTTCTACGGAGCCCTGTTCAGGTAACCCGTTCTCTCTCATCGTTGCTCCGTTTTCTGTTCCGTCAATTATGATGCATAGGCTATGACCCTCTCGATTCCCGTGCAATCCGCTTGGTGTGTCGCGTCCTGTGGCGATCGCGAACCACGATCCAAAAACAGGAAAAATAATACCCCATTTTTCCTCGAAACTGAGTACGCCCCGCCAAACGGGACGACTTGGTCGCGTGCGGTCTTCACCGAAATGTGCACGCCATTGATACGGACGTGCGAGATTTCACAGAAGTTGATTTGGATGTGCGTGCACACCGGAATCAACGCGTATCCGCCGACAACGCCCCGTATCTGCCTGTTCTGGAACACGTTGTAACTTTGTGTACACACGTCGGATCAAAATAAAACTTATGCCATCAGACTAGTAGCAATATACTGGTCCTGTGACCCAAGTTTGGTTCGATTCTGAGAACGTTGACAAATCACGTATCGGGGGCCCCACGGCTCTACTTGACGGGCGATTTTGTGATCGGCTCATCAGAATCCAATTCTGGAAGTTCCGTTGGGTTCGTATCATCGTTCTGGACTTGTTGACACTAAGTTTGACGAATTTGGAGACCATTGGTTCTGACACGTTTTTTGGTACAAAGTGGCCCACATGTGGACCCCGCTTTGATCAGAAACTGTCATTTTTGCCCTTGTGTCCAAATTGGACTTAAGGACAGACGTTTCTAGCTATTTGATATTTTTTGAGCCAGTTGGTGATGTTTATTTCAGCTTTTGGGGGAGTACCTACAGGATCCACTGATACAGGGACAGCTATTGGTATTCCAACCTAGGCAAGTGTACCTTGCCAAATCTTGCAGTTATTGTTACATATTTCCTTGTTCATTTATATGGTTGTACATGCTTGACCTAGGACTGTGTGACTTACTTAGCGTCCGATTAATAGTCGGGTGCCAACCTCGTACGCGGAGTTGTGTAACGTCGCCTAGAGATGGACATTTGTGACCCTTTACATTCTCATACTTGTCTTATCAAGTACATTATAACCCAGGACACTTGACACTATTCATGAGACAGAATCTTCCTGAAATATTCATGGTGATTCTGTATAGGATACAGGTTTTATGACATAGACATTATATTCATAGATAGTATATGACTTGTTGCATTTAGCTATGATCTCGCATGACATGGACATGAGACGATATGGACATGAGACGTGTGGTTACATTGGGTGGGGAGAGACACACATGCTACAGGCTATTTTATATATATCTACTACTATTGTGAGATCGAAGACTCTCCAACAGAGCTAGGCACATTACTTGTTATTACTGCTACCGGCTCTCCGACACAGAACTTGTAGTGGCTCAGCCTGAGTACTAGTGATGCTCTCACTTGCATTTCACATAGATGGTTACATACTTATCCTATTTATTTTATTTACTATTGCACTGCATATATTTTGGCTTGTATTATTGTGTACCTTGCTATGTCCCCTGAGGACCTGGATTCGGATTATGTCCCCAGGATTAGCAGACGATTTTTTCCCGAGGTTTACGGGACAGCAGCAGCAGGAGCAGGAATTGATACAAGAGCTGTACCGATTTCCGAGGAAGTGGTGTTAGCTGAAGACTTTTCCTGAGTATCTGTGTTCCATACTCAGTATTTACTGTTGCTATCTTTATTGTTGTATCCTGACAGTTGTATCAGACTCATTATCAGGTTATTTCTCGAGTTTATGTTATATTGAGATTGATTTTGCTTTATGATTTTGATATTGTTGTATTCATTTTTGTGGATGAGATTAGTATATTTAGACCCTTATTGTTGTATTACAGCTTAAGTGCGCCCAAATGGATCCATTAAATTGGGTTTGTCCATCGGTGTGTGCTACTGGCCATTGCCACGTGTCTAGTCCCTCGATATTTTAGGACTGTTGCGTGACACTTTCTTGGTCTTGACTAGTGAACTTTAGCCAACCTACTTTATTAGAACCCCTAATTATTGTAGACTCTAAATAATTGATGGCATTGTGTAAGTTCTATCCTTGATTAGTTTAGACCCTAATTATCTAATGATTAATGATGTAGTGTAGTTGTACTCTTGTGCATGCTTAGTGAACCATGCTATAATGACTAATTTTATGATATTATATATTTAGGCTCTTGGGATCGCACGAGCGTGGATTCGAGAGCAAGTTCTTTGTGTTATCAGCTTGGAGTTCCAGGCAAGTGTACCTTGCCAACTTGCAGTAGATCCTGTGATATTATTTGCTTGTATTCTTTCCATATACTTCTATGTTGTACATGTTTAACCTAGGACCGTAAGACGTTTCTTAGCATCCGAACAAGATTTGGGTATTGACGCCGTACGCAGAGTCGTGTAACGTTATTTAGAGAGTTGATTCGACGAGCCTATTTTTACGTGCTTGTTTTACCAAGTACTTCATACCATAGGACACTTGAAACTATTTATGTAATAGAATATTTCTTGAGTTATTCATGGTAATTCTGTATAGGCTTATAGGATTCGTGATATAAGACTTACATATATAGAGATATCATTATGACGTTGTACTAGCTAGAGGTCATGATCTTGCGAGTTATGGACATGAGACGTGCAGTTACATTGGGTGGGGAGAGACACACCATACTACAGGCTGATTATTTATATATATACTATACTAATGGAGGTGCTTTGGCACATATACTGGACTACGTGATATTACTTGCTGCTATGGGCTCTCTGACACAGAGCTTGTAGTGGTTTCAGCTTGAGTACGAGTGATGCTCTCACGTGCATATCACTTAGATAGTTACATTACTTTACCAATGAGTATGTGGTATTATACTATTTTACTTTGGTATGTTATTTCTTGTATCTTGTTACGTCCCTCTGAGGACCTGGTCCCTTGCCAGTTTTGCAGCATAGACCGTTGTGGAGCCTGTCTGGAGTTGCTGAAGTATGTTGCTTTGTCTTGCAAGCATTGGTGCCAGGTACTTATATCAGTTCTTCCGGAGTTATGGTTATTATTCATATTGTTTATTCATCTGCTGATATAGCCTAGTTTTATAGACTCCTATTTCTTTCTCGAGTCTATTCGAGCTTATGTGTTATTGACTGCCGACTTTAGCATATGTAGTTCATTCTTGATATTTGGTTCTGTATGTGGATTGAGACATAGATATTTTCAGTATTCTTGGATAGTTGCCCTTATATTACAGCTTATATATATTTGAGTCGGACTAGAGTCTGGTCGAATGCGTACCTGACATGTTACGTATTCCTAGTCCTACATATTTTGGGACTAGGCGTTACATATTTTTTTGGTGGCCCATACAGGTCTTGATTAAATCGTTTCGGTTACTTTCCAGTACCGAGCGAGCGTGTAATCAAGATTAACAGTATTAGTATCTCAATCCACAACTGATTTAAAAATTCCTTAGCATTTGATTATCACCATTGGACTTCATAATTGTAATTTTTTATTCTCCTCGACATCCTTATTATTGTTTATCATCTCTCCCTATTTCAGATAGATGAATGTTCGTGCGCGGTGTTTCCTCGAGAAGCAGATCCTTGTCAAGGCAGAAGAAGATATACTGGATATAAATTTTTGAGAAGATGGTTACCCTTAATAGGATAGGTAAATAGGTTATTCCTATATGTTAGAGCTAGTATAGATTGTTAGCATAAGAATTGAATATAGTATTAGAGGCCTAAAACTAATAAAACCTTACCCTTGCTTAAGGTAACCGTAATTTGGAAGTATTAGAAGTTAGAAATATGGTTTGGAATACTTTATGGAATACATAGCTAGATGCTAGGGATCGGATATGGCTCATGATGGTGATACAAGAAATTATATTATGACCTTAAGAAATTGGAACCTTACGTAGCAGGCCATAGTGGTTAAATCTCTAGTTGTCTTGTGACTTTTAGTATAAAAAATAGATCTTATGACCCCTTAAATTATTGATGACTATAGGTTTGGACTAAATAGATATGTAGATTGCTAGACCTAATGTTTGAGTAATTAGATAACTCAAGTACTAAAGTATAGCTTTCTAAATTAAATTAGATATATTTGATTAATTGGGTTGTCAGTGTTAATTGAACAAGTGAGTACCACTCGTAGACAAGCTAGTATCTGTGATAGAGCAAATAGGTTGAAGGATGAGAGTTTTATGTTTTAGTCTTGAGTTAGATATAGTGAATTGCCTATAATATATGATAAGCTATAACAAGATGGTAACGATGTAGTTTGGATGAATGCTATATATGGAATGAACAAGGAAAAAATCTCAGGTTCAAGGTGAAGAAGGTAGAATGGTAACAAGAAGAGTCACGAGGAGTACATGATCTTGAGCATTTTAAATCATGAGAAAGATCAAGGAAGGACTGAAGATTTATCACTCGGCAGTTGCCTAGAAGATCTATACTATGAAGCGGAAAGTATTGGGTCATGATTGATGAAGCTTATAATTGAAAACAAGATTAACATACTAAAAGGATATGAAGGTGAGTAGAAAACAACTGATCGCATAATCCAAAGAGAAGGAATTATGGTATGGACTTGAGGTAATAATAATTTTAGCATTTATGAATTGTAATGCTTTTGAAATTTTGAGAATTTAGTGCGAGTAAAAATTGTTGATCAGTCTCAAAGTGATACGAATTTTAAGGAATTAAACACAGGTTCAGAATAACTTACTGACTTGTTGGTCATTCTGTAGAGGATTGTCACAAGACCCTTAGATTATAGATTTAGATATGGTAGAAAAGTGTAAATGGAAGATAGAAGTCTTATAGGAATGATAGCTGAATATTGTGGGTTTACACGTAAACTTATTAGGGCCAGGGATTTAGATTTTTTACTGAGCTTGCTGGACCTATCCTCGGTAGTAGGTGATGAGAACCTATTTCCAATTTACCATAGCCGATGGATTTTTGGATTTTAGAAATCTTATTCTTTTTATTGTATTGATTATATTTTTATCTAGGGTATTTAGAATGATTGAATAGATATTTATTACATAATTTCTATTTTTTTTGTACTACGTATTTGAATAGGGGCTTATGACGTATTTCATTATATGTATTTCTCCTAGGAATCGTTGAGTTGAGTTTCTAGACTATGTATGACTGACTGACTAGATTAGAGTTATTATTGCTAAGAGCAATTATAAGAAGTTAGGTTAGAGGATTTTATTGGGGATACTATAGGTTGATGACGTTGTACCAAGGAAAGAATAAAAAAATAATAACAGTCTTAGCTGTAGAATAAAGGATTTAGATACTACATAGGTAGCCTTGAAGATTTTGTGCTTGTAAGATTTTAGTGCCTAACCCATGCACTCCTTTAATAGTTAAGGTATGACATCATTTTCCTTGTAGATATTAAAAGATTCAAACTGAGTTTGTGTTGCGGCATCCTTGTATAACCTAGGCCTATAGGTGATGATTTTTTTTTAGATGACGATTAGCATGATAATAATAATGAGATAGTACATGATGGTGAGAATATGTTTTAAGGACCAATATGGAAGTCTAAGATTTTTAGAATGGGTATGAGTAAGTACCAAAATGTGTTTATATATTTATATATATGATGAGTTGTGGTTGGAGAGATTGATTTTGAGTTTTGAGGACAAAATTTTTCTAAGGTGGATAGATTGTAAACCCCCTCACCCAGAGATTTAGTTATTTTAATTTAATATAATATTTAGAATTATTATTTTTATTATTAATTAGGATTAAGTAAACAAAAGTATCCTCTAAAAATATTTTTCGTAGCTTTAATTTTTAGGAGCACAACATTAGCCATTATCTCCAAACAAATTTTATATGCATGATCGTCTGAGCCCACATTAATTTATGATTATCATATCTCACTTAAACACATATCCTTGTGCTCTATTTTTTAATTTAAAATATTCGGGTCAAAAACTCAATTTCTAGCACCTACACTGCAACCGTTGACTATTCTAATTTAAATTGGAGATCCAATTTCAACCAATTCTTTCGACCTAATGCATGATCATGATCTAAACTAGATCTAAGACACACATAATACCTGTGTCCCACTCTATTGAACCTCTATGTGCTACATACCCTCAATAGTCACAAATGACCAATTTTCTAGTGAATCAGACCAACCTAGTCAAACTAAACCGCAACGATCCGAACCTGACCCAACTAGAAGTAGTTGGACTTAACCTAGGTTAAATAAGCTAGGTTTGACCATTCATATTAAAAATTATTTCAGTTTTGGACAGCCATGGGTTTATTAAATTATTAGGGTGAAATGTGAAAGGGAAGGGGTTATAATTTGTGATATTTCCTTACCCCATTTGGTAACTCCAAACCCTTCCCCTCCCCACTAGGTTGTCCATAACCCCCCTTTATTCACCTCCCCCATTCAAACCACCTGAAACAAACTTCTTTCTAACTCTCTTCCTCACATTTTCTCTTCACAAACCATCTCTAAATTCCTTCTCTATCTCCCTCCACACCTCCATATATCCAACCCTACCCAGGTTGAATCTGAATTCAGCAACACCCCCCCACCAATCCGACCCTATCTCCCTCCACAGTAAGTATATTTCTCTAATATTTTTTTATTCTTCTTCCTCTCCCTGTCCTTATCACTTTCTCTTCATAAACCTTCCATCAAAATTCAATCTAAGTTCCTCAAAACAACCCTCCATCAGAGGTGTCCAGGATGAATCCGAATTCAGTGTATCTTCTCAGACCACTCCACCACCTCTATAGCCTCTAAACCACCACCACATCATCTAAATATCATTTCCCAACCTCTCCTTAATAAGTTTAATTTATAACTCAGCACCTAAATCATCCTACAACTCTCCCAAACACCCCTACAAAATGAAGACACCCTGCTGAATTCGCCAGCAATAGCACCACTTCAATACCTTGTTGCCACCACTTCCAGTACCAAAACCCCTTCAAAAACCATCCTATCCCCATTCTCTACCTCTCCCCTAATCTCTCTAATCCCAAAAGTACTTAGAGAAATATTTTGAAGCCCAGGACAGCAACTACGAGACGAAGTATCCAAGTCTGGACAGATTTGTGCAAGTAGTGCACAACCCTCTTTTGCCTTCCTATTTCACTTTGGTAAGAGCTCCAACTCCTCTCAACCCTCTCTATATGTACTTCATATCCCTATTAAATTTCATTAACTTTCTCTTCATATTTTTTATGATATTACACCAAGAACACTTATTACTTCTCATGTCTAGACTTGAATATTATTTATGCACTTGTTGCCCTATTCACTTTGCCATGATCTAAAACCCAAGCAACCACTTGCAAAATATTATTTTTAATCTAATTTTCACTAAATTTTAGAATATATAAGTTTTATTTAGGGTATTATATATAAATAAATGTATGATTGAGACATGATTAAATGTTGTGCAACTAGTAGTGCACTTTGCCAAAGTTTTGTAATAGCTAGTTTTATTGTTTATAAACACTATGTTAGAATATAGAAGATGCCATGCTAGGGTTGTTCACTAGTTGTAGTAGTGTTTTCACACATGTTTTATGACAAATGCAAGTTAGGAATGAGGTATATGACATGATCTTATTATAAATTTATATTTGACTTATCTATGTATACTTGACATTTTGTAGTAGAACAAAAGTTGTATATAGTCGGATGAATGGATATACTTTAGAAATAAAGTATGTGATTTTTTATGATGACCCTAACTTGACCTATTTTTACTGGTCATGTGCATGTTTTAATAGACAAAACTAACCCTAGGTTGGTTAACATAGTTTGACACTTAGTGAATACCAAGGTTGATGATATGTTTTATATGAAAATCTAGTGCGAGAACACCTAGTATCTACATGAACCTTCGTTATAACCATGTTTATGAGGCTTGATGATGTTATGTGACTATTAGGCTTGGTGTTTACACACTTTCTTGGTCATTGACTAGTGAACCTTAGCCAACCTACTTTGTGAGAACCCCTCATTATTTTAGACTCTAAATAACTGATGGCATTATGTAAGTTGTATCCTTGATTAATTTAGACCCTAATTATCTAATGATTAATGACGTAGAGTAGTTGTACTCTTGTGCATGCTTAGTGAACCGTATCATAGTGACTGATTTTATGATATTATATATTTAGGCTCTTAGGATCGCACAAGTGTGGATTCGAGAGCAGGTTCTTTGTATTATCAGCTTGGAGTTCCAGGTAAGTGTACCTTGCCAACTTGCAGTAGATTTTGTGATATTATTTTCTTGTATTCTTTCTATATACTTTTGTGTTGTACCTGTTCAACCTAGGACCGAGAGACGTTGCTTAGCGTCCGAACAAGATTCGGGTGTCGACGCCGTACGCGGAGTCATGTAACATCATTTAGAGAGTTAATTTTACGATCCTATTTTTATGTGCTTGCTTTACCAAGTACGTCATACCATAGGACACTTGACACTATTCATGTGACAAAATCTTTCTTGAGTTATTCATGGTGATTCTATATAGGCTTACAGGATTCGTGATATGAGACTTGCATATATAGAGATATCATTATGACGTCGTACTAGCTAGAGGTCATGATCTTGCGAGTTATGGACATGAGACATGAGGTTACATTGGGTGGGGAGAGACATACCATACTACAGGCTGATTATTTATATATATACTATACTAATGGAGGTGCTTTAGCACATATACTGGACTACGTGATATTACTTGCTGCTATGGGCACCCTGACACAGAGCCTGTAGTGGTTTCAGCCAGAGTACAAGTAATGCTCTCACGTGCATATCACTTAAATGGTCACGTTAGTTTACCCATGAGTATGTGGCATATACTGTTTTACTTTGGTATGTTGTTTCTTGTACCTTGTTATGTCCCTGTGAGGACCTGGTACCTTGCCTGTTTTGCTGCATAGACCGTTGTGGAGCCTATCTGGAGTTGTTGAAGTGTGTTGCTTTGTGTTGCAGGCATTGGTGCCAGGTACTAATATTAGTTCTTCTAGAGTTATGGTTATTATTCATATTGTTTATTCATCTGCTGATGTAGCCTAGTTTCATAGACTCGTATTCCTTTCTTGAGTCTATTTGAGCTTATGTGTTACTAGCGGCCGACTTTGGCATATGTAGTTCATTCTTGATATTTTATTCTTTATGTGGATTGAGACATAGATATTTTCAGTATTCTTAGATTGTTGCCCTTATATTACAGCTTATACGTATTCGAGTCGGACCAGAGTCTGGTCAAATGCGTAGTTGACATGTTACGTATTCCTAGTCCTACGTATTTTGGGACTGGAGCGTTATAAAGTACATGATAATCGATACCCGATGCACACAATGAAATACATGTGAAGGAGTACCCACTGAACAAGGTAAGGGGATAACTTCTTCTGACATGATCCATATAGTACCTGTCTGTGTAACCACTGTGTCAGAATAAAGTATATAGTTCTAGAATATGTGATATATACACTATCATGAAATAAAAACTAAAAGAGAGATATACTCGCCTCTGTTCCTGAGCAAAGGGTGTATCTCGATGCCCAAGTTGGTGTCACACAATCCTATTTAGAAAATATTATGTCAATTGGTGTAATAAACTGATAAAATGCTAAAATAAGCTAAAACATGATGTCTAGGTTAATGCTAGGTCCATATTAAGTTATTTGGTCTCTAGTGGTCACTAACTAGCTAAAACTAGCTTATCTTAACTATACTAGGTTATTACCTTGAGTATAACTAATATCTTAACTATCACTAGTTATATCTAACACACTAATCTAATATATATAACTGACTAATTTAACTGATAATCAATAACTAACATATACTAACCACTATTAGTTATATGCTAAATGATATAACTAGCAACTGATACTAACACATACTGATATCAAAACATACTAATATATATATATATATATATATATATATATATATATAATGAATTGATAACACTAACTGTTAACTAATGCTAAGCTACTTACTAACTCTTGGTAATCTTAACTTGTCACTCAAAAGACTGATACTAACTTAATTAATTGATATCACACACTACTAACTGATACTTTTATATGCTGACATACCAATTAACTTATCTATACACTAGGCATTAACTAACATCCTAATACTTAACTGGCCTCACAAGGGTGTATGCTCACTGATACACCCCCACATAAGTTTGTGTATACACTCACAGCATTGTAATTACACTGGGACACTCTAACCAGTGTGTTCACACTGATACACACTAATCAGTGTGTACATATATGAACCCTCTCTGCCCATCTTCCCTTACAACAAGTACACACACCCATGTACGTATATCATTTGAGATTGACATTGAACTCTTGGATTTGAAACTCATACACACAAATGACTAATATCACATTCCCCTCACAACTTTGTCATAGTGTTATCACTCCGTAGTGAGTTCTCGGATATTGGTTCACATCCATATTACCTCTGAACTACTTTCTTAAAATTTTTTTCCGGCCGTGTTTGCCATGTCCATATTACCTCTGAGCAAACCTCTCGGATTTAGCTATCGATTATCACGTACATATTACCTCTGATATCGGTTGTCATCTCAACTTATCACCCAAACTTAACTCTAGGTACACCAGCAGTATTAAGTCCACAAAACCTGCCACGTCCATATCTCCTCTGGCAGGGCTTGTCTCGAACCTACTACTTATACTCCAGTGCACAAAAAGTAATAGGTCTACCAAAGATCCTCCAGTGGGATATCCTTAACAAACTGCAGTATTGTGTTACGTCCATGTTACCTCTAGCATAATACCCAAGGTCCACAACATGCAATAAGACAAGTACAAGAGAGAAGTTCTGGAAGAAGATAAATTTTTCATTAATATTCAAGATCATGAGTACATACGATAAAAATCCGTTACATTTTAAGGGTTTTTCATTAATATTCAAGATCATGAGTACAGGAGATAGAAAATTCTATAATCAGAACTTTCTCTATCCAGGCGCCCCTCCGAGCTATTTCAGCTACTAACACAAGCAGAGCCCGCAGCGGAACTCAATGCTTTCTGGATCATCCCTCCATAGTGCAAACCTCAGTATATGAAAATGAATCTATACCGACGGATAGCAAGGGAGGAGCAGGAGCAGGCGTTCTTCAACCATACGAAAAGGACGACAAGAATGGCAATTAATCTAAATCCTGTCATCGATACTGCAGGCCCCTAGCCGGTAGCAAAGTCGCATAAAGGGAAGAAACACAGCTAGTATGCTGCATGAACAAGGATAGCTCAGCACATGATGCAGGATGTTCATCGTCGTCTCCTGGATTAGTCCTTGTCGAACTGTCTTCGTCTTCCGGATCAGTTCTTGGTGAACCGCCGCATAAGGTTGGTCTTCACCCCAAACAATGGGTGTTATAATATCCTTCCATGCTCCATCATGAGCCGCACGAGGGAGAACAAAGCATGCACAAGGAAAACATATAGCATTAATAAACAAAGACAATATGAAGTCCATATGGCAGAGCCTAGTCGGCGCATGAGGTACCTTCCATGCAGTAGAGCCATGATGGTCGCATGTCAAGTCGAGCCTCCATCCATGCGGCAGAGCCATGATGGTCGCATATCCAGATCGAGCCTTCACCCATGCGACAGAATCATGGTTGTCGTATGACTAGGTCGGGCCCTCATCCATGAGACAGAGTCTTAACTGACGCAGGATGGCTACCTTTCCATGCGACAGACTCATGAGAAAAGCCTACGCATGTTCGCGATGATCTCTCATCTATGCGGCAAGACTGTGTAAAGAGTCTGTGCGTGTTCTTGATAATTTCCCATCTACGCAGCAAGACTGTGTACTGGTGTCTCTGTGTCCTTAGAGGCCTAACACGAAGAACGCGGTGCTCCCCTACCTCCAAGTAAAGCATCATAGTCAGGGGGCCAAGGAACATGACCGCCCCTGACAAACTCCTTAGCAAGGAAAGCCGTAGCCATCGGCATTTGTCCTTCATGGACGACTTTTCTGGCTATAATCAGATCAAGATATTTCCTGATGATGAAAAGCACATATCATTTCGAACACTGTTGGGGGTATATTGCTATACGTGGATGCCATTTGGATTAAAAAATGTAGGTGCGACATACCTGCAAGCTATAAGCACAAATTTTTATGAGTATTTGCGAAAAATAGTAGAATGTTATATGGACAATATTACAGCCAATAGTCGTCTCAAGAAAAATTACCTTCAAGATTTTAGAATGGTGTTCGAACCGATGCATGTATACCAACTTAAAATGAATCCAACCAAGTCTTTCCTGGGAGTCTCCAGTGGCAAGTTTTTTGGGTTCACGATAACATAGAAGGGTATCCATCTTGACCCTGACAAAGTCAAGGTTATTCTAGAAATGCGCCCTCTAAAAATTTTGAAGGAGCTCCGCAGACTTCAAGGGCAACTGGCTTACATTAGAAGTTAAATATCAAACCTCTCCGGATGGTGCCAATTGTTCACGAAAAAGGGTGGGAAAAAGTCAGTGCCAAATGCTTGGCATTCTTGGTAGAGCTTATTCATGATTTCGTGCCGAACCCGGTAAAGGAACAAATAGGTGGTCTTCCTGAAAAATTATAAACAAAAGTTTTCCCCTCGCATCTTGGTCACTTTTACTTTTTCGTTATTACTCAACTTAGGAAGAAAGTATAACTTTCATTTGGAACAAAGAATGCTAGTGGGCATTCGCTGATATTAAACGATATCTAACAAATCCCCAAGTGATGGTGGCTCCTATAGTGGGAAAACATTTTCTATTGTACGTTCATGCGATAGATCATTCTTTAGGAGCATTGTTATCCAGAAAGAGAGATGAAGGCCATGAGCATGCTATTTATTACCTTAGCCGTATAATGATTAGTGTTGAGCATAGGTACAATCCTGTAGAAAAGGAGTGTCTCACTTTGGTGTTTGCCGGAGAAGACGCGCCATTACGTGGATGGAGAAGACGCACCATTACGTGACTGGACATGAGACAATCCATGTCTTCTCAAGAATTAATCCTCTGAGAGTACTTATGACTAAGCCAAGTGTTCTTAACTCTCACCTGGCTACATGGACAATACTGCTATCTCCATACGACATGGTGTTTGTTCCTCAAAAGGCAGTAAAAGGCCAAACTTTGGCCTATTTTCTGGTAGTTCATCCAGTTCCATAAACATCAAAGATTTATGAAGACATTCCAGATAAGGAGTTAGAGTCTAACACAGCATCGGAAGAAGTTAACTGGTGAATATTCTTTGATGGTAGATCAAAGACGGGACCTAAAGGCAATATCATTACATGAGTGGGGGTATTGCTTGCTTCCCCTAACAATCTTGTGATACATTTTGCCTACTCTCTCATGGAGCAGTGTTCCAATAATGTAGAAGAGTGTAATATTTTGTTTACCGGTCTCTAGTTAGCACAACAGTTGGGGATAGACTATCAAGAAACTTAGGGTGATTCTAAGCTGATAATTAGTCAAGTCAGAGGAGAATACGAGGTTCTACATAAGGATATCATTCCCTATTATCAAGCTAAACTCGAGTTGGGCACATCTTTTATCGGATTCTTCATTGATCATGACCTCGATTGTAGAATACAGAAGCATATGCTCTGGGCGTACTCACAATATCTCTGGTTATACGAATTAAAACACAACATTCGGTCACTGTAAGGGGACATGAATTATTCTGTGATAAGAATAACTCAGACATTTATTGGAGTTAAATGGCTGAAGCCAATATCGAATCACAAGATTGGAGGTTTCTTTTTATAGACTATGTTGTCTATGGAATTCTTTCTAACGATCTGAAGAAAGCAACATCTATCAAAATATGTTTTCTTTGATTCTACTATGATACAACAACCAAAATTTTATAGCGTCGTTCGTACGACAGTCTTCTGCTACGATGTGTATCAAATGTAGAGGCAAAAGAAGCCCTTCGCCTCTGATGGTATGTGTAGTGCACACCAACTGGGTCCTAATCTACAGGATCATCTTAGACGGATGGGTCATTATTAGCCCACTATGATAGCAGATGCCTTAGATTACGTCGGAAAATATAAGGCTTGTTAAATTCATCCAGACTTCATATACGTTACATCAGATTTTCTACATCCGACAGCCATGTCATGGCCATTTGAAGCTTGGGTTTGGACATCATTGGTCCTACAGCCATCCTTCGTCCAAAGGACATCGGTTTATCTTGGTTATAACCGATTACTTTCCTAAATGGGTGAAAGTTATACCACTTGTTGATATAAAAATGTCCAATGTTATCAGCTTTGTCAAGCACCACGTTATTTATCGCTTCGGTGTTCCTCGAAGAATCATCCATTACAATAGACCGTAGTTTGTGAACCACGCATTTTATCGGTTCTGTTATAAGAATCAGATTCAGAATATATCTCCAACAGCATACAACCCTGATGTTAATGGGTTAGCTAAAGTATTCAACAAGACAATTATCAAGCTCCTCAAGAAGTTTGTTTCATCCAATAAACGTGACTGAAAAGAAAAGCTCGTTAAATGCATGTAGGCTTATCGCATAATGGTAGGGACCCCAACCGATAGTACGTCGTATTCTCTATTTACAGGTACAAAGTATTTCTTCCCCTTTAAAATCCAGATTCCTTCCATTATGATAGCTCTCTCCAACGAGTTAACTGCTGAGGACAATAACCACATACAATTGCAACAATTGGAAGTATTTAACAAGAAATGTCTACAAGCTCAACAACATATTCAACTATATCAAGCTCGCATCTCCAAAGCCTTTAATAGAAAGGTAAAGAAAATGGTGTTTGAAGTCAGTGGCCAAGTCTTAGTAGTGAGAAGACTGATGGTCATGACGCATAAAACAAAAGAAAATTTTAACCTAAATGGGAGGGCCCGTTTGTCGTGGAGTCATATAATCCTACGGAGCTTACATGCTCGTAAAGCCAAATGGTGACTTGCTGATGATGCCTATCAATGGAAAGTTTCTCAAGAAGTATTATGTTAAATCCAAGTTTGGGTTAACATTGATGTATAAAATATATAATATGACATTTGTAAATTCTTCGTAGAATGTAAATTATCTTTGAGCTACTCGTATTCAAGAGCCTTGGATGTGCAATGGGTAATAGATCCATAAAAGTTCTCCATTAGAATTATTCTAAGATCCGACGAAACGTTCTCTTTGAGATCATGAAATGATTATTCTACAAAAGATTGAAAGCATAAGTTTTAGACCCAGTCGGTTTAGAAATTTATTATTCTTAATCCCGAGTTGGGTTAGGAATAATTTATACTCAAGTTCTATTGCTAATTTCAAGTTGAGTTAGTAACATCTCTAGAAGATAGTCATGTCCATATTACCTCTAAACATGAAAATCAGTTATTCAAGCTTAACTATCAAGTTCATATTTTCTCTGATAGTCTTGATTCTTCACTATCCATACCTAGCAGTGGGTATGCCAAAGAAAGTAAGTCCTCTCAAATAAAAATCATTCCCTAGCAAAGTGTTATTTCTTTAATATTCGTACCTAGTTATAGGTATGCCATTAATAGTAAATATACTTAAAATTCCCCAAAAAAATCGTAGATATCAGTTATGCCCACGTTACCTCTGATCATTTTTTGTGCTCTTGTAGTCAAGTATGCAAGCAAATTTTGACAAAAAGAAATTTTAAGTATTCAAAAGGAAGATACAAAGACAGCTCTTGACAAAAGAAACAATATAGATTATTTAGGAGCTTTCAAAAGTCCTATGATCTTGTTTTAAGGAAAGCAATCTGATGATCTTTCTGCAATTTGGCTCTGTCTTGCCTTAAGTCTTCGCACTTCTTCATTGTCATATTTGGCCAAGGGGCATATGACTCATTGATTTCAACCCAAGCATGATCAAGTGATAACTTAGCCTGTTCGAGAGTAGTGAGTCTTTTGCTCATTAATTAGCGCAGCATCGACTCTCGACGAAGACTATTTTGAAAAGTTATTATTTTTTTCTGAGATTGCTTGATGAAAAATTTCCAATTGATTTATCTCAGAGGAAATATTATTTTCGACAGTTTGATGGCGGAGAAGAGAAGAGTTTGTAGAGTTAAACTCTTCTATCACTTGGGCTCTGCTATCTTCATGAGACTTTCTCTTTTCTTCAAGTTCTGCTCGATGTACTTGTAGTTGTGTAGTCTCTTGATACTCATAATCAATAAGGAAAATCAAATTTCCCTCACGTAACTGCAGATAGTCATTGATGGACTTCTCAAGCTTTTCCAAGTTAAGTTCCAGCTCTAGAGCTATCCCTTCGACCTTAAATTTCTTGATGGTACGAATATGGGGGAGGGACATCTCTTTCAATTTGCTAAAAGCCAGATCTTTATTAAGCATTAAATCCAAGCAATATTCCAAAGTGCCGTAAAAGGTATCAGCTTGTATTCCAACTAGTTTGTCCAGATATGGGTTCGAGCTTGGTGTCAGCACTAATGATTGAACACTTCTTTTTGGAGGAGATGGTGGTACTCTCATTTCAGTCATTTAGATTGTCGCAACCAGTTGAGTTGATGGCTCAACAACGGACGATGAGGTTGCTATGAGAAGACAAATACTTAATAAAAACTTATAAATCAAAAAAGTGTTTCAGGATCAAGTTTTATACCTTCAGCGGTTGAAGCAATGATGGTGCATAGCTCACTATTATTAACCAGGCCAGTCAATCCTACTTGCTCAGTAGGAATAACTTTAGTCATTTCTTTTGCTCCCACTTCAGGGAGGAATTTTTCTTGAACTAGTAAGTTGTAGAATAGTTAAGCAGCGATATCAATGCAAATTGATATAAAGTCTAAAAAAGTTAAAAGTTTAGTGGAGGAGAGTAAAATGACACCTTGGCTCGTTCTATTCTATCTTGGGATATCATCATTCTCACTTGTACTATAGTGGCTTGGAGATCAAAAAATTGCTCCATAGTAAAATTGGAGAGACATACCCGACAACATAGCCGATACGTATTCTTCATCAAGGTCTTGACCATATGTCCTGAGAGCCATCAGATCATCCATGGAGACTGTTTTATGAAGAGAAATGGCATCTACCATATTAGCATTACGTTCGTCTACTCTATGTGCTTCTTCTTCAGTTATGCCAGACTCTGGATTAGGCATTGTTATATTCTCAGTAACTATAACAATAGTTGCTTGCCTCTTCACTTTGGAAGATCCCTCAGCTGACGAGGGAATGATTTTGATTTCACCATCTTCCCTAGCCTGGGAAGATTCGGTCATCAAATGTGACATGGTATTTATGGTTGACGTTTGCAGAATGCAAGAAGATTCAGGTACTATATGATTGGTAAGATAATCATAGCCACAACGTCAAATAGTGGATCTACCTCTGGAGGTGGAGGCACTGATGTGCATGCCTCTCTGGTGGGCAAAGTGATAAGTGAAGTGATGAGAGTTCTCCTCGGAGGTGTTGGAGGGCTCATTTTCTTCTTCTTGGCAGTTCTCTTTGTCTTTGCTGGGCGTGGTGTTGCTGGAGGCTAGATCTTGTATTTATGTGCTTTCAATAAAGTCCTAATTGCAGGTACTGGCATTTATAAAGGATCGTCCTCAATTGAATCCTGCACTTCATGTGCGGGTTCATTATCTGACCCTTCAGTGGGTGCATTAAGAGCTTCCTAATCTTTGGCTGCTGAAGACGAAACTAGCTCTTCTTCTTCTAAAATTCTGAAATTGTCCCCTCATATTGAAGTCCCAATAGAATCTATTGATTGAACAATATAAGTTCGCATAGGAATGGAGGATGCACAGCAGAACATTTTTATATGGTAGAGTAAACTGGGCGCCAGTGCAGCCCATATTAAAATATCTCTATCCACTACTAGAAAAAGTCAAATTAGCGACGTCTAAAAACGTCGCTAAATAACAAAAATCGTCGCTAATTTGGTTTAGCGACGTTATTAGCGACGTTTTAAAGCAGTCGGAAAAAACCAAGTCGCTAAAACAAAAAACGTCGCTAAACGTCGCTATGCCGACGTTTTTTAGCGACTTTAATGTGTCGCTAAATTTAGCAACGTTTTGCGATGCCGCGTCACTAAATAGCGACGTTTATTAAAGTCGCTAAACGTCGCTGATTAGCGACTTATATAGCGACGTTACACCGACGTCATTAATGACCTGGCAATACTGCCATGTCAGCAATTTGCGACGTACAGCGACGTTTTTAGCGACGTCATTAGCGACGTATTTAGCGACTGGTTACAGCATCGCTAATTAGCGACGTATTTAGCGACTAAGGAGAACGTCGCTAAATGACGCTAAAAACGTCGCTAATTTTCAAAAAAAATAAAAAAAATATTGCATTTCTGGGTTTACCAACCCCTTTGGGTTCATTATCAGGTATATGATGGTAGTAGAAATAATTGAATAAAGAACACAGTAGCAGCACCAAGGGAAAAAATTCTAGTGCACTGGGTAAATACAGGCCAAGTATCAGTCATCAGTTGTAAACCAAAATACGAATAATATAATAAAATTTGAAGAAAAGAAAGCATCCAGCAAATCTCATCGTAAACGTAAAGAATATGGTAAATTTATATCCATACAATCGCATCCTAAATAATAAAAAAAATATAAATATCCAGTAACTAACTATACTACTGCGGATCTGCAGGAGGCTGACCACCGGCACGCTTGAAGGATAAGAACTCCTCATACTCGTCCCGTGGAATCGACACCGATGTCGATAGAGAAGGCAAGTGACGTCGGTGGAGTCTGTGTCGATGTAGGCGCACCAGGAGGCCGTGTCCGCTCCAAGTCTGCGAGTCGCTGGTTGTAAAAATCTATGGTAGATAACAGCCTCGTACTGCTATGAACCATTGAATCCTGCATCATCGTCAGCCTCTCGCCAATTGATACCTGTGACGCCTGCAGCTCCATGATGTTGCGGTCATTGGAGGCTCTAATATCATTTGTCAAATCCCGGAGCTCCGTCATGCTGCGGTCGAGCATATCCAATCGTGCGATGAGCATCGGATCGTCCGCTTGCGGTTGGGACCGGGGCTGCTCCTCCATACTTCGCAGCAACTCGTCACGGAGAGACGCAATCTGACGGTCAACGGCCTCCTGGACTCTGGCCGGCGACTACGAGGGCTGCGACTGCGAGGGCTGTGTGGAATGCGCAGCTGTCGGGGAGGCCCTAGATGACTGCATCGCAACCAGGGTGCCATAGGAGCCCGTACCGTAGTACGTACCCCTCTGGAGACCACCAGCTGCGGTCACCCACAGGTCGTCCTCCGACGGAGCTGGAGCAGGCTGCGACGAAGTATCATCCTCTCCAGGTGTAGGTGCACTAGCAGTCGCCCGCTCACGCAGCCTAAGATACTCGGCCTAGAAAGGTTTGTAAACTCGATAATTGCCTAAGTTATATTAAAATTAACACAAAGTAAAATAATACTTACATAGCTCTGTGAGGCCCTCTCATCAATGAGATTTCCGTCCTTGCGATGGGTGGCTAAGAAGACGGTCACCATGTTTGCATCCTCACCCCTCTGTACCTGTTAAAAATATATTATTTATTACTAAACACCTACCCGATACTTGTCTATACCTTAACCCAAACACATGCCTGCAGACCCTAACTAAGTCTGCAACCTCTGATACTTTGCACTTATTCTGCAGTGGCTAAATCTTCCCTTCACTTAGTTGTTTTCAACTGCCCTTAGCTACTGCCATGGCTCGCAGCAGTGCTTGTTGCTGCCTTGCCATTGCTCAAGCATGCATGTGTTTGATGCTGCTCAAGTGTGCACCAACACTCTCCCACTGCAGAAAATATAGGAACCAATCCCCTCCTCACAGTGCCAACCCGACACCACTGCAACACATTGCCAGCTTGCCTAATGCACTAGGCCAAACTGAATTGAGTTTTGTTCCTGAAGCCTCATAGTTCAGTAGTGACACCCACACACAACTCGACTCTTCTACCCTCTCACACATCAAGCACAGCTAGAAGACACTATGAACACCAACACAGATAACAGTAGCTATATATATATATATATATATATATATATATATATATATATATATATATATATATATCGAGATACACCTATATATGCATACACTCTCTCATATGCAAATAGATAATACACCAATTTACATATACATATCATATGATACTCTAAGGCATAAATAGACACACACAACCACTAGTCCAATTCACAAACATTTGGTGTGCAACACCAAGATACTCTAGGATACATCCTCCATACACCACACCACCATGATACCAACCCTCAATTCACATGGACACATCCAATAGATCAAATATTGTGTGTGTGTCAGTGTGTGTGTGTGTGTGTCGTGCCTGTGGCTGTGGCAGTGTCAGTGTGTGTGTGTGTGTATGTGTCTACGTCTGTGTGTGTATGTCGTGTGTGTCGTGTGTGTCTGTCAGTGTCTGTGTGCGTGTGTCATGTCTGTGTGCATGTGTCGTGTCTGTCAAGTGTGTTTTGTGTCAATGTCACATGAGAGAGAGAGAGAGAGATTACCTAGAGCTCGAGGAGGAGGAGAGGGATGCCGGAGTAGCCGCAGCCGTGGAGAGCCGGTCGCCGGAGAGGGGGGGGCGGGGGAAATTGAAAAGTTTCGAAATTTTTGACATATGGGGGAAAAGAAAACTGAGCCCTAATTAACCAAAATTTAGCGACGTTTAGCGACGTCAAATAAAAACGTCGCTAAAATAAAAATTAGCGACGTCAAAGACGTCGCTAAATACGTTGCTAAATATTTTTGATAGATACGTCGCTAATTACGATGCTAAACGTCGCTAAATCAGATATATTAGCGACGTTTAGCGACCTTAATTGAACTTATAATGACTAATCTTTTAAAATCTTAATAAAAGTCGCTAAACGTCGCTAAATGTCGCCATTTAGCGACGTCTAGCGACGATTATTACGGAGTCGCTAATTTAGCGACGTTTTTACTTGGAGTCGCTAAAATACGTCGCTAATTCCAGTTTTTCTAGTAGTGATCCTTGTGCCCCATTAATTAGGCCATCTTTGATACCAAGCATGAATTAGCCTTTTCTATGAATAGTTGATCATAACCAAATTGTCGGATAAAATGACTCGACAAATATGGCTCATGCAACAGTTAGTATCGCTTCTATATACCAAGTGTAAGGGGGCAAATACTAAGAAACCATTGGAATGCACCCTCCGGTAGGCTTGACCAGTTATGCCTCCATTAGTAAAAGTGTCACCAGCATGTATCAACATGGAATGAAGGAAGATACATAAAAAGTTATCATATCCCTAAGTTCAGAGATTTTCTAGCCCCAAAAAGATTAGTTTGTTCCATTTTGAGCTCCGTATCTACAGAGATATGCCTCCCATCTTATGCCAGAATTTTCTAATCCCGCATCCATTAAGCTGGGATAATGAAGTACTAGTCATCCCATCAAGTACGTGTAAGGCATTTCAGTTGTGGGAAAATCTGTCTGGCCTACAAGCATCTTCTCTAAAGAATTGGTGAATTTATGAAGTCCATTATTCAATCTACTCACCATGGCTGGTAGTAGAGCAAGTGGATGGTTGAATAATAGTCGCACTGCAGGAAACAACATATTCTGATGAAGGCAATCTACTGACCCGAATCCTTTGGCACAACCCATCTGCAGAGCCATACTGACCGGTATTTGAACTTAGGGATATTAGGTCTTTAAAAATGTTTTAAAATGTTCAGAGATTTTCTTTGGTTTTTAGGTCTTTAAAAATATTTCTGGGGTCCAATAAATTCCCGGAAAATTACCCATGTCTAATTTTTCATTTTACACCAAAAAATATTATTTTTATAATATTTTAATATTAATTAACATCATTTAAAAAATCATTTAATTTTAAAATACCTAGGATTAATTAGTTAAAAATCCCAGAAAATTTCAAAAAATTTGTAAAAATTGATTTTAAAAAAATCCAGAAAAATCAGGGGGTTTACAATCTACCCCCCTTAAGAGGATTGCGTCCTCGCAATCAAAGAATAACCGGTCAAACAGAGATGACACGGTTGCAAACATTATTCAAAGCACATCATGATTAAGGAGATTCAAGGTTGAGGGTTTAAGCAAAAACACATAGGGCAAATCATTTCCCTAAGCAATAAAAGTTATGCAATTTTCCGGATGAAGGAAATCTAGAAGTCTGCAGTTTAGAAAAACTAGGTTATCACTTATAAAAATATATTAGGTTATCAATTATTAGCAAGTTCAAAATTACTAGGTCAAGGCTAAGGTCACGAACCAACATGCACGAACTACAGCAATACTAGAAACGGATAACTACGAATCACTTACGCACATTAGCTACTCCAAGAGTCTGTGCGTTCTCCAAGGGCATCGTCAGGGCTTATCCGCGTCCTTGCAGTTGATTCCTCTGCTGCTGCTGAACCTGCTGGAAGAGTAGTGCCTGGGGTATCAAAGGTGGCCTCGGCTGATACCCTCCTGGAGCTGGTGGTAGGACTCCTTCAACTCCCGTTTGCGGTGCTCCCAATGCTGGATAGGCTGGCCTCGGTACTGGTACCGCTTGTTGGTTAACCATTGGTGCTCCTTCTCGACGCTCAGGGCATTCCCTTACCAAATGCTTTTTGGATCCGCAAGATAAACATAGTCCCAATCTGAGTCGGCATTCTTTAGCGAAATGGCCAACCTTGCCACAATAGTGACAAGTAGGAAGGACTAGTGCAAGTGGTGGATTCATCTGTGATCGCTTTGCAACTCTTTCTTGTTGTGCTTGGTCTGGTGCTGATGCATATGGCCACTTCTGGCTGGACTCTATCCTTGTGATGCACTCCATAGGTCGTATTGCAGCAAGAACGTCCGCGTCTAAGGTAGTTGCAACGGAGCTGATTAACTTCCGTAACTCAGAGCTAAATCTGTCGATGAACTTCTCCGCTTGGTTTTGCTGAGCTTCTTGATGAACCTTCTGATGGGCTTGCATCATCGCATAGAACATTCAAAATATTTGTTGTTCGTCCATAGCCTGCCCTTGTGGAAAGGTAGGCATCGGTGGAGCAAACTGCGTCGATGTTGGAATGTCATCTTGCTGGATTCTCGAGGCATGCTAATTCGCTTGACTGCATTGTTGTGATGATTGACCTTCACCAACTGGTGTCACTTCATCTTCGTTGATTACCACAACACCTTGTGGTGTTCCTGGATGAGTCTCTTCGCCGGCTTGTGGATCCATAATTCTGCAACCAAAATAAACTATAAGAGGCGCACAGGAATCAAAGCAGGATGCAAGTCAAGAAATTTATCCGAATCCGATATAGATATCAAGAACGTTTCAAGCAAGTGGATGAGATCCTAAAAACTTATCCTATTCTTATTGCAGGCTTGCTCGGTCCCTAAGTTAAAACCGAACAATTTAGTCGTTGACCTGCATGGGCCACCACAAAAACCATGTCATGTCCCAGTCCTAAAATATCGAGGGACTAGCCACGTGGCAATGGCCAGCAGCACACACCGATGGGCAAACCCAATTTAATGGACCCATCAGGATGCACTTAAGATGTAAATACAATAATAAGGGTCTAGATATACTAATCTCATCCACAGAAATGAATACAGCAATATCAGAAATATAAAGCAATAACAATTCTAATAAAACATAAGTCGGGGAACAACCCGACAATGAGTCTGATACAGTTGTCAAGAAGAATAAGGATAACAACAGTAAATACTGAGTATGGACAAAGTATATACTCAGAAGATACCCTCGGGGATCACTAGTCTACTGGATCTGGTACTGCTCCAGTGCCTGCTTCTGTTCCTGCTCCTGCTAATGCTCCTGTCCCGTGTACCTCGGGGTCGATCTCGTCTGCTAATCCTGGGGACATAATCTGGATCCAGGTCCTCAGGTGACATAGCAAGGTACAAAATAACTCAAGCCATAAATAATGCAGTGCAGAAAATAAATGAATAATAGGGTAATACTATATAACCAGCTAAGTGATATGCAAGATGAGAGCATCACTAGAACTCAAGCTGAAACTACTACAAGCTCTGTGTCGGAGAGCCGGTAGCGGTGATATCATGCAGTTTGTCTAGCTCAAAGGGAGACTACGACACCGTCATAATATAATCAACCTGTAGCATGTGTGTCTCTCCCCACCTAATGTAATTATATGTCTTATGTCCACGACCTCTCATGTCCATGCCACGCAGGATTATAACTAATGCATCTAGTCATATAATATCTAAGCAAAAGAATATGTCATGAAACCTGTAACCTATACAGAATCACCATGAATATCTCAGGAAGATTCTGTCTCATGAATAGTGTCAGGTGTCATGGGTTATGATGTACATGATAATGCAAGCACGAAAAGTATAAGGTCTCGGTATCCATGTCTAGGTGACATTACACAACGCCGAGTACGGTGTTGGTACCCGACTGTTAATCGGACGCTAAGTAAGTCACACGGTCCTAGGTCAAGCATGTACAACATATAAATAAGGCAAGAAAATATGTAACAAAACTGCAAGTCTGGTAAGGTACACTTGCCTGGGATTTGAATACCAATAACTGTCCCTGTATCAGTGGATTCTGTAGGTACTCCTCCAAAAGCTTAAATAAATATCACCAATAGGTTAAGAAAATATCAAATAGCTAGAAACGCCTGTCCTTGAGTCTAATTTGGACACAGGGGCAAAAATGACAGTTTCTGGTTAGAGCGGGGTCCATATGTAGCCCACTTCGTACCGAAAAATGTGTCAAGAACAATAGTCTCCAAATTCGCTAAACTTAATGTCAACAGGTCCAGAACGATGATACGAACCCAACGAAACTTCCAGAACTGGATTCCAATGAGCCGATCCCAAAATCGTCCGTCAAGTGGAGCCGTGGGGCCCACGATACGCGATTTTGGTCAACGTTCTCAGATGTCACGACCCGCACCCGGTTTAGGGGCACGAGTGCGTGGGTACGTCCAGCCTACGCCGCAGCATCGGCGGTAGAACGTTGTCTAGGTCGAGTACTATCTAAACAAATCTCACGCTAGTATCCAACTCCATAAGGAGACTCGGATAATACTATAAAATATTAACAACATACTCAATCACAACTACAGCACGATAGGAATTTGAAAAAATAAAAGAATACAACACAAGTCTAATAACAACATAATCATACCTGCAATCAGTAACATCCAATCCCCATGTGTCAGAAACAAGTCCACTAAGGTCACAGTCTGGAAAAATATTTTTTCCAGTCAGGAAGGAGCAAAGTACATCTCTAAATAGCAGTTCTATATAAATGACTTAAACTATGTAGCAGTTCTAGATGGAAACATACCAGATGCATGTATAGGTACGAGAAATGTACAATGAGAGAAATACTGGAAATACTGTAAGTAAATGCAGGAAAAGAACAATATGTCAAGAGCAAGAATTCTATGACTAAGTGTGTGAGTACTAGCTTTAATATGTGATCGGCTTGGGAACTTGATCAGGCTGGTTACATGTGATTAGCTATGGTTCATATAAAGTCAGGCTAACCGTTGGTTAGCTATGATGCATGTAGAGGTCAGGCTAATCACACGTAACAGCTATGGAGCATGTAAATGGTCAGGCCGCACCCGACGTGAGATGTGGGGTGAGCTATGGTGCATATAAAGTTGGGTATGATCACATATCTACACTAAAGTACTCCCCAAACCCCCGACTGGTATAGTAGATCCAATCATGGTACGCTATGGCACGGGATTCCCTAGGAAGGTAGCAAATCTCCCCGGGAATCAGTATCTGTACATGTACAAGATAACAAGGAAAACAAGTCTTGTACAAGCTACACCATGAATAAGGAATAACATCTCATGACGAGATCCGTGTACACCAATCCGTGTAACAACGTGTCAAGAACATGGATATTTACACTAGATACAGTGAACATAGGAGATATCATAAATTAGAAACTAATCAGAGAATGTACTCGCCTTGGGTCCTTAGCTGGTAATTATTGATGTCCTGTTCCAGAGTATCCCCTGGGTAACCCACAGTCCTATAAACATAACACAAGCAAAACCACATTTGCATCAGATGCTACGCTAACACAGTCAAAAATACTGGTCTCTGGGCCATGTCAGGCAGGGCACTAGTCAACTAGGGTCATCTAGTATATTCACCAATTAAACGTAGTATTATTAACGATCAAATATAATACATATATTGTTATTCCAAAGTATATACAAGTGGAAATATATTTTATTTATGAAAAATATATGTCACCCATTATTTAAGAATATATACATATATACATTTATATACATCAAAATAAAAATATACTCATACCCTATATGTACACAAGTATATATATAATATATCAAATATACGTTTTTATACCAAAATACGTTTTTATTAACATATACCCATACAAAATATATATACACATATATATTTGTACCAAGATAATAATTATACTATATACAGGTAATTATACCAATTAAATATATATATATATAACATTAATTACGAAAACATACATTGACATAAATTATATGAACACAGTTAAATTAATACCCATATATATTTAATACGTATTTATACTAAAATACATTTTGATATACATATATAGAAAAATAGAGAAATACGCAAGATATATATAAAATATATACACTAAATAGAAATACACTATATACATTATCATATATATACTAAGAAACATTTGCTAAAATACATTTTAGTACTTAAACAACTACATATCATTATACATATATACTCATGTGTATATGCATATTCTCGAACAATAATTACAAATAAAAGTTTATTTATAAAATTTAGAATTTATGTAAAAACCAATGTATTTATATATCATTAGTAATTTCAGTTACCAGCCCAATTAACCAATTTCGAACTAATCTTTGATTTTTGAAACTATTTCTTAAATAGTAATATAATCCCAACGAATTATTATATTTTACATAATCAAAACCATTATATTTATTACATAAAAATAAACTAATTATATATAAGCTAAACTAGTTATATTAACTAAATTATTATAAATTAACTAACTAGTTAATTTTTAACTACTGAATAAACATTAACTAACTAATTATATTAAACTAATTATTATATAACTAATTAATTAATATAACTAATTACATAATTTAACTAATTGATTATAAAATAATTAACTGATAAAAAATTAATTAACTAAACTAATACTAATATAAATTAACTAAACTAATTAATATATTAATCTAATTATATACTAACTAATTATATTTACTAATTGATTCACTGATTAGCTGTAACCTAACTCAATCAACAGAAGAGAGGGAAGAGAAAGAGGGGCTCACGGAAGGGGTTTCCGGCGTCGGTCACGGGGAAGTCCGCCGGGGGAACTCGGCGGCGGCGGTGGTTCGAGGAACCGGCGGCGCTCGGCTCGACGGATCTGGCTGCGGCGGTCGAACTCGAGAGCAGCGGCGGTCGACGCTGAGGGGGGGCGGCCACGGCTCGACGCGGGTGAGAGGGTCCGAGGCGCCAGCGGCGGTCGACGGCTCGACGCGGGCTCGACGTTCTTCTCGGCGGCCACCGGCGGATCTGGCTCGAGGAGGCGGCGGTCTACACCAGAGCAGCAACAGGGCGGCGGTGACGACGTCGGCTCCGGGCGGCGGGTCAGATCTAGGGTTAGGATCAGGTTCTGTGGAGGTGTCGGGGTCGTGTCCGGGGCTGGACACGGCGGTTGATGAATGTGGGGGGGGACGTGTCCGGGGCTGGACACAGGAATCTGATGTAGTACTGTACAGGGGTGGGTGTGTCCAGATGGTGTCGGACACAAAATCGGTTGTAATGTTGTAACCAGACACAGAAAATGAATGGATACGATAGGACACCAGGGGTCGGACCCGAGGCCAACACGGCTGACACGGTAATGATGGACACACGGACACGAGCACACAAAAATGGTGATGGCTTGTTGGCTTGTGGAAAATTGTGGGGGCTAGCTAAATAATTTGGAGATTAGGGTTTCTTGGGAATGGTGTTGAGGGACTTAAATAGGGAGAGAGAGTTGTGGGCTAAAGGGTGAGGATTGGCCCAATAATGAATGGCCCAGATAATGAATGAGTTCTTCATGTGGGAAATGGGGTGTGAATGGAAGACGGTAAATTGGTAATTTAATAGAAAAATTTATAATTTAAGAAAATATTTTAAGAGGCTACCAAGGCTAACTGATTCTAAATTAGCCACTAATTAAACCCATATTTGCAAAATCTTAGAAAGTATGAAATGTATGTATTTACTATCCCAATAAATATAAAATTGTTTTGAAGAAACAACTAGTCCTTTAATTAATTTATCCAATAAATAATTTTATGATTTCAAGCCAATAAATATTTGAAACTAGAGAAATATATATACATTATTATTTATTTATAAGAAATCGACATTTAGAAAAATGATTTTTTTTTTTATAAAAGATTTTTAAATCACCTTCTAAAAATCGAATATTGTTCAAAATCAAATACAAGAATTCAAGGAGAAAATATTTTATAACTTGGTATTTAAAATAAATTAAAAATCTAATTATTTCGGAAATTTGGAAATCGGAGGTTACATCAGAATTGAACCAAACTTGGGTCACAGGACCAGCGTATTGCTACGAGTCCGATGACGCAAGTTTTGTTTCGATCCGACGTGTGTACACAAAGTTATAACGGATTCTGGAACAGGCCGATTCGGGGCGTTGTCGGCGGATACGAGTTGATTCCGGTGTGCACGCACATCCAAATCAACTTTTGCGAAATCCCGCATGTCCGTATCAATAGCGTGCATCTTTCGGTGAAGACCGCACGCGACCAAGTCGTCCCGTTTGGCGGGACACTCAGTTCCGGGAGAAAACGGGGTATTATATTTCCTGTTTTTGGATCGCAGTTCGCGATCACCACAGGACGCGACACACCGAGCGGGTTGCACGAGCATCGAGAGGGTCACGCAGAGTTCGCGTCGCAATAGACGTAACGAAAAACAGGGCAGCGAGGAGAGAGAAAAGGGTACCTGAACAGGGCTACACAGAAATCAAATTTCCTCGTGTTCGCGAGGCAACACGACACAAGGGGACACGGTCACAGCACTGTAGCTAGGGTTAGGGTTAGGGTTCCGGTGGCTTGGGCGGCCGGAGCTGGCCGGGGCTTCACCGGAGGAGGGCGGAGACGACTTGGCTCGTCGGAAGCGGCTCAGGCGGATGCTCGTCGGCTCGAGGCGGCCGGGGAGAGGCGGCGCTGCGGGGACGGCGGATCTCGAGCGGGCGGGGGTCGTCGGCTCTCGGGTCAAGCGGCTGCGGGTCAGGGAGAGAAAGGCGGAGGCGGCTCTGGGCTAAGGGAGGCGGAGCTGCTCTGGGCTGAGGTCGCCGGAGAAGACGGAGGTGCTGTCACGCCCCGGTCCCGCCCGGGCCGCCGCTCCGCCCTGCCCCGCGCCCGTGCGGCCGGGATTTAACTAACCGGGCACGAATCACCGTGCCTCGGTGCGCCGAACGCGATTGACCGCGCCCGTCCCGCGGACGCGAGGGAGGAAGGGGAGTTAATCGAATGGCCCGAGTCGAGCTTTCGGGGGACGTGATGCCGCACGGGCCTGGGGTTGCTCCCATGCAAGGCCGTGGTTCGTTGGCTGGCTGTAAGAGTTCTAAGCCACAGAGTCGCACAGATTGTCCGAGTGCAGCGGAATCATGAATGTATAGGCGATCGGTAACAGGTTCACTGAGTCGACAATATAGCGGAAGCATGGAAACACAAGTTGGAGTAAAGCAAGCTCTTTTATTCATATTGAAACAAGTGTTACAGGCGGCGTATAGCCGAGATTACAAGTCGCTCGAGCTCTCTCTGAAACATAAAAGCGTGCCAAGTGGCTACATTTATGGATGATATACAGGAATGTTCAGACGATGTTCAGGCGAGGCGATGTTCAAACATTATGTCTTGTATATGTGCTTCAGTTCCGAACACAGCGTTCCAAGGCTCTGAGTTGAACTCCACACCTTAGCACGCACGAGGGAGGCATCCGCACCGAACGAGGTTCTCCCGCACCCTGCAAGCAATCTGGCGGGTTATCAGTACATGAATGCACTGGTGGGGAGGCTACTCGCCCGCTCGAAAAATCCAAACACGTAATATAGGTTCCGTGCACAACTATTAAGTTGTCTTTCTAGTTGCCTTAGGATCAGTTTCATGCAAGATTTGAATAGCCTAATCCGTGTGGCAGTGCGCCGTGCGACATGAGAGAAAACACGGCGAGACTTACCAACTTACCATTTGTCCTTCCCTGTCCAAGGCAAACCAAGTTAATTCAAGTAAAAAAAATATGTATAAGCATTCAGGGCAAAGCATATGCAAACACAAGCGTTTCAGTGCGAGATCCCGTTCTGGGCGTACGGGTTACAGGAAATATCAGGCGTGTTGTATACTATGATCAAGTGCTCTTTATGCATGAGTGTTGTTATAACAAGATCGTTCAGGTATTCAGTTATTCTCGATGCGATGCAGTGACTCGCACGCGGGTAGCCGCTAAGCGAGGATGACTTATCTATATGAACATGAGGTCACTGGCACGGCGCCATATTGGACGGTCTAGTCTCAGTACGGAATGTCGTGCGACGCATAGAGCAGGACGTCCCAGGGCATTCCGTCCTATAGCAGGCGACTATCAGGAGTTCCGTCCGGATCAGATCGGTGCCAGTGCCCCAGCGACCGTCTGCGGAACTAAAACCTTGTTTCCAAGTTGTCCTGTGACCATGCAAGTCTCTAATCTTCAGGGTCAGGTCAGGTACAGGAACAAGTTCAGGGCAGGATATATATATATTGAACAAGCTTCATGGAACAAGTTCAAGTCAGGATATATATATATATATGTAACTTGTTGAGGCAGGGTCAGGATTACTCTAAATGTTGAGTATCGGCTCCACGAGCCATTTGATTCAGTACAGGACAGTATTGCTCAACGAGCAGGGATTCTTGGATTACAGGATTGGTGCAAGTTCCCTGGTTCGGGAATTGCCTTAGCGACCTAACGGTCCCAGGTATATTCAGGTTTATTCATGCACGGAACGACTATCAAGTAGTCTTCCGAGGAGAACCTAAATGAATGCATGACAAGCAGAGTGTTTCACGGTCGGGGCATAGTTATGCAGCAAGCATTGAAACTAGGAAAAACATAAAAGCAGGCAAGCATGCACTTGTATAACTTAAGCATTCAAGTTCGCTCGGGCCCGAAGGTAAGCCGAGCGAAACCGTACGGGGCCTTTCCGAGCGAAGTTATCTAGAGAGTGTAGTATTAGGGAGTGAACAGTGCACTATTGAATATACGTTCGTGTCATTCTCCTCGAGGCATAGCGGGTCCAGTTGCACGAGGCATAGGTAACATGCGAGGGTCTGAACATATAAGCAATATTTTATTTCCATGTTCTAGCGACAAGCAGTACAAGTTGGGATTATTCCCTTAGCTAGGTACGTTGGATTCTTATTAGCATGCAGGGGTGATTCACCTAGCGACTAGCATGTATCCTTCCGTATTTTATGTGTGCTGGCTAAGCAAAGACAAGTTCACCGTAGTCACCCACCTTAGCGATGATTCGCCTCGGTAGAGCGATACGTCAAGCGAGCCTCTGAAAGTCCAAGCCGGGATTCCTGTAGGGACAAGTCTGGATATCCTTTGCTTCTCCTTCGAGGCAAAGCGGGTCGGGACAGTTGCACTTTCGCCGTTTGAGACGGCAGTCCGCTTGAGCGGAACGGGGTATTACAGGTGCTGGGAGTGGAGGTGGTGGTCGGGTGGCCGGGAATTGGGGCAGCCGAAGGCGGGGATGGGTTTAAATAGGGTTAGAGGGAGGAGGACGGACGACCGTTGCTGGCAGGGGAGGATCTGGGCCGTCGGCCGTTCGAGGAGAGGAGAAGACGGCTGCGGCGGTTGCGGGGAGCCGGAACGGCGCGGGGTGCCGGAGAGTTGGGGAAGATGAAAGGGGTTTCGGGTAGGCGGAGCCGGGTCGGGCGGCGGATCCGGCCCGATCCACTAAAGCAAGGGTGCGGGTCGGGTATGCGGGTTTCGGGTCGGCGGGTTAGACCCGGATCCGACCCGCAGGGTTTGGGGTTGGTTCAATTGAACCGGATACGGTTCGGGTTGGTTAGTTTGGTTCACTTGAACCGGGTTTAATCCTAAGATTTAATTGGTTTATTTAAAACTTGGTTTTTAGGTCTTTAAAAATGTTTCCGGGATCCAATAAATTCTCGAAAAATTACCCTATGTCTAATTTTTCATTTTACACCAAAAAATATTATTTTCATAATATTTTAATATTAATTAACATCATTTAAAGAATTATTTAATTTCAAAATACCTAGGTTTAATTAGTTAAAAATCCCAAAAAATTTGAGAAAATTTGTAAAAATTGATTTTAAAAAAAATCCAGAAAAATCAGGGAGATTACAATCTACCCCCCTTAAGAGGATTGCGTCCTCGCAATCAAAGAATAACCGCTTCAACCATGGCTCGAAGAGAAGACATCCTCGAAACATATGTAACCGTCCGAATCTGCGCTCCTGCGAATACTCAAGAACAGATACACCTGGCAGGGGACCAGGTCCTCAGAGGGACATAATAAGATACTTAAACACATGCCAATAAAGTACTGAAATAAATATCCAAAGGGGTCGCCTAACCGTCTAAGTGAATGCAGTTAAGAACAACTTTCCCAACGCGTGGGCTATCTGGCTAAAATGGGATTGGCATGGTTCTCTTGGAGATCCAGGGGCCTACAAAGGCACGTCTTTCGAACACCGGAGGCCCGCCTGATAATAATATAATACATAGTGGTCATCATGACCGCGCATCTCCGGCCAAGCGTACGGGTTACACAAGAAAAGTGCAACGGAACCCACACGCCTTACTTGTTGTTCTCCCCACCCCATGCTCTAAGCATGTCACATCCATGACACGATAATACCTCTAATAACTGTCAAGTCTACTAGCATGCAAAGTTTCTAACAACAGCTATTCCTAACGCACGGCCCACACATACAGGAGGCCAAACCCTGCACGTAAGTCCGTGATCTACATGAGACTCACAACTCGTGTATCAACTGTGTCACGGCCAATGAACCTAATGATGCTACATGATAATGGGGTAGTCTCATAAACAAGGTCAATGCAAATACATAAATAAAAATATATCGTGACGTCACCATCGCGCGTATTTTATATAACATTTAAAATATATGAACTAAAGACAGAAAATAAAGATGCATGCAATCATATGGAATAAGAATAACAGTACAATGGCAAGGTATACTTGCCTGGCAAGAAAGCTGTGATGTACCAATAACCTGCTCCAGAAGTCGCGTAGAACAAATCCAATATCCTATGTACACATAATACGATATAATAAAATTATTAGTCATTACGCTAGTACATACACAACAATATTTACACTGGACTCAGGGGTATACTAGGGGTAACACTAGTCATCTAACACGGTCAATTATGCGTTGAATTACGCGGGGTCCCATCTTCAAGTGCTGTACACAATCAGACAGTCGACTGACAGGTGTCTAAGCCTAGTACGTTAAGGTACGCAAGCAGGCAATTCATAAGTTCTTAGGGTCAACATGGTCAAGGTAAGTACGGGACAGTCCACAGTGTCCTAGGGTCGTACAATCTGGATATATAGTCCTAATTATCAATTAGCATTTTCTTACATATATATTCATATTTATATAATAATATAACCAGCAATTTATTTACATGACTATTAGAATACATATATATATATTAAATATGTACATAAATATATATACCAATTAATAATAAGCTAATGACTAACTAAATATACATCTACTCGATATATGTATTTATATACAGATTGAATAATGTTCGCGTACGTGTATATGTATGTGTACGAAAGCGAGTTGGGTTTACCGACTCAAGGTCTGCTATCTGCTAACTGTCAATAAGCAATACTAATATCCTACTGGCATACACACAAACATACATAAAAGGAGAAGACAGACAGGTTCATACCTTAGAGTACGTGCATGGGTACGACGGTGAGTTTGACGACGATGGTGGTGAGGATGACAATGTTGATGATGATAATGAATAAAAGTGGTGATGATGGTAGCTACATTCAAGACGATGATGGTGAGTTAATGGTGAGTAATGCTGAGGATGATGAAGAGGATGATGGTGACGACTACTGCGATGATGATGATGATGACGATGATGGGGAGATGATGGTGAGATGATGGTGAGTTGATGGAGAGTGATGCTGAGGATGATGAAGAGGACGATGGTGTTGACGAGGACGATGGCGTGGCGATGGTGAACCGAGATGATGATGCTAATGATGGTGATGAGATAACGATGAGGGAATGACGATGATAGTCAAGCCGATGACGACATCGACGATGATGATGGCGAAGGTGATGACAATGGTGGTGGTGTTGTGATGAAGATGATGAAGAGTGTTGATGATGATGATGCAGGTGGAGGCTTCGGTCAATAGGGGATCCGGCGAGTGGGGGGTCCGGCTAGCAAGGTGGAGGAGGAGAGGAGGAGCTCAGGGCGGTGATCATGGAGGCCAGGGAGGAGAGATCCAGCAATGGGGAGGAGGAGGACAGGGAAGCAGGGAGGAGGAGCTCGTGGTGATCGTGTGGTGGTGTGGGAGAAGAAGAGAGGAAGGAGGTCCAGGGAGGAGGCTGACAGCAATGGTGGTGGTTCGTCAGGTTGCTGGAGGAGGATGACGGGTGGCTGGGTGGTCGGCTGGGCGAGGCTCGGGTCGGAGAATGATGAACTCTGGCGAAGGGACGGATGGGGGAGTCAGTGAACAGGAACTCGGGGAAGGTCGATGTTAACGCAGGGTATCGAGGTCGGGTGGCTGTTCGACGCTCGGGGAGGATTCGACAGTACTTGGCTAATGGGGAGGAGAAGAACGAAGAAGGAGCAGTCGTGGTTTGGAGGTCCTCCGGCGAGGCTCGGGGTCGTCTTCTTGCTGCTCAGGGAGGAGACGACGGGGTCGAGGACTGTGCAGACGACGACGAGGCATGGTACAGGCGTACACGGTTGATACTCCGACGAGACTCCGGTGGAGGGTGGCGGCCAAAACAGCGAGGGGGAAGATGATGATGAATAGGAAGATGGGTGAAGGTCGGCTGGGAGAATTAGTGTTTAGGTTTAGAAATCAATAATGAAAAGAAGAGAAAAATATTGTATTTATATACATGTGAGGGAGGGTTGGTTTGACCTAGGAATATTTTGACTTTGGTCAATTCTCTCCTTGGTATGGGCCTTGGGCTCCCTTGGGGGTGTTGGGAGGGCTAGAATTTGTATTAATTAAACGCAAGGATATGTTTAATATACGGGGCGATGTACGCGCGTTGCATATCCCAAAAAATTACGAAAAAATCCACGAGAAGGAAAAAATATATTTTCTTATGAATTGTCCACTGGTAGGGACACCTCAATGCGTTTTTGCATAAAAGCCCCAAACAATTAGAAAATTGCACAAAGACGAAAAATTGGATTTAATTAATTAAATCGACGCGTACGATATTTTGGAATTAATTAGGAGTACATAGGATTAAATTTAGGCGGCCTACAATTGTCAGGGGCGTAGAGGGGACAGTGTAGAATATTAATAAAATTTGGTTTGCACAAAACGGTCAAGATTGTGTCCCCAATTTCGATTGGGACGCACAAGGGTACAAAATTAAAATTTATATCGAATTAAGAAATAACGTCCGTGACGTTTATTGTGCGGCTAAAATATAGCATCAGAGAGCAATATTATAAGTTGTACAAGGGTCAGAATAGTAGGCGGACATGTCTAGGATGAGATCGTGAAGTTTCTAGACATGCAATGGCTAGTGAGGTACTCCAATTATCGAAGCAACGGTAAGGTGCGCTACACGATATTTAATTATTGCATAATTAAATAAAAGCCGTGTTCTAATTCTAATTGGTTCAAACTAGCCCTAGTTTCACTATCTAAGCAAATTAGGCCTAATTTTGGGTGAGGGGGTTTACAATCTACCCAACTTAAAATAATTTCGTCCTCGAAATTAAACTAGGGTAGGGTTTCTCTATCTAACCTCACTTGATTACAGTCTAAGGAATTCTACTTAAGTTAACATTGCAATTTCTACCCAACTTAGAATTTACCCATCATCATCTAAGGCTATACATCTAAGAAGGCTATGTCCCAAATTATTTAATCATGTTATTGAATCCTTGAAGTTTTTAACACCAAACATAACATCTATAATATGCCCTTAATCATTTATAACAGAGGGTCACCAAGTCATATGATTAGTCTATGGGGTATACCTAGCACTATCAGTGTATCACTTATTTCCAAGCCCGAGGTTTCGTCTTTTCGAAACAAGGAAAGACGGAAAACAATGGTAAAGAGTTCAAGGAGGGGTAATAGAATGGAAGTATGGGAATCAAAGTGTTTAAAGGACTCAAATGGGAATTGTCAAGGCAGTTGTGGATTGAAACACTATTTGGTAATTTCTTATTCGCATGCTCATATCAGTGCAGTTATGTTCTTGATATGATATGATTTGTCATATCTAGAGGGTAAGTATATTTGTCTACTGGTCAACTATATATCTCAATCCACGTAAAGTAGTTTACGAGAGGCGAATCAAGCGCACTATGGTTGATCAGACCGTAATACACTGATTCTGATTAGACAATTGTATCAGTGGGCGTCCCCAATAATACCTATCTCATGATCAAGCTCGATAAAAGAATAAGCTTGCAAAACTAGGCTATATTAGCAGCATAAGTCAAGGTAGTACAACAAACATAAGTACGCTAGATGATGATGAAAAGAGGTACAAATTAATTCAAGTTCACAAAAACAAAAACAAAATAAGCAACAATAATAAAAGACTCTACAATCTCTACAGTTATCATACAACCTCCTTGTCTAAGTTGCTAGTCGACCAAATAGGGGCAAGGACCTCTAAATTCTATCGTCTGAATAAACATTGTCGTCTTATGCTAGCATACAATTAATGTCATTCAATTACACTTTAATAATGGGTCAAAAGACTATGTGATACTAGGGTGTGAGGTATACTACGTAACTTATAACAATAAACTAGTACTGTAATTGTCTTAAGGATACAGTAGAAACTCCTGTTAAGGTCTACGAGAAAGGGTCTTAGTACCTATTAGGGTATCCTCCTATATTACATAGTTCATGGTCATCTTAAGCCTTAGTCTTAGTGCTTATAGAACAAGTGTTAATAGTAAGAATATAAGAGTTACTAGCCGTTAAGGGGGGAAGGGATCTAACTTGTATCGAGGTGAGGGTACAAATTATGCGATTTAAAAAACTAAGGGTTAATCATCGGGTCACAGTCTACAAAAACAACTTAAACTTACCAAACTCTAACTACCAAGCACAAAATTTTCAAATTCCAGACTACAACTCTGATCCTAGCAAACTATGAATCCTTAACAAAGAATAAAATTACTTGGCCTACTATCAGAAGTGTCAGGTGGCACGAGTTGAAGGATGAAGAAGAGAAAACATGATTAGTCGTCGCACAAGTAGCGAGCGCTAAGGTCGCAGAGGAACAACATATGAAATAGAGGGGCTCTAGATAGCATCATGGTTTTCTAAAGGGGAGTGGGGTGTTAGTTGCTATGTTTGAGGTATGATTAGGAAAATATTCTAGGCATTGCTCTTGGGTTTCTAAGGTACTGTCTGCCTATCTCAAGACAAGAATCTAAATTTATAGTTCTCCAATACTTATCTAACTGCGAAGGTTAGGTTCAATCCTAATATTCAATTTTTGGTTTTCTATTGGTTCCTCAATACTAGGGTCAAACGTTATGGTAAACTTCTAACTAACTCTAGTAGTGTCTATATTACTCTCAAGTCTTCATAATACATCAGGGGGTAATGGTAAACCAATTCTAGAGAGAAGGAATTCTAGGGTTCAGTAGATATTCTAAACTTAGTGGTGTGTCTATATTCTCATTGTATTCTTAATAGGTGTTCTACTCAAATTATTATCCTAATAACAGGGGTTCCTATATTCTAGCAGAAGGCTATATATACTCAAGGAACTTATTAGGAAAGTACAGGAATCAAGCAGGATACAATTGTTCGAATAGAACATAGAGGAGGAAGATGAATCATAATCAATTGTGGATGAGATCCTATACTCTAGTCCTATGTGTTGGCTTGTTCGGTACAGTAACGTAATCGAGATAATATGCTCTCGACCTGCATGGGCCACCACAAAAACATGTCACGCCCCAGTCCCAAAATACTTAGGACTAGAAACACGTAAGCATGCCAGCCGTATGGATATGGCAACTCCAATATATGGAAACCAAATCCACACATACGCTGTAATATGAATATTAAATCCACAAGTGGTATAAAACATAAGTCACAAATCACATGGTATAATCTAAATCTCATCCACGAAAATCAAATATAAATAATTACCAGTATCTATGAAGCTAGATCTCAATAAGAAGTATCTAAGGGTGATAGTTGGATGAAAACAAATCTACTACCAATTCGAATATAAGAGCAAATACAATATGAATACACACAATAAACACTATATAAGAATACCAGCTATCAACCACGGCTCGAAGAGAAGACATCCTCGAAACATATGTAACCGTCCGAATCTGCGCTTCTGCGAATACTCAAGAACAGATACACCTGGCAGGGGACCAGGTCCTCAGAGGAACATAACAAGATACTTAAACACATGCCAATAAAGTACTGAAATAAATATCCAAATGGGTCGCCTAACCGTCTAAGTGAATGCAGTTAAGAACAACTTTCCCAATGCGTGGGCCATCTGGCTAAAATGGGATTGGCATGGTTCTCTTGGAGATCCAGGGGCCTACAAAGGCACGTCGTCTTTCGAACGCCAGAGGCCCGCCTGATAATAATATAATACATAGTGGTCATCATGACCGCGCATCTCCGGCGGAGCGTACGGGTTACACAAGGAAAGTGCAACGGAGCCCACACGCCTTATTTGTTGTTCTCCCCACCCCATGCTCTAAGCATGTCATATCCATGACACGATAATACCTCTAATAACTGCCAAGTCTACTAGTATACAAAGTTTCTAACAACAGTTATTCCTAACGCATGGTCCATACGTACATGAGGCCAAACCCTGCACGCAAGTCCGTGATCTACATGAGACTCACAACTCGTGTATCAACTGTGTCACGGCCAATGAACCTAATGATGCTACATGATAATGGGGTAGTCTCATAAACAAGGTCAATGCAAATACATAAATAAAAACATATCGCGACGTCACCATCGCGCGTATTTTATATAACAGTTAAAATATATGAACTAAAGACAGAAAATAAAGATGCATGCAATCATATGGAATAAGAATAACAGTAAAATGGCAAGGTATACTTGCCTGGCAAGAAAGCTGCGATGTACCAATAACTTGCTCCAGAAGTCGCGCAGAACAAATCCAATATCATATGTACACATAATACGATATAATAAAATCATTAGTCATTACGCTAGTACATACACAACAATATTTACACTGGACTCAGGGGTATACTAGGGGTAACACTAGTCATCTAACACGATCAATTATGCGTTGAATTATGCGGGATCTCATCTTCAAGTGCTGTACACAATCAGACAGTCGATTGACAGGTGTCTAAGCCTAGTACGTTAAGGTACACAAGGTAGGCAATTCATAAGTTCTTAGGGTCAACATGGTCAAGGTAAGTACGGGACAGTCCACGGTGTCCTAGGGTCGTACAGTCTAGATATATAGTCCTAATTATCAATTAGCATTTTCTTACATATATATTCATATTTATATAATAATATAACCAACAATTTATTTTCATGACTATTGGAATACATATATATATAATAAATATGTACATAAATATATATACCAATTAATAATAAGCTAATGACTAACTAAATATACATCTACTAGATATATGTATGTATATACAGATTGAATAATGTTCGCGTACGCATACGTGTATGTGTATGTGTACGAACGCGAGTTGGGTTTACCGACTCAAGGTCTGCTATCTGCTAACTGTCAATAAGCAATACTAATATCCTACTGGCATACACACAAACATACATAAAAGAAGAAGACAGACAGGTTCATACCTCGAAGTACGTGCACGGGTACGACGGTGAGATTGACGACGATGACGACGATGGTGGTGAGGACGACAATGTTGATGATGATAATGAATGAATGTGGTGATGATAGTAGCTACATTAAAGACGATGATGGTGAGATGATGGTGAGTTAATGGTGAGTGATGCTGAGGATGATGAAGAGGATGATGGTGACGACTACTGCGATGATGATGATGATGATGACGATGATGGGGAGATGATGGTGAGTTGATGGTGAGTGATGTTGAGGATGATGAAGAGGACGATGGTGTTGACGAGGACGATGGCGTGGTGATGGTGAACCGAGATGATGATGCTAATGATGGTGATGAGATGACGATGATAGTCAAGCCGATGACGACATCGACGATGATGATGGCGAAGGTGATGACAATGGTGGTGGAGTTGTGATAAAGATGATGAAGAGTGTTGATGATGATGATGCAGGTGTTGGCTCCGGTCAGTGGGGGATCCGGTGAGTGGGGGGTCCGGCCAGCAAGGTGGAGGAGGAGAGGAGGAGCTCAGGGCAGTGATCATGGAGGCCAGGGAGGAAAGATCCGACAATGGGGAGGAGGAGGACAGGGAAGCAGGGAGGAGGAGCTCGTGGTGATCGTGTGGTGGTGTGGGAGGAGAAGAGAGAAAGGAGGTCCAGGGAGGAGGCTGACTGCAATGGTGGTGGTTCGTCAGGTTGCTGGAGGAGGACGACGGGTGGCTGGGTGGTCGGCTGGGCGAGGCTCAGGTCGGAGAATGATGAACTCCGACGAAGGGACGGATGGGGGAGACAGTGAACAGGAACTCGGGGAAGATCGGTGTTAACGCAGGGGATCGAGGTCGGGTGGCTGTTCGACGCTCGGGGAGGAGACGACGGCTCGTGGCTAATGGGGAGGAGAAGAACGGAGAAGGAGCAGCCGTGGTTTGGAGGTCCTCCGGCGAGGCTCGGGGTCGTCTTCTTGCTGCTCAGGGAGGAGACGACGGGGTCGAGGACTGTGCAGACGACGACGAGGCATGGTACAGGCGTACACGGTTGATACTCCGACGAGACTCCGGTGGAGGGTGGCGGCCAAAACAGCGAGGGGGAAGATGATGATGAATAGGAAGATGGGTGAAGGTCGGCTGGGAGAATTAGTGTTTAGGTTTAGAAATCAATAATGAAAAGAAGAGAAAAATATTGTATTTATATACATGTGAGGGAGGGTTGGTTTGACCTAGGAATATTTTGACTTTGGTCAATTCTCTCCTTGGTATGGGCCTTGGGCTCCCTTGGGGGTGTTGGGAGGGCTAGAATTTGTATTAATTAAACGCAAGGATATGTTTAATATACGGGGCGATGTACGCGCGTTGCATATCCCAAAAAATTACGAAAAAATCCACGAGAAGGGAAAAATATATTTTCTTATGAATTGTCCACTGGTAGGGACACCTCAATGCGTTTTTGCATAAAAGCCCCAAACAATTAGAAAATTGCATAAAGACGAAAAATTGGATTTAATTAATTAAATCGACGCGTACGATATTTTGGAATTAATTAGGAGTACATAGGATTAAATTTAGGCGGCCTACAATTGTCAGGGGCGTAGAGGGGACAGTGTAGAATATTAATAAAATTTGGTTTGCACAAAACGGTCAAGATTGTGTCCCCAATTTCGATTGGGACGCACAAGGGTACAAAATTGAAATTTATATCGAATTAAGAAATAACGTCCGTGACGTTTATTGTGCGGCTAAAATATAGCATCAGAGAGCAATATTATAAGTTGTACAAGGGTCAGAATAGTAGGCGGACATGTCTAGGATGAGATCGTGAAGTTTCTAGACATGCAATGGCTAGTGAGGTACTCCAATTATCGAAGCAACGGTAAGGTGCGCTACACGATATTTAATTATTGCATAATTAAATATAAGCCGTGTTCTAATTCTAATTGGTTCAAACTAGCCCTAGTTTCACTATCTAAGCAAATTAGGCCTAATTTTGGGTGAGGGGGTATACACTTCTCCGCTTGGTTTTGCTGAGCTTCTTGATGAACCTTCTGATGAGCTTGCATCATCGCATATAACATTCAAAATATTTGCTGTTCGTCCATAGCCTGCCCTTGTGGAAAGGTAGGCATCGGTGGAGCAAACTGTGTCGATGTTGGAATGTCATCTTGCTGGATTCTCGAGGCATGCTGATTCGCTTGACTGCGTTGTTGTGATGATTGACCTTCACCAACTGGTGTCACTTCATCTTCGTTGATTACCACAACACCTTGTGGTGTTCCTGGATGAGTCTCTTCACCGGCTTGTGGATCCATAATTCCGCTACCAAAATAAACTATAAGAGGCGCACACAAATCAAAGCAGGATGCAAGTCAAGAAATTTATCCGAATCCGATATAGATATCAAGAACGTTTCAAGCAAGTGGATGAGATCCTAAAAACTTATCCTATTCTTATTGCAGGCTTGCTCGGTCCCTAAGTTGAAACCGAACAATTTAGTTGTTGACCTGCATGGGCCACCACAAAAACCATGTCACACACCAGTCCCAAAATATCAAGGGACTAGCCACGTGGCAATGGCCAACAGCACACACCGATGGGCAAACCCAATTTAATGGACCCATCAGGATGCACTTAAGCTGTAAATACAACAATAAGGGTCTAGATATACTAATCTCATCCACAGAAATAAATACAGCAATATCAGAAATATAAAGCAATAACAATTCTAATAAAACATAAGTCGGGGAACAACCCGACAATGAGTCTGATACAGCTGTCAAGATACAAGAATAAGGATAACAACAGTAAATACTGAGTATAGACAAAGTATATACTCAGAAGATACCCTCGGGGATCACTCGTCTACTTGATCTGGTACTGCTCCAGTGCCTGCTTCTGTTCCTGCTAATGCTCATGTCCCGTGTACCTCGGGGTCGATCTCGTCTGCTAATCCATGGGACATAATCCGGATCCAGGTCCTCAGGGGACATAGCAAGGTACAAAATAACTCAAGCCATAAATAATGCAGTGCAAAAAATAAATGAATAATAGGGTAATACTATATAACCAGCTAAGTGATATGCAAGATGAGAGCATCACTAGAACTCAGGCTGAAACTATTACAAGCTCTGTGTTGGGGAGCCGGTAGCAGTGATATCATACAGTTTGTCTAGCTCAAAGGGAGACTACGACACCGTCATAATATAATCAACCTGTAGCCTGTGTCTCTCCCCACCTAATGTAATCATACGTCTCATGTCCACGACGTCTCATGTCCATGCCACGCAGGATTATAACTAATGCATCCAGTCATATAATATCTAAGCAAAAGAATATGTCATAAAACCTGTAACCTATACAGAATCACCATGAATATCTCAGGAAGATTCTGTCTCAGGAATAGTGTCAGGTGTCCTGGGTTATGATGTACTTGATAATGTAAGCACAAAAAGTATAAGGTCTCGGTATCCATGTCTAGGTGACATTACACAACGCCGAGTATGGTGTTGGCACCCGACTGTTAATAGGATGCTAAATAAGTCACGCGGTCCTAGGTCAAGCAAGTATAACATATAAATAAGGCAAGAAAATATATAACAAAACTGCAAGTCTGGCAAGGTATACTTACTTGGGATTTGAATACCAACAGTTGTCCCTGTATCAGTGGATTCTGCAGGTACTCCTCCAAAAGCCGAAATAAACATCACCAACAGGTTCAGAAAATATTAAATAGCTAGAAACGCCTGTCTTTGAGTCCAATTTGGACACAGGGGCAAAAATGATAGTTTTTGGTCAGAGCGGGGTCCACATGTGGCCCGCTTCGCACCGAAAAATGTGTCAGAAACAATAGTCTCCAAATTTGCCAAACTTAGTGTCAACAGGTCCAGAACAATGATACGAACTCAACGGAACTTCCAGAACTGGATTCTGATGAGCCGATCCCAAAATTGCCCGTCAAATGGAGCCGTGGGGCCCACGATACCCGATTTTGGTCAACGTTCTCAGAATCGAACCAAACTTGGATCACAGGACCAGCATATTACTACGAGTCCGATGGCACAAGTTTTATTTCGATCCGACATGTGTATAAAAAGTTACAACGAATTCTGGAATAGGCCGATACGGGGCGTTGTCGGCGGATACGCGTTGATTTCGGTATGCACGCACATCCAAATCAACTTCTGCGAAATCCCGCACGTCCGTATCAACAGCGCGCACCTTTCGGTGAAGACCGCACACGACCAAGTCGTCCCGTTTGGCGGGACGCACTCAGTACCGGGGAAAAATGGGGTATTATTTTTTCTGTTTTTGGATCGCAGTTCGCGATCACCACAGGACGCGACACACCGAACGGGTTGCACGGGCATCGAGAGGGTCACGCAGGTTTCGCGTTGTAACAGACGGAACGAAAAACGGGGCAGCGAGGAGAGAGAAAAGGGTACCTGAACAGGGCTACGCAAAAACCGAATTTTCTCGTGTCCGCGAGGCAACACGACACAAGGGACACGGTCACAACACTGTAGCTAGGGTTAGGGTTCTGGTGGCTGGGGCGGCCGGAGCTGGCCGGGGCTTCACTGGTAGAGGGCGAAGACGGCTTGGCTCGTCGGAAGCGGCTCAGGCGGATGCTCGTCGGCTCGAGGCGGCCGGGGAGAGGGGGCGCTGCGGGGACGGCGGATCTCGAGCGGGCGGGGGTCGTCGGCTCTCGGGTCGAGCGGCTGCGGGTCAGGGAGAGAAAGGCGGAGGCGGCTCTGGGCTGAGGGAGGCGGAGTTGCTCTGGGCTGAGGTCGCCGGAGAAGACGGAGGCGCTGGGAGTAGAGGTGGTGGTCGGGTGGCCGGGAATCGGGGCAACCGAAGGCGGGGATGGGTTTAAATAGGGTTAGAGGGAGGAGGACGAACGACCGTTGCTGGCAGGGAAGGAGCTGGGTCGTCGGCCGTTCGGGGTGAGGAGAAGACGGTTGCGGCGGTTACGGGGAGCCGGAGCGGCGCGGGGTGCCGGAGAGTCGGGGAAAAGGAAAGGGGTTTCGGGTAGGTGAGCCAGGTCGGGTCGGGCGTCGGATCCGGCCCAATCTACTAAAGCAAGGGTGTGGGTCGGGTATGCGGGTTTCGTGTCGGCGGGTTAGACCCGGATCGGACCCGCAGGGTTTGGGGTTGGTTCAATTGAACCGGGTCCGGTTCGGGTTGGTTGGTTTGGTTCACTTGAACCGGGTTTAATCCTAGGGTTTAATTGGTTTATTTAAAACTTGGTTTTTAGGTCTTTAAAAATATTTTCGGGGTCCAATAAATTTTCGAAAAATTATCCTATGTCTAATTTTTCATTTTACATCCAAAAATATTATTTTCATAGTATTTTAATATTAATTAACATTATTTAAAAAATCATTTAATTTCAAAATACCTAGGTTTAATTAGTTAAAAATCCCAGAAAATTCCAGAAAATTTATAAAAATTGATTTTTAAAAAAATCCAGAAAAATCAGGGGGTTTACAATAACACATCTAGCTAAGAGAATAATCCCATCTGATATATCTTTATATAAAACATGAAAGTAAATTGGTTGAACGGAATGGTAGGCTCGCTTTACAGTTCTTATAATTTTACCTCGTAGTGTTGCTTTTATTCCTTATATGTTCTTTGAAGTACATTGCTCCATATGTCTTGAAATGCTCATCACATAGATACGACCTCGGTATAGAAGCACAACATAGATTCTGGTTAACTTACCTGTGGCAGAAGATTATCAAAAAAGTCGTTCCAAGCCATACAATAGAAACACGAAAAGTATTTGGGACCGTTGGGTCACCAAGGCAACGCCCTAAGCGGGAGCTGTAATAAGTACTATAACGTCAGGATAAACGGTGCATTAAACGAAATACACCATATCATAAGATTCGTGAACGAGTAAATGCATAATCACTGTGTCAAGTAGCTATGTTCATTCAAGGTCTTAAGATGTTGCATATAATAAAAGTTTAGTGTTGATAGTCAATGGTCGATACGCTGGTCGCGCCGGCGTCCATCCGAACCGGTCAGAAACATTTCAGATATTCGTTTGCTTCAGACGGGAAGGTGTGTAGCGAGGCTCGCTACCTGTGTTGCATTCCATTCCCGTGCCGAGACTATACCTTGTCCATGGCGGCTCTTCAGGTCATAAGACCAAGTTTGTATCATTAGTATATTGCATACGTGGCGGTAACCCGCGTATGGACTCGTAGGAACTTGTGGCAAGTAACGAATGTAAAGTAGCCTGAAGCTTGAAACACAATTTAGTAGTCTGAGTAAAACATGTCTATACAAGTATAACATGCCAGTGTAAAGTGAGTATAAGACATCTGAGTAATCTGCACAACCTGAGTCACAAAATGATATAAGTATTGTAAACTGTGTATATCATGCGTCTGGTTTAGAAACACGCTCATAGCATACATGTGTTCGTTATGCGATCTTAGGATTTTATATATTTATATTCGTGCTTGGTTTAACTTGGTTTTATACTTGGACAGGAAAGGACAAATGGTAAGTTGGTAAGTATCATCGTATTTCTTGTATATCGTACGGCGCACTGCCACACGAGATAGGCTTTGTATCTTATGCATAAAACTGATCCTAAGGCAAGAATAGCAAGATAACTTAATAGTTGGTGCACAAAACTAATATAACATGTTGGATTTGTCGAGCGGGTGAGAAGCCTTCCCACCAGTGCATTCATGTACTGATAATCCACCAGATTGCTTGCAGGGTGTGGGAGAACCTCGTTCGGTGCGGAATATCCCCTCGTGCATGCTAAGGCGTAGAGTTCTCTCTGGAGCCTTGGAGTGTTGCGTCCGGAGCTGAAGCACATATACAGGACATAATGTTAGAACATCGCCTATGTATCATTCCAAGTTGTAAGCCGCTTGGCATACCTTTATTGTTTGAGAGAGAGAGAGAGAGAGCTTGAGAGACTTGTAATCTCGGCCTAGCGCCGCTTGTAACCTCATTCATTATAAATAAAGAGAGCTTGTTTATATATTCAAACTTGTGTTATTCTATGTTTTCACTATATCGACTTGGTGAACTAGTTACCAACGACCGTTTTGGTATTTTCTTTGCGTGAGCGCAACTCCTGGCTCGCGCGACATCACGTCCCGATGGAAACGATCATCCCGCGGGAGCACTGGCACGTTGATTCGCGCCTAGCAGGGACAGCCGATTCTAGCGGAAGATCGGGGTATGGCATATTGGTATCAGAGCATGGCTTTATGTCCTTGGACTTCTTCTCGATTCTCTCAGTTTCGAAAGTGACGCTCTCTCTCAAAGTTCCAACGGGATGTTCCATACAATGAGTCTAAATATTTTTGAAAGGTGCATGTGAATGATATGATTGCTTGATCATAATTTCGATGAAAGGCCTTTATGCAAATCTGTGTCAGACTTATGTTAGAATCTGCAAGTTATATGTGAACCCGAATGCCTATACGAGAATACCAAGCGGGTTAAGGGACGAGATAGAATATTGTTTGGACAGTTGCCTATGTACACAGCCTTCCAGCTAAGTTGTGTTAAGTATCGTGCACCTAGATCTTTGGTGCGAGCAAGTTGCAACCGAGAGTTGGATATCGTTCGGATAAGAATAAGTTCAGACTTAAAATGGAAATCGATAGAGACGTTATCGGAGCACCGCTAAGGCGAATAATGAAAATCATGTTTTGATTTTTGAGATATAGTTGAACGGTTATTTGTAGCGATAAGTTACGATTCAGAACATAGTTTGTATGGAGGACTATCGATAGAGGTACATACGAGACTAAGATCGTTAAGACAACGAATAGGGACCGTGCTGGAGTTCTAAGGAACAAATTGGATATATGAGTGAATGACGTAAATGCAATTCAGGAGTTAATAAGATGACTCAACTTCTGAGTGGTGTATTCGATAGTCTCAGGATCGAGTAAGCGAATTGAGAATAAAATAAGATATAAAGATTTATAGAGTATAGCTCGAATCCTGAGTAGTGTATTGGTAGACTTAAGAATGTTCGAACGAATCGTGGGTTTTGGAGTATTAAACGGGTCTAGCAGCAATGACGTAATTGTGCGAAGCCATAGTATAAATAATGCCTAGCAAGTCAGCAAATTCAAAGGAATCATGTATGATTTGATTTGAACAAGTTAGAATGAGTTGAACATGGGATAAGGCTTACATCGAATAGGAATGAAGAGTACTTGGAATTGATATCACGGTCGAGAAAAATTAGTGGATCGTATGAGCGATTTTGAATTGAATCAAACAAATTAAAACTTGAGTTGAGATAGAATAATTGGGGATGCGATCGGAGTTAGTGCAATTGGAAAATGGCACGAATGAATGATAGTGCACGTGGAAAATTTGGATTTGAGTAGGATATCGCTCGATAGAGTTCGGTAGTACGAATGATATGGTTTCAAATTTTGGAGACTTTATATCATATCAATGGTTGGAAGATAGCATGGGTTGATGCAAGTTAGAAAATCTTGATTCAATGATTAAGGTAGGCGATAATGGATTTGATCTTGACTTGGATGAACGATCTTGAGTCGAGTTCAAAGGTAACACTCGACATCAGGTCCAGATAAGATCAATTATTCCGCGGGAGCACTGGCGTGGTGATTTCACGTCCGGCGGAGATGATCGAACTCGCAGGGACATGTTCAAAGATTTTACAAACGAATTCGATAAAATAGAATGTATCGAAAGTGAATAGGCTTGGGTTTAGAATTTGAAACTTAGTTGTTTGAGGAATGCTAGAAGTAGACTATGGATTTATCAAACGAAAACGTTAAAGTTGGATGATTTTGCTAGACGAATTATAATCACGGCATGAATGGACATGACTTGATGGATAAGTATATAACTTGGATGGAGCAAAGTGAAATGATAAGGTGTCTCGATCGTTTCAGTGATAACCATATTGTTCGACATTCTTGTCTTGTGCGAGCGTAACTCTATGCTCGTACATATGTTACGTCCGGATTAGGACGGTTATCCCGCGGGAGCGTTGGCGTGGTAATTTTACATCCAACGGGGATGATTGAACTTGCGGGAGACCGGAGTGTGATAATTAAAGGATCATCTTGACTTGTGGTTCGACACGATAAGACAAGTTTCAAGATACAAATGAATCCAAGTATTTTTGAGGAGGAGTTCGTCTAGAACGTACAATAAGATATGTTGGATGGTTTCATGAACGGATATGTAGATCGTGTTGGACGACTTAGAGTTTATGATATACATCGATGATTTAGAATGGGGTCGTGACTTGGTGGTCCAAGATTAGAAAAGAATAGATTGGTGGATTCTATCAAACGTAATGGAGGAGATAGACTATGCAAATCGATGGGTTTGACCTGCGACATGGATATATCGTAGATTTGATTGAACGCACGTGTCTTAGGATCAGTTTTGCTAACAAACCTGGATCCTGTGCAAATGAACGTGTTGATGTGGATAGAATAATCTGTGCTCAATGTTTAGAAATCTGAGTAAAATAAGCTTGGGTAGAATACCTCGTACGAAAGAACAATGGTTTGACCTTAGGAATTTAGAGCGAGTATCGTGCAACGAATTTTCTTGATAAGAATCGTGAACTTAAAATTTTACCTATGATCTTGTGAGCTGACCTAGCGAATAGGAAGACGACCCTATGCCTTGAGTTAAACTGGAGTGGCTGACTTCAGAGTATCGTTCGAGAAAATAATTGACTGGGGCAACGAGACTTAGAGTTAGGTCTTGGAACTGGAAGTGTATGCTAGAGACGTTGGCGTTGAAACGAACGCAATAGAATATATAACTTGAGTGATAATTGATTTGGTTGGATAAGTTATGCAACGGAAAGGAATAAGACGGTATTAGAGAATTGTCGGACGGAACTCTTAGGATTGGAATTGGTGATACTCGAGATAAGTTGGCATAACAAGTTAAATTGTTGCTAGTAATACAATACTTGAATTTGGATGAGATTGGAGTATACGATAGCTAAAACGAACCAGAGTTCGGTTATTCCAGTAGCGAAGCGATCGACGATTCAAAAGATTTTTACGAGTAGCTTGTCCGACTTAGCTGTCACTAAGCTTGGTTGAAATACACATATTTGGGGGACGCCTTGAATATGGGTACGATCCAGACTTAGCGATATGCATAACTCGAATGCAGCTGCAAATAAAAATATTCGAATTCGCAGGAACAAGTATAGCAACTGAAGTAAGATTGCCTCAGCCCAAAAACATCATTTGTGATAGATTATAGCATACTCCGTGTTAAGCGATATATGTTCCACGCTAAGTCACAGTATAGACCAAGTCAGAAGTTGGATTGAATGCTAGAGTCATTCAATGAGGCAGACCCCGTACGCACGTGACCCAGAATGAGAAGCAAGTAGGAAATTATGTTCGAATGAATCTAATGATACATATTGATATGCTTGACTTAGATTCTATAGTGTGCGATGGAATGATTTACGCTCAGGAAGTCTCGAGGACGAGACTTGTTTTGAGTGGTGTATAATATAATGATCCACTCCGCATCTATGTAGATAGCCGATTCAAACGGCACAAGTGCGATGACCCGACCCGCTTTGCTCAGCGAGAAGACTTGCTTGAGGCAAAAGGATTTCAAACTTGGCCCTTCAGGAGTTCATACTTAGACTTTCAAGGCTCGCTCGGAGTATCGTTCGTCCGAGGCAAATCATCGCTACGGTAGGTGGCTACGATGAACTTGTCTTTGCTTAGCCAGCACACTTAAAAATATGGTTGATATATGCTAGTCGCTAGACGAATCACCTCTTGCATGCTAATAAAGAATACAACACATCTAGCTAAGGGAATAATCCCATCTGATATATCTTTGTATAGAACATGGAAGTAGAATGGTTGAATGGAATGGTAGGCTCGCTTTACAATTCTTATAATTTTACCTCGTAGTGTTGCTTTTGTTTCTTATATGTTCTTTGAAGTACATTGCTCCATATGTCTTGAAATGCTCATTACATAGATACGGCCTCGGTACAGAAGCACAACATATATTCTGGTTAACTTACCTGTGGCAGAAGACTATCAAAATAGTCGTTCCAAGCCATACAATAGAAACACGAAAAGTCTTCGGGACTGTTGGGTCGCCAAGGCAACGCCCTAAACGGGAGCTGCAATAAGTAGTATAACGTCAGCATAAATGGTGCATTGAACGAAATACACCAGATCATGAGATCCCTGAACGAGTAAATACATAATCACTGTGTCAAGTAGCTATGTTCATTCAAGGTCTTAAGATGCATATAATAAAAGTTTAGTGTTGATGGTCAATGGTCATGGACAACCTGTGCACAGGCTTCAGGTTCCTGTGGACGGTACCCTGGTTGCGCCGGGGCCTATCCGAACTGGTCTAGAATATTTTAGATAGTCGTTTTCTTCGGACGGAAAGGCGTGTAGCGAGGCTCGCTACCTGCGTTGTATTCCATTCCCGTGCCGAGACAATACCTTATCCATGGTGGCTCGTTAGGTCATAAGACCAAGTTTGTCTCATTAGTATATTGCATACGTGCCCGCGTATGGACTCGTAGGAACTTGTGGCAAGTAACAGATGCAAAGTAGCCTGAAGCTTGAAACATAATTGAGTAGTCTGAGTAAAACATATCTATACAAGTATAACATGCCAGTGTAAAATGAGTATAAGACATCTGAGTAATCTGCACAACCTGAGTCACAAAACGATATGAGTATTGTAAACTATGTATATCATGCGCCTAGTTTAGAAACACGCTCGTAGCATACATGTGTTCGTTATGTGATCTTGGGATTTTATATATCTGTATTCATGCTTGGTTTAACTTGGTTTTATACTTGGACAGGGAAAGACAAATGGTAAGTTGGTAAGTATCGCCGTATTTCTTGTATATCGCACGACGCACTGCCACACGAGATAGGCTTTGTATCTTATGCATAAAATTGATCCTAAGGCAAGAATAGCAAGATAACTTAATAGTTGGTGCACAGAACTAATATAACGTGTTAGATTTATCGAGCGGACGAGAATCTTCCCCACCAGTGCATTCATGTACTGATAATCCACCAAATTGCTTGCAGGGTACGAAAGAACCTCATTCAATGTGGAATGTCCCCTCCTGTGCGCTAAGGCGTATAGTTTGCTCTTGAGCCTTGGAGTGCTGCATCCAGAGCTGAAGCACATATACAGGATATAATGTTGGAACATCACCTATGTATCATTCCAAGTTGTAAGCCGCTTGGCACACATTTTTTGTTTGAGAGAGAGAGAGAGAGAGAGAGCTTGAGAGACTTGTAATCTCGGCCTAGCGCCGCTTGTAAGCTCATTCATTATAAATAAAGAGAGCTTGTTTATGTATTCAAACTTGTGTTATTCTATGTTTTCGCTATATCGACTTGGTGAACTAGTTATCAACGGCCGTTCTAGTATTTGCCTTACGCGAGGGCAACTCCAGGCTCGCGTGACATCATGTCCCGATGGAAACGATCGTCCCGCGGGAGCGTTGGCGCGGTGATTCTCGTCTAACGGGGACGACCGATTCCAGCGGGAGATCGGGGCGTGACAATGGAGGCAGTTATTTATACCCTGTTTCTGAGAAATATGGCATGAGAGACATCTCATCATAAATGTTTACCGTCAGTTATTGGCCTAGGCGTATCATTGGAGAGTAGTAGTCATGTTGGCGTACTTGGAAGTGGATAGCTATGTTAGCGTACTCTTAAGAAGACCGCCATGTTGGCGTACTCAGGTTGAAGAACCAATGTTGGTGTATTCAGTGAGTATTAGCACTGTCAGCGTACTGTTGCTAAAGCAGCCATATTGGCATATTCCAACGAGATAGCATCAACGGCGTACTGTATTTAAAGTAGCACTACTAGTGTACTATAGCAAAGTAGCACTGGTGGCATACTCGAGCTGAGATATCAACTTTGGTCGCTAAACGACAACCTGGGTCGACATGCCAAGAAACCCTCTGCATAAAATGATCGATCTTCTCATCAGTGGCAACTTTGTTTGACATAGGCATGTCAGCCTACTACACCAAGGATGACGGTTGGCGTACTATAGCGAGGAGAGCTCATCTGTGTACTTGGATAAAGTAGCATCCTCTACATATTGAAATGGAGTAACAACCCTGGCGTACTGAGATGGAGTGACAACATCGGCGTATTAAGACAGGGTATCTACTTTAGTCTACCGGGATGAAATAACAGCTTTTTTTGGTCGCTAAACAACAACTTGGGTCTGTGCGCCCAAAAATTCTCTCCATTTTATGCCTTGATCTCCTTGGTTGCTATGCTGATCTACCAACTGTCAGGTTCATCACGTTAGGGGAAAGGACACAGTCATGACACTTTGGTGACAAGAACACCAATGTTTGTATGCTGCTATGGTGGGAATGAATGGTGGCTTAGTATGCTACTGAGGTATTATACGTGGGGTACACCATCGCTTCTTTTGGTGAGGAGTACGTCACTCTTCCTTTGAATATAACATCCTTCGTAGGAGTACTTTCTTTATGCTTCTACAAGACCCCTTCAAAGTTTTCGAATTTTCACAAAAATAAATTCGAAATACTTTGAAAGTAGAAACATGGAGACTTGTTTTAACTTCGTGTGCACATTTAATGTAGCATTCCAATGGACTGTTAACACCACTGGATGATGAAGGTGTCTGACATTTGACGGTTAGACTTCTAGTGAATCATCATCCAAATCTTTTAGGTTTTTGAGATTTAAAATCTGCTTCAAGGAGATGAACCGACACCCACCATTGTATATATATATATATATATATATAGGCTAGGGTTCAACATATTTTTAGCCAACTTGCACCGCTGATCATGGCCCAAAGAAGAGTTCCTGGATGGGTACCATGGCCGGAGAATGTACCTTATCGACACGTTCCACCCTCCATTGGTTCCGGGGTCAGGGCCACCGTTACTAGAGAGCGGGCTCATGTTTCCTCCATAGCGACTTATGTTTCTTTATCCTCTCCTAAGAGTAGAGTGAGAGAGGAAGATGAACTGGATTTGGACGGTTTGACCTTGGAGGACATTACTAGGCCGCTAGAGCCGATTCCAAACTAAGAGTCTCTTCCTATAACCAAGGGTGAAAAGGAGGTACTGGAGACTAGAGAGGCTGGGCGCCGTCTGTTTCACTGATCATGTGTGCGTACTTTAAAGGATATTGTGGAGATTATTCATGATTGTGATTCTGCCTAGATGCATCCTCCACTTTCTCCTCCTCTTTCTCTCCTTTTTTTTGTATGGTCCTGGATGGCCAAATATTGTATACTTCGTTTATGTTTCACTTTTGTTTTAATCAAATATTGTCTTCTGACACACAGTGCACGTACTATTCTGCATGTGGTGTAGGTTTAACTTGAACAAAAAGTGTCACCCCGCATGCTATGCCACATTCCAAAAAGATTCTTGGAGAGAGAGAGGCATGACTGTGTCCTTTCCCTAACGTGATGAACCTGACAGTTGACAGATCAGCACAACAACCGAGGAGATCAAGGACTTAAATACAGAGGATTTCTGGACGCGTAGACCCAGATTGTCTTTTAGCGACCAAGTAAAGCTATTGTTTCATCCCGGTACACTAAAGTGGATACCCTATCTTAATACGTCGAGGTTGTCACTCCATCTCAGTAAGCCAGGGTTGTTACTCCATTTCATTATGCAGAGGATGCTACTTTATCCAAGTACACAGATGAGAGAAGGATATGAGCATTGACCTACGAGACCCATATCGCCAGAGTACCCAGAACTAAACAAAAAACTGTAAACAAGAGTTACTTGAGTGGTACTAACATAACAAAAATTTTAATACGATTTAAGAAATTCATTTCTTTTACAATACTCTCAAATATTCTACGAGGAAATATGGGATATCTGTGGCTTAAGAAGCCTAGCTAGCAGCCCCCTTGCATTTGTTCTTCTTTTGAATAATTCAAGTACATACTTTGTCGCTGCATTTCAATTTTTTGTTCTTTTCGAATCTTTAATTTAATTTCTCAAGCATAAATCTACTTGTACAAGCAGAAATACCATATTCGAAGAAAGCTTTATATATGTTTCTGGAAAACCATTAACTTACAAAAAAAATGGGTTTTACTATTTTATGTTCTTGAATGGCTACTTCTCATGTTCTTATAGCTTTTCCCACTGTTTCATAGAGCTTTAGGACAGATGGATAAAAGGTAAAATTATTCAGAACATTCCTTAATTTTTTTTTTTTTTTAAAACAATGGCGTAACGAATTGTTTCATTTATTTTTCTGAACGTTGGAATTAATTTCTGAACGTTACGAATTGTTTTGAACCGTTATATTTTTCAGTGTCCAGGTTCATTCGTTTAATTCTCCTGTGTAACGGCTGAATTAATCGTAAATTAATTCAGACCGTTACACAACAGTATTATATATTCGTCTGTGTTTCTTTGTAAATCCATCAGAAAAATTTGTTTACTCCAAACCTCTGCCAACACTCTTTTCAATCTTCATCATCTCCAAGCTCTGGGCAGAGCAAAGTCCTGGTCGTTCTCTCCAAGTCGTGTGCGGCAACGAGATACCGGTAGTGCGGGGGTTTTACCACTAGGAGCTTCGGGTACGTCTGCACACAAATCCCGAATAAACTCTTAGGGCAGTGCTTCGTGCACGACTTCCCCAGAGGCCGGTAGCATCTGTTTAATTTTATTTTTTGTATTATGAAATTTTTAAAAAGGAAAACAACATAATTCTAACATAAGTTATACTCTTGATAAAATGCACTACAAAAATGACTCGGGACTAGATAGTATTGGTGCTAGTCCAGTTAGAAAAAAAAATTATTCAGACTAGTCCAAATTTTATTAGGGCTGCCCAATCTCTTCACCTCCCTCCTCCTGCTCTCCTTCCCGCTCCTCCACCGCTCGCCGCCGCCCCCACCGCTCACCGTTGCCGCCGCGCGCAGCAACGGCTCCGTCTTCCACCACGCGCGCGCCTCCTCCCCCATCTCCCGCCGCCGCCGCCACCTCTTCCTCCCCCTCCCGCTCCTCTGCCTCGTCCCCCCTTCCGGCCTCCACGCAGCCCCCCGTCCTCGTGTCACCTCGGGTAGCTCTTCCTTCTGGACTGCCAAAATTTTAACAGTCCTACAAATTGGAAGAACTGTCAAAATTTTGACAGTCCTCAAAAATCAATATGTACTTTTATGACTGTCAAAATTTTGACAGTCCTTATTATAAAAAAAATCAATTGGAAGTGGGCAGTCCGATAAGTAATTTTTGGGAGTAACAAACTTGTAATTATCAATGGTGAAAATTTGGACTGTCCTGAGTCATTTTTGTAGTGCCTTTATCAAGAGCCAAGTTATATAACTAGTTACTTAAAACCATATTCTTGTTCATTCCAACCAAGTTGAATTAATTAAGGTCATTCTAGTATCACTGTGACTTGGACCAAGTTATTGTGATTGATCAATTGAACTAATTACTTAAAACCATATTCTTGTTCATTCCAACTAAGTTGAATTAATTAAGGTCTTTCTAGCTTATTTACACCTACCATTGTCTTATTTACAGTTCATATGCTGTGGATTTATCGCAAAGATTAGGCAAGTCTCTTTCGGTTGAGAGAAATTGGGAAGTAACGCTTAATCGGTGGACTAGTATATTATACTTCACATCATTAGTTTAATGGCGATTATTTGTATGCCAACTGTTAGTATCTTGGAGGTTAAGGAAACCCAAAAAGCTCATTCCTTTTCTCCTATTATAAAGGGGCTCATTTCTTCAAAGAATACAATCACATAGCCCTTGTTCTCTGTTCTAGTGTTTGCTGCTTGAGCACTTGTTTCACCACTACAAGCATGAATTCGTCGGAGGCTGCATCTGATCAAGTCAGTAATTTTGTGATTTTTTATTATTATTCCAAGTTTTGGTATCTATCAGGAATACTGTTAGTTAAGGAGCAAAACTAGAGAGATTGTGAAGTCTTAAGATTAAGATTTTATGAATGTTATAAACTCATTAACTGAGTCTTGTCAGGTTTCTGAGTCTTTTTTATAGACTAGAAGTCTAGAGCAATATAGTATTGTGAGGGTTTTTTAATACCTTTTTTTGGCAAGAGATACACCTGAAATATTCTTTTTCACATCTATCAGTTTATAGTTGACAATGTTTACGCTACTACCTTCTTGCCATATTTATTTCATTTGGAAATTGTTCTTAGTTTGGGCCATTCTTGTTGTAATTAGCAAGGTTCGCAGTATCAGAATCGGTATCGGATCCTTCCTATATGAGTGTCGGTATAGGCGGTTTCGAGTATTGGATTTTTCTCTATATCGAAAAAAAAAGTAGTTATTAAAATTTTAGAAAAAATATTTTATACATTTAAGCATAATTTTAAGTATTTTCTATGTTGTTTCTTTGTAGTTTTAAAATTGAATGAAACAGTAGTCACCCTTGCTTATTGTTTTACGTGTGATTGTTTTATGTGCGATAGATAAATTTTTTTTTTTTTACATGCTTTTACAACCTTATTATGCTTCTACACCCTTGTTGATTGGTCTTTTTCACTTAATATTCTTTGCCAAATTGGCTGGAAAAGAGACCCACAATGTCGGTATCTGTCAGTATCGATATTGGTCAGTATCGAATTGGGACATGCCAAACCGTATCGATATCGGCCGTATCGGATCGGTATCGGCAGATACCGCAAGCTATGGTAATTAGTTAACATTTTCTAAACATTACTTTTTTAGTTTGTTCAATTATCTCACACTTTCATTGCCCCTCTTTCATGTTGCCAAAAATATGGTTGTAGTATATTATGACCTTTTTTTGAAGCTTGACTGATAACTAATATAAATTGTTGTCTTCTTATGCAGAACAATTGTGGCATTTGCAGGAGTAGCCTGACAAGAGGGCTAAGCGAATCCATCTTCACTGCTGAGTGCTTGCATGTTTTCCACTATCATTGCATTGCCAACAATGTCAAGAATGGAAATCTTTCCTGCATTATCTGCGGAGCAAAGTGGAATAAGGATAATGTGCCTTTCCAAGTTCCTCCTCTTCAACAAAACTACATGGCTTGGATCCCTCCTAACATCCCAGTCTCATCGCCGCAGTTTCCCCATAGGAGTTATCATCAGTCCCTGTCCTTGCAGGAACCCCAGTACCCTCCCGAGCCACCTACCTTCTCTGACGATGAACCTCTCTTAACATCCACCACACCCATTGAATCTTCTGCCCCCCAAAATATAACAGTTAAGACTCATACAGAGTCGTCTGCTATCTCTGCTGCAGAGTCAAGCCCAAATTTTCCTGTCCTTGTCAGCATTCATGCACCTCCCCTCAAGGATTTTGAGGGCCATGGCCGTACGCCTATAGACCTTGTAACAGTTCTGGACGTAAGTGGCAGCATGAGTGGCACAAAGATTTCCCTTCTCAAGCAAGCTATCACGTTTGTCATAGAAAACTTGGGGCCTGCTGATAGACTTTCTATAGTTTCATTCTCATCAAGTTCTAGTAGAGTTTTTCCTCTCCAAAGAATGACTGTTGATGTCTGTGAAAGTGCCATCCTAGCCATTGAATCTCTTAGAGCTGGTGGTGCAACTAACATTGCAGAAGGTCTCAAGAAAGGAAGTCGGGTCCTAGAAGATCGAAGGGAAAGAAACCCAGTTTGTAGCATCATCCTCTTATCCGATGGCAAAGATACATACAATAGAAGTGCAGACAAACTGTTGAACCAGTTGCCTACTTCAATTAGGTCTAGCGATATGCAACAAGTAATACCAGTGCACACATTTGGATTTGGCTACGACCATGATCCAAATATTATGCATTCTATATCTGATGTATCAGGAGGAACCTTTTCGTTCATTGAATCAGTTGCCATGATACAAGATGCTTTTGCTCTGTGTATCGGTGGTCTTCTCAGTGTTGTGGCTCAGGAAGTTCGCCTCACAGTAAGGTCAGCATCGCCTGGGGTGAAGATTGTAGCAATACCATCTGGGAGACATGTCAGTGAAATTTCTGATGAAGGTCAGCAAGGTGTTGTTCACATTGCAAATATGTATGCAGAGGAGGATAAACAATTTCTACTCTACCTCTTAGTTCCAGAATCCACAGCTTCATATAATAAGACGTCATTGTTAGATGTGTTATGCGTGTACAAAGATCTCGCTTCCAATGAGTACATCCAGGTGCAAGGTGAGAGAATAGAGGTACTGAGACCTGCGGTTTGTTCCCCTGCTGAGAAGTCGGTGTCTTTGGAGGTTGATCGGCAGCGGAACAGAATTTTGGTGGCTGATACTATTGCTGAGGCACAAAGGTTGGCTGAGATGGGAAATCTGGAAGGTGCACAGGCTCTTTTGGCCGAACGGAAAGCCAATCTTTCAACATCGACAGCAGCCCAAGCTGGGGATTTTTTCAGTAATTTGTTTGAAACTGAGCTTAGAGAAATCATGGAGAGAATGGCAACTATTAACTTGTATAGACAATCTGGGAGTGCTTACGCTCTTGCAAGAAAAAGTTCCCATATGTTCCAAAGGGCCACAACTACGGGCGACACAGCAGCCTCGTGTCTCAACGCAGGTTCAGGTGCCTGTCTTGCCACCCGAAAGAGGAGTGTCCGTTGTCGCTCTGGGGGTGGTTACAGTATTGCCAGAGCTGTTTCTGCGGGTGCTGCGCCAAGCGAATCGGCTGCTGTCGTTGGTGCTTTTGAAACACCTGCCATGGTCAGAATGGTACAAAAATCACAGAAGAGGACTCAACCTGAACCATAGTAAGTCTAAGCTACTCTCCGTTTTGGCAGTGGTAATAATTCTGGCTGTAGTCTTCAGCCTGAATGTGTGAATTTGTATACATACTTTTAAGTCATAATCTTCTATTTTGTTCTGTGATGCTGTTTGGTTTACCTTGTTTGCTTGGTGTCATTAGAAAATCTTGCTCCAAGTGGAAGATTGTGGATTTTTCTTCATATTTAAATACTTAAGCTTGCCTTTGCAGAATGACACAGTAATATCTCATGCTAAACTATGCCAGAAAATGGAGATTTTGTCCAATTGATTTACTGGAAATGCATGCCTAAGTTAAATTTTTGAAGCAAAGAGTGAACTGTGGCACATGATATGGTTTGTTCTCCCTTGTTATGGGAGACGAGTTTATAAACAAAAGGTACCAACAATTACTATCAAAATGACAAGAATAATAGGAAAAGTTCTAAATCACCTAAAAAGAATCTGTAAAAATGAAATTTGTGACAAAACAGAGTTCTAATAACATGGGAGGCTAGGGAGATTAGGATTCAAGATTGGTGTGTTGATCTTTTTCAAGAAGCACAATGAACTGAGTTTCGTGATTCTCTAGATGCTTTTTTGGTCTATTTTATTGCCCTAATGAATTTAATCAGAGTTGCAGTGGAGTGGTGTTTGTGTGTTTCAACCTGGGAATGGGATTTCATTAGTTTTGATTTCTTTCAAATACAATAGCTCTCAGAATGACATTCCTCAGCCTTGTGTGATAAGTTTGATTTATTGACAATTTCAGGTCGTCTTTTACTTGTGATCGCATTGAAGCACTTGCCTTGAGTGCAACTAGAGGTGAGTATTCGGTTATTTCGGTTATAACCGAACCGAGTTTAGTAAAACCGAGGAAACCGAATGAAGTATTATTCCAACCGAAACCGAACCGAAAATACATATAACCGAAATAAACTGAACCGAATTACTTATTTCGGTTTTAAGGTTTATCCGGTTTATATATCGGTTGGACCGGTATTTGTTAATGGGCCCATTTTTTTATTGGGCCAATTTTTTAATAGGTCATTTATTTAGTGGGTCGGCTTTTTTAATGGGCATTTTTAGGAAGTAGACTGTATACCAAAACTGCTGATTGGATTACTTATAAAAACATAGCAGTAGAATATCCAGAAAAAATAACAAATATTTCAATGATAACTAAACTTGTGGAATTACAAAAATACAAAATTTGAAAAGAACCATAGTAAACAGTAAAATGTATATACAAAAACTTTCATGTGTTCAGCCATACAATTTGGACCTTAAACTGTACATACAAAAACTTTCATATGTTCAAAAAAAATTGGACAAGTAAACTTCTGGAAAATTGGGCAGTAAACTGTACATACAAAATTACAAATTTGGGCAATAAACGGTATATACAAAATTTCATACTAGTATAATTACAAAATTACAAAAGTTGACGGAGTACAACTGAAAAATTTGGCAGTAAAAATACAAAATTGGGCAAGTAAATAAATGTGAAATATTTCATGTATTCAGCCATCCCCAACCAAGAGTCTTGCCGCAAGACCCCACAGAAAATTGAGGAAGTATCACATTGCTTTTGAAGTATAGAATCTGCATAGAATCTTTGAAGGTTCAGATTGACAATTTTTGCATCAATGGATGCATTTTAGTATCTGTCAACTACTCAATAATGCAATCTCATCATTGCCCTTCTCTTTAGATTTGTTAGTAATTTATTTTGTAAAACAAAAAATATACTAATACAGAAGTTACCTGAATAGCAGCTACAACAACTGTATGTAGAACACACATGGACCAACTTAATTCATATTCATTTTTCTATAGCTCCAAGGAATTAGCTCCAGGGAACGAGCACTATTATTTGCCAACCAAATTAACCAATCCTTCTCCAGCATCTTATCACAATGAACAACAATAACATAAGCAAAGAAATTCTAGAAAGAAAATATAATTTGAAACAAGAATGCATGATTTCAAAGTACATCCAACTTGGCTTTCTTTAGTTGTGTTGTACCTAAATAAATCATTTTAGCATAGACTAAAACAAGAAACTTTTGAGCACTTGGAAGTACTTTACACTCTTGTTTGGTATGCAAATTCGATGCATAAGGCCAATTAAATCTCTGTAGAAGATGGTCATTGTTTTGGATTTGATGACTTCTCTAAACATGGATTGTTTACATGGTTGATTTTCTGGGATAGCTAAAGAATGGCTAGCTAGAAGATGGTAAGACCATGGCCCAGGATACCACATTAATCCTCTTTGTTTCATCTGCATGATGGAGCAAGAAAAAATATGGTTTGAAGTCTTTGAAGACTCAGATAAACATTTTGTGCATCAATAGATGCAGTGTAGTATCTGCCCATTTTTTCATGCCATCTCATAATTGCCCACTTTTTTCATATTTGTTAGCAAGTTCTAATTGAATAAAACAAGTAAACTATATTGCTATAAAGCAAAAGAAAGATACCTGAATTATCACAGGAATCCAAAATCTGCATGATGGAGCAAGAGAAAGTATGGTTTGAAGTCTTTGAAGGCTCAAATAGGCAATTGTGCATCAAAAAATGGCGCATTGTATATCTGCCCACTTACTAATGCCATATCATCATTGCAATTTTTTTCACATACTTGTTAGCAACTTATAATGGAATAAAAAAATAACTGTAATACACAAAAACTATTAAGAGTACATTTTAGAAATAACATTGGCTAATTGCTACATATAAAGTGCAGTGATATACCAATTTACATATAAAGTGCAGTAATAACCTGGGGCTTGGCTACATATAATGTGCAATTATAAACATCCAAAATGAGGTAGTGCATTGTTTAGTGTATTGTACGCACATCGTAAGTGCAGACTATAGTGCGCACATCGGCAGCACATTGCAGTAACAGTGTTTAATATTACATTATCCAAACCAGACAATCCAGATTCCAAAAACTAACTCTTCAAACATCGCTTGAGGTTGAACCTATCGTAGTCAATTGGCTTAAATCTACATAAGTATAAGAAATTACAGGAACAAACAATCAATACAAGTAAAAAAATAAAAAAACAACATTATGTGATACAAATTGTTATCTAAAATGATACTTATTTCAAGTTTATCCAAGGATTCCAAATTCTCTTCAAGATTAGTAACAATAGATCGATCTGAACTAGTCCTAAACCAATCTTGAGAACAAATAAGACCCTGAACAATCTTATGTGTCAAAGAACTCCTAAATGCATCAAGGATCCGACCACCGGTACTAAATTACTCTCTGAAGCTACCGTATATATTGGAACAACTAAGACATCACGAACCATTCTTGAAAGAACAGGAAAACGAGGAGAGTTAATTTTCTACCAAGCTAAGAGATCAAAATTTGGATTCTTATCTTCATCGGCTTCGGTGGGCTTAACAAGATAACGATCCAACTCAGATTTATAATCACAACCAACAGTTTTAATTTTATAATTTTTATATTGAGCCTTCATCATACTTTTCAAGTTAAAGACTGGACAATCTTCGATGGTAGGAGGTTCAGTCATTTCACTAGTTGTAGAAGAAACTATAGGTGCATACAACTTTTTGTATTCTTCAAACATGGAATAAACAACTATTTTAACCTTCTCTAGCATGGTGTCACCCTTTGATTGGCCATAGAGTTGATATAGCCACCATTCCAAATATGCAAACTTTTGCCTTGGATCGAAGAGTGGGGCAATGAAGACAACCATATTCATCTTCTTAACGTCCCCCCAATATTTATCATATTTCTCTCTCATTTTATCCGCCATAATAGACAACTCGAAGTCGTCATTACTCTTAGCATTCTTCAAGAGAAAATCAATATATGCAATCTCTTCAAAAAAACTTGTTGAAGTGACATATAAAGAGCCCGACACATGTAAGGTAAATTCATAAATTGTTCTAAAAACGTACACAACCTTCTCACATTCATCCAATCCTCTTTGGTTAAAAACAAATTCTTACCCTCAAGTTCTCTCTTGAATGAAAGATCTTCGTCTTGGAATCTCTCAAAGGCACTTTGAAACCTTTGGGCCGTATCCAACATCAAATATGTTGAATTCCAACGGGTTCTCACATCTAGGCACAATAATTTCTTGCTTTATATTTTTTCAATTTGAGCACAATCTTTAAACTTTTGAAAATGTGAAGGAGATTGTCTCATATAGCTAATAGCTCTCCGGACACGAGCAACTGAAAAAGACATCATTTTTAACCCATCTACTACAACAAGATTGATAATATGTGCAATGCAACGCATGTGTAAATACTTGCATTGAAGAATACTATTTTTCCATTGTGCAAACTTTTTGCTTAGATAAGCAATAGCAACTTCATTAGAGCTAGCATTATCAACGGTGATTGTAAAATTTTTCTCAATGCCCCACTCAATCAAACATGACTCAACTTCCCTCCCAATAGCCTCGCCTTTATGACTTGAAATTGGACAAAAGTTGATAATTCTTTTCTGTAATTTTCAATCTTCATTAATGTAATGTGCCGTAAGACATATAGTTTATCTTTTGAATAGATGTCCAGGTGTCTGTCGTAAGATAAACCCTTTGATTGGACTCCCTAAAATAAGCCTTTAACTTAGTCCACTTACTAGTATAAAGATTGTAGTAAACTCGTGCAATGGTCCATCTCGACGGTACACTAAACATCGGACATGCAATAGAAACGAAACATTTGAAACCCTCACCCTCGACAAACTGAAATGGAAGCTCATCGACAATTAGCATATAAGACAAGGCCTTCTTTACGGACTCTTGATTAAATTGCTAACTAGTGAGAGTTGACTTGCCTTTCTCAACACATTTCATACTCAATATTGATTGAGAAGGACCTTTGTGCTTTGGATTAAGGGAACATATAAGCCAATAATTTCTAACTGAGGAGGTCCCATTAATTACGGGGTGACAATAATACTATTTTTTGCAGTAGTTACACTCTGCTTTTGGGTTCCCATTCTCTTGAAATTATCTAAATTCATCCCAATAAACAGCCTTTTTTTCCCAATGTGTTAATTTTTTGCTTTGAGTTTACAATTAGTTATGTCAGGGTCGTTTGTGCCTTGGGAACTTGTTCCCCTCACAACTGGAACCTCAAGCTCAATAGGTTGAGCTTCGCTTGACATCTAAAATAAACATGAAAACAGAAAAATATTTCAATTCAAAAGAAAATTCACAAAATAAAACTGAAGATAAGAAAACGCACATTGCATGAGTATGATGTTGATGCCATGAACTTGACTTATTTGACGCAATAAATGACCTATTAATTTTAGATATTAATTTTAGTATAAGAAAGTAATTTTAGTAAATAATATATCATTTTTATACTAGTTAGTAACTTCGTATATGCATTTATCAATTTTATTTTTACAAAATGTGGCATATATCCATTCCAGATTAAACAAAATGTGCCAAAATGTGCCAAAATTTTCAGATTTTAATCCTACATCAAACAGTTCTACCTATTAATTAGTAAATATCATATAAGATAATAGTTTTTGTAAACAAGAAATCAATTTTATTACTATTAGTATATGTTCTAATAGTTTTTATCAGTTTTTAATTAATAAACAAACCAATCAATCAAAAAAACAAGACTTGTAAAGTAAAAATCTGGTATATATCTATTTCAGAATGTAAACAAAAAACCAATCAATTCACAAAAATTTAAACAATCAAAAAATTCGATTATAAGCATTTTGGCAAACTGGCCATTGCACAATGCGACATTTGTGCAAACTGGCACTATAAGCATAGTTGACTAGCCTTACAAACAAATTTCATTTTCAGCCACAAGTATATTTCAAGTCCCAGACACAGACACGAGAGAGAGAGAGAGAGAGAGAGAGAGAGAGAGAGAGAGATTCTTACAGCGATTCAAGTAAAATCCAAGCCAATGATCCAAGTCCGAGTCCAACCCACAATACCTGCATAATTAACAAATAAGTATTACTATGAGTATGACTCACTGAATTATTGCAATTCAGTGCACTATTAACATGTTAAAAAATTTAGATATAGTAATTCAGATTTCAGTACATAATTCAGATCATGTTAAAAATTCAGATCATGTTAAAAAAATCAGTACATAATTAACAATTAAGTTTTAAAAAATTTAGATCTAGTAATTCATGCCATCCAATATTATTTACAAAACGAGATCTAAAAACTTATCAAGATCTAAAGATTACTAACAAATAAGTTTTAAAAAATTCAGTACATTATTTACAAATCGAGATCTATTAAATATTGACATGTTAAAAATTATTCACATGTAAAAAATAATACAACATGAATTAAAATAACCCTAACCCTAACCACAAATAATTTAAGAATAATAATACAATAGAACTAAAATAATACAACATAAATTAAAATTAAAATAAGCCAAAAAAAATTAAAATTAAAATATTAATAATACTTATAAGGTGGAGGAGATCTATTTTCAGAATCTTCCTCCCTGCAATGTAAACTCTGATAGAAAAGAAATTGGATTAGTCCATTTAGCCTAACATAAAGACGAGTTATAAGAGTATATACTTGTTGTCATATTAGATAAGTAAATTACAAGTCTGAGCCAAAGTTGGAACATAATTGAAGATACATAACATAAACTAGAACGAAAGATCCAATGCACATATCTTCTACATGGAAAATATAGAACTGACTTGAAAATTGGGACTAGTGTAAATGTTAATGTTCTAAAACAAATATGTTAGATCTTAAATTACTAACATGAAAAATATATAGTTCTGACAAGAAAAAAATTACTTACAGTCTAAAATATAGAACTGACATGAAAAAAAATTAGATCTGACATGAAAATAAATTGCTTACAGTCTAAAATATAGAACTGACATAAAAAATATTTAGATCTGACATGAAAATAAATTACTTACAGTCTAAAACGTAGTTTTGACATGAAAATATATTACTTACATTCTAAAATATAGATCTGACATGAAAAATATATAGACTTGTCATGAAAATAAATTACTTACAGTCTAAAATATAGATCTGACATGAAAAAATATAGATCTGATATGAAAATAAATTACTTACTGTCTAAAATATAGATCTGACATGAAAAAATATAGATCTTAAATTGGACAGTATAAATTAAACATAAAAGTATAGATCTGAACATAAACTGTCTAAAATATAGATGTACAAATTGGAATAATAACATTAGATGTAGATGTAGATCTAAAATACTTACAGATCTAAAAAAAATATCTACGCTATAAATCAAATTGACAATATAAAAAATAATACTTACAGATCTAAAATATAGATGTAGATCTGGTCTACAAGTAATCCCCAAACGTTAGATTTGAACTCAGATCATGATTTTTTAGGTAGATCTGAACTAGGATTTCGACAGAGGAGAGGGAGGGTTGTGAGAGGAGGCTCGAGGGTGGCCGAGTGGGGGGCTAGTCGAGACTCGAGAGGATGGCCGAGTGGGAAGGAGAGGAGGAGGACGAGGGCTACATAGTAGGCCTGGGTCACGACGAAGGGACCGGTGAGTCGGAACTGGTTCACGACGAGGAGTATGTAACTGGAAGCTACGGTTAAGTTGTCGTCTAGAATACCATTCCAGAGTCAGGACTCGGAGGGGAGAGGAGAGGAGAGGAGAGAAGAAGACTCGGGAGTGGAGTGAGGAGGAGAGGGAGCGGCGTGAGGCATCTGAGAGTTTGAGAGAGGAGAGAGAATGTTAGGGTTAGGATAATTTTTATATGGAGAGTGAAATTAAAGAAGGGTATTTACGTAATTGTATATGTGTTAACCGGTTTTCGGTTTTAAACCGAAACCGAACCCTCCATCCGAAATGGAAACCGAATACCGTTCAGTGGGTTTTCCACAACCGAATCTGACCCGAAATTTCCCACACCCGACCCGAATCCCTTATTCGGGTCGGATCGATCCAGTTTTCGGTCCAACCCGTTTTATGCTCAGCCCTAAGTGCAACTCTCTCTTGCTTATGATGCACCGTTCTAGAACCACCATCATGCTTCAACCTCTCTGATATCTTCAAGAGCCGATCAAAGTGTTCGAATTTGTTAAATTTTCTTCCTAACACTTCCCATTACAAGTGTCTAGACGGACCTTTAATAAGGGTTCGAATCTGTTAATTTTTCTTCCCAACACTTGCCTCAAGTGCATTTTTACAGCAATGCTAGTTTCTCTGAATAATTATCCTTCTTGTTGATTGAATCACAAAAATAATTACTGTGAATTGGTGATTTATTACCGTGACTTGGTGATTGAATCCCTATATAATAAATTACCATTCAATCACCACAACCACCAAGTCTCGGTGATAAATCAAGGCCCGGAACGGAACCGAAGCAGGGGATAAAATCTCGAAAGAAAGAAAAAGACCGAACCGAACCGAACTGGGCGGTCTGGACTACCTCTATTTTAGATGGTACGGTGATTGAATCACAAAAATGATCTTTGAATAATTATTTATATGTGAAGTTTTAGTCAATCATATATCACCGTGACTTGGACGAAATTGCTGTGATTGATCAATTTTTCTGTCCTTGTTTGTATTATGTCATGTCTTAATTTTGTCGGCTGCTGAGGTTTTAGCTTTGGAGGCTGCCAGTTGTTTGCTGGAAATCCACCAGACCAAGATACCCCTCTCGTTTCAATCTTATTTACGGATCATACGCTCTGGATTTCTCGCTTAGATTAGGAAGGTCTCTATCAGTTTATGTGTGCATAGTTAAGAAATTGACAATGAAGTTAAGGCTTAATTGGTGGATTATATAATCTGCATTGTTATTTTAATCTGCGATGATTTCTATGGAAATGTTAATGTCTTGAAGGTCTAGGAAACCCAAATGCTCCCTGTCCTCCTATACAGGCTCATTTCTTCAGAGAATATAATACCTTGTGCCGATAATCAGTCTTTGTTCTATGTTCAAATGTTTGGTGCTTAAAGACTTGTTTGATCACCCCAAACATGGCTTCATCTGCTCAAGTCAGGACTATTGTGAAAGATCCAGTCTTTTTTTAATTATTTTTTTATCACACTTCCTCAGTAAAATTGTGAATACTATAGATAAAGGTTTTATGAATCATTAATTTAGTCTTGTGAGGTTTCTAAAATCGTTCTTGTGAGAAACAGGCTATGAGTTTTAATAACTAATAATTGTTATATAAATGTGAGTTTTATATCTGTTGGTATGATCTACACTAGAAACAATTTCATGTTCCCTTTCACAAATTTCAAAACGTGTGTTGTATAATCATGTTCATGATGAATTTTGAATCTTGACTGAATAAGACTAATTATTTATGTGGTAAAATTCCTTATTTTGTAGGTTGTGGCAAAGTTCATTTGTGTTCATTCAGTATGGTTGAATGCTGATGAAGCCTTTACTTTTGTGTTATTCCTGAGAAAATTGTCCAAATATGTGAAACTAAAATTTAACTTTGGTCTTTAGTGCCTTGGCCTTCTCATGACTGATTGATTTTATTCCTATACAGCAAAATTGGGGCATTTGCAGGAGTAGCCTGACAAGAGGGCTAAACGAAGCCATCTTCACTGCTGAGTGCTCCAACGTTTTGCATTGTCAACAATGTCAAGCATGGAAATCTTCACTGCCCGGTCTGCCGAGCAAAGTAGGATAAGGATAATGTACAGAAAATTACATATTAAGCATAAAACTTCTGTAAAATTGCACAAAAGCATAAAGTTTTGGGTAACTATAAACTCAGTTCCAATACGACGTTTTGATGGACGTAAACACTAATTTTGGCCTGGAAATAATTAAAATTTCTATTCAATATTAACGCCCGTTCGAAGGACGCAAATTGTAAGAATACATCCTTTTGAAGGACATATGTTGTGCGTTTATTATTTTTTAAACCGTTGGAAACTAATTAGCGAAGAGCCAGTTAAATAAATGTTTGCTTAATAAACGTCCTTTAGAAGGACGTATTTGTGTATTTTACGTTAGTCATTCAGAAGGGCCATAAGGGCGTAAAATATCCAACCGAATTTATGGTTGATCGCTGGTCGCTGGGAATATGGTTGGGTGGGGGTTTTGAATTTTTGTTACAGTGAGTTAAAAAGAAGAAGAACGAGAAGACAGCAGTAGAAGAGAAGAAAGAGAAGAGAAGAGGAGAGGAGAGGAGAGGAGAAGAGGTAAAAAAAATTTGATTAGTTATTTTGTATGCTAATTTAATTATTAAATTAAGTAGTTAATTTTGGAAATTTGATTTGCATGTTAAATTAGATAATTAATGTTAAATTAGTTACATTTTGTTGTATGTTAAAGTAGTTGTTTAGAATAAATTAATTATTTCGTTTAGCTAAAGAATGTCTAAAACCCTAAAAACTAATTCTAAAGCCTAAAAGAAAATGAAATTGAAATAAAAAAACAAAATTAGAAAAACCCTTAAGAAACGAAATAAAAAAACAAATTTCTTAAAAAAAATGAAAAAAAGAAAATAAAATCTTAAAAAAAAAATAGAAAAAAGAAAAATAGATTAAAATAGCAAAAAATGAAATAAAAAATTCTTAGAAAAAACAGAATGTAAACAAATCCAAAAGGAAAAAAAAGGAAAAAAAAATCATAGAAAAACAAAAAAACCAAAAAAAAAGAAAAATAGACAAAAATGTTAAATAGATAAAAGAACCTAGATAAAAATAGAAAAAACCCTAAAATTGTAAAAAAGAGAAAAAAACAAAACGAAAAAGGTAAAAAAATTCTTAGAAGAAACATAAGACCAAAAAAAGAAAAATATATAAAAAACACAAAACTGAAAAAACTAAAAACTAAAATTGTAAGAAAAAAGAAAAAATATATAAAAAACAAAAAACAAAAATAAAAATCAATCTTAGAAAATAAGTAAATAAAAAAGGAAATAGATAAAAAAAAAGAAAATAGATAAAGAAAAAAATCGAAAAAACTAAAATTTTTAAGGAAAAAGCAAAAAAAAAACCAAAATAAATCTTAAATAAATAAAAAAACATGAAAAAAAAAATCAAAATCCTAGCCACCATAATCCTAACCTAACCCTAACCAAAACCCTAAGCCCAACAAAAACTTAACCCTAATCACAATGAAAGCCCTAACCCAAACTGTTACCAAAAACCTAACCAAAGACCTAATCCTAACCAAAAAGTCTAGCAATGTTGTTTTTAGATGGATCGATGTTCAAAACGATTGTCACATACCAGGTACGAGAGTCTCATCTCAAGTCTGGTGTTTTTGGGAGAGGTAATCTTAGTGTAAATGAATTATCATTATTATTGTTGATAATATTAATACGCACTAGAAAAATTTACATACTATATAGGTATATGATTATGAGGAAGTAAAGTTACGTGAGCATGGTGAGTGGCACCACAGATGAGAGCTGACCAAATCGCCAAAAAGCCCTTGTGGAGTTTTTATATTTTTTCTATGTCGACGATATCCATTTTAGGCGTCACGATAGAGATTTGTTGCTAAGTCTAGTCAAGCGATGGTGGTCAGGACGCAATACATTTCAGCTACCCGTAGGTGAGATGACGATCACGTTGGCTGACATGGCAATTATTTTAGGGTTACATATTACTAGTAACCCTATATATTTTGACGAGAGCCCAGATGTTGGACATCTTATCTGGACATACCTTTGTATGGAGCCACCACCGGATCAAGGCAGTAATTATGGTGTCATAATGACTTGGCTTCGAAATAATTTCATGCATGTTCATCGCATAGGCAATACACCAGTTTTTGCGGATGATTCATGCGTACTTCATCTAGTTTTTATATTAATTATTGTAATGTTTATTTACTATAGCTGATTTCAATATTTATTCATGTTTTCAGATCATCTATTGCACTAAGGCTTATTTACTAATCCTACTATTTTTTGACGTGACAAAAATAGGGTAAATGTGACCCTCCTACCATTTTTAGAAGATTTGGGCACCTACACAAAGCACACATGTGATGCAGCAGTGTTAGCCCATGTATACCACTCGATAACTAATTTGTGAGTCTTATTCATTAAAATTATATCTATATGGATAACTACAGCTGTCCTCCTTCAAATACACACAATATTGTTTTCTTCTCTATATTCTTTATATATGTGTTAATAATATATTCATATTTTTTTGTAATTTTTTTAGGATAACAAAAAAGGAAAATTGTTACAGTCCCGTCTTTTACATGAAAACTTTGGTCCTTAAAATTGTTCTGCTGTTTTAAATTCATATATGGATCTATCACAATTATACATGTATGATTGAAATTAATTTTGTTCATATAATGTTATATACGTTAGACAATTTATTCTATTTTACTTATGTTTTTATTTACAGGTTTGGTCCTACGAGCATTTTAGTATCGGTAGGCTACTTAGTCGATATAGCGCTGATGAGCGGGTAATGCCGGCAGGAGTGAGGTGGAACACAGATTATATAGATCTACATAACTATGTTTATAGAGTGGTCTCGATTTACCGGGACGTATTGGATACACTGGATTCATTTGAGGTAAGTTGTATAAATATTGAATTTACCTTCTTACTTTGTAAAAATATATATGTTACGCATAAATATTCTATTACTGTTTCAACGTCAAATTGATGCAATGGCAACCTCGCAGTGTACCCCTGGTCTATAATAGATGGTGCACTTGAAGCTAGTATGCATAGATTTTATGTTATCTACCATTCACATATCATGTTTTATCCGTCTGATCGTGTTATGCGACAGCTCGGGATGAAATAACTGATACCTCAGGATCCTTTGTCTGTTACTCTAAGTAGATCTAGTATAACAGTGTGGGTCCATTCACATCTTACAGGTTGGGAGAACAGGTTTACCACGCATGACATGGAACACATTTATGAACCAATGACATCGTCACAGGATGGTAAGTTATTCCTAGAATAAACCTGTATTTCTAATAAGTTCTAATGTTTGACTTGTTACAATAACTTTATGTTTGAAATTTCCAATGTTGGATAGTGACTGGTTTATACATTGGTACGAGACCCCGCATATGCAAAACCGACGATATCAATATGAAGAGCCTTGGTTCCCTCATCGAGCTATGGATGATGCTAGCTTGCATACAAGGAGTACACAAGTAGATATAATTGTATGTATTTAAATTTTGTTTAGATAAATTATGATTTATATGTGTGTCATTGAGTATGAATATAATTTCAGATACCAAATCTGGAAGACTTGTCCCGGACCCAAGTGTAGATGCACATGACTTGATAGGAGCATATACACAATATCTCAGCGAACCCCATAGGGCCCCGACTCTGCGAACCCTATAGGGCCCCGACACTTCCATTACAGATCCCTGAGGATTATCTTATTGGCACTATCAGTCAAAGACATGCATGTCCCTACAGGCCACGTGGTCGACAAACTGACCTATAGGTAGGGGAGAGGATATCACAGGCACGTCCCCCACATGACATACCATATTATGTTGGATCATAGATTGACCGAGAGGCAGGAAAGGGCACATAACTGCCTAGTAGTTCACAAACTGTTGCTAGTGACTTTGACTAGGATTCTTACATCCAGACGACTAGTTATTCATTATTTGGTGCATCATAGCTTTATCCATCTACTCAGTTATATCTGACTCCAATAGTGTCGATGCCGACATAGGAGTCCGAGGATGATGACTTTCAGCTATTACCAAGGAGAGACCGGAGGATACGACAACAAGAAGGAGACTAAATCTTAGGCTAATGTCATAGGGATTATGACATTATGGATAGAGGTAAATAATAAAAGTCTTATACTTTTAGTTTTTTAGGGATGTATCACTTGATTTGGACATATTGATTACCAATACCATGCTGGTTTATTTTAAATTTCAACAATTTTAATTATAATAAAAATTACTCTAAAAATTATAAAAAAATTACAATAGAAATATAACAAAAATTATAATAAAAATAAAAATTATAACAAAATTTATTGTGTTAGTTGTCTTCTACATTTTCTCCTATTGTGTCCCAGCCTGCCATAATTGCTACAATAAATATCTCTGGGTGGCAGCTCCCTTGTTTTGAAGCGATTCTTTTTAGGTCTTTCAGCTCTACGTCCAACATTTTGTACTCCAATTTCACCTCTTACCAATTCACATTGAGGAGTGTATGTGTGGAATTGGTTCCATACATAACACATATATACTTTTAAGTGTTTCAAGAGAAAATTGAGTAGGATAAAAACTTTTAATTTGTAAGTTAGGAGACTGGCATGCAAAGTAAGCATGTACATATGGTAAGAGAGTGTGTTGCCAATGACAACATGTACACGTTTTATTTTCTAAATGTACCATATAACATCTACTTGTTTTAGGATCAAACACTTCAAATAAAAAACCTTCAATACCCAACATTTGAAAATATTCTCTCTTTTGATGCGTGCCATAGTATTAAGCATCATTGGACAAAAGTCTCTATCCATATTTTTAGCATTTTGTCGATGCTTGTCATGAATTGTTATGATTTTGGTTCTCATACCATCAAGCAATTTTGTTATTGGTTTATTATGAAAATTCTTAATCAAATTATTAAAACTTTCTACAATGTTCGATGTGTTAATATCGAGTCTAGAGCATGGTACACAAACTGTAATCCAATGCAAAAATTTATTATTTTTATCATTTGTACCAATAATCCAATTTAAATCACTGATAATGTTTGATTTAATTCTTTTAAACCATTATGTCACATCCACCACATTATAAGACTGAACAAGTTTATCTAACCATTAATAATTTTGTGTACCACTATATTGACTTCTCGTATTATGTTTAAAATGCTGAATGCAAAAAAATGGAGAGTTTGGAAAAGTATCATGCATTCCACGAATTAATCATTTTTGCTTATCTGATATAAATAAAATTGTACCCTACCAATCAAAATAACTTTCAAAAGAAATGTTTAGATTGTTTAAAAACCATGTCTATTATTTAGTAATATTATTTTCAGAAATACAATAAGCAATAGGATATAATTGGCAGTTAGGATCATGAGCACATACAACAAATAAATTACCTTGATATCTAGATATAAGAAAAGTTGCATTAATACTAATTATAGGTAAACAACCACTTAAAATCCATCTATGCATTGAAACAAATAAATATTCTTTGAAAAATATTATTTCTTACTGTCCTTAAAAAACATTTGCTCCCATTATTTGTTTCCATAATTGTAAAAAAAAAACTATCTTTTTCAAGACTACCATATGCATCAACATAACTACCATTAATGTCAGATAATGCAAGTTCTTTGGCTTTCAAGCATTTGAATACGTAATATGTACTTGATGATCTCTAAGTATATCATTTACAATATGTGATGCACTATAACCGTTGTTATCTCTAATTTTACTAATTATTTTATCACTAATCCATGCAACCTTGTTGATAATATCCTCTTGGTAACACATCTGTACATAAATATCAAAATTTAAATGCATGAATCTCAAAGTTTGAGCCATCACCAACTGCTTTAGCGTATACCCTCCAGTAACAATCTCAAGAGTCACAAATATATATAATTATTTAAGAATTGTTCGATTTGGCTCTAAAACTAAAATTATGAAGAATTGTTAAATCACTAATAAAATTTCTAAATACACAAGAAGAAACAAATTCATTCCCAACAAATAATTCGTGGGGTACTAGTTTCTAAATTATCATCATTATTAGGTAAATAATAATCTAAATCTTCGACTAAGTCATCACTATTTTCGTCGTCAACATTCTCTTCGACTAAATCTTTTTAGTTTGAAGAGCTAGACCAACATTAAAATTTTGGCTATTATAATAAGGTTTACTACTTGAAAAAATATTTTTGTCAATATTTGGTAATGCTGGATTAATAAACCTCTTTATACATGATGCACCTAAATTACTTTGATAACAAATTTTTATGCTTCTTCTCTATCTATTATTAAAAAATTATTTATAAAAATCCACCTTATTATGAATTCATATATAATTGAAAAAGTTCTCCAATAAGATTTCGTAAATTAGATAATGTGATATTCTAATATGTAGAAATAAGATGAGTCATACCTCTTTCGTAAGATAATCCATTTAGTGTACCTCCATGGTAGCAAATCAATGTTAGCATTTGATCCATGACCATAAACTTGGGTAGTAGAACAAAGGGTATATAGCTAAGAGGTTCTACAAAAAGAAGAGCTTTTGTTGGGGTCTAAGAGCTTCACTAAAAGAATGAGAGTAATCTTGTGTAGGATGGAGGAGATTTGAGGAGTATATATAAAGAATTTACTTCCTATATGACTATTGTAAAAAAATAGACGTTAAAAATATAGACGTTGTAAGTATAGCCATTAAATGGTCGTTGTTGGGGGAAAATTTTAGCTGTAAAACATATGCCCTTCTGAAGTACGTGTTCACCATTACAAGTGAGTTTAGGTACACTTTCGTTTAATAAAAACAAACATACAAAGAAATTCTAAGTAGAAGATCTAAGTACAATATATCTAGGTAGTGTGACGATGGAGATAGTGCGCTGTAGTGGCTCCTTTACTCCGTTGACGGTCTAACGAGGGAATGCGAATGCTCTCTTCTATTCTCTCTCCTGAGCTTGTGTGCACGTACGTAGCTCCGTCTGGGTATGGTCTCTGAAGCAGAAAATCTAGCCCTTTGGAACGTCCAATTTGCTCATATTTATAGCCATCATGGTGATGGGTTATTGATGCCGTTTATGCTTCTGTTTGGTGGCCGTAGGGGGCTCCTTCAACAGAATGCGGTTACAACTATCATCGCATGCCATGGACAGGTTGCCACGAGGCTTCGGTTGGGATCTGCTGTTGATGAGATCTCGGGGTTATTTTCAACCCGTTGCGTGCATGACTTGGTCAGTTGGACACGTAGTCAACACTGATCGTGCGAAATATCTTCTTCGGTTGGAACGAAAAGATCGAGAGCCACATAACGTCATGGCTGTATATATGCTCTCGCTTGGCCTTGGTCGGGTGGACACTCTGACCGTACGATATTGTGGCCGCATACGTGCTCTCGTTTGGCCTTGGTCGAATGGACACTCTGGCCGTATGATGATGAGGCTGCATGGGTATGTCGCCGCATACCTTCTCTCATTTGGCTTTTATCGGATGGATACTCTGGCCGCATGATGACGAGGCCGCTTGTGCTCGCACATGGCATGACATGTCCGTTGAGGCCATCAATGAGTTGATGTAACTTTTTGTCTTTTCCTGAGCCGTCATCTTCACGAGTCTCAAAGCGTCTCAGTGTGATGAGTGTCACGTCCCGGTCCCGCAGGGCCGTTCGTCCTCGTTTTGGTCCCTACGGAACCGATCATCCTCGTACGGGCGTGATGCCATGCAAGCCTAAAATGCTCTTGCACAAGGCCAAAGCTTTGATACAAGGGCAAGTAAGATATTCAATACTGAAGCAGCGGCACATAATATTTGCAGAAAAGTAAAGAACACAGTGGCATATGAAAATAGGCTCTTTTATTGATAATCAAAAGTATTATAAGCGGCACATGGCCGAGGTTATAATTCGCTCAGGCACTCTATCTCTCGATTAAAATAACACCGTTCCATACATTATGTCCCTCTATACAAAAGTAACTCAAAGCAGGCACAAACTCGATGCGGCTCAAGGCATCGACTCCAGATCTCCGGTTCCTTAGGATGAGGCACGGCTATCGCTTCCTCGGACGAACAGGCACCTGAGAACAAGCAAACTGTTAGTGGGTCAGCACTTTTATAAGTACTGGTGAGTATAAACAACTGAACAGAAGCTACACCCCCTGAAACCCATACTAAGTAATCATGTGGCAAAATATTGTATTACTAGTGATCTTGCTAGTTTTACCTATGGTCGTTACATGCAGTTTGCTAGTAGAGTCATATTTCTGTGTATTTGGAAACATCTTTTTGAAAACAGAATTCAAACAACCAATCAATCGAGGCAACCAATTCAAGCAAGATGATCCTATCCGAGTGTGCGCAGCGTGTTTGGTGAACTATACCCAAAGATTCTAGGGACAGGCAGCATTTAGGAACCATCATTCAATCAAGCACACAGGTTCAACTATTAATCAGAGGTCGGTCCCCAAGAAACTCAGGATCGGTAGCAGTAGTCCAACTAACCAATGACTCATTTATCTGATGCCATTAGCAGCTGTGACTCATGGTTCATCTCTTCACTAATAGCCATTGTCCGACCGATGCAGATGCAATGACATACTATCAGAATACACTCTAAGATGCACAAGTTCATGACCAAGCAGGCTATATATATACATATCGCATTTCTTACCCCCTGGCCAAACGGTTATCCCTGCAGCAGACATACAAGTTAGCAATAATTTGCATAAACATATATGTATACCGTTCTTTAGTTTCCTGTCCGTCTCTGCATCAAACAATTAGGTATGCAAGAAGGCTAGCCTAGCATGCTCCCTAACTATCTGAATGCAGCTATCTCCATGAACAAGCTAACTTCTCTAGTGCAGACTCAACTCTTCTCAACAGAAGCACCGCCTCCCATCTAATAGCCACGCCCCCCAGGATCCCGTAAGACCAGAATATCAAGGCGTACTATTAGTCTTACCCCATCGAATCTCCATCCTCCATTCTAATATCCACACCCTGAGCTCAGGGCACGATATTAGTCTCCCATATTTCGTTTGTCCTCCATCCACCGCAAGCACCCACATTTTACTGGCACATCTCTTATCACAATAGCAACACAACGTGACAAAGCAACATTCAAACCATCTTATCACATTTATAGTAGCCGTACCCCCTAGATCCCGTAGGACCGGAACATCATGGCAGGCTACTAGTCTCTGCACACACAAGACAAGCATTTACTCTCACATCAAAACAAGCATTCATTCCTTTAAGCTTATGTATTCAAGACAAGCCATATAAACACGATGACAAGCAAACATATGAACGATCTTTCAGTTGAGACTAGCATGGCACGGGTCTATTTATCACATTAAGTTAAACATGCAGTTATATTCTTCTTTAACTAGGCAAGATTCGATAGCGGTGTCAGTGTTTCTAGCATACAATATTTCTTATTCTTAGCATGGAAATGGCTCTAACTCTTTTAGGCAGAGGCAGGTTCTATCATTCTTCTTATGAAATAATCTTCTTAGCAACAAGTATTTAAAAACTCAGATTCATTATTAAGACATACTAGAATCAGAGAATGCAGTTCTGTCCACTTATATGATACATAATATCGATGCGGAGCGGGATATTACAATAAGGGATAGGTCAAAGGGTCTGACAGACATCGAATGCTGTGTCAGGGGGGTATTATGCGGCTCTATGCTCTGTGGTCGTTCAGGCCGTATAGAGTGTACTATGCGGCTTCTAGATCTTTGGTTGATCAAGCCGCATCTGGCTTCTCTGCGGCTTAGTTGTTCCGGCCGCATGTGGCTCCTCTCTCTACGGCCTATTTTCGTTCTTTTGAGGGGGCATGACCTTTATGCGGCCTGCCTAATTTTTTATGCTTCTACAAGCCCCTTTTAAAGTTTCCAAAATGACCAGTTTAGAATACTTTCAAAGAAGCATGGCCGAGCGCTATTGGCTGCATATGAAGGGTATGCCGCATAGTCTTATGGCCACATAGTTGTTTCTGATAGGCTGTTAGATCATTAAATGAGTAGATTTGGCTCTATCTTTGACCGAATCTCTTGGGATTCCATGTCGTCTCCTTATATGGGGTTCGAGGTATCGGTTTCCAAAGAAGATTAAAGTGGATCCCACGAATTGAGGCATCAGGTTCATCCTCATAACTGCTTGGTTTATTACCTCGATCTCTTTACGCGACTTTGAAGCCTATAAATAGGCGGCTAGGAGGAGATAGAGAACTTTATTTCTTTGCTTTATTTTTTATTCCCTGTAAAGGATGTCGATAGCTGCGGCTCTCCTCTCCGAGGAGTTTGTCAGGGGCGGTCTTGATCCTTGTCCCCCTGATTTTGATGCTTTACTTGGAGGTAGGAGAACACAGCGTTCTTTGTATTAGGCTTCCATGGACATAGAGACACTAGTACACAGTCTCTCTGCGTGGATGAGAATTTATCTAGAATACGCACAGGCTCTTTATACAGTCTTGCTGCATGGATGAGAGATCATCATGAACATGCACGAACTTTTCTCATGAGTCTGTCGCATGGAAGGGTAACCATCATGTGACAGCTAAGACTCTGCTGCATGGATGAATGCTCGATCTGGTCATGCGACAACCGTGATTCTGTCGCATGGAGAGCACCTCATGCGTCTACTAGGCTCTACCGCATGGACATCAACCTTGTCTTTGTTTGCTAATACCATATGTTTTTCTTGTGCATGATTTGTTCTCCCTCATGCTGCCTATGATGGAGCATGGAAGGAATCATAACACCCATTGTTCGGGGTAAAGACCAACCTTATGCGGTGGTTCCTCATCAAGAACTGATCCAGGAGACGAGGACGGTTCGCCAAGAACTGATACATAAGATGAGGATGAACGTCTTGCGTCATGCGCGGAGTTATCCCTGTCTATGCAGCATACTAGCTGCGTTTCTCCCCTTTATGTGGCTTGCTACTGGCTGGGGGACTGCAACGTCGATGACAGGATTTGGATTAATTGCCATTCCTGTCTTCGGTCTTCCAGTATGGTTGTAAAGTGCCTGCTCCTGCTCTTTTCTTATTATCTGTCGGTATGGATTCTTTTCCATATACTGAGGTTTGCACTGTGGAGGGATGATCCATAAAGTATTGAGTTCAGTTGCGGGCTCGACTTATGTCAGTAGCAACGATAGCACGGAGGGGCATCTATAATTAAAAATATTCGTATTAGCGAGACTTCATGGAAACCCTTAAAATAGGTTTCCATCATATACACTCATAACCTTGAATACTAATGAAAAATCCTTGAATATAATAGATTTTTGTCATATGTACTCATGATCTTGAATATTAATCAATAAAGTCTCTGTTTTTCAGAATTTCTTCTTTGTATTTGTCCCATTGTATGTTGTGGACTTTTGGGTATTGTACCAGAGGTAATATGGACGTAGTACAATATCGCAGTCTATTTAAGGACGTCACACTGGGAGACTTTGGTGGACCTATTACTTCTTGCGCACCTGAGTGCAAGTAATAGGTTTGAGACAAGCCCCGCCAGAGGTAATATAGATGTGACAGGTTTTGTGGACTTAACACCGCTGGCGTACTTGGAGTTAAGTATGGGTGCTAAGTTGAGATAGTCACCGATATCAGAGGTAATATGGATATGATGATCGATAGCCAAACCTGAAAGGTTTGCTCAGATGTAATATGGACATGGCAAACTCTACTGGGAAGATATGAGGATGATAGCTCTGAGGTGACGTGGACGTGTGCTAATCGATAGTCATACCCATGATTTTTGTGGAAGAAAAATGAAATAAGCCAGAGGTAATATAGATGTGGCTATTTTATTTGGATGAGGAATATGGGCAACTCATAGTTCAGAGGTAATATGGACGTAAACTATTTGCTTCCATCGAGGACATCCCACCGGGAGATCTTTGATGGACTTATTACTTCTTGCGCACGAGAGTGCAAGTAATAAGTTCAAGACAAAACCCTATCAGAGGTGATATAGACGTGATAGGTTTGGTGGACTTAACACCGCTGGCATACTTAAAGTTAAGTACGGGTGATAAGTAGAGAAGACAATCGATATCAGAGGTAATATGGATGTGATAATTGATAGCCAAACCAGGAAGGTTTGCTCAGAGGTAATATGGACATGGCAAACTCGGTCGGGGAGAAATATTAGGACAATAGTTCAGAGATAATATGAACGTGAACCAATGTTTGGGAAACTCACTGAGGAGTGGTTTGCTAAGTGTGGTCTATCCGAAAATATAGATAGACCTGAGGGTTACTCCACTGGAAAGATTATTAGGCTAATATCTCAGAGGTAATCTGGACATTGCTAGCGTCTAACGAGACTGGTTTTTTGAATGGTCCCTGTGGGAGTGTGCATGTGGACCTGGGGACTACTCCACTGGGGAGCTTTTGATGATCTATTATCCGTTGCGTATCCAAGACTCTTGAATACTGATAATGGCTTGTAGAGAAATATTGTGCATAGGCACTTGCTGGGGATGAACAAGGAGTGGAAACCCTAAACATCTTTGTTGTCCTGCTGGGGAAAGAGAGAAGTACAAGCCTAGCCTTAGACATAGTACTTTTTTTGGAACTTGTCGTTGATGGGCATCATAAGAAAGTTGCCATTAGGTTTTGCCAGTCGATAGGCATCGTTGGAGAATACAGATTCTATGATGAACGGGCCTTCCCATTTGGGTTGGAACTTGTCTACCGTCTTGTGGGTCATAACCATCGGCCTTCTTTCTGTCAGGACGAGGTCACCCACTTGGTAAGTTCTCTTCTTGACCCGTTTGTTGAATGCTCCTGAGAGACGCGCTTGGTATAGCTCAATGTGCTGTTAAGCTAAGAGATATTTCTCGTCGAGGGCTTCCACTACCAAAATAATATATATTAGCGACGTCAAAAAATGTCGCTAATAGGTAAGAAACGTCGCTAAAATATATTAGCGACGTAATTAGCGACGATTTGGTATTGTCGCATAATCCATGGTGGCTGACAAGAAATTTATCGCTATATCGATGTATATTTGCGACGTGTACACGTCACTAAATTAGCGACGTTCAGCTACACGACTTCGGTATATCAACGACGTTGTATATTTTCGTATAACGTCGCCAAATCAGTGACATTATCATCGACGTTTTGCTACACCAATACTGACCTGGAAGAAATTGCTATGTCAGCTTTTTTAGCGACGTATAGCGATATTTTGACACAGATTAGAGGTGTCCCTGATACCAGCTAGCGAAGTTTGAACACAATTTAGCGATGCACTGTAATGTCAGTAAACGTCGCAAAATATAGCTAAATTTTAAAAAAACCCAAAAAAAGCATGCTAGTTCTAAAATTATTTTCCAACAAAAGTCTACCTGCAATTATAAAATTATAATTTATATAAATAGACCCGGAGCAACCCTCCATTGAATCCCTGGGTTCGCTAACCCCTTCGGTGGAATACTCAACACCGGTACATACACAAATACGTCAAGAATATCGAAACATGCAAGAATATTCCAACAAATAAATACATGAATCTAAAATAATGTCATATTTGTCTTATCCAAATAATGTAGTGAAAATATGAAATAAGTACATCAAAGACCCAAGAATGGGCTAATACACACCAACATACTTAAAAAGTCCCAATAAGAACTACTACGGATCAGGAGGAGGAGGAGGAACACTGCCGCACATCTGGGATAAGAGGAAGCCATACTGCTCCTGTGAAAGCATTACCGGCCCCGATAGAGGAGACAATAGAATCGATGGAGTCGGTGTCGGTATCAATGACGATGTCGGTGGACCAAGAGGACGTATCTTCTGTAATGCTAACAGTCGGGCATTGTATGAATCCATGGCAGATACCATCCTCGAAGTGTTCGTCTCCACCGTCCGACTCAACAAATGCTGCGTTGCATGTATCCTCACAAGTGAGTCTCTCATGGCCATATGTAACCCCTCCAGCTCTGCATGTCTGCGCTCCTTAGACGCGGCTAGAGTTGCCAAGCTATGCTCTGTCATCTAGCTCATAGTCCTGAGCTTTGTAAGGCTGTGCTCTGTCATCTGGCTCAGAGTCCTAATCTCTAATAGGCTACGCTCGAGCGCATCAAAAATTTGTTACAATAGGTAATGAGCAACTGTCACGCCCCAGTCCCAAATACGTAGGACTAGGAACACGTAAGCATGCCAACCGCATGGATATGGCAACTCCAATATATGGAAACCAAATCCATACGTACGCTGTAATATGAATACAAAATCCACAAGTGGTATAAACATATGTCACAAGTCACAGGGTAAAATCTAAATCTCATCCACCAAAATCATATAAAAATAAATAACCAGTATCTATAAAACTAGATCTCAATAAGAAGTATCTAAGGATGATAGTTGGATGGAAACAAATCCACTACCAACTCGAATATAAGAGCAAATATAATATGAGTACAACACCACAACACAATATAAGAATACCAGCTATCCATCACAGCTCGAAGAGAAGACATCCTCGGATCACATGTAACCATCCAAATCTGCGCTCCTGCAAATACTCAAGAAAAGATACACCTGGCAGCGGACCAGGTCCTCAGAGGGACATAACAGGATACTTAAACACATGCCAATAAAGTACTGAAATAAATATCCAATGGGTCACCTAACCGTCTAAAGTGAATGCAGTTTAAGAACAACTTTCCCAACGCGTGGGCTATCTGGCTAAAATGGGATTGGCATAGTTCTCTTGGAGATCCAGGGGCCTACAAAGGCACGACATCTTTCGAACACCGGAGGCCCGCCAAGTAGTATATATAGGGGTCATCATGACCGCGCATCTCCGGCGGAGCGTACGGGTTACACAAGGAAAGTGCAACGGAACCCACACGCCTTACTTGTTGTTCTCCCCACCCCATGCTCTAAGCATGTCACATCCATGACATGATAATACCTCTAATAACTGCCAAGTCTACTAGCATGTAAAGTTTCTAACAGCAGTTATTCCTAACGCACGGCCCACACGTACAGGAGGCCAACCTGCACGCAAGTCCGTGATCTACATGAGACTCATAACTCGTGTAACAACTGTGTCACGGCCAATGAACCTAAAGATGCTACATGATGATGGGGTAGTCTCATAAACAAGGTCAATGCAAATACATAAATAAAAACATAGCGCGACGTCACCGTCGCGCGCATCTTATATAACAGTTAAAATATATGAACTAAAGACAGAAAATAAAGATGCATGCAACATATGGAATATAAATAACAGTACAATGGCAAGGTATACTTGCCTGACAAGGAAGCTGCAATGTACCAATAACCTGCTTCAGAAATCGCGCAGAACAATCCAATATCCTATATACACATAAATATAATATAATAGAATCATTAGTCATTACACTAGCACATACTCAACCACATTTATACTGGAATCAGGGGGTATACTAGGGGTAACACTAGTCATCTAACACGGTCAATTACGCATTGAATTACGCGGGTGTCGCATCTTCAAGTACTGTACGAAATCAGTCAGTCAACTGACAGGTGTCTATGCCAGTACGTTAGTGTACGCAAGGCAGACAAATTCACAAGTTCTTAGGGTCAACATGGTCAAGGTAAGTATGGGATAGTCCACGATGTCCTAGGGTCATACAGTCTGAATATTTAGTCATAATTATCAATTAGCTTTTACTTACATATATATTCATATAACTATATAATAATATAACCATTAATTTATTTTAATTTATTTAATTCTGGAATAATTACTCTAAAATCCTATTTTAATCTTATTATTCTGATTTTTATGTTAATTCCTAAATTTTGTCCAAAGTAACTGAATTTTAACAACTCGAGTCTCTTGGCACGCAAATCGAGGCGATCTGTTGACCAAAAAGTCAACCGAAACAAACTCGACTTTCATGCATGATTTTCTATAGATTTCAGCATTAAAAATATACTGGAATTTACGGCTCGTCTGAATTCAAATTCGTTTGGGAATTATGGCACATACAAATTTTGTATTGCGCACCGATGGTTAAATTCTAACCTAGAAGTTCTACAGAATTAACAGTATGTAAATACTTCGAAATAAATTCTGGGAAAAATATATGTCGATGATCTCGATATTAGCTTTACGAAACTTCAAACGGTTCATGATTCTGATTCCTGGTTCTCCCGGAATCGCGAAAACATCAAAACACGTCTATTTTCGGACATGTTGTGCTCTACGAATTTTCCAGAATTTAATACTAATAATTTAGAAAAAAAATTTATATTATCAGAAATCTAACCTCATTATCGTTCTAACAAAAAAAACTACAGCGTGTTTGGAGTCCGAAGCTAGGAGATATCGTCTTTTTAATTCGTCATAACTAGTAGAAAATGAGGCTGAATTTATGACGAATTTTGACTATTTTTGGACGAAAAAGAGAGGAGTTTGGGGAAGAAAAATATGAAAGATGAGGTATTTATAATGGTGGACACTACTTAATTAAATACGAATATGATTGGTTAATTTGGATAGGATTATGATGAATTTAAATAAGGATAGGATATGCATGTAGAATAGTGCATAGCTCACTATTATTAACCAGGCCAGTCAATCCTACTTGCTCAGTAGGAATAACTTTAGTCATTTCTTTTGCTCCCACTTCAGGGAGGAATTTTTCTTGAACTAGTAAGTTGTAGAATAGTTAAGCAGCGATATCAATGCAAATTGATATAAAGTCTAAAAAAGTTAAAAGTTTAGTGGAGGAGAGTAAAATGACACCTTGGCTCGTTCTATTCTATCTTGGGATATCATCATTCTCACTTGTACTATAGTGGCTTGGAGATCAAAAAATTGCTCCATAGTAAAATTGGAGAGACATACCCGACAACATAGCCGATACGTATTCTTCATCAAGGTCTTGACCATATGTCCTGAGAGCCATCAGATCATCCATGGAGACTGTTTTATGAAGAGAAATGGCATCTACCATATTAGCATTACGTTCGTCTACTCTATGTGCTTCTTCTTCAGTTATGCCAGACTCTGGATTAGGCATTGTTATATTCTCAGTAACTATAACAATAGTTGCTTGCCTCTTCACTTTGGAAGATCCCTCAGCTGACGAGGGAATGATTTTGATTTCACCATCTTCCCTAGCCTGGGAAGATTCGGTCATCAAATGTGACATGGTATTTATGGTTGACGTTTGCAGAATGCAAGAAGATTCAGGTACTATATGATTGGTAAGATAATCATAGCCACAACGTCAAATAGTGGATCTACCTCTGGAGGTGGAGGCACTGATGTGCATGCCTCTCTGGTGGGCAAAGTGATAAGTGAAGTGATGAGAGTTCTCCTCGGAGGTGTTGGAGGGCTCATTTTCTTCTTCTTGGCAGTTCTCTTTGTCTTTGCTGGGCGTGGTGTTGCTGGAGGCTAGATCTTGTATTTATGTGCTTTCAATAAAGTCCTAATTGCAGGTACTGGCATTTATAAAGGATCGTCCTCAATTGAATCCTGCACTTCATGTGCGGGTTCATTATCTGACCCTTCAGTGGGTGCATTAAGAGCTTCCTAATCTTTGGCTGCTGAAGACGAAACTAGCTCTTCTTCTTCTACAATTCTGAAATTGTCCCCTCATATTGAAGTCCCAATAGAATCTATTGATTGAACAATATAAGTTCGCATAGGAATGGAGGATGCACAGCAGAACATTTTTATATGGTAGAGTAAACTGGGCGCCAGTGCAGCCCATATTAAAATATCTCTATCCACTACCAGAAAAAGTCAAATTAGCGACGTCTAAAAACGTCGCTAAATAACCAAAAATCGTCGCTAATTTGGTTTAGCGACGTTTTAAAGCAGTCGGAAAAAACCAAGTCGCTAAAACAAAAAACGTCGCTAAACGTCGCTATGCCGACGTTTTTTAGCGACTTTAATGTGTCGCTAAATTTAGCAACGTTTTGCGATGCCGCGTCACTAAATAGCGACGTTTATTAAAGTCGCTAAACGTCGCTGATTAGCGACTTATATAGCGACGTTACACCGACGTCATTAATGACCTGGCAATACTGCCATGTCAGCAATTTGCGACGTACAGCGACGTTTTTAGCGACGTCATTAGCGACGTATTTAGCGACTGGTTACAGCATCGCTAATTAACGACGTATTTAGCGACTAAAGAGAACGTCGATAAATGCCGCTAAAAACGTCGCTAATTTTCAAAAAAAATAAAAAAATATTGCATTTCTGGGTTTACCAACCCCCTTGGGTTCATTATCAGGTATATGATGGTAGTAGAAATAATTGAATAAAGAACACAGTAGCAGCACCAAGGGAAATAATTCTAGTGCACTGGGTAAATACAGGCCAAGTATCAGTCATCAGTTGTAAACCAAAATACGAATAATATAATAAAATTTGAAGAAAAGAAAGCATCTAGCAAATCTCATCGTAAACGTAAAGAATATGGTAAATTTATATCCATACAATCGCATCCTAAATAATAATAAAAATATAAATATCCAGTAACTAACTATACTACTGCGGATCTGCAGGAGGCTGACCACCGGCACGCTTGAAGGATAAGAACTCCTCATACTCGTCCCGTGGAATCGACACCGATGTCGATAGAGAAGGCAAGTGACGTCGGTGGAGTCTGTGTCGATGTAGGCGCACCAGGAGGCCGTGTCCGCTCCAAGTCTGCGAGTCGCTGGTTGTAAAAATCTATGGTAGATAACAGCCTCGTACTGCTATGAACCATTGAATCCTGCATCATCGTCAGCCTCTCGCCAATTGATACCTGTGACGCCTGCAGCTCCATGATGTTGCGGTCATTGGAGGCTCTAATATCATTTGTCAAATCCCGGAGCTCCGTCATGCTGCGGTCGAGCATATCCAATCGTGCGATGAGCATCGGATCGTCCGCTTGCGGTTGGGACCGGGGCTGCTCCTCCATACTTCGCAGCAACTCGTCACGGAGAGACGCAATCCGACGGTCAACGGCCTCCTGGACGGCCTCCTGGACTCTGGCCGGCGACTACGAGGGCTGCGACTGCGAGGGCTGTGTGGAATGCACAGCTGTCGGGGATGCCCTAGATGACTGCATCGCAACCAGGGTGCCATAGGAGCCCGTACCGTAGTACGTACCCCTCTGGAGACCACCAGCTGCGGTCACCCACAGGTCGTCCTCCGACGGAGCTGGAGCGGGCTGCGACGAAGTATCAGCCTCTCCAGGTGTAGGTGCACTAGCAGTCGCCCGCTCACGCAGCCTAAGATACTCGGCCTAGAAAGGTTTGTAAACTCGATAATTGCCTAAGTTATATTAAAATTAACACAAAGTAAAATAATACTTACATAACTCTGTGAGGCCCTCTCATCAATGAGATTTTCGTCCTTGCGATGGGTGGCTAAGAAGACGGTCACCATGTTTGCATCCTCACCCCTCTGTACCTGTTAAAAATATATTATTTATTACTAAACACCTACCCGATACTTGTCTATACCTTAACCCAAACACATGCCTGCAGACCCTAACTAAGTCTGCAACCTCTGATACTTTGCACTTATTCTGCAGTGGCTAAATCTTCCCTTCACTTAGTTGTTTCCAACTGCCCTTAGCTACTGCCATGGCTCGCAGCAGTGCTTGTTGCTGCCTTGCCATTGCTCAAGCATGCATGTGTTTGATGCTGCTCAAGTGTGCACCAACACTCTCCCACTGCAGAAAATGACAGGAACCAATCCCCTCCTCACAGTGCCAACCCGACACCACTGCAACACATTGCCAGCTTGCCTAATGCACTAGGCCAAACTGAATTGAGTTTTGTTCCTGAAGCCTCATAGTTCAGTAGTGACACCCACACACAACTCGACTCTTCTACCCTCTCACACATCAAGCACAGCTAGAAGACACTATGAACACCAACACAGATAACAGTAGCTATATATATATATATATATATATATATATCGAGATACACCTATATATGCATACACTCTCTCATATGCAAATAGATAATACACCAATTTACATATACATATCATATGATACTCTAAGGCATAAATAGACACACACAACCACTAGTCCAATTCACAAATATTTGGTGTGCAACACCAAGATACTCTAGGATACATCCTCCATACACCACACCACCATGATACCAACCCTCAATTCACATGGACACATCCAATAGATCAAATATTGTGTGTGTGTCAGTGTGTGTGTATGTGTGTCGTGCCTGTGGCTGTGGCAGTGTCAGTGTGTGTGTGTGTGTGTGTGTATGTGTCTACGTCTGTGTGTGTATGTCGTGTGTGTCGTGTGTGTCTGTCAGTGTCTGTGTGCGTGTGTCATGTCTGTGTGCATGTGTCGTGTCTGTCAAGTGTGTTTTGTGTCAATGTCACATGAGAGAGAGAGAGAGATTACCTAGAGCTCGAGGAGGAGGAGAGGGATGCCGGAGTAGCCGCAGCCGTGGAGAGCCGGTCGCCGGAGAGGGGGGGGGGGCGGGGGAAATTGAAAAGTTTCAAAATTTTTGACATATGGGGGAAAAGAAAACTGAGCCCTAATTAACCAAAATTTAGCGACGTTTAGCGACGTCAAATAAAAACGTCGCCAAAATAAAAATTAGCGACGTCAAAGACGTCGCTAAATACGTTGCTAAATATTTTTGATAGATACGTCGCTAATTACGATGCTAAACGTCGCTAAATCAGATAAATTAGCGACGTTTAGCGACCTTAATTGAACTTATAATGACTAATCTTTTAAAATCTTAATAAAAGTCGCTAAACGTCGCTAAATGTCGCCATTTAGCGACGTCTAGCGACGATTATTACGTAGTCGCTAATTTAGCGACGTTTTTACTTGGAGTCGCTAAAATACGTTGCTAATTCCAGTTTTTCTAGTAGTGATCCTTGTGCCCCATTAATTAGGCCATCTTTGATACCAAGCATGAATTAGCCTTTTCTATGAATAGTTGATCATAACCAAATTGTCGGATAAAATGACTCGACAAATATGGCTCATGCAACAGTTAGTATCGCTTCTATATACCAAGTGTAAGGGGGCAAATACTAAGAAACCATTGGAATGCACCCTCCGGTAGGCTTGACCAGTTATGCCTCCATTAGTAAAAGTGTCACCAGCATGTATCAACATGGAATGAAGGAAGATACATAAAAAGTTATCATATCCCTAAGTTCAGAGATTTTCTAGCCCCAAAAAGATTAGTTTGTTCCATTTTGAGCTCCGTATCTACAGAGATATGCCTCCCATCTTATGCCAGAATTTTCTAATCCCGCATCCATTAAGCTGGGATAATGAAGTACTAGTCATCCCATCAAGTACGTGTAAGGCATTTCAGTTGTGGGAAAATTTGTCTGGCCTACAAGCATCTTCTCTAAAGAATTGGTGAATTTATGAAGTCCATTATTCAATCTACTCACCATGGCTGGTAGTAGAGCAAGTGGATGGTTGAATAATAGTTGCACTGCAGGAAACAACATATTCTGATGAAGGCAATCTACTGACCCAAATCCTTTGGCACAACCCATCTGTAGAGCCATACTGACCGGTATTTGAACTTAGGGATATTAGGTCTTTAAAAATGTTTTAAAATTTTCAGAGATTTTCCTTGGTTTTTAGGTCTTTAAAAATGTTTCTGGGGTCCAATAAATTCCCGGAAAATTACCCATGTCTAATTTTTCATTTTACACCCAAAAATATTATTTTTATAATATTTTAATATTAATTAACATCATTTAAAAAATCATTTAATTTTAAAATACCTAGGATTAATTAGTTAAAAATCCCAAAAAATTTCAGAAAATTTGTAAAAATTGATTTTAAAAAAATTCAGAAAAATCAGGGGGTTTACAATCTACCCCCCTTAAGAGGATTGCGTCCTCGCAATCAAAGAATAACCGGTCAATAGAGATGACACGGTTGCAAACATTATTCAAAGCACATCATGATTAAGGAGATTCAAGGTTGAGTGTTTAAGCAAAAACACATAGGGCAAATTATTTCCCTAAGCAATAAAAGTTATGCAATTTTCCGGATGAAGGAAATCTAGAAGTCTACAGTTTAGAAAAACTAGGTTATCACTTATAAAAACATATTAGGTTATCAATTATTAGCAAGTTCAAAATTACTAGGTCAAGGCTAAGGTCACGAACCAACATGCACGAACTACAGCAATACTAGAAACGGATAACTACGAATCACTTACGCACATTAGCTACTCCAAGAGTCTGTGCGTTCTCCAAGGGCATCGTCAGGGCTTATCCGCGTCCTTGTAGTTGATTCCTCTGCTGCTGCTGAACCTGCTGGAAGAGTAGTGCCTGGGGTATCAAAGGTGGCCTCGGCTGATACCCTCCTGGAGCTGGTGGTAGGACTCCTTCAACTCCCGTTTGCGGTGCTCCCAATGCTGGATAGGCTGGCCTCGGTACTGGTACCGCTTGTTGGTTAACCATTGGTGCTCCTTCTCGACGCTCAGGGCATTCCCTTACCAAATGCTTTTTGGATCCGAAAGATAAACATAGTCCCAATCTGAGTCGGCATTCTTTAGCAAAATGGCCAACCTTGCCACAGTAGTGACAAGTAGGAAGGACTAGTGCAAGTGGTGGATTCATCTGTGATCGCTTTGTAACTCTTTCTTGTTGTGCTTGGTCTGGTGCTGATGCATATGGCCACTTCTGGCTGGACTCTATCCTTGTGATGCACTCCATAGGTCGTGTTGCAGCAAGAACGTCCACGTCTAAGGTAGTTGCAACGGAGCTGATTAACTTCCGTAACTCAGAGCTAAATCTGTCGATGAACTTCTCTGCTTGGTTTTGCTGAGCTTCTTGATGAACCTTCTGATGGGCTTGCATCATCGCATAGAACATTCAAAATATTTGTTGTTCGTCCATAGCCTGCCCTTGTGGAAAGGTAGGCATCGGTGGAGCAAACTGCGTCGATGTTGGAATGTCATCTTGCTGGATTCTCGAGGCATGCTAATTCGCTTGACTGCGTTGTTGTGATGATTGACCTTCACCAACTGGTGTCACTTCATCTTCGTTGATTACCACAACACCTTGTGGTGTTCCTGGATGAGTCTCTTCGCCGGCTTGTGGATCCATAATTCTGCAACCAAAATAAACTATAAGAGGCGCACAAGAATCAAAGCAGGATGCAAGTCAAGAAATTTATCCGAATCCGATATAGATATCAAGAACGTTTCAAGCAAGTGGATGAGATCCTAAAAACTTATCCTATTCTTATTGCAGGCTTGCTCGGTCCCTAAGTTGAAACCGAACAATTTAGTCGTTGACCTGCATGGGCCACCACAAAAACCATGTCATGTCCCAGTCCTAAAATATCGAGGGACTAGCCACGTGGCAATGGCCAGCAGCACACACCGATGGGCAAACCCAATTTAATGGACCCATCAGGATGCACTTAAGATGTAAATACAATAATAAGGGTCTAGATATACTAATCTCATCCACAGAAATGAATACAGCAATATCAGAAATATAAAGCAATAACAATTCTAATAAAACATAAGTCGGGGAACAACCCGACAATGAGTCTGATACAGTTGTCAAGATACAAGAATAAGGATAACAACAGTAAATACTGAGTATGGACAAAGTATATACTCAGAAGATACCCTCGGGGATCACTAGTCTACTGGATCTGGTACTGCTCCAGTGCCTGCTTCTGTTCCTGCTCCTGCTAATGCTCCTGTCCCGTGTACCTCGGGGTCGATCTCGTCTGCTAATCCTGGGGACATAATCCGGATCCAGGTCCTCAGGGGACATAGCAAGGTACAAAATAACTCAAGCCATAAATAATGCAGTGCAGAAAATAAATGAATAATAGGGTAATACTATATAACCAGCTAAGTGATATGCAAGATGAGAGCATCACTAGAACTCAGGCTGAAACTACTACAAGCTCTGTGTCGGGGAGCCGGTACCGGTGATATCATGCAGTTTGTCTAGCTCAAAGGGAGACTACGACACCGTCATAATATAATCAACCTGTAGCATGTGTGTCTCTCCCCACCTAATGTAATCATACGTCTTATGTCCACGACCTCTCATGTCCATGCCACGCAGGATTATAACTAATGCATCTAGTCATATAATATCTAAGCAAAAGAATATGTCATGAAACCTGTAACCTATACAGAATCACCATGAATATCTCAGGAAGATTCTGTCTCATAAATAGTGTCAGGTGTCATGGGTTATGACGTACATGATAATGCAAGCATGAAAAGTATAAGGTCTCGGTATCCATGTCTAGGTGATATTACACAATGCCGAGTACGGTGTTGGTACCCGACTGTTAATCGGACGCTAAGTAAGTCACACGGTCCTAGGTCAAGCATGTACAACATATAAATAAGGCAAGAAAATATGTAACAAAACTGCAAGTCTGGTAAGGTACACTTGCCTGGGATTTGAATACCAACAGCTGTCCCTGTATCAGTGGATTCTGTAGGTACTCCTCCAAAGGCTTAAATAAATATCACCAACAGGTTAAGAAAATATCAAATAGCTAGAAACGCCTGTCCTTGAGTCTAATTTGGACACAGGGGCAAAAATGACAGTTTCTGGTCAGAGCGGGGTCCATATGTAGCCCACTTCGTACCGAAAAATGTGTCAAGAACAATAGTCTCCAAATTCGCTAAACTTAATGTCAACAGGTCCAGAACGATGATATGAACCCAACGAAACTTTCAGAACTGGATTCCAATGAGCCGATCCCAAAATCGTCCGTCAAGTGGAGCCGTGGGGCCCACGATACGCGATTTTGGTCAATATTCTCAAAATTGAACCAAACTTGGGTCACAGGACCAGCGTATTGCTACGAGTCCGATGACGTAAGTTTTGTTTCGATCCGACGTGTGTACACAAAGTTATAACGGATTCTGGAACAGGCCGATTCGGGGCATTGTCGGCGGATACGAGTTGATTCCGGTGTGCACGCACATCCAAATCAACTTTTGCGAAATCCCGCATGTCCGTATCAATAGCGTGCATCTTTTGGTGAAGACCGCACGCGACCAAGTCATCCCGTTTGGCGGGACACTCAGTTCCGGGGGAAAATGGGGTATTATATTTCCTGTTTTTGGATCGCAGTTCGCGATCACCACAGGACGCGACACACCGAGCGGGTTGCACGAGCATCGAGAGGGTCATACAGAGTTCGCGTCGCAATAGACGGAACGAAAAACAGGGCAGCGAGGAGAGAGAAAAGGGTACCTGAACAGGGCTACACAGAAATCAAATTTCCTCGTGTTCGCGAGGCAACACGACACAAGGGGACACGGTCACAGCACTGTAGCTAGGGTTAGGGTTAGGGTTCCGGTGGCTGGGGCGGCCGGAGCTGGCCGGGGTTTCACCGGAGGAGGGTGGAGACGGCTTGGCTCGTCGGAAGCGGCTCAGGCGGATGCTCGTCGGCTCGAGGCGGCCGGGGAGAGGCGGCGCTGCGGGGACGACGGATCTCGAGCGGGCGGGGGTTGTCGGCTCTCGGGTCAAGCGGCTGCGGGTCAGGGAGAGAAAGGCGGAGGCGGCTCTGGGCTAAGGGAGGCGGAGCTGCTCTGGGCTGAGGTCGCCGGAGAAGACGGAGGTGCTGTCACGCCCCGGTCCCGCCCGGGCCGCCGCTCCGCCCTGCCCAGCGCCCGTGCGGCCGGGATTTAATTAATCGGGCACGAATCACCGTGCCTCGGTGTGCCGAACGCGATTGACCGTGCCCGTCTCGCGGGCGCGAGGGAGCAAGGGGAGTTAATCGAATGGCCCGAGTCGAGCTTTCGGGGGACGTGATGCCGCACGGGCCTGGGGTTGCGCCCATGCAAGGCCGTGGTTCGTTGGCTGGCTGTAAGAGTTCTAAGCCACAGAGTCGCACAGATTGTCCGAGTGCAGCGGAATCATGAATGTATAGGCGATCGGTAACAGGTTCACTGAGTCGACAATATAGCGGAAGTATGGAAACACAAGTTGGAGTAAAGCAAGCTCTTTTATTCATATTGAAACAAGTGTTACAGGCGGCGTATAGCCAAGATTACAAGTCGCTCGAGCTCTCTCTGAAACATAAAAGCGTGCCAAGTGGCTACATTTATGGATGATATACAGGAATGTTCAGACGATGTTCAGGCGAGGCGATGTTCAAACATTATGTCTTGTACATGTGCTTCAGTTCCGAACACAGCGTTCCAAGGCTCTGAGTTGAACTCCACACCTTAGCACGCACGAGGGAGGCATCCGCACCGAACGAGGTTCTCCCGCACCCTGCAAGCAATCTGGTGGGTTATCAGTACATGAATGCACTGGTGGGGAGGCTACTCGCCCGCTCGAAAAATCCAAACACGTAATATAGGTTCCGTGCACAACTATTAAGTTGTCTTTCTAGTTGCCTTAGGATCAGTTTCATGCAAGATTTGAATAGCCTAATCCGTGTGGCAGTACGCCGTGCGACATGAGAGAAAATACGGCGAGACTTACCAACTTACCATTTGTCCTTCCCTGTCCAAGGAAAACCAAGTTAATTCAAGTAAAAAAAACATGTATAAGCATTCAGGGCAAAGCATATGCAAACACAAGCGTTTCAGTGCGAGATCCCATTCTGGGCGTACGGGTTACAGGAAATATCAGGCGTGTTGTATACTATGATCAAGTGCTCTTTATGCATGAGTGTTGTTATAACAAGATCGTTCAGGTATTCAGTTATTCTCGATGCGATGTAGTGACTCGCACGCGGGTAGCCGCTAAGCGAGGATGACTTATCTATATGAACATGAGGTCACTGGCACGGCGCCATATTGGACGGTCTAGTCTCAGTACGGAATGTCGTGCGACGCATAGAGCAGGACGTCCCAGGGCATTCCGTCCTATAGCAGGCGACTATCAGTAGTTCCGTCCGGATCAGATCGGTGCCAGTGCCCCAGCGACCGTCTGCGGAACTAAAACCTTGTTTCCTAGTTGTCCTGTGACCATGCAAGTCTCTAATCTTCAGGGTCAGGTCAGGTACAGGAACAAGTTCAGGGCAGGATATATATATATTGAACAAGCTTCATGGAACAAGTTCAAGTCAAGATATATATATATATATATATGTAACTTGTTGAGGCAGGGTCAGGATGACTCTAAATGTAGAGTATCGGCTCTACGAGCCATTTGATTCAGTACAGGACAGTATTGCTCAACGAGCAGGGATTCTTGGATCACAGGATTGGTGCAAGTTCCCTGGTTCGGGAATTGCCTTAGCGACCTAACGGTCCCAGGTATATTCAGATTTATTCATGCACGGAACGACTATCAAGTAGTCTTCCGAGGAGAACCTAAATGAATGCATGACAAGCAGAGTGTTTCACGGTCGGGGCATAGTTATGCAGCAAGCATTGAAAATAGGAAAAACATAAAAGCAGGCAAGCATGCACTTGTATAACTTAAGCATTCAAGTTCGCTCGGGCCCGAAGGTAAGCCGAGCGAAACCGTACGGGGCCTTTCCGAGCGAAGTTATCTAGAGAGTGCAGTATTAGGGAGTGAACAGTGCACTATTGAATATACGTTCGTGTCATTCTCCTCGAGGCATAGCGGGTCCAGTTGCACGAGGCATAGGTAACATGCGAGGGTCTGAACATATAAGCAATATTTTATTTCCATGTTCTAGCGACAAGCAGTACAAGTTGGGATTATTCCCTTAGCTAGGTGCGTTGGATTCTTATTAGCATGCAGGAGTGATTCACCTAGCGACTAGCATGTATCCTTCCGTATTTTATGTGTGCTGGCTAAGCAAAGACAAGTTCACTGTAGTCACCCACCTTAGCGATGATTCGCCTCGGTAGAGCGATACGTCAAGCGAGCCTCTGAAAGTCCAAGCCGGGATTCCTATAGGGACAAGTCTGGATATCCTTTGCTTCTCCTTCGAGGCAAAGCGGGTCGGGACAGTTGCACTTTCGCCGTTTGAGACGGCAGTCCGCTTGAGCGGAACGGGGTATTACAGGTGCTGGGAGTGGAGGTGGTGGTCGGGTGGCCGGGAATTAGGGCAGCCGAAGGCGGGGATGGGTTTAAATAGGGTTAGAGGGAGGAGGACGGACGACCGTTGCTGGCAGGGGAGGATCTGGGCCGTCGGCCGTTCGAGGAGAGGAGAAGACGGCTGCGGCGGTTGTGGGGAGCCGGAACGGCGCGGGGTGCCGGAGAGTTGGGGAAGATGAAAGGGGTTTCGGGTAGGCGGAGCCGGGTCGGGCGGCGGATCCGGCCCGATCCACTAAAGCAAGGGTGCGGGTCGGGTATGCGGGTTTCGGGTCGGCGGGTTAGACCCGGATTTGACCCGCAGGGTTTGGGGTTGGTTCAATTGAACCAGATACGGTTCGGGTTGGTTAGTTTGGTTCACTTGAACCGGGTTTAATCCTAGGATTTAATTGGTTTATTTAAAACTTGGTTTTTAGGTCTTTAAAAATGTTTCCGGGATCCAATAAATTCTCGAAAAATTACCCTATGTCTAATTTTTATTTTACACCAAAAAATATTATTTTTATAATATTTTAATATTAATTAACATCATTTAAAAAATCATTTAATTTCAAAATACCTAGGTTTAATTAGTTAAAAATCCCAAAAAATTTGAGAAAATTTGTAAAAATTGATTTTAAAAAAAATCCAGAAAAATCAGGGGGATTACAATCTACCCCCCTTAAGAGGATTGGTCCTCGCAATCAAAGAATAACCGCTTCAACCATGGCTCGAAGAGAAGACATCCTCGAAACATATGTAACCGTCCGAATCTGCGCTCCTGCGAATACTCAAGAACAGATACACCTGGCAGGGGCCAGGTCCTCAGAGGGACATAATAAGATACTTAAACACATGCCAATAAAGTACTGAAATAAATATCCAAAGGGGTCGCCTAACCGTCTAAGTGAATGCAGTTAAGAACAACTTTCCCAACGCGTGGGCTATCTGGCTAAAATGGGATTGGCATGGTTCTCTTGGAGATCCAGGGGCCTACAAAGGCACGTCGTCTTTCGAACACCGGAGGCCCGTCTGATAATAATATAATACATAGTGGTCATCATGACCGTGCATCTCCGGCCAAGCGTACGGGTTACACAAGAAAAGTGCAACGGAACCCACACGCCTTACTTGTTGTTCTCTCCACCCCATGCTCTAAGCATGTCACATCCATGACACGATAATATCTCTAATAACTGCCAAGTCTACTAGCATGCAAAGTTTCTAACAACAGCTATTCCTAACGTACGGCCCACACATACAGGAGGCCAAACCCTGCACGTAAGTTCGTGATCTATATGAGACTCACAACTCGTGTATCAACTGTGTCACGGCCAATGAACCTAATGATGCTACATGATAATGGGGTAGTCTCATAAACAAGGTCAATGCAAATACATAAATAAAAATATATCGTGATGTCACCATCGCACGTATTTTATATAACATTTAAAATATATGAACTAAAGACAGAAAATAAAGATGCATGCAATCATATGGAATAAGAATAACAGTACAATGGCAAGGTATACTTGCCTGACAAGAAAGCTGTGATGTACCAATAACCTGCTCCAGAAGTCGCGTAGAACAAATCCAATATCCTATGTACACATAATACGATATAATAAAATTATTAGTCATTACGCTAGTACATACACAACAATATTTACACTGGACTCAGGGGTATACTAGGGGTAACACTAGTCATCTAACACGGTCAATTATGCGTTGAATTACGCGGGGTCCCATCTTCAAGTGCTGTACACAATCAGACAGTCGACTGACAGGTGTCTAAGCCTAGTACGTTAAGGTACGCAAGGCAGGCAATTCATAAGTTCTTAGGATCAACATGGTCAAGGTAAGTACGGGACAGTCCACGGTGTCCTAGGGTCGTACAATCTGGATATATAGTCCTAATTATCAATTAGCATTTTCTTACATATATATTCATATTTATATAATAATATAACTAGCAATTTATTTAAATGACTATTAGAATACATATATATATATTAAATATGTACATAAATATATATACCAATTAATAATAAGCTAATGACTAACTAAATATACATCTACTCGATATATGTATTTATATACAGATTGAATAATGTTCGCATACGTGTATATGTATGTGTACGAAAGCGAGTTGGGTTTACCGACTCAAGGCCTGCTATCTGCTAACTGTCAATAAGCAATACTAATATCCTACTGGCATACACACAAACATACATAAAAGGAGAAGACAGACAGGTTCATACCTTAGAGTACGTGCATGGGTACGACGGTGAGTTTGACGACGATGGTGGTGAGGATGACAATGTTGATGATGATAATGAATAAAAGTAGTGATGATGGTAGCTACATTCAAGACGATGATGGTGAGTTAATGGTGAGTAATGCTGAGGGGATGATGGTGACGACTACTGCGATGATGATGATGATGACGATGATGGGGAGATGATGGTGAGATGATGGTGAGTTGATGGAGAGTGATGCTGAGGATGATGAAGAGGACGATGGTGTTGACGAGGACGATGGCGTGGCGATGGTGAACCGAGATGATGATGCTAATGATGGTGATAAGATAACGATGAGGGAATGACGATGATAGTCAAGCCGATGACGACATCGATGATGATGATGGCGAAGGTGATGACAATGGTGGTGGTGTTGTGATAAAGATGATGAAGAGTGTTGATGATGATGATGCAGGTGGAGGCTTCGGTCAGTAGGGGATCCGGCGAGTGGGGGGTCCGGCTAGCAAGGTGGAGGAGGAGAGGAGGAGCTCAGGGCGGTGATCATGGAGGCCAGGGAGGAGAGATCCAGCAATGGGGAGGAGGAGGACAGGGAAGCAGGGAGGAGGAGCTCGTGGTGATCGTGTGGTGGTGTGGGAGAAGAAGAGAGGAAGGAGGTCCAGGGAGAAGGCTGACAGCAATGGTGGTGGTTCGTCAGGTTGCTGGAGGAGGATGACGGGTGGCTGGGTGGTCGGCTGGGCGAGGCTCGGGTCGAAGAATGATGAACTCTGGCGAAGGGACGGATGGGGGAGACAGTGAACAGGAACTCGGGGAAGGTCGATGTTAACGCAGGGTATCGAGGTCGGGTGGCTGTTCGACGCTCGGGGAGGATTCGACGGCACTTGGCTAATGGGGAGGAGAAGAACGAAGAAGGAGCAGTCGTGGTTTGGAGGTCCTCCGGCGAGGCTCGGGGTCGGCTTCTTGCTTCTCAGGAAGGAGACGGCGGGGTCGAGGACTGTGTAGACGGCGACGAGGTGTGGTACAGGCGGACACGGTTGATACTCCGGCGAGACTCCGGTGGAGGGTGGCGGCCAAAACAACAAGGGGGAAGATGATGATGAATAGGAAGATGGGTGAAGGTCGGCTGGGAGAATTAGTGTTTAGGTTTAGAAATCAATAATGAAAAGAAGAGAAAAATATTGTATTTATATACATGTGAGGGAGGGTTGGTTTGACCTAGGAATATTTTGACTTTGGTCAATGCTCTCCTTGGTATGGGCCTTGGGCTCCCTTGGGGGTGTTGGGAGGGCTAGAATTTGTATTAATTAAACACAAGGATATGTTTAATATATGGGGCGATGTGCGCGCGTTGCACATCCCAAAAAATTATGGAAAAATCCACGAGAAGGGAAAAATAGATTTTCTTATGAATTGTCCACTGGTGGGGACACCTCAATGCATTTTTGCATAAAAGCCCCCAACAATTGGAAAATTGCACAAAGGCAGAAAATTGGATTTAATTAATTAAATTGACGCGCACGATATTCTGAAATTAATTAGGAGTACATGGGATTAAATTTAGGCGGCCCACATTTGTTAGGGGCGTAGAGGGGACAGTGTAGAATATTAATAAAATTCGGTTTGCACAAAACGGTCAAGATTGTGTCCCCAATTTCGATTGGGACGCACAAGGGTACAAAATTGGAATTTATATCGAATTAAGAAATAACGTCCGCGACGTTTATTGTGCGGCTAAAATATAGCATCAGAGAGCAATATTATAAGTTGTACAAGGGTCAGAATAGTAGGCGGACATGTCTAGGATGAGATCGTGAAATTTGTAGACATGCAATGGCTAGTGAGGTACTCCAATTATCGAAGCAACGGTAAGGTGCGCTACACGATATTTAATTATTGCATAATTAAATAAAAGCCGTGTTCTAATTCTAATTGGTTCAAACTAGCCCTAGTTTCACTATCTAAGCAAATTATGCCTAATTTTGGGTGAGGGGGTTTACAATCTACCCAACTTAAAATAATTTCGTCCTCGAAATTAAACTAGGGTAGGGTTTCTCTATCTAATCTCACTTGATTATAGTCTAAGGAATTCTACTTAAGTTAACATTGCAATTTCTGCCCAACTTAGAATTTACCCATCTATCATCTAAGGCTATACATCTAAGAAGGCTATGTCCCAAATTATTTAATCATGTTATTGAATCCTTGAAGTTTTTAACACCAAACATAACATCTATAATATGCCCTTAATCATTTATAACAGAGGGTCACCAAGTCATATGATTAGTCTATGGGGTATACCTAGCACTATCAGTGTATCACTTATTTTTAAGCCCGAGGTTTCGTCTTTTCGAAACAAGGAAAGACGGAAAACAATGGTAAAGAGTTCAAGGAGGGGTAATAGAATGGAAGTATGGGAATCTAAGTGTTTAAAGGACTCAAATGGGAATTGTCAAGGCAGTTGTGGATTGAAATACTATTTGGTAATTTCTTATTCGCATGCTCATATCAGTGCAGTTATGTTCTTGATATGATATGATTTGTCATATCTAGAGGGTAAGTATATTTGTCTACTGGTCAACTATACATCTCAATCCACGTAAAGTAGTTTACGAGAGGCGAATCAAGCGCACTATGGTTGATCAGACCGTAATACACTGATTCTGATTAGACAATTGTATCAGTGGGCGTCCCCAATAATACCTATCTCATGATCAAGCTCGATAAAAAAATAAGCTTGCAAAACTAGGCTATATTAGCAGCATAAGTCAAGGTAGTACAACAAACATAAGTACGCTAGATGATGATGAAAAGAGGTACAAATTAATTCAAGTTCACAAAAACAAAAACAAAATAAGCAACAATAATAAAAGACTCTACAATCTCTACAGTTATCATACAACCTCCTTGTCTAAGTTGCTAGTCGACCAAATAGGGGCAAGGACCTCTAAATTCTATCGTCTGAATAAACATTGTCGTCTTATGCTAGCATACAATTAATGTCATTCAATTACACTTTAATAATGGGTCAAAAGACTATATGATACTAGGGTGTGAGGTATACTACGTAACTTATAACAATAAACTAGTACTGTAATTGTCTTAAGGATACAGTAGAAACTCCTGTTAAGGTCTACGAGGAAGGGTCTTAGTACCTATTAGGATATCCTCCTATATTACATAGTTCATGGTCATCTTAAGCCTTAGTCTTAGTGCTTATAGAACAAGTGTTAATAGTAAGAATATAAGAGTTACTAGCCGTTAAGGGGGGAAGGGATCTAACTTGTATCGAGGTGAGGGTACAAATTATGCGATTTAAAAAACTAAGGGTTAATCATCGGGTCACAGTCTACAAAAACAACTTAAACTTACCAAACTCTAACTACCAAGCATAAAATTTTCAAATTCCAGACTACAACTCTGATCCTAGCAAACTATGAGTCCTTAACAAAGAATAAAATTACTTGGCCTACTATCAGAAGTGTCAGGTGGCACGAGTTGAAGGATGAAGAAGAGAAAACATGATTAGTCGTCGCACAAGTAGCGAGCGCTAAGGTCGCAGAGGAACAACATATAAAATAGAGGGGCTCTAGATAGCATCATGGTTTTCTAAAGGGGAGTGGGGTGTTAGTTGCTATGTTTGAGGTATGATTAGGAAAATATTCTAGGCATTGCTCTTGGGTTTCTAAGGTACTGTCTGCCTATCTCAAGACAAGAATCTAAATTTATAGTTCTCCAATACTTATCTAACTGCGAAGGTTAGGTTCAATCCTAATATTCAATTTTTGGTTTTCTATTGGTTCCTCAATACTAGGGTCAAACGTTATGGTAAACTTCTAACTAACTCTAGTAGTGTCTATATTACTCTCAAGTCTTCATAATACATCAGGGGGTAATGGTAAACCAATTCTAGAGAGAAGGAATTCTAGGGTTCAGTAGATATTCTAAACTTAGTGGTGTGTCTATATTCTCATTGTATTCTTAATAGGTGTGCTACTCAAATTATTATCCTAATAACAGGGGTTCCTATATTCTAGCAGAAGGCTATATATACTCAAGGAACTTATTAGGGAAGTACAGGAATCAAACATGATACAATTGTTCGAATAGAATAGAGAGGAGGAAGATGAATCATAATCAATTGTGGATGAGATCCTATACTCTAGTCCTATGTGTTGGCTTATTCGGTACAGTAACGTAATCGAGATAATATGCTCTCGACCTGCATGGGCCACCACAAAAACATGTCACGCCCCAGTCCCAAAATACTTAGGACTAGAAACACGTAAGCATGCCAGCCGTATGGATATGGCAACTCCAATATATGGAAACCAAATCCACACATACGCTGTAATATGAATATTAAATCCACAAGTGGTATAAAACATAAGTCACAAGTCACATGGTATAATCTAAATCTCATCCACGAAAATCAAATATAAATAATTACCAGTATCTATGAAGCTAGATCTCAATAAGAAGTATCTAAGGGTGATAGTTGGATGAAAACAAATCTACTACCAATTCGAATATAAGAGCAAATACAATATGAATACACACAATAAACACTATATAAGAATACCAGCTATCAACCACGGCTCGAAGAGAAGACATCCTCGAAACATATGTAACCGTCCGAATCTGCGCTTCTGCGAATACTCAAGAACAGATACACCTGGCAGGGGACCAGGTCCTCAGAGGAACATAACAAGATACTTAAACACATGCCAATAAAGTACTGAAATAAATATCCAAATGGGTCGCCTAATCGTCTAAGTGAATGCAGTTAAGAACAACTTTCCCAACGCGTGGGCCATCTGGCTAAAATGGGATTGGCATGGTTCTCTTGGAGATCCAGGGGCCTACAAAGGCACGTCGTCTTTCGAACGCCAGAGGCCCGCCTGATAATAATATAATACATAGTGGTCATCATGACCGTGCATCTCCGGCGGAGCGTACGGGTTACACAAGGAAAGTGCAACGGAGCCCACACGCCTTATTTGTTGTTCTCCCCACCCCATGCTCTAAGCATGTCATATCCATGACACGATAATACCTCTAATAACTGCCAAGTCTACTAGTATACAAAGTTTCTAACAACCGTTATTCCTAACGCACGGTCCATACATACATGAGGCCAAACCCTGCACGCAAGTCCGTGATCTACATGAGACTCACAACTCGTGTATCAACTGTGTCACGGCCAATGAACCTAATGATGCTACATGATAATGGGGTAGTCTCATAAACAAGGTCAATGCAAATACATAAATAAAAACATATCGCGACGTCACCATCGTGCGTAATTTATATAACAGTTAAAATATATGAACTAAAGACAGAAAATAAAGATGCATGCAATCATATGGAATAAGAATAACAGTAAAATGACAAGGTATACTTGCCTGGCAAGAAAGCTGCGATGTACCAATAACCTGCTCCAGAAGTCGCGCAGAACAAATCCAATATCATATGTACACATAATACGATATAATAAAATCATTAGTCATTACGCTAGTACATACACAACAATATTTACACTGGACTCAGGGGTATACTAGGGGTAATACTAGTCATCTAACACGATCAATTATGCGTTGAATTATGCGGGATCTCATCTTCAAGTGCTGTACACAATCAGACAGTCGATTGACAGGTGTCTAAGCCTAGTACGTTAAGGTACACAAGGTAGGCAATTCATAAGTTCTTAGGGTCAACATGGTCAAGGTAAGTACGGGACAGTCCACGGTGTCCTAGGGTCGTACAGTCTAGATATATAGTCCTAATTATCAATTAGCATTTTCTTACATATATATTCATATTTATATAATAATATAACCAATAATTTATTTACATGACTATTGGAATACATATATATATAATAAATATGTACATAAATATATATACCAATTAATAATAAGCTAATGACTAACTAAATATACATCTACTAGATATATGTATGTATATACAGATTGAATAATGTTCGCGTACGCATACGTGTATGTGTATGTGTACGAACGCGAGTTGGGTTTACCGACTCAAGGTCTGCTATCTGCTAACTGTCAATAAGCAATACTAATATCCTACTGGCATACACACAAACATACATAAAAGAAGAAGACAGACAGGTTTATACCTTGAAGTACGTGCACGGGTACGATGGTGAGATTGACGACGATGACGACGATGGTGGTGAGGACAACAATATTGATAATGATAATGAATGAATGTGGTGATGATAGTAGCTACATTAAAGACGATGATGGTGAGATGATGGTGAGTTAATGGTGAGTGATGCTGAGGATGATGAAGAGGATGATGGTGACGACTACTGCGATGATGATGATGATGATGACGATGATGGGGAGATGATGGTGAGTTGATGGTGAGTGATGTTGAGGATGATGAAGAGGACGATGGTGTTGACGAGGACGATGGCATGGTGATGGTGAACCGAGATGATGATGCTAATGATGGTGATGAGATGACGATGATAGTCAAGCCGATGACGACATCGACGATGATGATGGCGAAGGTGATGACAATGGTGGTGGAGTTGTGATAAAGATGATGAAGAGTGTTGATGATGATGATGCAGGTGTTGGCTCCGGTCAGTGGGGGATCCGGCGAGTGGGGGGTCCGGCCAGCAAGGTGGAGGAGGAGAGAAGGAGCTCAGGGCAGTGATCATGGAGGCCAGGGAGGAAAGATCCGACAATGGGGAGGAGGAGGACAGGGAAGCAGGGAGGAGGAGCTCGTGGTGATCGTGTGGTGGTGTGGGAGGAGAAGAGAGAAAGGAGGTCCAGGGAGGAGGCTGACTGCAATGGTGGTGGTTCGTCAGGTTGCTGGAGGAGGACGACGGGTGGCTGGGTGGTCGGCTGGGCGAGGCTCAGGTCGGAGAATGATGAACTCCGACGAAGGGACGGATGGGGGAGACAGTGAACAGGAACTCGGGGAAGATCGGTGTTAACGCAGGGGATCGAGGTCGGGTGGCTGTTCGACGCTCAGGGAGGAGATGACGGCTCGTGGCTAATGGGGAGGAGAAGAACGGAGAAGGAGCAGCCATGGTTTGGAGGTCCTCCGGCGAGGCTCGGGGTCGTCTTCTTGCTGCTCAGGGAGGAGACGACGGGGTCGAGGACTGTGCAGACGACGACGAGGCATGGTACAGGCGTACACGGTTGATACTCCGACGAGACTCCGGTGGAGGGTGGCGGCCAAAACAGTGAGGGGGAAGATGATGATGAATAGGAAGATGGGTGAAGGTCGGCTGGTAGAATTAGTGTTTAGGTTTAGAAATCAATAATGAAAAGAAGAGAAAAATATTATATTTATATACATGTGAGGGAGGGTTGGTTTGACCTAGGAATATTTTGACTTTGGTCAATTCTCTCCTTGGTATGGGCCTTGGGCTCCCTTGGGGGTGTTGGGAGGGCTAGAATTTGTATTAATTAAACGCAAGGATATGTTTAATATACGGGGCGATGTACGAGCGTTGCATATCCCAAAAAATTACGAAAAAATCCACGAGAAGGGAAAAATATATTTCCTTATGAATTGTCCACTGGTGGGGGCACCTCAATACGTTTTTGCATAAAAGCCCCCAATAATTAGAAAATTGCACAAAGACGAAAAATTGGATTTAATTAATTAAATCGACGCGTATGATATTTTGGAATTAATTAGGAGTACATAGGATTAAATTTAGGCGGCCTACAATTGTCAGGGGCGTAGAGGGGACAGTGTAGAATATTAATAAAATTTGGTTTGCACAAAACGGTCAAGATTGTGTCCCCAATTTCGATTGGGACGCACAAGGGTACAAAATTGAAATTTATATCGAATTAAGAAATAACGTCCGTGACGTTTATTGTGCGGCTAAAATATAGCATCAGAGAGCAATATTATAAGTTGTACAAGGGTCAGAATAGTAGGCGGACATGTCTAGGATGAGATCGTGAAGTTTGTAGACATGCAATGGCTAGTGAGGTACTCCAATTATCGAAGCAACGGTAAGGTGCGCTACACGATATTTAATTATTGCATAATTAAATATAAGCCGTGTTCTAATTCTAATTGGTTCAAACTAGCCCTAGTTTCACTATCTAAGCAAATTAGGCCTAATTTTGGGTGAGGGGGTATACACTTCTCCGCTTGGTTTTGCTGAGCTTCTTGATGAACCTTCTGATGAGCTTGCATTATCGCATATAACATTCAAAATATTTGTTGTTCGTCCATAGCCTGCCCTTGTGGAAAGGTAGGCATCGGTGGAGCAAACTGTGTCGATGTTGGAATGTCATCTTGCTGGATTCTTGAGGCATGCTGATTCGCTTGACTGCGTTATTGTGATGATTGACCTTCACCAACTGGTGTCACTTCATCTTCGTTGATTACCACAACACCTTGTGGTGTTCCTGGATGAGTCTCTTCACCGGCTTGTGGATCCATAATTCCGCTACCAAAATAAACTATAAGAGGCGCACACAAATCAAAGCAGGATGCAAGTCAAGAAATTTATCCGAATCCGATATAGATATCAAGAACGTTTCAAGCAAGTGGATGAGATCCTAAAAACTTATCCTATTCTTATTGCAGGCTTGCTCGGTCCCTAAGTTGAAACCGAACAATTTAGTTGTTGACCTGCATGGGCCACCATAAAAACCATGTCACACACCAGTCCCAAAATATCAAGGGACTAGCCACGTGGCAATGGCCAACAGCACACACCGATGGGCAAACCCAATTTAATGGACCCATCAGGATGCACTTAAGCTGTAAATACAACAATAAGGGTCTAGATATACTAATCTCATCCACATAAATGAATACAGCAATATCAGAAATATAAAGCAATAACAATTCTAATAAAACATAAGTCGGGGAACAACCCGACAATGAGTCTGATACAGCTGTCAAGATACAAGAATAAGGATAACAACAGTAAATACTGAGTATAGACAAAGTATATACTCAGAAGATACCCTCGGGGATCACTCATCTACTTGATCTGGTACTGCTCCAGTGCCTGCTTCTGTTCCAGCTCCTGCTAATGCTCATGTCCCGTGTACCTCGGGGTCGATCTCGTCTGCTAATCCATGGGACATAATCCGGATCCAGGTCCTCAGGGGACATAGCAAGGTACAAAATAACTCAAGCCATAAATAATACAGTGCAAAAAATAAATGAATAATAGGGTAATACTATATAACCAGCTAAGTGATATGCAAGATGAGAGCATCACTAGAACTCAGGGTGAAACTACTACAAGCTCTGTGTCGGGGAGCCGGTAGCAGTGATATCATACAGTTTGTCTAGCTCAAAGGGAGACTACGATACCGTCATAATATAATCAACCTGTAGCCTGTGTCTCTCCCCACCTAATGTAATCATACGTCTCATGTCCACGACGTCTCATGTCCATGCCACGCAGGATTATAACTAATGCATCCAGTCATATAATATCTAAGCAAAAGAATATGTCATAAAACCTGTAACCTATACAGAATCACCATGAATATCTCAGGAAGATTCTGTCTCAGGAATAGTGTCAGGTGTCCTGGGTTATGATGTACTTGATAATGTAAGCACGAAAAGTATAAGGTCTCGGTATCCATGTCTAGGTGACATTACACAACGCCGAGTATGGTGTTGGCACCCGACTGTTAATAGGATGCTAAATAAGTCACGCGGTCCTAGGTCAAGCAAGTATAACATATAAATAAGGCAAGGAAATATATAACAAAACTGCAAGTCTGGCAAGGTATACTTACTTGGGATTTGAATACCAACAGTTATCCCTGTATCAGTGGATTCTGCAGGTACTCCTCCAAAAGCTGAAATAAACATCACCAACAGGTTCAGAAAATATTAAATAGCTAGAAATGCCTGTCTTTGAGTCTAATTTGGACACAGGGGCAAAAATGATAGTTTTTGGTCAGAGCGGGGTCCACATGTGGCCCGCTTCGCACCGAAAAATGTGTCAGGAACAATAGTCTCCAAATTTGCCAAACTTAGTATCAACAGGTCCAGAACGATGATACGAACTCAACGGAACTTCCAGAACTGGATTCTGATGAGCCGATCCCAAAATTGCCCGTCAAATGGAGCCGTGGGGCCCACGATACCCGATTTTGGTCAACGTTCTCAGAATCGAACCAAACTTGGATCACAGGACCAGCATATTACTACGAGTCCGATGGCACAAGTTTTATTTCGATCCGACATGTGTATAAAAAGTTACAACGAATTCTGGAATAGGCCGATACGGGGCGTTGTCGGCGGATACGCGTTGATTTCGGTATGCACGCACATCCAAATCAACTTCTGCGAAATCCCGCACGTCCGTATCAACAGCGCGCACCTTTCGGTGAAGACCGCACACGACCAAGTCGTCCCGTTTTGCGGGACGCACGCAGTACCGGGGAAAAATGGGGTATTATTTTTTCTGTTTTTGGATCGCAGTTCGCGATCACCACAGGACGCGACACACCGAGCGGGTTGCACGGGCATCGAGAGGGTCACGCAGGTTTCGTGTTGTAACAGACGGAACAGAAAACGGGGCAGCGAGGAGAGAGAAAAGGGTACCTGAACAGGGCTACGCAAAAACCGAATTTCCTCGTGTCCGCGAGGCAACACGACACAAGGGACACGGTCACAACACTGTAGCTAGGGTTAGGGTTCTGGTGGCTGGGGCGGCCGGAGCTGGCCGGGGCTTCACCGGTAGAGGGCGAAGACGGCTTGGCTCGTCGGAAGCGGCTCAGGCGGATGCTCGTCGGCTCGAGGCGGCCGGGGAGAGGGGGCGCTGAGGGGACGGCGGATCTCGAGCGGGCGGGGGTCGTCGGCTCTCGGGTCGAGCGGCTGCGGGTCAGGGAGAGAAAGGCGGAGGCGGCTCTGGGCTGAGGGAGGCGGAGTTGCTCTGGGCTGAGGTCGCAGGAGAAGACGGAGGCGCTGGGAGTGGAGGTGGTGGTCGGGTGGCCGGGAATCGGGGCAACCGAAGGCGGGGATGGGTTTAAATAGGGTTAGAGGGAGGAGGACGGACGACCGTTGCTGGCAGGAAAGGAGCTGGGTCGTCGGCCGTTCGGGGTGAGGAGAAGACGGTTGCGGCGGTTACGGGGAGCCGGAGCAGCGCGGGGTGCCGGAGAGTCGGGGAAAAGGAAAGGGGTTTCGGGTAGGCGGAGCCAGGTCGGGTCGGGCGTCGGATCCGGCCCAATCTACTAAAGCAAGGGTGCGGGTCGGGTATGCGGGTTTCGTGTCGGCGGGTTAGACCCGGATCGGACCCGCAGGGTTTGGGGTTGGTTCAATTGAACCGGGTCCGGTTCGGGTTGGTTGGTTTGGTTCACTTGAACCGGGTTTAATCCTAGGGTTTAATTGGTTTATTTAAAACTTGGTTTTTAGGTCTTTAAAAATATTTTCGGGGTCCAATAAATTTTTAAAAAATTATCCTATGTCTAATTTTTCATTTTACACCCAAAAATATTATTTTCATAGTATTTTAATATTAATTAACATCATTTAAAAAATCATTTAATTTCAAAATACCTAGGTTTAATTAGTTAAAAATCCCAGAAAATTCCAGAAAATTTATAAAAATTGATTTTAAAAAAATCCAGAAAAATCAGGGGGTTTACAATAACACATCTAGCTAAGAGAATAATCCCATCTGATATATCTTTATATAAAACATGAAAGTAAATTGGTTGAACGGAATGGTAGGCTCGCTTTACAGTTCTTATAATTTTACCTCGTAGTGTTGCTTTTATTCCTTATATGTTCTTTAAAGTACATTGCTCCATATGTCTTGAAATGCTCATCACATAGATACAACCTCGGTATAGAAGCACAACATAGATTCTGGTTAACTTACCTGTGGCAGAAGATTATCAAAAAAGTCGTTCCAAGCCATACAATAGAAACACGAAAAGTATTTGGGACCGTTGGGTCACCAAGGCAACGCCCTAAGCGGGAGCTGTAATAAGTACTATAACGTCAGGATAAACGGTGCATTAAACGAAATACACCATATCATAAGATTCGTGAACGAGTAAATGCATAATCACTGTGTCAAGTAGCTATGTTCATTCAAGGTCTTAAGATGTTGCATATAATAAAAGTTTAGTGTTGATAGTCAATGGTCGATACGCTGGTCGCGCCGGCGTCCATCCGAACCGGTCAGAAACATTTCAGATATTCGTTTGCTTCAGACGGGAAGGTGTGTAGCGAGGCTCGCTACCTGTGTTGCATTCCATTCCCGTGCCGAGACTATACCTTGTCCATGGCGGCTCTTCAGGTCATAAGACCAAGTTTGTATCATTAGTATATTGCATACGTGGCGGTAACCCGCGTATGGACTCGTAGGAACTTGTGGCAAGTAACGAATGTAAAGTAGCCTGAAGCTTGAAACACAATTTAGTAGTCTGAGTAAAACATGTCTATACAAGTATAACATGCCAGTATAAAATGAGTATAAGACATCTGAGTAATCTGCACAACCTGAGTCACAAAATGATATAAGTATTGTAAACTGTGTATATCATGCATTTGGTTTAGAAACACGCTCATAGCATACATGTGTTCGTTATGCAATCTTAGGATTTTATATATTTATATTCGTGCTTGGTTTAACTTGATTTTATACTTGGACAGGAAAGGACAAATGGTAAGTTGGTAAGTATCATCGTATTTCTTGTATATCGTACGGCGCACTGCCACACGAGATAGGCTTTGTATCTTATGCATAAAACTGATCCTAAGGCAAGAATAGCAAGATAACTTAATAGTTGGTGCACAAAACTAATATAACATGTTGGATTTGTCGAGCGGGTGAGAAGCCTTCCCACCAGTGCATTCATGTACTGATAATCCACCAGATTGCTTGCAGGGTGTGGGAGAACCTCGTTCGGTGCGGAATGTCCCCTCGTGCATGCTAAGGCGTAGAGTTCTCTCTGGAGCCTTGGAGTGTTGCGTACGGAGCTGAAGCACATATACAGGACATAATGTTAGAACATCGCCTATGTATCATTCCAAGTTGTAAGCCGCTTGGCATACCTTTATTGTTTGAGAGAGAGAGAGAGAGCTTGAGAGACTTGTAATCTCGGCCTAGCGCCGCTTGTAACCTCATTCATTATAAATAAAGAGAGCTTGTTTATATATTCAAACTTGTGTTATTCTATGTTTTCACTATATCGACTTGGTGAACTAGTTACCAACGACCGTTTTGGTATTTTCTTTGCGTGAGCGCAACTCCTGGCTCGCGCGACATCACGTCCCGATGGAAACGATCATCCCGCGGGAGCACTGGCACGGTGATTCGCGCCTAGCAGGGACAGCCGATTCTAGCAGGAGATCGGGGTATGGCATATTGGTATCAGAGCATGGCTTTATGTCCTTGGACTTCTTCTCGATTCTCTCAGTTTCGAAAGTGACGCTCTCTCTCAAAGTTCCAATGGGATGTTCCATACAATGAGTCTAAATATTTTTGAAAGGTGCATGTGAATGATATGATTGCTTGATCATAATTTCGATGAAAGGCCTTTATGCAAATCTGTGTCAGACTTATGTTAGAATCTGCAAGTTATATGTGAACCCGATTGCCTATACGAGAATACCAAGCGGGTTAAGGGACGAGATAGAATATTGTTTGGACAGTTGCCTATGTACACAGCCTTCCAGCTAAGTTGTGTTAAGTATCGTGCACCTAGATCTTTGGTGCGAGCAAGTTGCAACCGAGAGTTGGATATCGTTCGGATAAGAATAAGTTCAGACTTAAAATAGAAATCGATAGAGACGTTATCGGAGCACCGCTAAGGCGAATAATGAAAATCATGTTTTGATTTTTGAGATATAGTTGAACGGTTATTTGTAGCGATAAGTTACGATTCAGAACATAGTTTGTATGGAGGACTATCGATAGAGGTACATACGAGACTAAGATCGTTAAGACAACGAATAGGGACCGTGTTGGAGTTCTAAGGAACAAATTGGATATATGAGTGAATGACGTAAATGCAATTCAGGAGTTAATAAGATGACTCAACTTCTGAGTGGTGTATTCGATAGTCTCAGGATCGAGTAAGCGAATTGAGAATAAAATAAGATATAAAGATTTATAGAGTATAGCTCGAATCCTGAGTAGTGTATTGGTAGACTTAAGAATGTTCGAACGAATCGTGGGTTTTGGAGTATTAAACGGGTCTAGCAGCAATGACGTAATTGTGCGAAGCCATAGTATAAATAATGCCTAGCAAGTCAGCAAATTCAAAGGAATCATGTATGATTTGATTTGAACAAGTTAGAATGAGTTGAACATGGGATAAGGCTTACATCGAATAGGAATGAAGAGTACTTGGAATTGATATCACGGTCGAGAAAAATTAGTGGATCGTATGAGCGATTTTGAATTGAATCAAACAAATTAAAACTTGAGTTGAGATAGAATAATTGGGGATGCGATCGGAGTTAGTGCAATTGGAAAATGGCACGAATGAATGATAGTGCACGTGGAAAATTTGGATTTGAGTAGGATATCGCTCGATAGAGTTCGGTAGTACGAATGATATGGTTTCAAATTTTGGAGACTTTATATCATATCAATGGTTGGAAGATAGCATGGGTTGATGCAAGTTACAAAATCTTGATTCAATGATTAAGGTAGGCGATAATGGATTTGATCTTGACTTGGATGAACGATCTTGAGTCGAGTTCAAAGGTAACACTCGACATCAGGTCCAGATAAGATCAATTATTCCGCGGGAGCACTGGCGTGGTGATTTCACGTCCGGCGGAGATGATCAAACTCGCAGGGACATGTTCAAAGATTTTACAAATGAATTCGATAAAATAGAATGTATCGAAAGTGAATAGGCTTGGGTTTAGAATTTGAAACTTAGTTGTTTGAGGAATGCTAGAAGTAGACTATGGATTTATCAAACGAAAACGTTAAAGTTGGATGATTTTGCTAGACGAATTATAATCACGGAATGAATGGACATGACTTGATGGATAAGTATATAACTTGGATGGAGCAAAATAAAATGATAAGGTGTCTCGATCGTTTCAGTGATAACCATATTGTTCGACATTCTTGTCTTGTGCGAGCGTAACTCTATGCTCGTACATATGTCACGTCCGGATTAGGACGGTTATCCCGCGGGAGCGTTGGCGTGGTAATTTTACATCCAACGGGGATGATTGAACTTGCGGGAGACCGGAGTGTGATAATTAAAGGATCATCTTGACTTGTGGTTCGACACGATAAGACAAGTTTCAAGATACAAATGAATCCAAGTATTTTTGAGGAGGAGTTCGTCTAGAACGTACAATAAGATATGTTGGATGGTTTCATGAACGGATATGTAGATCGTGTTGGACGACTTAGAGTTTATGATATACATCAATGATTTAGAATGGGATCGTGACTTGGTGGTCCAAGATTAGAAAAGAATAGATTGGTGGATTCTATCAAACGTAATGGAGGAGATAGACTATGCAAATCGATGGGTTTGACCTGCGACATGGATATATCGTAGATTTGATTGAACGCACGTGTCTTAGGATCAGTTTTGCTAACAAACCTGGATCCTGTGCAAATGAACGTGTTGATGTGGATAGAATAATCTGTGCTCGATGTTTAGAAATTTGAGTAAAATAAGCTTGGGTAGAATACCTCGTACGAAAGAACAATGGTTTGACCTTAGGAATTTGGAGCGAGTATCGTGCAACGAATTTTCTTGATAAGAATCGTGAACTTAAAATTTTACCTATGATCTTGTGAGCTGACCTAGCGAATAGGAAGACGACCCTATGCCTTGAGTTAAACTGGAGTGGCTGACTTCAGAGTATCGTTCGAGAAAATAATTGACTGGGGCAACGAGACTTAGAGTTAGGTCTTGGAACTGGAAGTGTATGCTAGAGACGTTGGCGTTGAAACGAACGCAATAGAATATATAACTTGAGTGATAATTGATTTGGTTGGATAAGTTATGCAACGGAAAGGAATAAGACGGTATTAGAGAATTGTCAGACGGAACTCTTAGGATTGGAATTGGTGATACTCGAGATAAGTTGGCATAACAAGTTAAATTGTTGCTAGTAATGCAATACTTGAATTTGGATGAGATTGGAGTATACGATAGCTAAAACGAACCAGAGTTCGGTTATTCCAGTAGCGAAGCGATCGACGATTCAAAAGATTTTTACGAGTAGCTTGTCCGACTTAGCTGTCACTAAGCTTGGTTGAAATACACATATTTGGGGGACGCCTTGAATATGGATACGATCCAGACTTAGCGATATGCATAACTCGAATGCAGCTGTAAATAAAAATATTCGAATTCGCAGGAACAAGTATAGCAACTGAAGTAAGATTGCCTCAGCCCAAGAACATCATTTGTGATAGATTATAGCATACTCCGTGTTAAGCGATATATATTCCACGCTAAGTCACAGTATAGACCAAGTCAGAAGTTGGATTGAATGCTAGAGTCATTCAATGAGGCAGACCCCGTACGCACGTGACCCAGAATGAGAAGCAAGTAGGAAATTATGTTCGAATGAATCTAATGATACATATTGATATGCTTGACTTAGATTCTATAGTGTGCGATGGAATGATTTACGCTCAGGAAGTCTCGAGGACGAGACTTGTTTTGAGTGGTGTATAATATAATGATCCACTCCGCATCTATGCAGATAGCCGATTCAAACGGCACAAGTGCGATGACCCGACCCGCTTTGCTCAGCGAGAAGACTTGCTTGAGGCGAAAGGATTTCAAACTTGGCCCTTCAGGAGTTCATACTTAGACTTTCAAGGCTCGCTCGGAGTATCGTTCGTCCGAGGCAAATCATCGCTACGGTAGGTGGCTACGATGAACTTGTCTTTGCTTAGCCAGCACACTTAAAAATATGGTTGATATATGCTAGTCGCTAGACGAATCACCTCTTGCATGCTAATAAAGAATACAACACATCTAGCTAAGGGAATAATCCCATCTGATATATCTTTGTATAGAACATGGAAGTAGAATGGTTGAATGGAATGGTAGGCTCGCTTTACAATTCTTATAATTTTACCTCGTAGTGTTGCTTTTGTTTCTTATATGTTCTTTGAAGTACATTGCTCCATATGTCTTGAAATGCTCATCACATAGATACGGCCTCGGTACAGAAGCACAACATATATTCTGGTTAACTTACCTGTGGCAGAAGACTATCAAAATAGTCGTTCCAAGCCATACAATAGAAACACGAAAAGTCTTCGGGACTGTTGGGTCGCCAAGGCAACGCCCTAAACGGGAGCTGCAATAAGTAGTATAACGTCAGCATAAATGGTGCATTGAACGAAATACACCAGATCATGAGATCCCTGAACGAGTAAATACATAATCACTGTGTCAAGTAGCTATGTTCATTCAAGGTCTTAAGATGTTGCATATAATAAAAGTTTAGTGTTGATGGTCAATGGTCATGGACAACCTGTGCACAGGCTTCAGGTTCCTGTGGACGGTACCCTGGTTGCGCCGGGGCCTATCCGAAGTGGTCTAGAATATTTTAGATAGTCGTTTGCTTCGGACGAAAAGGCGTGTAGCGAGGCTCGCTACCTGCGTTGTATTCCATTCCCGTGCCGAGACAATATCTTATCCATGGTGGCTCGTTAGGTCATAAGACCAAGTTTGTCTCATTAGTATATTGCATACGTGCCCGCGTATGGACTCGTAGGAACTTGTGGCAAGTAACAGATGCAAAGTAGCCTGAAGCTTGAAACATAATTGAGTAGTCTGAGTAAAACATATCTATACAAGTATAACATGCCAGTGTAAAATGAGTATAAGATATCTGAGTAATCTGCACAACCTGAGTCACAAAACGATATGAGTATTGTAAACTATGTATATCATGCGCCTGGTTTAGAAACACGCTCGTAGCATACATGTGTTCGTTATGTGATCTTGGGATTTTATATATCTGTATTCATGCTTGGTTTAACTTGGTTTTATACTTGGACAGGGAAAGACAAATGGTAAGTTGGTAAGTATCGCCGTATTTCTTGTATATCGCACGACGCACTGCCACACGAGATAGGCTTTGTATCTTATGCATAAAATTGATCCTAAGGCAAGAATAGCAAGATAACTTAATAGTTGGTGCACAGAACTAATATAACGTGTTAGATTTATCGAGCGGACGAGAATCTTCCCCACCAGTGCATTCATGTACTGATAATCCACCAAATTGCTTGCAGGGTACGGAAGAACCTCATTCAATGTGGAATGTCCCCTCCTGTGCGCTAAGGCGTATAGTTTGCTCTTGAGCCTTGGAGTGCTGCATCCAGAGCTGAAGCACATATACAGGATATAATGTTGGAACATCACCTATGTATCATTCCAAGTTGTAAGCCGCTTGGCACACATTTTTTGTTTGAGAGAGAGAGAGAGAGAGAGCTTGAGAGACTTGTAATCTCGGCCTAGCGCCGCTTGTAAGCTCATTCATTATAAATAAAGAGAGCTTGTTTATGTATTCAAACTTGTGTTATTCTATGTTTTCGCTATATCGACTTGGTGAACTAGTTATCAACGGCCGTTCTAGTATTTGCCTTACGCGAGGGCAACTCCAGGCTCGCGCGACATCATGTCCCGATGGAAACGATCGCCCCGCGGGAGCGTTGGCGCAGTAATTCTTGTCTAACGGGGACGACCGATTCCAGCGGGAGATCGGGGCGTGACAATGGAGGCAGTTATTTATACCCTGTTTCTGAGAAATATGGCATGAGAGACATCTCATCATAAATGTTTACCGTTAGTTATTGGCCTAGGCGTATCATTGGAGAGTAGTAGTCATGTTGGCGTACTTGGAAGTGGATAGCTATGTTAGCGTACTCTTAAGAAGACCGCCATGTTGGCGTACTCAGGTTGAAGAACCAATGTTGGTGTATTCAGTGAGTATTAGCACTGTCAGCGTACTGTTGCTAAAGCAGCCATATTGGCATATTCAAACGAGATAGCATCAACGGTGTACTGTATTTAAAGTAGCACTACTAGTGTACTATAGCAAAGTAGCACTGGTGGCATACTCGAGCTGAGATATCAACTTTGGTCGCTAAACGACAACCTGGGTCGACATGCCAAGAAACCCTCTGCATAAAATGATCGATCTTCTCATCAGTGGCAACTTTGTTTGACATAGGCATGTCAGCCTACTACACCAAGGATGACGGTTGGCGTACTATAGCGAGGAGAGCTCATCTGTGTACTTGGATAAAGTAGCATCCTCTACATATTGAAATGGAGTAACAACCCTGGCGTACTGAGATGGAGTGACAACATCGGCGTATTAAGACAGGGTATCTACTTTAGTCTACCGGGATGAAACAACAGCTTTTTTTGGTCGCTAAACAACAACTTGGGTCTGTGCGCCCAAAAATTCTCTCCATTTTATGCCTTGATCTCCTTGGTTGCTATGCTGATCTACCAACTGTCAGGTTCATCACGTTAGGGGAAAGGACACAGTCATGACACTTTGGTGACAAGAACACCAATGTTTGTATGCTGCTATGGTGGGAATGAATGGTGGCTTAGTATGCTACTGAGGTATTATACGTGGGGTACACCATCGCTTCTTTTGGTGAGGAGTACGTCACTCTTCCTTTGAATATAACATCCTTCGTAGGAGTACTTTCTTTATGCTTCTACAAGACCCCTTCAAAGTTTTCGAATTTTTACAAAAATAAATTCGAAATACTTTGAAAGTAGAAACATGGAGACTTGTTTTAACTTCGTGTGCACATTTAATGTAGCATTCCAATGGACTGTTAACACCACTGGATGATGAAGGTGTCTGACATTTGACGGTTAGACTTCTAGTGAATCATCATCCAAATCTTTTAGGTTTTTGAGATTTAAAATCTGCTTCAAGGAGATGAACCGACACCCACCATTGTATATATATATATATATATATATATATATATATATATATATATATATATATATATATATATATAGGCTAGGGTTCAACATATTTTTAGCCAACTTGCACCGCTGATCATGGCCTAAAGAAGAGTTCCTGGATGGGTACCATGGCCGGAGAATGTACCTTATCGACACGTTCCACCCTCAATTGGTTCCGGGGTCAGGGCCACCGTTACTAGAGAGCGGGCTCATGTTTCCTCCATAGCGACTTATGTTTCTTTATCCTCTCCTAAGAGTAGAGTGAGAGAGGAAGATGAACTGGATTTGGACGGTTTGACCTTGGAGGACATTACTAGGCCGCTAGAGCCGATTCCAAACTAAGAGTCTCTTCCTATAACCAAGGGTGAAAAGGAGGTACTGGAGACTAGAGAGGCTGGGCGCCGTCTGTTTCACTGATCATGTGTGCGTACTTTAAAGGATATTGTGGAGATTATTCATGATTGTGATTCTGCCTAGATGCATCCTCCACTTTCACCTCCTCTTTCTCTCCTTTTTTTTGTATGGTCCTGGATGGCCAAATATTGTATACTTCGTTTATGTTTCACTTTTGTTTTAATCAAATATTGTCTTCTGACACACAGTGCACGTACTATTCTGCATGTGGTGTAGGTTTAACTTGAACAAAAAGTGTCACCCCGCATGCTATGCCACATTCCAAAAAGATTCTTGGAGAGAGAGAGGCATGACTGTGTCCTTTCCCTAACGTGATGAACCTGACAGTTGACAGATCAGCACAACAACCGAGGAGATCAAGGACTTAAATACAGAGGATTTCTGGACGCGTAGACCCAGATTGTCTTTTAGCGACCAAGTAAAGCTATTGTTTCATCCCGGTACACTAAAGTGGATACCCTATCTTAATACGTCGAGGTTGTCACTCCATCTCAGTAAGCCAGGGTTGTTACTCCATTTCATTATGCAGAGGATGCTACTTTATCCAAGTACACAGATGAGAGAAGGATATGAGCATTGACCTACGAGACCCATATCGCCAGAGTACCCAGAACTAAACAAAAAACTGTAAACAAGAGTTACTTGAGTGGTACTAACATAACAAAAATTTTAATACGATTTAAGAAATTCATTTCTTTTACAATACTCTCAAATATTCTACGAGGAAATATGGGATATCTGTGGCTTAAGAAGCCTAGCTAGCAGCCCCCTTGCATTTGTTCTTCTTTTGAATAATTCAAGTACATACTTTGTCGCTGCATTTCAATTTTTTGTTCTTTTCGAATCTTTAATTTAATTTCTCAAGCATAAATCTACTTGTACAAGCAGAAATACCATATTCGAAGAAAGCTTTATATATGTTTCTGGAAAACCATTAACTTACAAAAAAAATGGGTTTTACTATTTTATGTTCTTGAATGGCTACTTCTCATGTTCTTATAGCTTTTCCCACTGTTTCATAGAGCTTTAGGACAGATGGATAAAAGGTAAAATTATTCAGAACATTCCTTAATTTTTTTTTTTTTTAAAACCATGGCGTAACGAATTGTTTCATTTATTTTTCTGAACGTTGGAATTAATTTCTGAACGTTACGAATTGTTTTGAACCGTTATATTTTTCAGTGTCCAGGTTCATTCGTTTAATTCTCCTGTGTAACGGCTGAATTAATCGTAAATTAATTCAGACCGTTACACAACAGTATTATATATTCGTCTGTGTTTCTTTGTAAATCCATCAGAAAAATTTGTTTACTCCAAACCTCTGCCAACACTCTGTTCAATCTTCATCATCTCCAAGCTCTGGGCAGAGCTAAGTCCTGGTCGTTCTCTCCAAGTAGTGTGCGGCAACAGATACCGGTAGTGCGGGGATTTTACCACTAGGAGCTTCGGGTACGTCTGCACACAAATTCCGAATAAACTCTTAGGGCAGTGCTTCGTGCACGACTTCCCCAGAGGCCGGTAGCATCTGTTTAATTTTATTTTTTGTATTATGAAATTTTTAAAAAGGAAAACAACATAATTCTAACATAAGTTATATTCTTGATAAAATGCACTACAAAAATGACTCGGGACTAGATAGTATTGGTGCTAGTCCAGTTAGAAAAAAAAATTATTCAGACTAGTCCAAATTTTATTAGGGCTGCCCAATCTCTTCACCTCCCTCCTCCTGCTCTCCTTCCCGCTCCTCCACCGCTCGCCGCCGCCCCCACCGCTCACCGTTGCCGCCGCGCGCAGCAACGGCTCCGTCTTCCACCACGCGCGCGCCTCCTCCCCCATCTCCCGCCGCCGCCGCCTCTTCCTCCCCCTCCCGCTCCTCTGCCTCGTCCCCCCTTCCGGCCTCCACGCAGCCCCCGGTCCTCGTGTCACCTCGGGTAGCTCTTCCTTCTGGACTGCCAAAATTTTAACAGTCCTACAAATTGGAAGAACTGTCAAAATTTTGACAGTCCTCAAAAATCAATATGTACTTTTATGACTGTCAAAATTTTGACAGTCCTTATTATAAAAAAAATCAATTGGAAGTGGGCAGTCCGATAAGTAATTTTTGGGAGTAACAAACTTGTAATTATCAATGGTGAAAATTTGGACTGTCCTGAGTCATTTTTGTAGTGCCTTTATCAAGAGCCAAGTTATATAACTAGTTACTTAAAACCATATTCTTGTTCATTCCAACCAAGTTGAATTAATTAAGGTCATTCTAGTATCACTGTGACTTGGACCAAGTTATTGTGATTGATCAATTGAACTAATTACTTAAAACCATATTCTTGTTCATTCCAACTAAGTTGAATTAATTAAGGTCTTTCTAGCTTATTTACACCTACCATTGTCTTATTTACAGTTCATATGCTGTGGATTTATCGCAAAGATTAGGCAAGTCTCTTTCGGTTGAGAGAAATTGGGAAGTAACGCTTAATCGGTGGACTAGTATATTATACTTCACATCATTAGTTTAATGGCGATTATTTGTATGCCAACTGTTAGTATCTTGGAGGTTAAGGAAACCCAAAAAGCTCATTCCTTTTCTCCTATTATAAAGGGGCTCATTTCTTCAAAGAATACAATCACATAGCCCTTGTTCTCTGTTCTAGTGTTTGCTGCTTGAGCACTTGTTTCACCACTACAAGCATGAATTCGTCGGAGGCTGCATCTGATCAAGTCAGTAATTTTGTGATTTTTTATTATTATTCCAAGTTTTGGTATCTATCAGGAATACTGTTAGTTAAGGAGCAAAACTAGAGAGATTGTGAAGTCTTAAGATTAAGATTTTATGAATGTTATAAACTCATTAACTGAGTCTTGTCAGGTTTCTGAGTCTTTTTTATAGACTAGAAGTCTAGAGCAATATAGTATTGTGAGGGTTTTTTAATACCTTTTTTTGGCAAGAGATACACCTGAAATATTCTTTTTCACATCTATCAGTTTATAGTTGACAATGTTTACGCTACTACCTTCTTGCCATATTTATTTCATTTGGAAATTGTTCTTAGTTTGGGCCATTCTTGTTGTAATTAGCAAGGTTCGCAGTATCAGAATCGGTATGGGATCCTTCCTATATAAGTGTCGGTATAGGCGGTTTCGAGTATTGGATTTTTCTCTTTATCGAAAAAAAAAGTAGTTATTAAAATTTTAGAAAAAATATTTTATACATTTAAGTATAATTTTAAGTATTTTCTATGTTGTTTCTTTGTAGTTTTAAAATTGAATGAAACAGTAGTCACCCTTGCTTATTGTTTTACGTGTGATTGTTTTATGTGCGATAGATAAATTTTTTTTTTTACATGCTTTTACAACCTTATTATGCTTCTACACCCTTGTTGATTGGTCTTTTTCACTTAATATTCTTTGCCAAATTGGCTGGAAAAGAGACCCACAATGTCGGTATTACTCAATATTCTTTGCCAAATTGGCTGAAAAAGAGACCCACAATGTCGGTATCTGTCAGTATCGATATTGGTCAGTATCGAATCGGGACATGCCAAACCGTATCGATATCGGCCGTATCGGATCGGTATCGGCAGATACCGCAAACTATGGTAATTAGTTAACATTTTCTAAACATTACTTTTTTAGTTTGTTCAATTATCTCACACTTTCATTGCCCCTCTTTCATGTTGCCAAAAATATGGTTGTAGTATATTATGACCTTTTTTTGAAGCTTGACTGATAACTAATATAAATTGTTGTCTTCTTATGCAGAACAATTGTGGCATTTGCAGGAGTAGCCTGACAAGAGGGCTAAGCGAATCCATCTTCACTGCTGAGTGCTTGCATGTTTTCCACTATCATTGCATTGCCAACAATGTCAAGAATGGAAATCTTTCCTGCATTATCTGCGGAGCAAAGTGGAATAAGGATAATGTGCCTTTCCAAGTTCCTCCTCTTCAACAAAACTACATGGCTTGGATCCCTCCTAACATCCCAGTCTCATCGCCGCAGTTTCCCCATAGGAGTTATCATCAGTCCCTGTCCTTGCAGGAACCCCAGTACCCTCCCGAGCCACCTACCTTCTCTGACGATGAACCTCTCTTAACATCCACCACACCCATTGAATCTTCTGCCCCCCAAAATATAACAGTTAAGACTCATACAGAGTCGTCTGCTATCTCTGCTGCAGAGTCAAGCCCAAATTTTCCTGTCCTTGTCAGCATTCATGCACCTCCCCTCAAGGATTTTGAGGGCCATGGCCGTACGCCTATAGACCTTGTAACAGTTCTGGACGTAAGTGGCAGCATGAGTGGCACAAAGATTTCCCTTCTCAAGCAAGCTATCACGTTTGTCATAGAAAACTTGGGGCCTGCTGATAGACTTTCTATAGTTTCATTCTCATCAAGTTCTAGTAGAGTTTTTCCTCTCCAAAGAATGACTGTTGATGTCTGTGAAAGTGCCATCCTAGCCATTGAATCTCTTAGAGCTGGTGGTGCAACTAACATTGCAGAAGGTCTCAAGAAAGGAAGTCGGGTCCTAGAAGATCGAAGGGAAAGAAACCCAGTTTGTAGCATCATCCTCTTATCCGATGGCAAAGATACATACAATAGAAGTGCAGACAAACTGTTGAACCAGTTGCCTACTTCAATTAGGTCTAGCGATATGCAACAAGTAATACCAGTGCACACATTTGGATTTGGCTACGACCATGATCCAAATATTATGCATTCTATATCTGATGTATCAGGAGGAACCTTTTCGTTCATTGAATCAGTTGCCATGATACAAGATGCTTTTGCTCTGTGTATCGGTGGTCTTCTCAGTGTTGTGGCTCAGGAAGTTCGCCTCACAGTAAGGTCAGCATCGCCTGGGGTGAAGATTGTAGCAATACCATCTGGGAGACATGTCAATGAAATTTCTGATGAAGGTCAGCAAGGTGTTGTTCACATTGCAAATATGTATGCAGAGGAGGATAAACAATTTCTACTCTACCTCTTAGTTCCAGAATCCACAGCTTCATATAATAAGACGTCATTGTTAGATGTGTTATGCGTGTACAAAGATCTCGCTTCCAATGAGTACATCCAGGTGCAAGGTGAGAGAATAGAGGTACTGAGACCTGCGGTTTGTTCCCCTGCTGAGAAGTCGGTGTCTTTGGAGGTTGATCGGCAGCGGAACAGAATTTTGGTGGCTGATACTATTGCTGAGGCACAAAGGTTGGCTGAGATGGGAAATCTGGAAGGTGCACAGGCTCTTTTGGCCGAACGGAAAGCCAATCTTTCAACATCGACAGCAGCCCAAGCTGGGGATTTTTTCAGTAATTTGTTTGAAACTGAGCTTAGAGAAATCATGGAGAGAATGGCAACTATGAACTTGTATAGACAATCTGGGCGTGCTTACGCTCTTGCAAGAAAAAGTTCCCATATGTTCCAAAGGGCCACAACTACGGGCGACACAGCAGCCTCGTGTCTCAACGCAGGTTCAGGTGCCTGTCTTGCCACCCGAAAGAGGAGTGTCCGTTGTCGCTCTGGGGGTGGTTACAGTATTGCCAGAGCTGTTTCTGCGGGTGCTGCGCCAAGCGAATCGGCTGCTGTCGTTGGTGCTTTTGAAACACCTGCCATGGTCAGAATGGTACAAAAATCACAGAAGAGGACTCAACCTGAACCATAGTAAGTCTAAGCTACTCTCCGTTTTGGCAGTGGTAATAATTCTGGCTGTAGTCTTCAGCCTGAATGTGTGAATTTGTATACATACTTTTAAGTCATAATCTTCTATTTTGTTCTGTGATGCTGTTTGGTTTACCTTGTTTGCTTGGTGTCATTAGAAAATCTTGCTCCAAGTGGAAGATTGTGGATTTTTCTTCATATTTAAATACTTAAGCTTGCCTTTGCAGAATGACACAGTAATATCTCATGCTAAACTATGCCAGAAAATGGAGATTTTGTCCAATTGATTTACTGGAAATGCATGCCTAAGTTAAATTTTTGAAGCAAAGAGTGAACTGTGGCACATGATATGGTTTGTTCTCCCTTGTTATGGGAGACGAGTTTATAAACAAAAGGTACCAACAATTACTATCAAAATGACAAGAATAATAGGAAAAGTTCTAAATCACCTAAAAAGAATCTGTAAAAATGAAATTTGTGACAAAACAGAGTTCTAATAACATGGGAGGCTAGGGAGATTAGGATTCAAGATTGGTGTGTTGATCTTTTTCAAGAAGCACAATGAACTGAGTTTCGTGATTCTCTAGATGCTTTTTTGGTCTATTTTATTGCCCTAATGAATTTAATCAGAGTTGCAGTGGAGTGGTGTTTGTGTGTTTCAACCTGGGAATGGGATTTCATTAGTTTTGATTTCTTTCAAATACAATAGCTCTCAGAATGACATTCCTCAGCCTTGTGTGATAAGTTTGATTTATTGACAATTTCAGGTCGTCTTTTGCTTGTGATCGCATTGAAGCACTTGCCTTGAGTGCAACTAGAGGTGAGTATTCGGTTATTTCGGTTATAACCGAACCGAGTTTAGTAAAACCGAGGAAACCGAATGAAGTATTATTCCAACCGAAACCGAACCGAAAATACATATAACCGAAATAAACTGAACCGAATTACTTATTTCGGTTTTAAGGTTTATCCGGTTTATATATCGGTTGGACCGGTATTTGTTAATGGGCCCATTTTTTTATTGGGCCAATTTTTTAATAGGTCATTTATTTAGTGGGTCGGCTTTTTTAATGGGCATTTTTAGGAAGTAGACTGTATACCAAAACTGCTGATTGGATTACTTATAAAAACATAGCATTAGAATATCCAGAAAAAATAACAAATATTTCAATGATAACTAAACTTGTGGAATTACAAAAATACAAAATTTGAAAAGAACCATAGTAAACAGTAAAATGTATATACAAAAACTTTCATGTGTTCAGCCATACAATTTGGACCTTAAACTGTACATACAAAAACTTTCATATGTTCAAAAAAAATTGGACAAGTAAACTTCTGGAAAATTGGGCAGTAAACTGTACATACAAAATTACAAATTTGGGCAATAAACGGTATATACAAAATTTCATACTAGTATAATTACAAAATTACAAAAGTTGACGGAGTACAACTGAAAAATTTGGCAGTAAAAATACAAAATTGGGCAAGTAAATAAATGTGAAATATTTCATGTATTCAGCCATCCCCAACCAAGAGTCTTGCCGCAAGACCCCACAGAAAATTGAGGAAGTATCACATTGCTTTTGAAGTATAGAATCTGCATAGAATCTTTGAAGGTTCAGATTGACAATTTTTGCATCAATGGATGCATTTTAGCATCTGTCAACTACTCAATAATGCAATCTCATCATTGCCCTTCTCTTTAGATTTGTTAGTAATTTATTTTGTAAAACAAAAAATATACTAATACAGAAGTTACCTGAGTAGCAGCTACAACAACTGTATGTAGAACACACATGGACCAACTTAATTCATATTCATTTTTCTATAGCTCCAAGGAATTAGCTCCAGGGAACGAGCACTATTATTTGCCAACCAAATTAACCAATCCTTCTCCAGCATCTTATCACAATGAACAACAATAACATAAGCAAAGAAATTCTAGAAAGAAAATATAATTTGAAACAAGAATGCATGATTTCAAAGTACATCCAACTTGGCTTTCTTTAGTTGTGTTGTACCTAAATAAATCATTTTAGCATAGACTAAAACAAGAAACTTTTGAGCACTTGGAAGTACTTTACACTCTTGTTTGGTATGCAAATTCGATGCATAAGGCCAATTAAATCTCTGTAGAAGATGGTCATTGTTTTGGATTTGATGACTTCTCTAAACATGGATTGTTTACATGGTTGATTTTCTGGGATAGCTAAAGAATGGCTAGCTTGAAGATGGTAAGACCATGGCCCAGGATACCACATTAATCCTCTTTGTTTCATCTGCATGATGGAGCAAGAAAAAATATGGTTTGAAGTCTTTGAAGACTCAGATAAACATTTTGTGCATCAATAGATGCAGTGTAGTATCTGCCCATTTTTTCATGCCATCTCATAATTGCCCACTTTTTTCATATTTGTTAGCAATTTCTAATTGAATAAAACAAGTAAACTATATTGCTATAAAGCAAAAGAAAGATACCTGAATTATCACAGGAATCCAAAATCTGCATGATGGAGCAAGAGAAAGTATGGTTTGAAGTCTTTGAAGGCTCAAATAGGCAATTGTGCATCAAAAAATGGCGCATTGTATATCTGCCCACTTACTAATGCCATATCATCATTGCAATTTTTTTCACATACTTGTTAGCAACTTATAATGGAATAAAAAAATAACTGTAATACACAAAAACTATTAAGAGTACATTTTAGAAATAACATTGGCTAATTGCTACATATAAAGTGCAGTGATATACCAATTTACATATAAAGTGCAGTAATAACCTGGGGCTTGGCTACATATAATGTGCAATTATAAACATCCAAAATGAGGTAATGCATTGTTTAGTGTATTGTACGCACATCGTAAGTGCAGACTATAGTGCGCACATCGGCAGCACATTGCAGTAACAGTGTTTAATATTACATTATCCAAACCAGACAATCCAGATTCCAAAAACTAACTCTTCAAACATCGCTTGAGGTTGAACCTATCGTAGTCAATTGGCTTAAATCTACATAAGTATAAGAAATTACAGGAACAAACAATCAATACAAGTAAAAAAACAAAAAAAACAACATTATGTGATACAAATTGTTATCTAAAATGATACTTATTTCAAGTTTATCCAAGGATTCCAAATTCTCTTCAAGATTAGTAACAATAGATCGATCCGAACTAGTCCTAAACCAATCTTGAGAACAAATAAGACCCTGAACAATCTTATGTGTCAAAGAACTCCTAAATGCATCAAGGATCCGACCACCGGTACTAAATGTACTCTCTGAAGCTACCGTATATATTGGAACAACTAAGACATCACGAACCATTCTTGAAAGAACAGGAAAACGAGGAGAGTTAATTTTCTACCAAGCTAAGAGATCAAAATTTGGATTCTTATCTTCATCGGCTTCGGTGGGCTTAACAAGATAACGATCCAACTCAGATTTATAATCACAACCAACAGTTTTAATTTTATAATTTTTATATTGAGCCTTCATCATACTTTTCAAGTTAAAGACTGGACAATCTTCGATGGTAGGAGGTTCAGTCATTTCACTAGTTGTAGAAGAAACTATAGGTGCATACAACTTTTTGTATTCTTCAAACATGGAATAAACAACTATTTTAACCTTTTCTAGCATGGTGTCACCCTTTGATTGGCCATAGAGTTGATATAGCCACCATTCCAAATATGCAAACTTTTGCCTTGGATCGAAGAGTGGGGCAATGAAGACAACCATATTCATCTTCTTGACGTCCCCCCAATATTTATCATATTTCTCTCTCATTTTATCCGCCATAATAGACAACTCGAAGTCGTCATTACTCTTAGCATTCTTCAAGAGAAAATCAATATATGCAATCTCTTCAAAAAACTTGTTGAAGTGACATATAAAGAGCCCGACACATGTAAGGTGAATTCATAAATTGTTCTAAAAACGTACACAACCTTCTCACATTCATCCAATCCTCTTTGGTTAAAAACAAATTCTTACCCTCAAGTTCTCTCTTGAATGAAAGATCTTCGTCTTGGAATCTCTCAAAGGCACTTTGAAACCTTTGGGCCGTATCCAACATCAAATATGTTGAATTCCAACGGGTTCTCACATCTAGGCACAATAATTTCTTGCTTTATATTTTTTCAATTTGAGCACAATCTTTAAACTTTTGAAAATGTGAAGGAGATTGTCTCACATAGCTAATAGCTCTCCGGACACGAGCAACTGAAAAAGACATCATTTTTAACCCATCTACTACAACAAGATTGATAATATGTGCAATGCAACGCATGTGTAAATACTTGCATTGAAGAATACTATTTTTCCATTGTGCAAACTTTTTGCTTAGATAAGCAATAGCAACTTCATTAGAGCTAGCATTATCAACGGTGATTGTAAAATTTTTCTCAATGTCCCACTCAATCAAACATGACTCAACTTCCCTCCCAATAGCCTCGCCTTTATGACTTGAAATTGGACAAAAGTTGATAATTCTTTTCTGTAATTTTCAATCTTCATTAATGTAATGTGCCGTAAGACATATAGTTTATCTTTTGAATAGATGTCCAGGTGTCCGTCGTAAGATAAACCCTTTGATTGGACTCCCTAAAATAAGCCTTTAACTTAGTCCACTTACTAGTATAAAGATTGTAGTAAACTCATGCAATGGTCCATCTCGACGGTACACTAAACATCGGACATGCAATAGAAACGAAACATTTGAAGCCCTCACCCTCGACAAACCGAAATGGAAGCTCATCGACAATTAGCATATAAGACAAGGCCTTCTTTACGGACTCTTGATTAAATTGCTAACTAGTGAGAGTTGACTTGCCTTTCTCAACACATTTCATACTCAATATTGATTGAGAAGGACCTTTGTGCTTTGGATTAAGGGGACATATAAGCCAATAATTTCTAACTGAGGAGGTCCCATTAATTACGGGGTGACAATAATACTATTTTTTGCAGTAGTTACACTCTGCTTTTGGGTTCCCATTCTCTTGAAATTATCTAAATTCATCCCAATAAACAGCCTTTTTTTCCCAATGTGTTAATTTTTTGCTTTGAGTTTACAATTAGTTATGTCAGGGTCGTTTGTGCCTTGGGAACTTGTTCCCCTCACAACTGGAACCTCAAGCTCAATAGGTTGAGCTTCGCTTGACATCTAAAATAAACATGAAAACAGAAAAATATTTCAATTCAAAAGAAAATTCACAAAATAAAACTGAAGATAAGAAAACGCACATTGCATGAGTATGATGTTGATGCCATGAACTTGACTTATTTGACGCAATAAATGACCTATTAATTTTAGATATTAATTTTAGTATAAGAAAGTAATTTTAGTAAATAATATATCATTTTTATACTAGTTAGTAACTTCGTATATGCATTTATCAATTTTATTTTTACAAAATGTGGCATATATCCATTCCAGATTAAACAAAATGTGCCAAAATTTTCAGATTTTAATCCTACATCAAACAGTGCTACCTATTAATTAGTAAATATCATATAAGATAATAGTTTTTGTAAACAAGAAATCAATTTTATTACTATTAGTATATGTTATAATAGTTTTTATCAGTTTTTAATTAATAAACAAACCAATCAATAAAAAAAACAAGACTTGTAAAGTAAAAATCTGGTATATATCTATTTCAGAATGTAAACAAAAAACCAATCAATTCACAAAAATTTAAACAATCAAAAAATTCGATTATAAGCATTTTGGCAAATTGGCCATTGCACAATGCGACATTTGTGCAAACTGGCACTATAAGCATAGTTGACTAGCCTTACAAACAAATTTTATTTTCAGCCACAAGTATATTTCAAGTCCCAGACACAGACACGAGAGAGAGAGAGAGAGAGAGAGAGAGAGAGAGAGAGAGAGAGAGAGAGATTCTTACAGCGATTCAAGTAAAATCCAAGCCAATGATCCAAGTCCGAGTCCAACCCACAATACCTGCATAATTAACAAATAAGTATTACTATGAGTATGACTCACTGAATTATTGCAATTCAGTGCACTATTAACATGTTAAAAAATTCAGATATAGTAATTCAGATTTCAGTACATAATTCAGATCATGTTAAAAATTCAGATCATGTTAAAAAAATCAGTACATAATTAACAATTAAGTTTTAAAAATTTTAGATCTAGTAATTCATGCCATCCAATATTATTTACAAAACGAGATCTAAAAACTTATCAAGATCTAAAGATTACTAACAAATAAGTTTTAAAAAATTCAGTACATTATTTACAAATCGAGATCTATTAAATATTGACATGTTAAAAATTATTCACATGTAAAAAATAATACAACATGAATTAAAATAACCCTAACCCTAACCACAAATAATTTAAGAATAATAATACAATAGAAATAAAATAATACAACATAAATTAAAATTAAAATAAGCCAAAAAAAATTAAAATTAAAATATTAATAATACTTATAAGGTGGAGGAGATCTATTTTCAGAATCTTCCTCCCTGCAATGTAAACTCTGATAGAAAAGAAATTGGATTAGTCCATTTAGCCTAACATAAAGACGAGTTATAAGAGTATATACTTGTTGTCATATTAGATAAGTAAATTACAAGTCTGAGCCAAAGTTGGAACATAATTGAAGATACATAACATAAACTAGAACGAAAGATCCAATGCACATATCTTCTACATGGAAAATATAGAACTGACTTGAAAATTGGGACTAGTGTAAATGTTAATGTTCTAAAACAAATATGTTAGATCTTAAATTACTAACATGAAAAATATATAGTTCTGACAAGAAAAAAATTACTTACAGTCTAAAATATAGAACTGACATGAAAAAAAAATAGATCTGACATGAAAATAAATTGCTTACAGTCTAAAATATAGACCTGACATAAAAAATATTTAGATCTGACATGAAAATAAATTACTTACAGTCTAAAACGTAGTTTTGACATGAAAATATATTACTTACATTCTAAAATATAGATCTGACATGAAAAATATATAGACTTGTCATGAAAATAAATTACTTACAGTCTAAAATATAGATCTGACATGAAAAAATATAGATCTGATATGAAAATAAATTACTTACTGTCTAAAATATAGATCTGACATGAAAAAATATAGATCTTAAATTGGACAGTATAAATTAAACATAAAAGTATAGATCTGAACATAAACTGTCTAAAATATAGATGTACAAATTGGAATAATAACATTAGATGTAGATGTAGATCTAAAATACTTACAGATCTAAAAAAAATATCTACGCTATAAATCAAATTGACAATATAAAAAATAATACTTACAGATCTAAAATATAGATGTAGATCTGGTCTACAAGTAATCCCCAAACGTTAGATTTGAACTCAGATCATGATTTTTTAGGTAGATCTGAACTAGGATTTCGACAGAGGAGAGGGAGGGTTGTGAGAGGAGGCTCGAGGGTGGCCGAGTGGGGGGCTAGTCGAGACTCGAGAGGGTGGCCGAGTGGGAAGGAGAGGAGGAGGACGAGGGCTACATAGTAGGCCTGGGTCACGACGAAGGGACCGGCGAGTCGGAACTGGTTCACGACGAGGAGTATGTAACTGGAAGCTACGGTTAAGTTGTCGTCTAGAATACCATTCCAGAGTCAGGACTCGGAGGGGAGAGGAGAGGAGAGGAGAGAAGAAGACTCGGGAGTGGAGTGAGGAGGAGAGGGAGCGGCGTGAGGCATCTGAGAGTTTGAGAGAGGAGAGAGAATGTTAGGGTTAGGATAATTTTTATATGGAGAGTGAAATTAAAGAAGGGTATTTACGTAATTGTATATGTGTTAACCGGTTTTCGGTTTTAAACCGAAACCGAACCCTCCATCCGAAATGGAAACCGAATACCGTTCAGTGGGTTTTCCACAACCGAATCTGACCCGAAATTTCCCACACCCGACCCGAATCCCTTATTCGGGTCGGATCGATCCAGTTTTCGGTCCAACCCGTTTTATGCTCAGCCCTAAGTGCAACTCTCTCTTGCTTATGATGCACCGTTCTAGAACCACCATCATGCTTCAACCTCTCTGATATCTTCAAGAGCCGATCAAAGTGTTCGAATTTGTTAAATTTTCTTCCTAACACTTCCCATTACAAGTGTCTAGACGGACCTTTAATAAGGGTTCGAATCTGTTAATTTTTCTTCCCAACACTTGCCTCAAGTGCATTTTTACAGCAATGCTAGTTTCTCTGAATAATTATCCTTCTTGTTGATTGAATCACAAAAATAATTACTGTGAATTGGTGATTTATTACCGTGACTTGGTGATTGAATCCCTATATAATAAATTACCATTCAATCACCACAACCACCAAGTCTCGGTGATAAATCAAGGCCCGGAACGGAACCGAAGCAGGGGATAAAATCTCGAAAGAAAGAAAAAGACCGAACCGAACCGAACTGGGCGGTCTGGACTACCTCTATTTTAGATGGTACGGTGATTGAATCACAAAAATGATCTTTGAATAATTATTTATATGTGAAGTTTTAGTCAATCATATATCACCGTGACTTGGACGAAATTGCTGTGATTGATCAATTTTTCTGTCCTTGTTTGTATTATGTCATGTCTTAATTTTGTCGGCTGCTGAGGTTTTAGCTTTGGAGGCTGCCAGTTGTTTGCTGGAAATCCACCAGACCAAGATACCCCTCTCGTTTCAATCTTATTTACGGATCATACGCTCTGGATTTCTCGCTTAGATTAGGAAGGTCTCTATCAGTTTATGTGTGCATAGTTAAGAAATTGACAATGAAGTTAAGGCTTAATTGGTGGATTATATAATCTGCATTGTTATTTTAATCTGCGATGATTTCTATGGAAATGTTAATGTCTTGAAGGTCTAGGAAACCCAAATGCTCCCTGTCCTCCTATACAGGCTCATTTCTTCAGAGAATATAATACCTTGTGCCGATAATCAGTCTTTGTTCTATGTTCAAATGTTTGGTGCTTAAAGACTTGTTTGATCACCCCAAACATGGCTTCATCTGCTCAAGTCAGGACTATTGTGAAAGATCCAGTCTTTTTTTAATTATTTTTTTATCACACTTCCTCAGTAAAATTGTGAATACTATAGATAAAGGTTTTATGAATCATTAATTTAGTCTTGTGAGGTTTCTAAAATCGTTCTTGTGAGAAACAGGCTATGAGTTTTAATAACTAATAATTGTTATATAAATGTGAGTTTTATATCTGTTGGTATGATCTACACTAGAAACAATTTCATGTTCCCTTTCACAAATTTCAAAACGTGTGTTGTATAATCATGTTCATTATGAATTTTGAATCTTGACTGAATAAGACTAATTATTTATGTGGTAAAATTCCTTATTTTGTAGGTTGTGGCAAAGTTCATTTGTGTTCATTCAGTATGGTTGAATGCTGATGAAGCCTTTACTTTTGTGTTATTCCTGAGAAAATTGTCCAAATATGTGAAACTAAAATTTAACTTTGGTCTTTAGTGCCTTGGCCTTCTCATGACTGATTGATTTTATTCCTATACAGCAAAATTGGGGCATTTGCAGGAGTAGCCTGACAAGAGGGCTAAACGAAGCCATCTTCACTGCTGAGTGCTCCAACGTTTTGCATTGTCAACAATGTCAAGCATGGAAATCTTCACTGCCCGGTCTGCCGAGCAAAGTAGGATAAGGATAATGTACAGAAAATTACATATTAAGCATAAAACTTCTGTAAAATTGCACAAAAGCATAAAGTTTTGGGTAACTATAAACTCAGTTCCAATACGACGTTTTGATGGACGTAAACACTAATTTTGGCCTGGAAATAATTAAAATTTCTATTCAATATTAACGCCCGTTCGAAGGACGCAAATTGTAAGAATACATCCTTTTGAAGGACATATGTTGTGCGTTTATTATTTTTTAAACCGTTGGAAACTAATTAGCGAAGAGCCAGTTAAATAAATGTTTGCTTAATAAACGTCCTTTAGAAGGACGTATTTGTGTATTTTACGTTAGTCATTCAGAAGGGCCATAAGGGCGTAAAATATCCAACCGAATTTATGGTTGATCGCTGGTCGCTGGGAATATGGTTGGGTGGGGGTTTTGAATTTTTGTTACAGTGAGTTAAAAAGAAGAAGAACGAGAAGACAGCAGTAGAAGAGAAGAAAGAGAAGAGAAGAGGAGAGGAGAGGAGAAGAGGTAAAAAAAATTTGATTAGTTATTTTGTATGCTAATTTAATTATTAAATTAAGTAGTTAATTTTGGAAATTTGATTTGCATGTTAAATTAGATAATTAATGTTAAATTAGTTACATTTTGTTGTATGTTAAAGTAGTTGTTTAGAATAAATTAATTATTTCGTTTAGCTAAAGAATGTCTAAAACCCTAAAAACTAATTCTAAAGCCTAAAAGAAAATGAAATTGAAATAAAAAAACAAAATTAGAAAAACTCTTAAGAAACGAAATAAAAAAACAAATTTCTTAAAAAAAATGAAAAAAAGAAAATAAAATCTTAAAAAAAAATAGAAAAAAGAAAAATAGATTAAAAAAGCAAAAAATGAAATAAAAAATTCTTAGAAAAAACAGAATGTAAACAAATCCAAAAGGAAAAAAAAGGAAAAAAAAATCATAGAAAAACAAAAAAACCAAAAAAAAAGAAAAATAGACAAAAATGTTAAATAGATAAAAGAACCTAGATAAAAATAGAAAAAACCCTAAAATTGTAAAAAAGAGAAAAAAACAAAACGAAAAAGGTAAAAAAATTCTTAGAAGAAACATAAGACCAAAAAAAGAAAAATATATAAAAAACACAAAACTGAAAAAACTAAAAACTAAAATTGTAACAAAAAAGAAAAAATATATAAAAAACAAAAAACAAAAATAAAAATCAATCTTAGAAAATAAGTAAATAAAAAAGGAAATAGATAAAAAAAAGAAAATAGATAAAGAAAAAAATCGAAAAAACTAAAATTTTTAAGGAAAAAGCAAAAAAAAAACCAAAATAAATCTTAAATAAATAAAAAAACATGAAAAAAAAAAATCAAAATCCTAGCCACCATAATCCTAACCTAACCCTAACCAAAACCCTAAGCCCAACAAAAACTTAACCCTAATCACAATGAAAGCCCTAACCCAAACTGTTACCAAAAACCTAACCAAAGACCTAATCCTAACCAAAAAGTCTAGCAATGTTGTTTTTAGATGGATCGATGTTCAAAACGATTGTCACATACCAGGTACGAGAGTCTCATCTCAAGTCTGGTGTTTTTGGGAGAGGTAATCTTAGTGTAAATGAATTATCATTATTATTGTTGATAATATTAATACGCACTAGAAAAATTTACATACTATATAGGTATATGATTATGAGGAAGTAAAGTTACGTGAGCATGGTGAGTGGCACCACAGATGAGAGCTGACCAAATCGCCAAAAAGCCCTTGTGGAGTTTTTATATTTTTTCTATGTCGACGATATCCATTTTAGGCGTCACGATAGAGATTTGTTGCTAAGTCTGGTCAAGCGATGGTGGTCAGGACGCAATACATTTCAGCTACCCGTAGGTGAGATGACGATCACGTTGGCTGACATGGCAATTATTTTAGGGTTACATATTACTAGTAACCCTATATATTTTGACGAGAGCCCAGATGTTGGACATCTTATCTGGACATACCTTTGTATGGAGCCACCACCGGATCAAGGCAGTAATTATGGTGTCATAATGACTTGGCTTCGAAATAATTTCATGCATGTTCATCGCATAGGCAATACACCAGTTTTTGCGGATGATTCATGCGTACTTCATCTAGTTTTTATATTAATTATTGTAATGTTTATTTACTATAGCTGATTTCAATATTTATTCATGTTTTCAGATCATCTATTGCACTAAGGCTTATTTACTAATCCTACTATTTTTTGACGTGACAAAAATAGGGTAAATGTGACCCTCCTACCATTTTTAGAAGATTTGGGCACCTACACAAAGCACACATGTGATGCAGCAGTGTTAGCCCATGTATACCACTCGATAACTAATTTGTGAGTCTTATTCATTAAAATTATATCTATATGGATAACTACAGCTGTCCTCCTTCAAATACACACAATATTGTTTTCTTCTCTATATTCTTTATATATGTGTTAATAATATATTCATATTTTTTTGTAATTTTTTTAGGATAACAAAAAAGGAAAATTGTTACAGTCCCGTCTTTTACATGAAAACTTTGGTCCTTAAAATTGTTCTGCTGTTTTAAATTCATATATGGATCTATCACAATTATACATGTATGATTGAAATTAATTTTGTTCATATAATGTTATATACGTTAGACAATTTATTCTATTTTACTTATGTTTTTATTTACAGGTTTGGTCCTACGAGCATTTTAGTATCGGTAGGCTACTTAGTCGATATAGCGCTGATGAGCGGGTAATACCGGCAGGAGTGAGGTGGAACACAGATTATATAGATCTACATCACTATGTTTATAGAGTGGTCTCGATTTACCGGGACGTATTGGATACACTGGATTCATTTGAGGTAAGTTGTATAAATATTGAATTTACCTTCTTACTTTGTAAAAATATATATGTTACGCATAAATATTCTATTACTGTTTCAACGTCAAATTGATGCAATGGCAACCTCGCAGTGTACCCCTGGTCTATAATAGATGGTGCACTTGAAGCTAGTATGCATAGATTTTATGTTATCTACCATTCACATATCATGTTTTATCCGTCTGATCGTGTTATGCGACAGCTCGGGATGAAATAACTGATACCTCAGGATCCTTTGTCTGTTACTCTAAGCAGATCTAGTATAACAGTGTGGGTCCATTCACATCTTACAGGTTGGGAGAACAGGTTTACCACGCATGACATGGAACACATTTATGAACCAATGACATCGTCACAGGATGGTAAGTTATTCCTAGAATAAACCTGTATTTCTAATAAGTTCTAATGTTTGACTTGTTACAATAACTTTATGTTTGAAATTTCCAATGTTGGATAGTGACTGGTTTATACATTGGTACGAGACCCCGCATATGCAAAACCGACGATATCAATATGAAGAGCCTTGGTTCCCTCATCGAGCTATGGATGATGCTAGCTTGCATACAAGGAGTACACAAGTAGATATAATTGTATGTATTTAAATTTTTTTTAGATAAATTATGATTTATATGTGTGTCATTGAGTATGAATATAATTTCAGATACCAAATCTGGAAGACTTGTCCCGGACCCAAGTGTAGATGCACATGACTTGATAGGAGCATATACACAATATCTCAGCGAACCCCATAGGGCCCCGACTCTGCGAACCCCATAGGGCCCCGACACTTCCATTACAGATCCCTGAGGATTATCTTATTGGCACTATCAGTCAAAGACATGCATGTCCCTACAGGCCACGTGGTCGACAAACTGACCTATAGGTAGGGGAGAGGATATCACAGGCACGTCCCCCACATGACATACCATATTATGTTGGATCATAGATTGACCGAGAGGCAGGAAAGGGCACATAACTGCCTAGTAGTTCACAAACTGTTGCTAGTGACTTTGACTAGGATTCTTACATCCAGACGACTAGTTATTCATTATTTGGTGCATCATAGCTTTATCCATCTACTCAGTTATATCTGACTCCAATAGTGTCGATGCCGACATAGGAGTCCGAGGATGATGACTTTCAGCTATTACCAAGGAGAGACCGGAGGATACGACAACAAGAAGGAGACTAAATCTTAGGCTAATGTCATAGGGATTATGACAGTATGGATAGAGGTAAATAATAAAAGTCTTATACTTTTAGTTTTTTAGGGATGTATCACTTGATTTGGACATATTGATTACCAATACCATGCTGGTTTATTTTAAATTTCAACAATTTTAATTATAATAAAAATTACTCTAAAAATTATAAAAAAATTACAATAGAAATATAACAAAAATTATAATAAAAATAAAAATTATAACAAAATTTATTGTGTTAGTTGTCTTCTACATTTTCTTCTATTGTGTCCCAGCCTGCCATAATTGCTACAATAAATATCTCTGGGTGGCAGCTCCCTTGTTTTGAAGCGATTCTTTTTAGGTCTTTCAGCTCTACGTCCAACATTTTGTACTCCAATTTCACCTCTTACCAATTCACATTGAGGAGTGTATGTGTGGAATTGGTTCCATACATAACACATATATACTTTTAAGTGTTTCAAGAGAAAATTGAGTAGGATAAAAACTTTTAATTTGTAAGTTAGGAGACTGGCATGCAAAGTAAGCATGTACATATGGTAAGAGAGTGTGTTGCCAATGACAACATGTACACGTTTTATTTTCTAAATGTACCATATAACATCTACTTGTTTTAGGATCAAACACTTCAAATAAAAAACCTTCAATACCCAACATTTGAAAATATTCTCTCTTTTGATGCGTGCCATAGTATTAAGCATCATTGGACAAAAGTCTCTATCCATATTTTTAGCATTTTGTCGATGCTTGTCATGAATTGTTATGATTTTGGTTCTCATACCATCAAGCAATTTTGTTATTGGTTTATTATGAAAATTCTTAATCAAATTATTAAAACTTTCTGCAATATTCGATGTGTTAATATCGAGTCTAGAACATGGTACACAAACTGTAATCCAATGCAAAATTTATTATTTTTATCATTTGTACCAATAATCCAATTTAAATCACTGATAATGTTTGATTTAATTCTTTTAAACCATTATGTCACATCCACCACATTATAAGACTGAACAAGTTTATCTAACCATTAATAATTTTGTGTACCACTACATTGACTTCTCGTATTATGTTTAAAATGCTGAATGCAAAAAAATGGAGAGTTTGGAAAAGTATCATGCATTCCACGAATTAATCATTTTTGCTTATCTGATATAAATAAAATTGTACCCCACCAATCAAAATAACTTTCAAAAGAAATGTTTAGATTGTTTAAAAACCATGTCTATTATTTAGTAATATTATTTTCAGAAATACAATAAGCAATAGGATATAATTGGCAGTTAGGATCATGAGCACATACAACAAATAAATTACCTTGATATCTAGATATAAGAAAAGTTGCATTAATACTAATTATAGGTAAACAACCACTTAAAATCCATCTATGCATTGAAACAAATAAATATTCTTTGAAAAATATTATTTCTTACTGTCCTTAAAAAATATTTGCTCCCATTATTTGTTTCCATAATTGTAAAAAAAAAACTATCTTTTTCAAGACTACCATATGCATCAACATAACTACCATTAATGTCAGATAATGCAAGTTCTTTGGCTTTCAAGCATTTGAATACGTAATATGTACTTGATGATCTCTAAGTATATCATTTACAATATGTGATGCACTATAACCGTTGTTATCTCTAATTTTACTAATTATTTTATCACTAATCCATGCAACCTTGTTGATAATATCCTCTTGGTAACACATCTGTACATAAATATCGAAATTTAAATGCATGAATCTCAAAGTTTGAGCCATTACCAACTGCTTTAGCGTATACCCTCCAGTAACAATCTCAAGTGTCACAAATATATATAATTATTTAAGAATTGTTCGATTTGGCTCTAAAACTAAAATTATGAAGAATTGTTAAATCACTAATAAAATTTCTAAATACACAAGAAGAAACAAATTCATTCCCAACAAATAATTCGTGGGGTACTAGTTTCTAAATTATCATCATTATTAGGTAAATAATAATCTAAATCTTCGACTAAGTCATCACTATTTTCGTCGTCAACATTCTCTTCGACTAAATCTTTTTAGTTTGAAGAGCTAGACCAACATTAAAATTTTGGCTATTATAATAAGGTTTACTACTTGAAAAAATATTTTTGTCAATATTTGGTAATGCTGGATTAATAAACCTCTTTATACATGATGCACCTAAATTACTTTGATAACAAATTTTTATGCTTCTTCTCTATCTATTATTAAAAAATTATTTATAAAAAACTGCCTTATTATGAATTCATATATAATTGAAAAAGTTCTCCAATAAGATTTCGTAAATTAGATAATGTGATATTCTAATATGTAGAAATAAGATGAGTCATACCTCTTTCGTAAGATAATCCATTTAGTGTACCTCCATGGTAGCAAATCAATGTTAGCATTTGATCCATGACCATAAACTTGGGTAGTAGAACAAAGGATATATAGCTAAGAGGTTCTACAAAAAGAAGAGCTTTTGTTGGGGTCTAAGAGCTTCACTAAAAGAATGAGAGTAATCTTGTGTAGGATGGAGGAGATTTGAGGAGTATATATAAAGAATTTACTTCCTATATGACTATTGTAAAAAAATAGACGTTAAAAATATAGACGTTGTAAGTATAGCCATTAAATGGTCGTTGTTGGGGGAAAATTTTAGCTGTAAAACATATGCCCTTCTGAAGTACGTGTTCACCATTACAAGTGAGTTTAGGTACACTTTCGTTTAATAAAAACAAACATACAAAGAAATTCTAAGTAGAAGATCTAAGTACAATATATCTAGGTAGTGTGACGATGGAGATAGTGCGCTGTAGTGGCTCCTTTACTCCGTTGACGGTCTAACGAGGGAATGAGAATGCTCTCTTCTATTCTCTCTCCTGAGCTTGTGTGCACGTACGTAGCTCCGTCTGGGTATGGTCTCTGAAGCAGAAAATCTAGCCCTTTGGAACGTCCAATTTGATCATATTTATAGCCATCATGGTGATGGGTTATTGATGCCGTATATGCTTCTGTTTGGTGGCCATAGGGGGCTCCTTCAACAGAATACGGTTACAACTATCATCGCATGCCATGGACAGGTTGCCACGAGACTTCGGTTGGGATCTGCTGTTGATGAGATCTCGGGGTTATTTTCAACCCGTTGCGTACATGACTTGGTCAGTTGGACACGTAGTCAACACTGATCGTGCGAAAAATCTTCTTCGGTTGGAACGAAAAGATCGAGAGCCACATAACGTCATGGCTGTATATATGCTCTCGCTTGGCCTTGGTCGGGTGGACACTCTGACCGAACGATATTGTGGCCGCATACGTGCTCTCGTTTGGCCTTGGTCGAATGGACACTCTGGCCGTATGATGATGAGGCTGCATGGGTATGTCGCCGCATACGTTCTCTCATTTGGCTTTTATCGGATGGATACTCTGGCCGCATGATGACGAGGCCGCTTGTGCTCGCACATGGCATGACATGTCCGTTGAGGCCATCAATGAGTTGATGTAACTTTTTGTCTTTTCCTGAGCCGTCATCTTCACGAGTCTCAAAGCATCTCAGTGTGATGAGTGTCACGTCCCGGTCCCGCAGGGCCGTTCGTCCTCGTTTTGGTCCCTATGGAACCGATCATCCTCGCACGGGCGTGATGCCATACAAGCCTAAAATTCTCTTGCACAAGGCCAAAGCTTTGATACAAGGGCAAGTAAGATATTCAATACTGAAGCAGCGGCACATAATATTTGCAGAAAAGTAAAGAACACAGTGGCATATGAAAATAGGCTCTTTTATTGATAATCAAAAGTATTATAAGCGGCACATGGCCGAGGTTATAATTCGCTCAGGCACTCTATCTCTCGATTAAAATAACACCTTTCCATACATTATGTCCCTCTATACAAAAGTAACTCAAAGCAGGCACAAACTCGATGCGGCTCAAGGCATCGACTCCAGATCTCCGGTTCCTTAGGATGAGGCACGGCTATCGCTTCCTCGGACGAACAGGCACCTGAGAACAAGCAAACTGTTAGTGGGTCAGCACTTTTATAAGTACTGGTGAGTATAAACAACTGAACAGAAGCTACACCCCCTGAAACCCACACTAAGTAATCATGTGACAAAATATTGTATTACTAGTGATCTTGCTAGTTTTACCTGTGGTCGTTACATGCAGTTCGCTAGTAGGGTCATATTTCTGTGTATTTGGAAACATCTTTTTGAAAACAGAATTCAAACAACCAATCAATCGAGGCAACCAATTCAAGCAAAATGATCCTATCCGAGTGTGCGCAGCGTGTTTGGTGAACTATACCCAAAGATTCTAGGGACAGGCAGCATTTAGGAACCATCATTCAATCAAGCACACAGGTTCAACTATCAATCAGAGGTCGGTCCCCAAGAAACTCAGGATCGGTAGCAGTAGTCCAACTAACCAATGACGCATTTATCTGATGCCATTAGCAGCTGTGACTCATGGTTCATCTCTTCACTAATAGCCATTGTCCGACCGATGCAGATGCAATGACATACTATCAGAATACACTCTAAGATGCACAAGTTCATAAACATATATGTATACCGTTCTTTAGTTTCCTGTCCGTCTCTGCATCAAACAATTAGGTATGCAAGAAGGCTAGCCTAGCATGCTCCCTAACTATCTGAATGCAGCTATCTCCATGAACAAGCTAACTTCTCTAGTGCAGACTCAACCCTTCTCAACAGAAGCACCGCCTCCCATCTAATAGCCACGCCCCCCAGGATCCCGTAAGACCGGAATATCAAGGCGTACTATTAGTCTTACCCCATCGAATCTCCATCCTCCATTCTAATATCCACACCCTGAGCTCAGGGCACGATATTAGTCTCCCATATTTTGTTTGTCCTCCATCCACCGCAAGCACCCACATTTTACTGGCACATCTCTTATCACAATAGCAACACAACGTGACAAAGCAACATTCAAACCATCTTATCACATTTATAGTAGCCGCACCCCCTGGATCCCGTAGGACCGGAATATCATGGCAGGCTACTAGTCTCTGCACACACAAGACAAGCATTTACTCTCACATCAAAACAAGCATTCATTCCTTTAAGCTTAAGTATTCAAGACAAGCCATATAAACACGATGACAAGCAAACATATGAACGATCTTTCAGTTGAGACTAGCATGGCACGGGTCTATTTATCATATTAAGTTAAACATGCAGTTATATTCTTCTTTAACTAGGCAAGATTCGATAGCGGTGTCAGTGTTTCTAGCATACAATATTTCTTATTCTTAGCATGGCAATGGCTCTAACTCTTTTTGGCAGAGGCAGGTTCTATCATTCTTCTTATGAAATAATCTTCTTAGCAACAAGCATTTAAAAACTCAGATTCATTATTAAGACATACTAGAATCAGAGAATGCAGTTCTGTCCACTTATATGATACATAATGTCGATGCGGAGCGGGATATTACAATAAGGGATGGGTCAAAGGGTCTGACAGACATCGAATGCTGTGTCAGGGGGGTATTATGCGGCTCTATGCTCTGTGGTCGTTCAGGCCGTATAGAGTGTACTATGCGGCTTCTAGATCTTTGGTTGATCAAGCCTCATCTGGCTTCTCTGCGGCTTAGTTGTTCCGGCCGCATGTGGCTCCTCTCTCTACGGCCTATTTTCGTTCTTTTGAGGGGGCATGACCTTTATGCGGCCTGCCTAATTTTTTATGCTTCTACAAGCCCCTTTTAAAGTTTCCAAAATGACCAGTTTAGAATACTTTCAAAGAAGCATGGCCGAGCGCTATTGGCTGCATATGAAGGGTATGCCGCATAGTCTTATGGCCACATAGTTGTTTCTGATAGGCTGTTAGATCATTAAATGAGTAGATTTGGCTCTATCTTTGACCGAATCTCTTGGGATTCCATGTCGTCTCCTTATATGGGGTTCGAGGTATCGGTTTCCAAAGAAGATTAAAGTGGATCCCACGAATTGAGGCATCAGGTTCATCCTCATAACTGCTTGGTTTATTACCTCGATCTCTTCATGCGACTTTGAAGCCTATAAATAGGCGGCTAGGAGGAGATAGAGAACTTTATTTCTTTGCTTTATTTTTTATTCCCTGTAAAGGATGTCGATAGCTGCGGCTCTCCTCTCCGAGGAGTTTGTCAGGGGCGGTCTTGATCCCTGTCCCCCTGATTTCGATGCTTTACTTGGAGGTAGGAGAACACAACGTTCTTTGTATTAGGCTTCCATGGACATAGAGACACTAGTACACAGTCTCTCTGGATGAGAATTTATCTAGAATACGCACAGGCTCTTTATACAGTCTTGCTGCATGGATGAGAGATCATCATGAACATGCACAAACTTTTCTCATGAGTCTGTCGCATGGAAGGGTAACCATCATGTGACAGCTAAGACTCTGCTGCATGGATGAATGCTCGATCTGGTCATGCGACAACCGTGATTCTGTCGCATGGAGAGCACCTCATGCGTCTACTAGTCTCTACCGCATGGACATCAACCTTGTCTTTGTTTGCTAATACCATATGTTTTTCTTGTGCATGATTTGTTCTCCCTCATGCTGCCTATGATGGAGCATGGAAGGAATCATAACACCCATTGTTCGGGGTAAAGACCAACCTTATGCGGTGGTTCCTCATCAAGAACTGATCCAGGAGACGAGGACGGTTCGCCAAGAACTGATACATAAGATGAGGATAAATGTCTTGCGTCATGCGCGGAGTTATCCCTGTCTATGCAGCATACTAGCTGCGTTTCTCCCCTTTATGTGGCTTGCTACTGGCTGGGGGACTGCAACGTCGATGACAGGATTTGGATTAATTGCCATTCCTGTCTTCGGTCTTCCAGTATGGTTGTAAAGTGCCTGCTCCTGCTCTTTTCTTATTATCTGTCGGTATGGATTCTTTTCCATATACTGAGGTTTGCACTGTGGAGGGATGATCCATAAAGTATTGAGTTCAGTTGCGGGCTCGACTTATGTCAGTAGCAACGATAGCACGGAGGGGCATCTATAATTAAAAATATTCGTATTAGCGAGACTTCAAGGAAACCCTTAAAATAGGTTTCCATCATATACACTCATAACCTTGAATACTAATGAAAAATCCTTGAATATAATAGATTTTTGTCATATGTACTCATGATCTTGAATATTAATCAATAAAGTCTCTGTTTTTCAGAATTTCTTCTTTGTATTTGTCCCATTGTATATTGTGGACTTTTGGGTATTGTACTAGAGGTAATATGGATGTAGTACAATATCGCAGTCTATTTAAGGACGTCACACTGGGAGACTTTGGTGGACCTATTACTTCTTGCGCATGAGAGTGCAAGTAATAAGTTCGAAATAAAACCCTATCAGAGGTAATATGGACATAATAGATTTTATAGACCTATTACTTCTTGTGCACCTGAGTGCAAGTAATAGGTTTGAGACAAGCCCCGCCAGAGGTAATATAGATGTGGCAGGTTTTGTGGACTTAACACCGCTGGCGTACTTGGAGTTAAGTATGGGTGATAAGTTGAGATAGTGACCGATATCAGAGGTAATATGGATATGATGATCGATAGCCAAACCTGAAAGGTTTGCTCAGAGGTAATATGGACATGGCAAACTCTACTGGGAAGATATGAGGATGATAGCTCTGAGGTGACGTGGACGTGTGCTAATCGATAGTCATACCCATGATTTTTGTGGAAGAAAAATAAAATAAGCCAGAGGTAATATAGATGTGGCTGTTTTATTTGGATGAGGAATATGGGCAACTCATAGTTCAGAGGTAATATGGACGTAAACTATTTGCTTCCATCGAGGACATCCCACCGGGAGATCTTTGATGGACTTATTACTTCTTGCGCACGAGAGTGCAAGTAATAAGTTCAAGACAAAACCCTATCAGAGGTGATATAGACGTGATAGGTTTGGTGGACTTAACACCGCTGGCATACTTAAAGTTAAGTACGGGTGATAAGTAGAGAAGACAATCGATATCAGAGGTAATGTGGACGTGATAATCGATAGCCAAACCAGGAAGGTTTGCTCAGAGGTAATATGGACATGGCAAACTCGGTCGGGGAGAAATATTAGGACAATAGTTCAGAGGTAATATGAACGTGAACCAATGTTTGGGAAACTCACTGAGGAGTGGTTTGCTAAGTGTGGTCTATCCGAAAATATAGATAGACCTGAGGGTTACTCCACTGGAAAGATTATTAGGCTAATATCTCAGAGGTAATCTGGACATTGCTAGCGTCTAACGAGACTGGTTTTTTGAATGGTCCCTGTGGGAGTGTGCATGTGGACCTGGGGACTACTCCACTGGGGAGCTTTTGATGATCTATTATCCATTGCGTATCCAAGACTCTTGAATACTGATAATGGCTTGTAGAGAAATATTGTGCATAGGCACTTGCTGGGGATGAACAAGGAGTGGAAACCCTAAACATCTTTGTTGTCCTGCTGGGGAAAGAGAGAAGTACAAGCCTAGCCTTAGACATAGTACTTTTTTTGGAACTTGTCGTTGATGGGCATCATAAGAAAGTTGCCATTAGGTTTTGCCAGTCGATAGGCATCGTTGGAGAATACAGATTCTATGATGAACGGGCCTTCCCATTTGGGTTGGAACTTGTCTACCGTCTTGTGGGTCATAACTATCGGCTTTCTTTCTGTCAGGACGAGGTCACCCACTTGGTAAGTTCTCTTCTTGACCCGTTTGTTGAATGCTCCTGAGAGACGCGCTTGGTATAGCTCAATGTGCTGTTAAGCTAAGAGATATTTCTCGTCGAGGGCTTCCACTACCAAAATAATATATATTAGCGACGTCAAAAAATGTCGCTAATAGGTAAGAAACGTCGCTAAAATATATTAGCGACGTAATTAGCGACGATTTGGTATTGTCGCATAATCCATGGTGGCTGACAAGAAATTTATCGCTATATCGATGTATATTTACGACGCGTACACGTCACTAAATTAGCGACGTTCAGCTACACGACTTCGGTATATCAACGACGTTGTATATTTTCGTATAACGTCGCCAAATCAGTGACATTATCATCGACGTTTTGCTACACCAATACTGACCTGGAAGAAATTGCTATGTCAGCTTTTTTAGCGACGTATAGCGATATTTTGACACAGATTAGAGGTGTCCCTGATACCAGCTAGCGAAGTTTGAACACAATTTAGCGATGCACTGTAATGTCAGTAAACGTCGCAAAATATAGCTAAATTTTAAAAAAACCCAAAAAAAGCATGCTAGTTCTAAAATTATTTTCCAACAAAAGTCTACCTGCAATTATAAAATTATAATTTATATAAATAGACCCGGAGCAACCCTCCATTGAATCCCTGGGTTCGCTAACCCCTTTGGTGGAATACTCAACACCGGTACATACACAAATACGTCAAGAATATCGAAACATGCAAGAATATTCCAACAAATAAATACATGAATCTAAAATAATGTCATATTTGTCTTATCCAAATAATGTAGTGAAAATATGAAATAAGTACATCAAAGACCCAAGAATGGGCTAATACACACCAACATACTTAAAAAGTCCCAATAAGAACTACTACGGATCAGGAGGAGAAGGAGGAACACTGCCGCACATCTGGGATAAGAGGAAGCCATACTGCTCCTGTGAAAGCATTACCGGCCCCGATAGAGGAGACAATAGAATCGATGGAGTCGGTGTCGGTATCAATGACGATGTCGGTGGACCAAGAGGATGTATCTTCTGTAATGCTAACAGTCGGGCATTGTATGAATCCATGGCAGATACCATCCTCGAAGTGTTCGTCTCCACCGTCTGACTCAACAAATGTTGCGTTGCATGTATCCTCACAAGTGAGTCGCTCATGGCCATATGTAACCCCTCCAGCTCTGCATATCTGCGCTCCTTAGACGCGGCTAGAGTTGCCAAGCTATGCTCTGTCATCTAGCTCATAGTCCTGAGCTTTGTAAGGCTGTGCTCTGTCATCTGGCTAAGAGTCCTAATCTCTAATAGGCTACGATCGAGCGCATCAAAAATTTGTTACAATAGGTAATGAGCAACTGTCACGCCCCAGTCCCAAATACGTAGGACTAGGAACACGTAAGCATGCCAGCCGCATGGATATGGCAACTCCAATATATGGAAACCAAATCCATACGTACGCTGTAATATGAATACAAAATCCACAAGTGGTATAAACATATGTCACAAGTCACAGGGTAAAATCTAAATCTCATCCACCAAAATCATATAAAAATAAATAACCAGTATCTATGAAACTAGATCTCAATAAGAAGTATCTAAGGATGATAGTTGGATGGAAACAAATCCACTACCAACTCGAATATAAGAGCAAATACAATATGAGTACAACACCACAACACAATATAAGAATACCAGCTATCCATCACAGCTCGAAGAGAAGACATCCTCAGATCACATATAACCATCCAAATCTGCTCTCCTGCAAATACTCAAGAAAAGATACACCTGGCAGCGGACCAGGTCCTCAGAGGGACATAACAAGATACTTAAATACATGCCAATAAAGTACTGAAATAAATATCCAATGGGTCACCTAACCGTCTAAAGTGAATGCAGTTTAAGAACAACTTTCCCAACGCGTGGGCTATCTGGCTAAAATGGGATTGGCATAGTTCTCTTGGAGATCCAGGGGCCTACAAAGGCACGACATCTTTCGAACATCGGAGGCCCGCCAAGTAGTATATATAGGGGTCATCATGACCGCGCATCTCCGGCGGAGCGTACGGGTTACACAAGGAAAGTGCAACGGAACCCACACGCCTTACTTGTTGTTCTCCCCACCCCATGCTCTAAGCATGTCACATCCATGACACGATAATACCTCTAATAACTTCCAAGTCTACTAGCATGTAAAGTTTCTAACAACAGTTATTCCTAATGCACGGCCCACACGTACAGGAGGCCAACCTGCACGCAAGTCCGTGATCTACATGAGACTCACAACTCGTGTAACAACTGTGTCACGGCCAATGAACCTAAAGATGCTACATAATGATGGGGTAGTCTCATAAACAAGGTCAATGCAAATACATAAATAAAAACATAGCGCGACGTCACCGTCGCGCGCATCTTATATAACAGTTAAAATATATGAACTAAAGACAGAAAATAAAGATGCATGCAACATATGGAATATAAATAACAGTACAATGGCAAGGTATACTTGCCTGACAAGGAAGCTGCAATGTACCAATAACCTGCTTCAGAAATCGCGCAGAACAATCCAATATCCTATATACACATAAATATAATATAATAGAATCATTAGTCATTACACTAGCACATACTCAACCACATTTATAATGGAATCAGGGGGTATACTAGGGGTAATACTAGTCATCTAACACGGTCAATTACGTATTGAATTACGCGGGTGTCGCATCTTCAAGTACTGTACGAAATCAGTCAGTCAACTGACAGGTGTCTATGCCAGTACGTTAGTGTACGCAAGGCAGACAAATTCACAAGTTCTTAGGGTCAACATGGTCAAGGTAAGTATGGAATAGTCCACGATGTCCTAGGGTCATACAGTCTGAATATTTAGTCATAATTATCAATTAGCTTTTACTTACATATATATTCATATAACTATATAATAATATAACCATTAATTTATTTTAATTTATTTAATTCTGGAATAATTACTCTAAAATCCTATTTTAATCTTATTATTCTGATTTTTATGTTAATTCCTAAATTTTGTCCAAAGAAACTGAATTTTAACAACTCGAGTCTCATGACACGCAAATCGAGGCGATCTGTTGACCAAAAAGTCAACCGAAACAAACTCGACTTTCATGCATGATTTCCTATAGATTTCAGCATTAAAAATATACTGGAATTTATGGCTCGTCTGAATTCAAATTCGTTTGGGAATTATGGCACATACAAATTTTGTATTGTGCACCGATGGTTAAATTCTAACCTAGAAGTTCTACAGAATTAACAGTATGTAAATACTTTGAAATAAATTCTGGGAAAAATATATGTCTATGATCTCGATATTAGCTTTCCGAAACTTCAAATGGTTCATGATTCTGATTCCTGGTTCTCCCGAAATCGCGAAAACATCAAAACACGTCTATTTTCGGACATGTTGTGCTCTACGAATTTTCCAGAATTTAATACTAATAATTTAGAAAAAAATTTTTTATTATCAGAAATCTAACCTCATTATCGTTCTAACAAAAAAAACTACAGCGTGTTTGGAGTCCGAAGCTAGGAGATATCGTCTTTTTAATTCGTCATAACTAGTAGAAAATGAGGCTGAATTTATGACGAATTTTTACTATTTTTGGACGAAAAAGAGAGGAGTTTGGGGAAGAAAAATATGAAAGATGAGGTATTTATAATGGTGGACACTACTTAATTAAATACGAATATGATTGGTTAATTTGGATAGGATTATGATGAATTTAAATAAGGATAGGATATGCATGAAGTTGATTTCCTAGTAGGTTCAGGATTTGAATTAATTTAAAATAGAGTTTGAATTTATCTCAATAATTTATAATCTTAAATATAATTAAAGATAATACAAATAATTTATAAAATCTTATTAATATCTATTAACACTAAATTAGTATCTATCTAATATTAAGACTATATATATCCAAATAAATCCTAAATAATTTTAAAATCTAAATAAATTTCTTAAAATTCCAAATAAATTACAAAAAATATAATTGAATATTTTAAACTAAAATAAATATTTGGTAGGAACAACATGCAAGTATGGTCGTATAGTAAATCATAGAAGTCCTAGAAATTTATATTTTCTAAGTTTTAATTACCAAAATTCTAGAAAAATCTCCAAAAATCTAAAATAACCTAAAATAATTCTAAATGAATATTTATATAAGTAAATATATCAAGAAATTTATTTTCTAATTAACTAAGAGCATATTCTAAATAAATTCAACATATATAATAAATATAATAATATAAAATATACACAAAGTACCTATTTTGGGTGAGGGAGTTTACAATCTACCCAACTTAAAATAATTTCGTCCTCGAAATTAAAATAAGACATAATTTGTTAAATTCTTCACATTCGTACATAAGGTATGTCAATCGCAATCTCTTCCAAAATTTTAAATAACAAAATCTATTCGAATCTATCGCGATCTCTTCAAAATTAATATAACCACTGTTTAAATCAAAATTCAACCTGTCGTAATCTCTTCTCGATTTTTAAATAATCAACATCCTATTCTGACTCAAGTCTATATGACATCCCACATCAAAATTTATATCATAATTTTCAACTATCATAATCTCCTCTAGACTTTGAACAATAAACAATTCTAACCAAATCTTATTCCTATTCTTAACTTAAGAATTTTGTACTATTAAAATATTTAAACTCAATTTACATCCTCAATATTTCAAATAGGTGACCCAACAATTAAAATTGAACTTTTAATTCAAATCATCAAATTGTAAAATTTAAATCTAATTAACCAATTGTTCAAGTCTAAAATTCTATATTTATCCTCAAAATTTAAATCGATGATTCATCCTTCAATATTCAAAATTTAAATCATGTGCTCAAAGTATAAATATTGGGTCCTCAATATCAAGATTTTTAAAATTCATTAAATTATCATTATCTTAATCCCTCTTTTAAAATTCTCCACAGTTAAAAGGACTTAATCTCTCAATCTAATCCTACTTGATCACAATCTAAAAGAATTCTCCTCAAGTTTAATACTGCAATTTCTTCCCAACTTAGAATTTACCCATCTATCACATAAGGCTCTTACACTTAAGAAAAATATTCCTCAATTTATTTTCTCATGTCATTCAATCCTCAAAACTTTAACACCAACTATATCATATGTGATATGCCCTTAATCAATTATGAAAGATAGTCACCAAATAATATAATTGGCCTATGGGGTATATCTTGTACTATGCGTGTATCACTTATATCCAAGCACGAGATTTCGTCTTTCCGAAACAAGGGAAGACGGAAAGCAACGGAAAAGAGTTCAAGGAGGGGTAATAGAATGGAAGTATGGGAATCAAAGCGTTTAAAGAATTCAAATGGGAATTGTCAAGATAGTTGTGGATTGAAATCTTAATTTGGTAATTTCCTATTCGCATGCTCACATCGGTACAGTTATGTACTTGATATGATATGCTTTGTCGTATCTAGAGGATAAGTATATTCGTCTACTAATCACTACATATCTCAATCCACGTAAAGTAGTTATGCGAAGGATGAACCAAGCGCACTAAGGTTAGCTAGACCCTAATACACTGATTCTGAAATATATTATTGTGGGCCCCCAATAATACGTATGTCATGAACAAGCTCGATAAAGAATAAGCTTGCAAAAACTAGGCTATAATAGCAGCATAAGTCAAGGTAGTACAGCAAATATGAATAAGCTAGATTATGATGAAATAAGGTTCATAACAATTCAAATTCACAAAAACAAAAGCAAAATAAGCAATAATAATGAAAGACTATACAATCTCTACAGTTGTCATACTAATTCCTTGTCTAAGTCGCTAGTCGACCAATAGGGACATGGACCTCTAAATTCTATCGTCTGAATAAACACTGTCGTCTTTGCTAGCATACAATTAATGTCATTCAGTTACACTTCATGAATGGATCACAGGGACTACGTGATACTAGGTGGTGAGGTATACTATCCAACTTAAAATAATTTAACTACTATTGTATTGCCTTAAGGATACCTACAAAAATAACCTTGTATATGTACATAGAACAGAAACTCTTATTAGGGTCTCCTATTGCATTATATAGGTAAGGGTCAAGTGCTCATAGAACAGGTGTCAATCGTAGGGATAGAAGAGTTACTAGCCGTTAAGGGGAAAGGGATTTAACTCGTATCGAGCTATGGGTACAAATTTCGTGATTTAAAGCTAAGGGGTAATCATTAGGTCACAACCTAAGGGAACTACGCAAACTATTAAATCCCAACTATCACGCACAAAATTTAAAGTTCAAATTACCAAGCTATGCCCTAGCAAACTACATGTCCTAACATAGAATAAGATTACTTGGCCTTCAATCATACGAGTTATGTGGCACGAGTTAAATGATGAAGAAAGAAGAATCATAATTTAGTCGTCACACAATTAGCGAACGCTAAGGTTGCAGGGGGACAAGTTATGAAATCAAAAATAGAGGGCTCTAGATAGCATCATGGTTCTCTAAGGGGGTGGCATGCTAGTTGCCATGTTCGGGGTATGATCAAGGGAAATGGTTGATTATATTCCTCTAGGCTTCCTAGGGTGCTGTCTACTAGTAACAAGACAATGACATAAGTTTTATAGTTCTCTAATACTATCCAATTATGAGGGTTAGGTTCAGTCCTAATGTTCAATATTGGTTCTCCATTGGTTCCTCAATACTAGGGTCAAACATTATGGTAAAACTTCTAACTAACTCTAGTAGTGTCTATACTACTCTCAAGTCTTCAAAATACATCAGGGGGTAATGGTAAATCAATTCTAAAGATAAGGAATTCTAGGGTTCACTAGATATTCTAAACTTAGTGGTGTGTCTATATTCTCGTTGTATTCTTAATAGGTGTGCTACTCTAATTATTATCCTAATAACAGGGGTTCCTATATTCTAGCAGAAGGCCATATATACTCAAGGAACTTATTAGGGAAGTACAGGAATCAAGCAGGATACAATTATTCGAATAGATCATAGAGGAGGAAGGTGAATCATAGTCAAATATGGATGAGATCCTATACTCTAGTCCTATGTGCAGGCTTGTTCGGTACAGTAACGTAACCGAGACAATATGCTCTCGACCTGCATGGGCCACCACAAAAACATGTCACGCCCCAGTCCCAAATACGTAGGACTAGGAACACGTAAGCATGCCAGCCGCATGGATATGACAACTCCAATATATGGAAACCAAATCCATACGTACGCTGTAATATGAATACAAAATCCACAAGTGGTATAAACATATGTCACAAGTCACAGGGTAAAATCTAAATCTCATCCACCAAAATCATATAAAAATAAATAACCAGTATCTATGAAACTAGATCTCAATAAGAAGTATCTAAGGATGATAGTTGGATGGAAACAAATCCACTACCAACTCGAATATAAGAGCAAATACAATATGAGTACAACACCACAACACAATATAAGAATACCAGCTATCCATCACAGCTCAAAGAGAAGACATCCTCGGATCACATGTAACCATCCAAATCTACGCTTCTGCAAATACTCAAGAAAAGATACACCTGGCAGCAGACCAGGTCCTCAGAGGGACATAACAAGATACTTAAACACATGCCAATAAAGTACTGAAATAAATATCCAATGGGTCACCGAATCGTCTAAAGTGAATGCAGTTTAAGAACAACTTTCCCAACGCATGGGCTATCTGGCTAAAATGGGATTGGCATAGTTCTCTTGGAGATCCAGGGGCCTACAAAGGCACGGCGTCTTTCGAACACCGGAGGCCCACCAAGTAGTATATATAGGGGTCATCATGACCGCGCATCTCCGACGGAGCGTACGGGTTACACAAGGAAAGTGCAACGGAGCCCACACGCCTTACTTGTTGTTCTCCCCACCCCATGCTCTAAGCATGTCACATCCATGACACGATAATACCTCTAATAACTGCCAAGTCTACTAGCATGTAAAGTTTCTAACAACAGTTATTCTTAACGCACGGCCCACACGTACAGGAGGCCAACCTGCACGCAAGTCCGTGATCTACATGAGACTCACAACTCGTGTAACAACTGTGTCACGGCCAATGAACCTAAAGATGCTACATGATGATGGGGTAGTCTCATAAACAAGGTCAATGCAAATACATAAATAAAAATATAGCGCGACGTCACCGTCGCGCGCATCTTATATAACAGTTAAAATATATGAACTAAAGACAGAAAATAAAGATGCATGCAACATATGGAATATAAATAACAGTACAATGGCAAGGTATACTTGCTTGACAAGGAAGCTGCAATGTACCAATAACCTGCTCCAGAAATCGCGCAGAACAATCCAATATCCTATATACACATAAATATAATATAATAGAATCATTAGTCATTACACTAGCACATACTCAACCACATTTATACTGGAATCAGGGGGTATACTAGGGGTAACACTAGTCATCTAACACGGTCAATTATGCATTGAATTACGCGGGTGTCGCGTCTTCAAGTACTGTACGAAATTAGTGAGTCAACTGACAGGTGTCTATGCCAGTACGTTAGTGTACGCAAGGCAGAAAAATTCACAAGTTCTTAGGGTCAACATGGTCAAGGTAAGTATGGGATAGTCCACGATGTCCTAGGGTCATACAGTCTGAATATTTAGTCATAATTATCAATTAGCTTTTACTTACATATATATTCATATAACTATATAATAATATAACCATTAATTTATTTTAATTTATTTAATTCTGGAATAATTACTCTAAAATCCTATTTTAATCTTATTATTCTGATTTTTATGTTAATTCCTAAATTTTGTCCAAAGAAACTGAATTTTATCAACTCGAGACTCATGGCACGCAAATCGAGGCGATCTGTTGACCAAAAAGTCAACCGATACAAACTCGACTTTCATGCATGATTTCCTATAGATTTCATCATCAAAAATATACTGGAATTTACGGCTCGTCTGAATTCAAATTTATTTGGGAATTATGGCACATACAAATTTTGTATTGTGCACCGATGGTTAAATTCTAACCTAGAAGTTCTACAGAATTAACAGTATGTAAATACTTCGAATTAAATTCTGTAAAAAATATATGTCGATGATCTCGACATTAGCTTTCCGAAACTTTAAACGGTTCATGATTCTGATTCCTGGTTCTCCCGGAATCGCGAAAACATCGAAACACGTCTATTTTTGGACATGCTGTGCTCTACGAATTTTCTAGAATTTAATACTAATAATTTAGAAAAAAATTTATATTATCAGAAATCTAACCTCATTATCGTTCTAACAAAAAAAACTACAGCGTGTTTGGAGTCCGGAGCTAGGAGATATCGTCTTTTTATTTCGTCATAACTAGTAGAAAATGAGGCTGAATTTATGACAAATTTTGACTATTTTTGGACGAAAAAGAGAGGAGTTTGGGGAAGAAAAATATGAAAGATGAGGTATTTATAATGGTGGACACTACTTAATTAAATACGAATAGGATTGGTTAATTTGGATAGGATTATGATGAATTTAAATAAGAATAGGATATGCATGAAGTTGATTTCCTAGTAGGTTTAGGATTTGAATTAATTTAAAATAGAGTTTAAATTTATCTCAATAATTTATAATCTTAAATATAATTAAAGATAATACAAATAATTTATAAAATCTTATTAATATCTATTAACACTAAATTAGTATCTATCTAATATTAAGACTATATATATCCAAATAAATCCTAAATAATTTTAAAATCTAAATAAATTTCTTAAAATTCTAAATAAATTACAAAAAATATAATTAAATATTTTAAACTAAAATAAATATTTGGTAGGAACGACATGCAAGTATGGTCGTATAGTAAATCATAGAAGTCCTAGAAATTTATGTTTTCTAAGTTTTAATTACCAAAATTCTAGAAAAATCTCCAAAAATTTAAAATAACCTAAAATAATTCTAAATGAATATTTATATAAGTAAATATATCAAGAAATTTATTTTCTAATTAACTAAGAGCATATTCTAAATAAATTCAACATACATAATAAATATAATAATATAAAATATCCACAAAGTACCTATTTTGTGTGAGGGAGTTTACAGCAACTTTTGTTGGGTCAATATCTACAATATTTGTTATAATAGGTAGCTCATCCTCCTGATAAGATAGTTTGTTAACGTCAAAGGTATTTCTAGCTTTCGTCTTGCATACTTCTCACCAGTGCGACCTCGTTGATCCCTATTTAGGATAAGTTGTGAAGTACACGAGCTGAGCCTGACTTGATAGGACAAATAGTTCATAGCCTTGGTATCGACGCCGGTAGTTTATATCCACAAGACCATGCTTGTCTATTTTTCAACCTTGATCTTAGATCGGATCAAACCAATCACACCTGAATAACACGATCTTAGCGGGTTCTGTTCCATAATAATATGTCGACTCCACAATCTCCCTTAAGACGTTATAGAAATCATTGCCTAGATCGACACTACCAAAATATGATAAAATAATAATATTTTTAGCGATGTTGTCATAAAATGTCGCTAATATTAAAGATTTTAGCGACTCCAAAAATAAACATCGCTATATATCGCTGTTGACGATGCAAAGCGACGTTTAGCGACTGTACTTGGATTTTTTAAAGAATAGTCGCTATAAACTTCTTTAACGTCGCTAAACGTCGCTGAATTTTTTGATTTATCGATGTTTAGCGACATTTTTACCAATGTTGTTTATTTTTTATTTAGAAAAGTTTTTAGCGACGTCGTCAACATTGCAAACTTTTCAATTATCGACGTTTAGCAACGTTTGGTATTCAAGTCGCAGTATATTAATATATTGGCGATATTTAGCGACGTTTATTTTATACGTCGCTAAATTATTTCATATAGGGTTCAGGATTTCATTGCCCCCCATTCTCTCGAATTTGAAGAAGAAAATTTTAAAAGCCTCCCCCTTCATCGAAGTCCCCTCCCCCTTAGGGCGTCCTCCTCCCTCCGGTGAAGTCCCCCCCTCCGGCGAAGTCCCCCCTAGCGCGGCTCCTCTCCTTCGGCACGACTCCTCCTCCGGCGTAGCTGCTCCTCTCATACGTCTCCTCCCCTCCGACACCTCAGGCTTTGGCTTCTCCTCCTCCTCTAGGTAAACCCTAACCCTAACCCTATATATATCTCTCTCTCTTTCTCTCACAGATACAGACATGATATTTGATAGCGGATATGACACATACACAGACATAGACATGACAAAGGACACAACATAGACACATATACTGACACAATATATCACTGACACAACACGGGACATGACACAGACCCTAACCCTAACCCTATCTCTCTTCACTAACACGACACAGGATATGACACAAACCCTAACCCAAAGCCGAGATACGACACAGACCGTAACCCTATCTGAGTTAATTAGACGCAGTCTTGGGTATCAACATCGTGTACAATACGATGCAGATCTTGACTCAAGGAGAGTCATATACACGAACACGAGAATGACTCCTCAAAGTCGAGATACGACACGGTATTAGTTTCTTCTAGAACTCATATCCAACTTGGGTTAGAGCAGTGTCAAACCTATCATTGACACAAGAGTTCATGTTCGGGTGGTTGTGGCATGATATTGGTTTATGTATCGCGTAACTAAGGACACAATGTCCCTCTCGGCCTCGATGACCCCCCTCGGCTTTCCTCAACCCCGATGACCCCCCTCCTCGGTTAGAGGGTCAGGTAACCTATATTTGGAGTGAGTTCTATTTGGATAATATACACTATCAAATATTCACATGAGTATATACTTGATCGATGTCTATTCATCTTTGCAGAAGTATATAGAAATGGATCTGAATTACTATCTGCGTCATCTTTCGTGGATGTACAACCATCATCTTGATGATATGTACGGTGTACGAGATGAATTATCATGCCCCAGTCCCAAAATACGTAGGACCAGGACACGTAAGCATGCCAGCCGTATGAATATGACACTCCAATATATGGAAACCATAACACACGTACGCTGTAATATGAATAATAATTCACAAGTAGTAAACATATATATCATAAGTCACAGGGTATGATCTAATCTCATCCACAGAAATCAAATAAAGATGAATAACCAATGTCTATAACTAGATCTTAAAATAAAGCATCTAATGATGGTAGTCGGATGGAAACAAATCCACTACCGAACTAGAATATAGATAAACAAGATAAATGCAATATGAGAATATTAACTAACAATCACGGGCTCGGAGAGAAGTCCTCATCGCAATATACGTAGCAAATCCGGATCTGCGCTCCTGCGAATATTCATGAACAATACACCTGGAAAGGGCCAGGTCCTCAGAGGGACATAACAAGATACATAAAAGCATGCCATAAAGTAAATACTGTGAAAACTCAAGGGTGACCTAACCAGCTAAGTAAAATGTACTTTGAAGACAACCTTGGTACGTATGGGTAGGTGAAAGGTATAAAGCATAGCGTCGAACCAGAGACTAAGTATCTGGCATTAGCTGTAAACTGGATGCCAGATGTATATGCTGACTACATCACCGATCATGATAGCGCGCAGCTAGTAACCCCTGCCGGATGTATCGACAAGCATATGCTCCCATAACCGGATAGCACTGATCCCATAACCGGGTAATACTGGTCCCATAACCGGGTAATACTGATCCCATAACCGGGTAACACTGGCCCATAACCGGGTAACACTGAGGCTCACGGCCCCGCAGTTTACTCTAAAACTACGATAACCAAATGTCTGTCCCATACGCCTACTAATTGTCTTCCCCGCCCAATGATCTATGCATATTGTATCCACAACACGCAGTAGCTACTATACCGAGACAGAGTGCAAGTATCGGTGTCGTAACTCTGGCTCATAGTCTACCGCTAGAACAATAGTCCAACCTCACAACCAAACAAGGACAAGGATTGGACCTTCATACTACAATAGCCTATGCTCCGACTACTAATAGTTTCTATGTCTCTAACATGCATCACTATTAGCAGTTATACCCTATCCGTCGCATGACCTACACGTATAGGTGGCCAACCGCATACGCGAGTCTTTGCCCTTCATGAGACTCACAATACGTGTAAGAAATGTGTCAAGGCTTGGGGAGTCATACCAATAACTCCACGACTTTAGGTGGGTCTACTAGACACTAGGTCAGACATAAGTCCTAACGTCAACTTCTTCGTTGACTGCACCCGAGTCTCTCTCGAACGCGCACAGTTTAAATAGTAAACATACAGCTAGTAATACAGAATTTAAACAGTACAACAAGGCAAGGTATACTTGCATGGCAAGAAGGCTACGTAGTACCAATATCCTGCTCCAGGAGTCGTGCAGAACAATCCGATATCCTCGTTGTGCGCACACGGGGACGACGATGACAACGACGAGGGTGACGATGATTGATGTTGCTAAGGGTGATGGTTAAGGGTGATACTGATTATGGTGATTAGGTGATGAGGTGAGGAGGATGCTGTAGATAATGACTGGGATGATGGTGATGATGAGGACGATGATGTGGACGATGGGGGTGACGAGGATGATACGACGATGATTAAGGTGAGATGATAATGATAACGACGATGATAGTTAAGGTGATGACAACAACGACGATGGCGATGATGATGGTGAAGGTGATGACTATAACGACGATGATGATGGCAACGATATGGATAACGATGGCAATGAAGGTGATGATGATGATTACAGATGACGAAGATGGTGATGTGGATAATGGTGATGACGAGGATGATGATGATGACTAGGTTGATGATGTGTATGATGGTGGTGACGAGGATGATGATGATGACTAGGTTGATGATATGGATGATGATGTGTATGATGGTGGTGACGAGGATGATAGTAATGGTGATGGTGATAGCTAGTATGATGATTTGGAGATGATAATTTAGAGATGATAATGATGGTGATATTGATGACTGCTGAACTCTGGCCAGCGAGGGGGTCTGGCCAGAGGGAGGAGAAGGACAGGGAGCAGGAGGAGGTCGTTCGAGTTCAGTGAAGGGAGAGGTGGAGGTTGATGGGAGGAAGGAGAAGAGTTCAGGGAAGGGTGGTAGTGATATGCTGGTGGTGTGGCTGTGGTGCCGGCGACGTTCAGGCGAGGGGCGATGATCGTAGGAACGATGGTGGTGACATTCCCGTTATGGAGAGAAAGCAGAGAAGACAGGGAATGGTGGTGGTGAAGTGCTGGTGGTCGTAAGGGTGGTGTGGCGCTATCGGGGAGGAAGAAGGAGGAGGCTCGGGGAGGAGAACGGAGGAGAAGGGGTTCGTGGTGGTGCTGGTGGTGTGGGGTGCTGCCGATGGAGGTTGTGGCATCAAGGAGCAGAGGAGAGGACAGGAAGGAGATGGTCGTCAGGGAGGCTGAGCTGGAGTAATGGTGAATGGCCGGGGAAGTGGCCGGAGGAGAGTCGAGCGGGGTCGGATGACAATGGTGGTGTGGTCGTGTTGGCCTGGTGGCTGCGGGCGGTGCACAGCGGCTCGGGGTATTGGAGTCGAGGATGAGGCGAGGAAGATGGATGGAGCAGGAAGGAGGATCCAGAGGGTGGCTCACTGGAGGGAGGTCGGGGTGACTGGAGCTCCGGCGGCAGGAAGGAGGAGGAAGAAGAAGAACAGGGAAGGTCGGCTGGGGTGTAGTTAGGTTTAGGTGTTTGGGGAAAATAAAGAAAGAAAGGGAAAAAGTTGTTTATATACATGAAATTTGGGTTTGGGGGTTTAACCTAGGACAATGTGGGCTTGGTCAACTCTCCTTGGAGTGGGCCTTGGTCTTACATGAGGATGTTGGGACTATAAATTATATGGTTTAAAATGCAAGGATGGGGTCTAAATGAGGGGGCGATGTTGTGCGTTTGCACATTCCGAAAATTACGAGAAAATTCTTATGAAGGGAAAAGTTTGGATTTCTTCATGCATTGTCCAATGGTGTGGACACCTCAATGCATTTTTGCATAAAAATGCCCAATAATTGGGAAAATTGCACAAAGATGGAAATTGGGTTTTAATTAATTAAAATTAGTGCGCATGATGTTCTAGAATTAAATAGAAGTACATGGGATTAACCTTAGGGGGGACACAAGTGTCAGGGACGTAGAGGGTACAATGTAGAATATTAATAAAATTTAGGTTGCATAAAACGGTCAAGATTATGTCTCCAATTTCGATTGGAACACACAAGGGTACAAAGTTATATTTTATTTAGAATTAATTAATAACGTCCGCGACGAATATTGTGCAACTAAAATATGGCACAAGAGATTATAATTATAAGTTACACCAAGGTCAGAATTGTAAGCTGGCATGTCTAGGACAAGGTTATGAAATTTGTAGGAAGGCAATGGCTAGAGAGGTGCTCCAATTATCGAAGCAACGGTAAGGTGCGCTAAGTGATATAAATATTGTATGATTAATAAAACAAATGCCGTGTTCTATTTCTAATTGGGTTCAACTAGCCCTAATTTCACTATCTAAGCCAAGTAGGCCTAATTTTGGGTGAGGGGGTTTACATGAATTCATAGAGGGTGTACAGCAGTACCTGCAGTTCGCCAAGGTATTTTCTTAGTACATGGACGATACCAAAATTAAGTGTCCGTGTGTGAGATATCGCAACTTGAAATATCATCTAAAAGTGGAAGTCACATATTATTTGTACTGGAAGGATTTTATACCAAATTACTATCAGTAGACAGTGCACGAAGAACTTGTGTCTTTAGCATCGAAGTCGGAGCCTTATGTGGAGCCGTATATGGATGTCCACGACCATGTTGCTTACGACGACGGGTGGGTGAACATGGTTTTTGATGCGGCAGGGCCTAGTTTTGATACAGACAATCATGATGGAGCTGATGAGGCACTGAATGCCGATGCTGCAAAGTTCATGGATTTGCTGGAGAATGCAAGAACTATTATATCCTGGTTGTGAGGATCATTCACCATTGGAGGTGGTTACAAGATTGTTGAGCATCAAGTCTGATTTTAATATGTCGCAAGAAGCTACAACCTACTGATGGATTTTGTCACGCCCCAGTCCCAAAAATACACGGGACCAGGCCACGTGGCAATAGCCAGCTGTCACATCTCTGAGGATATCCGAATTTAATGGATCCAAACGAAGAGTGCTACGCTGTCCTAAATAACTAAAAAGTCCAATATCAGCATCAAATATGTAATCTAATCTCATCCACAAATATAATCAAAAAGTACTAGAATAAATACTGAAAAATAAACACCAGTCTCAAATATCATAGTACAACCAAGAATGTCTGGTGGGAACAAACCCACTACTAAGATGAAATAAAAATACTGAATGACAAATAAAAAGAGTAATGACTAGGGTATCGGCTGACTAGATAATGATGCTCCTAATCCTAGGCAGAAGGCCTACCAACTGATCACGAAAACTCTGACGATAGCACCTCTAGCTCCTCAGCTGTAACGTACCTAGTCTCCTGTCCTGGGCCATACACTGTGGGGGTAATATGCCTCGTCCAAATATGGAAAAGTACCAGGTCCTCAGAGGGACGTAACAAGATATATAGAAGCATGCCATATATGTATAAATATTGAATAAAATAAATAAAGGGTGTGCTAACCATCTAAGTGAATGCAATATGAGGACAACATTGGTACGTATGGGTAGACATAGGCATATAACGTCCACACTCCGAAGAGAGTGGCATCTACATAATGTATCGTCCATATCGCTCCAAAGAACGTGGCATCTGAATAGTATATCGTCCATATTGCTCCGAAGAACATGTCATCTGAATAGTATATCGTCCATATCGCTCCGAGGAACGTGGCATATGAATAATGGAAGTCATTGGATCCGTGGCTCCTCCGGATACTACAGATTTTAATGTGTGTATCCCATACGCCTACTAGTTGTCCTCCCCGCCCAATGTAGATACACAAGTCGAATACTCGACGTGCATACCACGTATCTATATGCCAAGTCTCTACAAATAAAATAATCCAGAGTTACGTACTAACCATGATGTATGTCACACGCACCGATAGCTAGTCGAGTACGCGAACCCGCATCCCAATATGAATTTGTCACAGTGATACGTGTAAGAGTGTCAGGTCTCAAAAGATATCAGAGTATTCTCCCAACTAGGGTGAGTCTACTAGTGACTAGGTCAAGTACACTACTCATTGACGCATCCGTCGACTGCACCAGAGTCAATCTCGGACGCGCACAGTCATGTGAAATAAAGCAACACGATATCATACAACATATGCATCATTTAATTTAAACAGTAAATATGGCAAGGTATCTTGCCTGGGTCTTCAAGCTACGAATGCCAAAAGCCTGTTCCTGTAGTATCTCCTGGCTGGTCCAATGACCCTAAACATACAATATAATATAGCAAATGCTGTCATCAGACACTAAAGCAATACATACACAAAACTATGATGCTACGCTTAGGTACTGACGCAAGGGTCACGGCTGGTCGACTACAGAGTCGCGTGTACACGTAGCTAAAGTGCACACATGTCCTGTCCTCAGTTACCGTGTACCTCACGACAATAATTTATCGAGTTATGGGTTTTATGAACTGCTTATGTTTTGTACAATTACATGTCCTTATTCCCCATGTTAAGTGTACTTAGTTTATGTCTAGATTTTTAAGTGAATTACAAGTTCTTATAACAAGTCAGTTTATTAGGATAATTATTATAATTTAAACAACTATACATATATCTAGGTTTAAGCATTACTACCCGTGTCCATGCAATGACATAGGACACAATCGACACAACGACACAGTGTCAAGACTAAACCTGAAGGAAAGGGGGTTAAACAGCATTTACCTAATAGAGGCTGGACGGTTCTGCGCTTGTCGGCGGCACGTACTCCGGCGAGTGGTGGAGCTCCAGCATCGGTCGGCAAGCAAGGCAGCAGCGGCAACAACTACAGTAGTTGCAGCAGCGGCAGCAGAGGTCTGGCGGCGGCGACAGGCGGCCTGGGTCGGTGCTGATCGGTAGGTCAGAACGTGGGGAAGGTCGGGGGTCGGGTAAGGATGGTGTCGGTCGGGTGAGCTCCGCCGCCAGACCTACCACCCAGGCAGCAGTGGCAGCGGCAGCGGCAGCAACTGCAGTAGTCGTAACAGCGACAACAGAAGTCTGGCGGCGGCGGCAGGCGACCTGGGTCGGTGCTGATCGGTAGGTCAGAATATGGCGAAGGTCGGGGGTCGGGTGAGGATGGTGTCGATGAGGTTTGGTGGTTGAGGGAGGTCGGGAAAGGGGGTCATCGGGTTGGGTAGTCGGTTTGATGATGGTGAAGGGGATGGTGATGATGGAGGAGGTCTGGCGGGTGCAGGCGGGCTATAGTGGTGGTCCGGCATTGAGGAGGGAAGTGCAGGCGGGTGAGGTGCTATGGAGGTGGCGGCCTGAGGTGGTGGTGGTGCCGTCTGGTCGGGGTAGGGAGAAGGGGTGCTCGGGTGAAGGTTAATCTAGGTTTTGGCTAGGGTTTATGTTTCTAGGGTTTCAATATAGAAAATGTATATTTATATAGGAGGGGATATATGGGCTAACATTAGGGTTTGGGCCAATTTGGACTCCTTGGGATGGGCTGGTCCACATGAAAGGGTGTACATGGGCTTGGTTAGGTCTTGCTTTGGGTAAAATTGCCTCTAATCTAATTTAATTAAAAATAATGCGCATGGCATTCTTTAATGAATTGAAGGCACATGGAACTAAAATTAGGTGGGACACTAGTGTCATGGGCGTAGCAGACTCATGATAAGTAAATATCGTAATTTGGGTTATATGGAATTGGGTTGTGTTTGTGCCTCAAATTCAAATGGGAATGGCCAATTATGAGAATTTTGGGTTTATTAAAATTATTCATGAACATTTGTAACGAATATTGTTCAGCTAAAATGAAGCACAATATTGAGTATTTAAAAGTTACACAAGGGTCATATGGGCAGTCTGGCATGTCTAGGAAATGTGTATAAACTTGGTTTGAAGGTAACTACTAGTGTAGCGCTCCAAACATCGAAGCAACAGTGAAGTATAATAAGTCACATAATTGTTGTACATTAATATTAATTTCATCCAATTTAATCCTAGTCCATCAATCTAAATTAATTAAATCCTAAATTGGTCAAGGAGGTTTACAATATACCCTCCTTAGAGCATTTCGTCCTCGAAATTAAAACATACGTATGGTAAGAACTGACTGAAATAAAAATAAACCACTACATACCTATGCCTTCGAAGAGATGGGGTAACGCTGTCGAATATTCTCCTTGTGTTACCAGGTCGACTCGCCTGGTGCATGATGCCTCCATGCGACACAAACTAGGGGGATAGTCTAACCTCGCAATACCTTCTCACTTCTGTCCAGAATCTCAACAGGCTTCTCTTGGTATGATAAGCTCGGGCCGACTGTGCTTTTTGAATGATCAAGTATATGACTCGAATCTGGCATGTACCTCCTTATCTGAGATACATGGAAGACATCATGCACTCCCTCCAAGGTCTGTGGCAAGGCTAATCTGTAAGCAACCTCTCCGATGCATTCTATCACATCGAATGGTTCGATGTACCTCAGACTCAGCTTTCCTCTGCCTCCTAATCTGATAGTCCCTCGAGTAGGTGAGATATTTAGAAACACGTGATCTCGAACCTAGAACTCTAAGGGTCGTCGATGCGCATTCGCCCAATGCTTCTGTCTGTCCTGTGCTGCTCGCAGGTGCCCTTGGATTTTCTTCACCTTCTCTACTGTACGTACAACCAACTCTAGCCCAAGAATCTATCTCTCGCCTATATCGCTCCAACACACTGGGGAACGACACTTCCTTCCATACAACGCTTCATAAGGAGCCATCTGGATGCTCGCCTGATAGCTGTTGTTGTAGAAAAACTCGACCAAATACAAATGGTCCTCCCATGATCCTCCGAAATCAAGCATGCATGCTCTTAACATGTCCTCCAACGTCTGAATGGTGCGCTCGGACTGGCCATCTGTCTGCGGGTGATACGATGTGCTAAACTTTAGGCGGGTACCGAGTTTCTCTTGCATACTCTGCCAAAAGTAAGATGTAAACCTCGTATCCCTGTCAGACACTATACTAACTGGCACTCCATGCAGTCGCACAATCTTCCTCATGTATATATCTGCTAAGACCTCTATAGATTGCCCGACTCTGAAGGGTAAAAAGTGTGCAGACTTGGTGAGTCTATCTACGATTACCCATACTTAATTTCCATCACTAGGACTCCTCGAAAAACCTGTAACAAAGTCCATAGTGATATGCTCCCATTTCTACTCCAGTATCAGGAGCGGTTGAAGTAATCCTGCAGATCTCTGATGCTCAGCCTTGCCTTGCTGACACACCAGGCACTTCACCAAAAAGCGAGCTATCTCTCTTTTTATTCTATGCCACCAGTAGTACTGCCTTAAGTCTCTGTATATCTTCGTGCCTCCTGGATGAATAGAGTATATTGAACTGTATGACTCTGATATTAGCTTCTGACAAAGTTCACCATTTGGAATATAGAGACGATCTCCATATCTCAAAGTTCCGTCTTCATGTATACGCAGTCCTGTCTGTATTTCTGCCTCTGTCCTCTGTCGAAGCCTCTGGAATCTGGTATCTGTGCAACTGAAAACTTGACAACTGTCCGTCTATTCTGGGCATAATAACCTCTATACCCATCTGCTCTAGATCTCTGAACAGATATTGCTGGGTAGTCAAGAAGAATGCCATGGGTCTTCTGCTCAACGCGTCAGCTACTACGTTGGCCTTTCCTGGGTGGTACTGTAGCTCAATCTCAAAGTCTGTCATCACCTCGAGCGAACGTCTCTGCCTCTGGTTAAGGTCCTTCTGGGTGTAGACGTACTTTAGGCTTTTGTGATCAGTGAATAGCTGTACTCTTTTCTCCATATAGGTAGTGTCTCCAAAGCTTCAAAGCAAAGATCACTGCTGCAAGCTCCAAGTCATGAGTGGGATAGTTCTTCTCATGGGTCCTTAATTGTCTAGAGGCATAGGCCACAACCTTTCCATGCTGCATCAAGACACATCCTAATCCTTTTCCGGATGCATCGCTATAGATCACGAATCCTCCGGGTCCAAAAGGTATGGTCAAGATGGGTGATATAGTCAGACGCTTCTTCAACTCATCGAATACCGTCTGACACTCCTCTGTCCAGGTAAACTCCTGCTCCTTACGGGTCAAGCGGGTCATCGATTCTGCGATCTTCGCAAAGTTCTCCATGAACCTCCGGTAATATCTGACAAGTCCTAGGAAACTCCTCACATCTGAGACATTGGTAGGGGTTGGCCATGTCTCTACTGATGAAATCTTCGCTAGATCTACTGAAATACCATCTCCTGAGATAACGTGTCCAAGAAAAGAGATGATCTAGAAGAAACTCACACTTGCTCAGCTTGGCATAAAGCCTCTCTCTCCTCAGCGTCTCTAACACTAGTCTCAAGTGCTCTTCGTGGTCCTCGTGGCTCTTTGAATACACCAAAATGTCGTCGATGAAGACTACCATGAACTGGTCTAAGTATTGGTGGAAGACTCTGTTCATCAAGTTCATAAATACAGCAGGTAAATTCGTTAGTCCCAAAGGCATCACTAAGAACTCGTAGTGACCATAACGAGTCCTGAATGCTGTCTATTGAATGTCTTCTCTTCGTATCTTCACTTTATGATAACCCGATCTTAAGTCGATCTTTGTGAACACCACTGCTCCTGTCAACTGGTTGAATAAATTATCAATCCGCGACAGGGGGTACTTATTCTTGATTGTCATAACATTAAGGGCTCTGTAATTAATGCACATACGTACTGTTCCATCCTTCCTAGGTACAAACAACACTGGTGCTCCCCAGGGTGATGCACTAGGACGGATAAATCTCTTGCTCTGTAACTCCTCTAATTGTAGCTTCAGCTCATCTAGTTCCTTCTTCACCAATCGTTATACATTAGAAGATACCGGTGCTGCTCCGGGTACTAGCTCAATAGTGAACTCTACGTCTCTATCTGCAGTAAGCCTGACAATTCTTCAGGAAAAACATCCTCGAATTCTGCAACTATTGGTGGGGGTACCATCTCCATAGCCATGTAAGCTCCATCTATCTGTCCTACTCCTTGCTCGACGATCCCTCGCATGTACTCGAACTCCGGTTGATCTGACGGTCTAAAAGTGATGCTACCTTTCAGAAAATCCAGTACGGCATTATACTGGCTTAACTAGTCCATGACTAGGACAACGTCAAAGTATGGCATGGGTAATACCAAGAATTGCGCTCTCATCTCTCTACCACATACGACTACTGAACACGTTCTAATAGTGCTGGTAACCGGCACGATACCTCCTCCGGTAAGAATATTCCAACTCTTAGGTAAGGGGGAAGTAGCTACTCTATGCATTGCTATAAATCTACTAGATATGAATGATAGTGTAGCTCCAGAATCAAACAATGTAGTTGCAGGTAATGATGCAACTAAAATGGTACCTGTGATAGCTTCCTCTTCTGTTTTCTCCTCAGTAGCTGCTAATGGGAAGGCATGTCCGTGCCTCTGCCCTCCGGTCTGCTGTCGGGCTCGATCAAACTATGCCTGCTGTGGGGCCAAGGGTGGTCCCCTCTGAAATCCTCCAGGTACTGGTGGACGCTGTCCTCCTAGCGGGGGTAGTATCCTCGAAACTGGTGCTGCTGGCCTCTGTCCGGTCTGTGGTGCTGTGTCTCTACACTGTGGGCAGTCTCGGGCTTGGTGCTGGTTTGCTCCATAAATTATGCATGTCCCTAGTCTCTTTCAGCAGTCCTTCTCGAAATGTCCTCTCTTACCACAGTGGTAGCAAGTTGAAAGCTCTCTTTATTGGTATGGTGCTGTCCTCTACTGTGTCTACGCTCCGGGATGACGGATCGGTCCTCCTGTTCCGGGCTGGGCTCTGGCTGGTGTGGTCGTGCTGGAACATCTTGCCCCTCTGCCAATGGCCTCCTGGATCCTCGCCTCTGCAAGTACTTCCTCATAAGAAATCCTCGCCTGGGTGGTGGTATACCTCTATAGCTCGAAAGTGAGGCCATGATAAAATCTTTGGGCCTTTTCTAGATCATTGGGTATCAAACTTTGTCTCAGCGTCTCGGTCTGATGCCACTGTGCTTGCATCATAGTCTGGAAGAACTGAAGCAACTGTGGCTGTCCATCTGATTGTGGCATCTGGGGTGGATAAGGTGGAGGTGGTGGTAATGGGACCTCTGGTTGTGCGGTAGGTGTCTCCTCGGATGTCGGCCTCTCGGTTTGTGGCATTGGCGTAGCCCCTGAAGTCTGGCCCTCGAAATACTGTATGGGATTTGTCTAGGAAATCTGTCCCTCGTGCTGTTGTGTAGGATCACCCTGAGAAGTCTCGTACCAATGTATCAGCGGGGTCTGTAGCGGTGGTTGCCATCTAGGTAGTCCTTGGGGTACCTCCTCTATTTGGGTGGTGTCGGTTGGCACCATGGCACTGGGTGCTCATCGTCCACTGTACAAGTTTATCTTGCTGCAAGAGATAGGACCTCATTAAAAAGAGTACGGAATCAAGCAAACAAGATACAGATATTTAGAAGTAACATGAAGGAAGTTCAAAGACGTAATCAAAGTGGATGAGACCTAGTAATTTTTATCCTATTGCAGGCTCGCTCGGCATGTTACCATACCACAAGCGAATAAGTTGTCCTGCATAGGCCACCACTAAAATTATGTCACGCCCCAGTCCAAAAAATATACGGGACTAGGCCACGTGGCAATAGCCAGCTGTCACGTCTCCGAGGATATCCCAATTTAATGGATCCAAACGAAGAGTGCTACGCCGTCCTAAATAACTAACAAGTCCAATATCAGCATTAAACAGGTAATCTAATCTCATCCACAAATATAATCAAAAAGTACTAAAATAAATACTGGAAAATAAATACCAGTCTCAAATATCATAGTACAACCAAGAATGTCTGGTGGGAATAAACCTACTACTAAGACAAAATAAAAATACTGAATGACAAATAAAAAGAGTAATGACTAGGGCATCGACTGACTAGATAATGATGCTCCCAATCCTAGGCAGAAGACCTACCAACTGATCACAAAAACTCTGACGGTAGCACCTCTAGCTCCTCAGCTGTAGCGTGCCTAGTCTCCTGTCCTGGGCCATACACTGTGGGGTAATATGCCTCGTCCAAATCTGGAAAGATACCAGGTCCTCAGAGGGACGTAACAAGATACATAGAAGCATGCCATATATGTATAAATACTAAATAAAATAAATAAAGGGTGTGCTAACCATCTAAATGAATGCAATGTAAGGACAATATTGGTACGTATGGGTAGGCATAGGCATATAACGTCCACACTCCGAAGAGAGTGGCATCTGCATAATTTATCGTCCATATTGCTCCGAAGAACGTGCCATCTGAATAGTATATCATCCATATCGCTCTGAAGAACGTGGCATCTGAATAGTATATCGTCCATATCGCTCCGAAGAACGTGGCATCTGAATAACGGAAGTTATTAGATTCTTGGCTCCTCCGGATACTACGGATTCTAATGTGTGTATCCCATACACCTACTAGTTGTCCTCCCCGTCCAATGTAGATACACAAGTCGAATACTCGACGTGCATACCACGTATCTATATGCCAAGTCTCTACAAATAAAATAATCCAGAGTTACGTACTAACCGTGATGCATGTCACATGCACCGATAGCTAGTCGAGTACGCGAACCCACATCCCAATATAAATTTGTCACAGTGATACGTTTAATAGTGTCAGGTCTCGGAAGATATCAGAGTATCCTTCCAACTAGGGTAAGTCTACTAGTGACTAGGTCAAGTACACTACTCATCGACGCATCCGTCGACTACACCCTAGTTAATCTCGGACGCGCACAATCATGTGAAATGAAGCAACACGATATCATACAACATATGTATCATTTAATTTAAACAGTAAATATGGAAAGGTATCTTGCCTGAGTCCTCAAGCTGTGAATGCCAAAAGCCTGTTCCTGCAGTATCTTCTGGCTGGTCCAATGACCCTAAACACATAATATAATATAGAAAATGCTGTCATCAGACACTAAAACAATACATACACAAAACTATGATGCTACGCTTAGGTACTGACGCAAGGGTCACGGCTGGTCGAATACAGAGTCGCGTGTGCACGTAGCTAAGGTGTACACGTGTCCTGTCCTCAGTTACCGTGTACCTTACGACAATAATTTACTGAGTTATGGGTTTTACGAACTACTTATGTTTCGTACAATTACATGTCCTTATTCTCCATGTTAAGTGTACTTAGTTTATGTCTAGGTTTTTAGTGAATTACAAGTTCTTATAACAAGTCAGATTATTAGGGTAATTATTACCTATTAATTTCTATAGTAATTTAAACAACCATACACATATCTAGGTTTAAGCATTACTACCCGTGTCCATGCAATGACACAGGACACAATCGACACAACGATACAGTGTCAAGACTAAACCTGAAGAAAAGGGGGTTAAACAGCATTGACCTAATCGAGGCTGGACGGTTCTGCGCTTGTCGACGGCACATACTCCGGCGAGTGGTGGAGCTCCGGCGTCAGCCGACAAGCAAGGCAGCAGCGGCAGCGGCAACAACTGCAGTAGTCGCAACAGCGACAGCAGAGGTCTGGCGGCAGTGGCAGACGACCTGGGTCGGTGCTGATCGATAGGTCAGAATATGGGGAAGGTCAGGGGGTCTGGTGTGGATGCTGTCGGTGCAATTTAGTGGTTGAGGGAGGTCGGGAAAGGGGGTCATCGGGTTGGGTAGTCGGTTTGATGATGGTGAAGGGGATGGTGATGATCGAGGAGGTCCGGCGGGTGCAGACGGGCTGTGGTGGTGGTCCGACGTTAAGGGGGAAGTGCAGGCGGGTGAGGTACTGTGGAGGTGGCGGCCTGAGGTGGTGGTGGTGCCGTCCGGTCGGGGTAGGGAGAAGGGGTGCTCGGGTGAAGGTGAATCTAGGTTTTGGCTAGGGTTTATGTTTCTAGGGTTTCAATATTGAAAATGTATATTTATATAGGAGGGGATATATGGGCTAACCTCAGGGTTTGGGCCAGTCTGGACTCCTTGGGATGGGGCTGGTCCACATAAAAGGGTGTACATGGGCTTGGTTAGGTCTTGCTTTGGGTGAAATTGCCTCTAATTTAATGTAATTAAAAATAATGCGCATGGCGTTCTTTAATGAATTGAAGACACCTGAAACTAAAATTGGGTGGGACACTAGTGTCATGGGCGTAGCAGACTCAGGATAGATAAATATAGTAATTTGGGTTATATGGAATTGGGTTGTGTTTGTGCCTCAAATTCAAATGGGAATGGCCAATTATGAGAATTTTGGGTTTATTGAAATTATTCATGGACGTTTGTAACGAATATTGTGCAGCTAAAATAAAGCACAATATTGAGTATTTAAAAGTTACACAAGGGTCATATGGGTAGTCTGGCATGTCTAGGAAATGAGTATGAACTTGGTTTGAAGGTAACTACTAGTGTAGCGCTCCAAACATCGAAACAACGGTGAGATGTAATAAGTCACATAATTGTTGTACATTAATATTAATTTTGTCCAATTTAATCCTAGTCCTTCAATCTAAATTAATTAAATCCTAAATTGGTCGAGGGGATTTACAGATTCGATTATAGAGATCTTGCCGGAGGGTGCTAAGTTGCCTAAAGACTTCTACCGATCTAAGAGTATGGTAAGATCGCTCTGGATGGGATACAAGAAAATTGATACATGTCACAACGGGTGCATTTTGTACTACAAAGATGACAAGGATGAAGACGCGTACAGATTCTATGGTGCTGATCGCTACAAGGCCACTGATAGAGGAATATCTTTTGGTGCAAGAAAGCCTATCGATCCGATGCACTACTTGCCTTCGACGTCGTGGTAGCAGAGGTTATTTTTGGTGAATGAGACTGCAGAAAACATGATTTGGCACAGGCGAAAACAGATCGAATGAGTATTGTATCATCCATCTGATGGAGAAGCATGGAAGCACTTTGATCGAGAGTATTTAAATTTTGCTTCGGATCCGCGTAATATCATATTGGGGCTCTCCTCCGACGGTTTTACCCTGTTAGAGTTATTTTATTTTGTTATTTATCATATGAGGGTATAATAGTAATTATGGGTGTATTGCATACCAATATAAATAGACATGAGATGCAACCTAGGGTTTAAGGCCCTTACAATCTCCTTTCTCATATTCTCTCTTCTCCTACTTTCCCTTCTCCTCTCCATCTCCAAACTTCACTTGGTATCAGAGTATATATTTATAAGTACTATATATCCCATTTACGACAGGGCCGATCGAATTTTTCATGATTCGCCTACTTTTTATCTACTTTTCATGATTCGCCGTTCCAAAATTTTTTTGGCTGTTTTTTGTCTACTTTTCATGATTCGCCGTTCGTTGTTCTTTGTTCGTTGTTCGTGGTCGTTCGTGGTTTGTTTATGAGATCTAGGGTTTCTACAGATCTTCGTTGGTTATTCGTCGTCGGTTGAGGTTCGTTGTGAGATCTAGGGTTTCAAAGATCTCGTCTTTCTGTTGCATTTGCAAGTATGGTGGGGACCGAATCTTCTAGCAAAATTAATAGTGGTGATGGTAGCGGAGGTGGTTCTCCTTTTACTGTTATTCATAATAATGAATTAGGAAAGTCGATTACACCGGTAAAACTCAATGGTGCGAACTACCTTGCCTGGTCCAAGTTTATCAAAGTGGTGTTAAGGGCTAAGAATAAGTTAATGTTTTTAATGGAAGAACCCTTACCTGAAACTTCTACTGAGTATAAAGATTGGATGAGTGTAGATGCATACGTTATGTCGTGGTTGTGGCATAGTATGGAACCACATATCGCTGCTAATGTTCAATGGTGTGAATCAAGCAAACAGATTTGGGCATCTCTGTCACTACCACATTCCGAAAACAGGGGTATTTTCGACTTTTTCCAATATTTAATATTATTGTAGTTATAATTAAATTATTGCATGATAGTATTTAATTTAATAATTATGTGATGTGTAATTAAATATAATTATATGCAGTGTTTATTTATTTTATTTTTAGCCTAGCAGACTTGACCTAGAAGCCAGTAGATGAGCACATGTCCGAATTATGGAATTTTGTATCTAATTGTTTAATTTAGATTTATTTATTGGAGGTGTAATTAATTACTGTATTTTATTTAATATTTTTGCGCATTGCCTTTGCTTCGATATTTGGAGCACTATCCAGACTTTTGTCTTCCAACAAATTTCACAATCTTGCCCTAGACATGCCCGCCTTCATTTCTGCTATTTTTGCAACTCATAATTATGCTCCCTGTGCATTGTTTCTAGCCGCACAAAAATCGTCGCGGACGTTTATTTTAAAACTCCTATTTTGTATCGTTGTGCGTTCCAATCGAAAATTGGAGGCCATCTTGACCTATTTTTCGTGCGGCCCAAATTAGGGTAATATTCTGTTCTGAGTCTTCTTCAATATTGGTATTGATGACTTGATCTGATTTTGGCCCCAAGTACTCCAAATTAATTGTTGAACACAACTTGCATTTATTTCTATTTAATTTAAGGATACCATTTTATCTGATTCTGAAATTCCAAATTAATTCCAGTGCCCTGCAAATTCAGCCCATACCCATCTTACAGTGCCCCCTGACCCTACAAAATACCGGACACCGAATCGCCCGCCCAATTTTCGTCATTTCATGTGTTTGTGCAATTTCCCAAATTTAAGGGGGTTAAATTACAAATTGGCATTTTGTGCCAACACCCAATTATTTTAACCAATGAGGAATCCTAAATATTTAATTAAACCTCACCCTAAATCCCCCATGAATTATTTCTCTTGACAAATCTGGACCACCCATTTAATTGGGTGCATCCTCACCATTAGATTCACAAACCCTCATCCTATTTAATGTCATGTCACCCTCAAACCCTAATCCCTAGACAACCTAGGTTTTCCCCCACCTCACAAGCCCCTCTCTCATACGTAGGATAATTCTTCTCCCTTCTTCTTCTCTTTTCTTCTTCTTCTTCCTTTCTTCTTCTCCTTCTTTGTTTTTTTGAAATTCAAATTCAAATAAATAAGGGGGGGAGTACTGTTCATCAACTCCCCAATTACTGTGCATCAGGCGGTCCCTGCCCTTTCCGGCGGGCTGGCCAGCCGCTGCCCGAGCGTCCGGCGGCTGCACCCGAGCCCGGCGGCTCCCCGCGGCGACGGAACCCGACCGGGCGGCGCTGCTGTGCGCGACCGGCGGCCACTGCAGCCAGCTTCCCATCTCCCTCCGCCTTGCTGCGGCTGTGCTCTCCATCCTCCTCCTTCTGATCGGTCCGGCGCTGTCTCCGGTCCGGCGAGCGCTGTCAGCCTGCTGCTCAGCCGCTGCCGCCTCGACTCCAGCCCGGCGAGCGGCCGAGCCCGACCCGAGCAACCCCCTCGGCCTCTGCTCCTTCAACTCAGTCCGGCCACCCCATCCTCCCTCCGGCGGCCGGCCGGCAGCCCCCTTTCACTGTAAGCCCTTTCTCCTCTCCCTCTTTCTTCTATATATATGTATATATATATCTAAATGTATATATAACTTAGGTATATGTTAATGTATAGATAACTAATATAAATGTAATTGTATATATATAATAAATAAATGTGTATGTTAATCTGTGTATATAATTTAATATATATGTATATGTATATTTAATCAATGTATGTAATGTATAGTATTTTAATTAATGCTTAAGATACATGAATATGAATAGCATTTATTTAATTAATATTTAAACATAATGTATAGTATATATAAAATATATGTATGGATATAATAATTATTTAAATTATGTTAATACATAAATAATGTATTGGTATATAATGAAAAGTGTATAATATAATTGATAAATGTATATACATGTATTTCATTTATCTACTTAGCGTATTTCAAAACATATATAAATTGGTATGTATAGTGTATTATATATATGTATATAATTAGTTTATATATATGTATAAGTATATATATTTTGTATATGTATAGTATATATAATGTATATATTTAAAATATGAATATGTATAGTAATTATTTTTATTAAGTTTATATATATATACAAGTATCACTTATTTTTAAAGGTATATATTGTAGGTATTTAACCAAGGTGTATGCATTAAATTTAACTGGTATAAAGGTATGTATATTCTTATGTGTATAATTATTTTTGACATATATATATGTATATATATATTTTGTATAAACCCTTAGCACATTTTTATAATATATACATATATATTTTGTATATGTATTTAATTTGAGATATGTTGTATGTACCTACAGGTATTAGTTTTATTTAAAGTGTATATATTTTACTTATATCTATTATTGTAATTAAGAGATATTGATATATATATGTAGTTGGCCTATCTAGTAGATGACCCCTACCGTACCTAGCGTAGCCCTAAGGCCAGTGTATTTCTATTGTGTGTTAGTATAGCCCCTGATACAAATGTCATATTGTGATGTGTTTATAGGACTGTTGGTTTACCCAGGGGATACTCTGGAACAGGACATCCATAAATACCAGCTAAGGACCCAAGGCAAGTACATTCTCTGATAATTTTCAATTCTTGATAATTGCTATAAGTTCAATGATCTTGAAATGTTACAACTGAATCTTTGACACTGTGCTACACGGACTAGTATAGCTTGGATTTGCAGTCATGAGATGTTACCTTGATTATCGTATTGACATTGTACACGATATGTATATTAGACATCGTACATGATAGACTTGACTTGCTCGTGTATCGTGACGTGTCATGGTTGGATCCACAGTACTAGTTGGGGGCGGGGAAGTAGTTAGTAAGAAATGTGATCATAACCTCTTATTGTAGTATAGAAAATTGTAAGTGTTAATCATGCTCTTCACCCATGATTAGCCAGGCCCTGTAGCTCTTGTACATGTTCCCAAGCCGATCACATTTTGAAACTACTATTTCAAACACTTAGAATAGATTACAGTTCCCTATTTTAAATCATATACTACATCACCCGTATATGATACTGTTCCTTGTTCTTTATTTCCATACATGCACTGACTGTTTCATAATTGCCTATTGCCTGTCTCTTTACATTGCCTGTCTCTCTTAAATTGCGAATTCAATTATTTCACTGTCTTCTCAGTAGCTAGCATGACATGTTTTATTGTATTATAGACATTATCAATTAATGGAACTGTTATTTGAGATTGTGCTTTGCTCCTTCCTGACTGGAAATATTTTTCCAGACTATGCCTTAGAGGACCGCTGTCCGACACTTATGGTGAGTAGCTGCAGACTTGATAGTAGTTGTGATTCCAGGAGGTCTAGCTGGAAATTACTATTTTTAGTTAGTTCTTTTAACAGTCTATTTGGTACCGGATTTGTCTCCGGCATTTTGATGATTCTTGGATATTGTTGAGTTAAAATATTACTTGTGGACTTGTGTTGTGTTAATTTTAATTTCTGTTTCAAAATCTTATCGTGCTGTAATCCTGTGATTGAGTATATGTTCATCTTATTTGTGTCATCCGTGCCTCCTAATGGAGATTGGATGCTTGCGTGACATTAGTTAGATAGTATCAAGACCTTGACAGCGTTCTACCGCCGATGCTGCGGCGTAGGCTGGACGTACCCACGCACTCGTGCCCCTAAACCGGGTGCGGGTCGTGACACGTTTTTAGTGGTAGCCCATGCAGGTCAGACTTCGCGAGTTGTGCGACGTCGTAGTAGTGTGACATCCCTGTTATACTACTGCGTGCCTGCTATAGGACATAGGACATAGGATACTAGGACGAGAGCAAATACTCAATCACAATTCCTTGAGAGATTCCTGGGATGACCCCTGAGAATCTTGTTAAAACTTCCAATTTAAAATCATTCCCTTGTTCTGTCCATTCTCACTTATTAATGTTGAATTGCTTGTTGTTATTGATTAGGTATTAAATTAGGATTTTTGCTTCATTATAGAGTTGATTTCGTATTAAGATGAATTTATAGACTGATTTATGGTATTATTTGATGATGCCCGTCAATGAGGACAGTGAAAATGATTAACATTAGAGCTATTGGACTACAGAAGGTGGATTTAAAATTTTTTAATTGAAGATTGAAAATGAATTTCAAATTTTAGGATTCTGAGAAGATTGAGATTGTTATAAAAATTTCATTTTGAAGATTTCAATGAATTGCAAAAACTTTGAAATTGAGGAGTTGAAATATGGTTATTAAAATTTATTTTGAGGATTCAGATTCGATTCAATAAACCTAGACAAGTCTGTAAGGATTTTGTGTGATTAAGTTTTATTTCAGTATTTAAATAAATAACCTTGAGGAAAGTGTATGCAAATTACTTTAAATTTTATTCGAGGAGTTATTTTGGGGAATTTTATTGAGGATAAGATCTTATAGTGAGAGAGATATATTAGTATATAAGTAGATAAGATGTGTAAGGATATGTTGGCTTGAGCATGATTGAGATCTCACTGTCAACTGGCTTGGGTGTTCAACTAGGATTGTATTAGAGAGAGAGCAGTAGTTAGTAGGGTGTGTTGCAACTGTTATGCACTTGAGTGATAAGGATAACTAGTATCAACGGTTGTAGTAGGAAAGGAAGCTAGCAGTGAGTGTGCTTGTGATAGAACTGTGATCCCTAGGGGATAGAGGTATCAGACCATGGATGCATCTTTGACCCGTGCAATCACAACTAGGATTTATTTCCAAGCTATCTATCTATCTTGAATGTTGCTTCTTTAGAACTATACTGTCCTTCCTTGATGATATCGCATTTTTGCCTAAATTAATTCTTTGGGATCTGTCTTCAGGATGTCGCCGCAGACAAGGTCTATGAGAGCGGGAACATCAGCTTTAGAGGGGCCTGCCACCTCTCTACCTGAGGGACAGACAACCGTAGTTCCTCCTACATCTCCGATGCATGTGGGAGTTTCTGCACCTATCGGGGATCCTCCTCCTCCACCTGTCCAGAGGATTGCCGCAGCTGTGACGGACAACCTTCCTCCTCCATCAACTCCGATTCCCGGAGGTTTGCCCATTGACGGAACGCAGATGTTTACCTTGATCCAGGGCATGGTAGATGCCCAGAGAGTGACGGCAGACGCTCAGCGAGTTCAAGCTGAGGCTCAGAGGGTGCAAGCAGAAGCGTACCAGGCACAAACTGAGCTGATGAAAGAAAACATGGAGAATGCTCATCAAGTGACTCTCCAAGCTTTGGAGAGAGTAGCACAGTACCAGCAGTTTCCTGGCCAGCAACAGCAGAGATCAGGCACTATAGTGGATTTCAAAAGGATGATGCCTCGAGAGTTCAAAGGCACCGAAGGGATACTCTACGCTGACGACTGGCTAGAGGATATAGAGAGAAGCCTACGATTGACCCAGATTCCGGAGAACTTGAAGATAGAAGCCGCTGGCAGTCAGATGTTCGATATCGCACTCACGTGGTATCGCACGGAGCCAAGAATTACTACACAAGGACTTACTTGGGAGACCTTCAAGGAGCTCTTCAAGGAGAAGTTCTTTCCCGACGTGGCATTGGGAACCTTGGAAAGTCAGTTTCATGACTTAGTTCAAGGAAACATGTCGGTCGACGAGTACGCTGCAGAATTCTGTAGATTGAGCCGTTTTGCATCGTCTATGATTCGAGACCCAGAAGATCGAGCCCGGAAATTTAGAAAGGGACTGACAAGAGAGATTAGGTCACGCACTTCTGGTCGTCGTACCGCTACCTTTGAGGCTATCTTGATGGATGCTCAGATTGCAGAAGAGGATCTGGACCTCAGGCCTAAGAGGAGTCACAATACTTTTGGAGAAACGAATGGTAGCCCAGGACCAGCCAAGCATCCCCGTATTCAGCACCAACAGCAGTACCAAGTACCATTTCATAGTCAGCAACAACCATGGACTTTTCAGCATCCACCGCAGTACCTAGCACCAGTTCCTATCCAGCAACATCCATGGGAGTATCAGTATCAACAACAGTACCAGGCACCAGTCCGTGTTCAGCAGGATCAACAGCAGCCTCCAAGAGAGACACAACGGACTTGTCATTTCTGTAAGAAGCTAGGTCACCTTTGGGAGAGCTGTAGAACGAGGCTAGGACTTTGTTTGCACTGCGGCACTGCGGGACATCGAGTAAGGGACTGTCTTCTAGCCCCTTATCTTCCCAGCCCACGCGCAGCTTCAGATTATAGAGATCCAGTTAGGCTACCTGTGGAACCGTATATTGCTCAGCACCCGCAAAGGGAACCACCCCAGCAGGGCGGGCATTTGCGATGACGGTCGAGGAGACCGATACTGCAGGTAATGTGTTAGCAGTTTCTGCCCTTTCCTTCATTCTGTTCCTATCTATTTGATTGATTGATTGATTCCTTAATACAAGTTGTATGCATGATTTTCTTGTTAGAATGTAGTTAGTAGTACCCCTGATGCATAGACTGCAACACCATAACAAATGAGACCATCACCATGTATGTTCCCCCTAGATTGTATGTGGTATGACTATAGATAGAATTTTCTTAGACCGTGATTATTGGTGTTGACTGTAGTGAAGATTCATGAAAGAGCTATGACTTGACAAGAGGAACAAGATGATTAAAATTTGAGGATAATTATTGATTTAAATAAATGGTTAAGAAATTAACATTGCATAATTGGTGGTTTATTAATTCCAGGAAAGATTATGACATGTTTAAGTTGGTTATTAAATTGGAAATTTTGGGAGATTTATCAATGTATTTATTTAATTGCAAGTTATGAAATTTAGAACTTTATATTTGGATGTCACATTTGGAGAATCCTTAAATATCATATTGTTGAGTAATTTGAGGAGTGGATATTAAATTCCGAGTATTGAATTAGTAACTAAAAATTTCAGGAAATTTTTGATAAATGGACTTTGATTTTATTTCGAGGATTTTCAGGTTATGCAATAATTTTAAAATTTTGAATTGTGAAAGGACCTTGTGGATTATTCGTGGTTAATGGATTTAAATGTGAGGGAATAAAAATGTGTATGAATAAACTCTACTTTGAGGATTTTAATTTCGAGGACGAAATTCTTTTAAGGTGGGTAGACTTGTCACTACCACATTCCGAAAACAGGGGTATTTTCGACTTTTTCCAATATTTAATATTATTGTAGTTATAATTAAATTATTGCATGATAGTATTTAATTTAATAATTATGTGATGTGTAATTAAATATAATTATATGCAGTGTTTATTTATTTTATTTTTAGCCTAGCAGACTTGACCTAGAAGCCAGTAGATGAGCACATGTCCGAATTATGGAATTTTGTATCTAATTGTTTAATTTAGATTTATTTATTGGAGGTGTAATTAATTACTGTATTTTATTTAATATTTTTGCGCATTGCCTTTGCTTCGATATTTGGAGCACTATCCAGACTTTTGTCTTCCAACAAATTTCACAATCTTGCCCTAGACATGCCCGCCTTCATTTCTGCTATTTTTGTAACTCATAATTATGCTCCCTGTGCATTGTTTCTAGCCGCACAAAAATCGTCGCGGACGTTTATTTTAAAACTCCTATTTTGTATCGTTGTGCGTTCCAATCGAAAATTGGAGGCCATCTTGACCTATTTTTCGTGCGGCCCAAATTAGGGTAATATTCTGTTCTGAGTCTTCTTCAATATTGGTATTGATGACTTGATCTGATTTTGGCCCCAAGTACTCCAAATTAATTGTTGAACACAACTTGCATTTATTTCTATTTAATTTGAGGATACCATTTTATCTGATTCTGAAATTCCAAATTAATTCCAGTGCCCTGCAAATTCAGCCCATACCCATCTTACAGTGCCCCCTGACCCTACAAAATACCGGACACCGAATCGCCCGCCCAATTTTCGTCATTTCATGTGTTTGTGCAATTTCCCAAATTTAAGGGGGTTAAATTGCAAATTGGCATTTTGTGCCAACACCCAATTATTTTAACCAATGAGGAATCCTAAATATTTAATTAAACCTCACCCTAAATCCCCCATGAATTATTTCTCTTGACAAATCTGGACCACCCATTTAATTGGGTGCATCCTCACCATTAGATTCACAAACCCTCATCCTATTTAATGTCATGTCACCCTCAAACCCTAATCCCTAGACAACCTAGGTTTTCCCCCACCTCACAAGCCCCTCTCTCATACGTAGGATAATTCTTCTCCCTTCTTCTTCTCTTTTCTTCTTCTTCTTCCTTTCTTCTTCTCCTTCTTTGTTTTTTTGAAATTCAAATTCAAATAAATAAGGGGGGAGTACTGTTCATCAACTCCCCAATTACTGTGCATCAGGCGGTCCCTGCCCTTTCCGGCGGGCTGGCCAGCCGCTGCCCGTTCGTCCGGCGGCTGCACCCGAGCCCGGCGGCTCCCCGCGGCGACGGAACCCGACCGGGCGACGCTGCTGTGCGCGACCGGCGGCCACTGCAGCCAGCTTCCCATCTCCCTCCGCCTTGCTGCGGCTGTGCTCTCCATCCTCCTCCTTCTGATCGGTCCGGCGCTGTCTCCGGTCCGGCGAGCACTGTCAGCCTGCTGCTCAGCCGCTGCCGCCTCGACTCCAGCCCGGCGAGCGGCCGAGCCCGACCCGAGCAACCCCCTCGGCCTCTACTCCTTCAACTCAGTCCGGCCACCCCATCCTCCCTCCGGCGGCCGGCCGGCAGCCCCCTTTCACTGTAAGCCCTTTCTCCTCTCCCTCTTTCTTCTATATATATGTATATATATATCTAAATGTATATATAACTTAGGTATATGTTAATGTATAGATAACTAATATAAATGTAATTGTATATATATAATAAATAAATGTGTATGTTAATCTGTATATATAATTTAATATATATGTATATGTATATTTAATCAATGTATGTAATGTATAGTATTTTAATTAATGCTTAAGATACATGAATATGAATAGCATTTATTTAATTAATATTTAAACATAATGTATAGTATATATAAAATATATGTATGGATATAATAATTATTTAAATTATGTTAATACATAAATAATGTATTGGTATATAATGAAAAGTGTATAATATAATTGATAAATGTATATACATGTATTTCATTTATCTACTTAGCGTATTTCAAAACATATATAAATTGGTATGTATAGTGTATTATATATATGTATATAATTAGTGTATATATATGTATAAGTATATATATTTTGTATATGTATAGTATATATAATGTATATATTTAAAATATGAATATGTATAGTAATTATTTTTATTAAGTTTATATATATATACAAGTATCACTTATTTTTAAAGGTATATATTGTAGGTATTTAACCAAGGTGTATGCATTAAATTTAACTGGTATAAAGGTATGTATATTCTTATGTGTATAATTATTTTTGACATATATATATGTATATATATATTTTGTATAAACCCTTAGCACATTTTTATAATATATACATATATATTTTGTATATGTATTTAATTTGAGATATGTTGTATGTACCTACAGGTATTAGTTTTATTTAAAGTGTATATGTTTTACTTATATCTATTATTGTAATTAAGAGATATTGATATATATATGTAGTTGGCCTATCTAGTAGATGACCCCTACCGTACCTAGCGTAGCCCTAAGGCCAGTGTATTTCTATTGTGTGTTAGTATAGCCCCTGATACAAATGTCATATTGTGATGTGTTTATAGGACTGTTGGTTTACCCAGGGGATACTCTGGAACAGGACATCCATAAATACCAGCTAAGGACCCAAGGCAAGTACATTCTCTGATAATTTCCAATTCTTGATAATTGCTATAAGTTCAATGATCTTGAAATGTTACAACTGAATCTTTGACACTGTGCTACACGGACTAGTATAGCTTGGATTTGCAGTCATGAGATGTTACCTTGATTATCGTATTGACATTGTACACGACATGTATATTAGACATCGTACATGATAGACTTGACTTGCTCGTGTATCGTGACGTGTCATGGTTGGATCCACAGTACTAGTTGGGGGCGGGGAAGTAGTTAGTAAGAAATGTGATCATAACCTCTTATTGTAGTATAGAAAATTGTAAGTGTTAATCATGCTCTTCACCCATGATTAGCCAGGCCCTGTAGCTCTTGTACATGTTCCCAAGCCGATCACATTTTGAAACTACTATTTCAAACACTTAGAATAGATTACAGTTCCCTATTTTAAATCATATACTACATCACCCGTATATGATACTGTTCCTTGTTCTTTATTTCCATACATGCACTGACTGTTTCATAATTGCCTATTGCCTGTCTCTTTACATTGCCTGTCTCTCTTAAATTGCGAATTCAATTATTTCACTGTCTTCTCAGTAGCTAGCATGACATGTTTTATTGTATTATAGACATTATCAATTAATGGAACTGTTATTTGAGATTGTGCTTTGCTCCTTCCTGACTGGAAATATTTTTCCAGACTATGCCTTAGAGGACCGCTGTCCGACACTTATGGTGAGTAGCTGCAGACTTGATAGTAGTTGTGATTCCAGGAGGTCTAGCTGGAAATTACTATTTTTAGTTAGTTCTTTTAACAGTCTATTTGGTACCGGATTTGTCTCCGGCATTTTGATGATTCTTGGATATTGTTGAGTTAAAATATTACTTGTGGACTTGTGTTGTGTTAATTTTAATTTCTGTTTCGAAATCTTATCGTGCTGTAATCCTGTAATTGAGTATATGTTCATCTTATTTGTGTCATCCGTGCCTCCTAATGGAGATTGGATGCTTGCGTGACATTAGTTAGATAGTATCAAGACCTTGACAGCATTCTACCGCCGATGCTGCGGCGTAGGCTGGACGTACCCACGCACTCGTGCCCCTAAACCGGGTGCGGGTCGTGACAATCTCTGAAAGAATCATATTTATAGAAGCAAAACGTTGCCCGTATCTATGAGTTGTACGAGTTATTGTTTAATACAAAGCAAAATAGGAAGCCTGTGAATGAATATCTGGCTTCAAAGAAGGCTTTGTGGGAGGAACTGCTTCAATTTTATCCTGTTACTACTGATTTGAAGGAAGCTCACAGACAGAAAGAAGAGTTTCATGTTTTACTTAACCTAGCCGGCTTGGATCCTGTGCTCGAACCTTATAAAGCTTAAATCCTTGCTGGAGAGCAGTTACCTACGGTGGCAGATATTTTCTCCCGTCTCAATCATTCCTTTCTGGGACAGAGTTCTGTGGTGCCGAGTACTGACTCTTCTGTCCTAGTTTCTAGTGTTGTTGGTCGTAGTGGTGGACGTGGCGGTAGAGATGGTGGTCATAGTTTTGGTCGAGGAGGAGGCCGTGGTGGTAGAGACAATAGTCGTGGTGGTGGCCGTGGTCAACCACGAAAGTATAACTATTATGGAATGCTCGATCATGTAGAAGACTACTGTTGGGACAAGTGGGCAAACCAGAATATGCACATCAAGTGCATGCTGAAAATATGCAGTCCCAGGTCACCACTTTTGCTCCCAGGGATGATTCTTCGGGTTTCAATCAGACTTCAACGTCTGATACCTCATCTCCATTTTAACAGATCCTCAAGAAGTTGAACGTGCTTGCTAGTACCACCTCCCAACCTACTGCAACCATGGCACATATAGGTAATCCTACTTTTGTGGAAATCCAGTCATCATCCACCTCTTGGGTCATCGACTCAGGAGCAAGCTCTCATATGTCTGATATAACATCTATCTTTCATAATCGTAGTTCCATGAAACATAATATTATCTTGGCTGATGGGTCTACTCGTCCTGTGCTTGGAAAAGATGTCATTCACCCTACTCAATCACTATCATTATTTGATTTATTATATGTGCCTAATTTTTTTATTTAATTTGTTATCTGTGAGCTAGTTAACCAAATCTCTTCAATGTTCTATGATATTTTCTCCCAATTCGAGTGTTTTTCAGGACCTCAGGACGAAGAAGATGATTGGTTCGGGGCATAAAAAAGATGGACTGTATTACTTGGATCTACCTGGAAAAGCCTTCACTTCTGTTTCTACTTCTCCATTGCAGTGGCACTATCGTTTGGGGCATACGTCTTTGGCTAAGTTGGGTCAAGTTGTTCCTAGTTTGAGTCATGTTTCTAGTCTTGAATGTGAGGCTTGTCAGTTAGGCAAGCATCACCGTAGTTTCTTTCCTCGTCGTAGTGAGAGTCGTCAATTAGAGTCTTTTGATCTTGTTCATTCTGATATTTGGGATCCGTCTAGAGTCAAAAGTCTGAAAAGATTTCAGTATTTTGTTATTTTTATTAATGATTATTCCAAAATGACTTGGTGTTATTTAATGAAAGAAAGATCTGAGTTTCCAAATGTGTTATCTGTCTTTTATAATGAAGTCTATGTTCAGTTTAATAAACGTATCAAAATTCTATATTTTGATAACGCTTTGGAGTATACTCAATCTTCTGTGAACAGTTTCTATGTTGATCGTGGTATAATTTATCAAACCAGTTATGTCCACACCTCTCAACAAAATGGTATAGCCGAACGCAAACGTTGACATATTTTAGATGTGGCTCGAACTCTCATATTCAATATGCATATCCCTAAACAGTATTGGGCATATGCCGTTCTTCATGCATGTTATCTTATTAATCGCAAGCCATCATCTATATTAAATAACAAAGTTCTATTTACCATATTACATACAGATGTCGCACCCTTTTCCTTATCTCCTCGAGTGTTTGGCTGTGTCACTTTTATTCATAACTTGGAACCTAATCAAGATAAGTTGGCTCCTAGATCTCTGAAGTATATCTTTTTTGGTTATCCTCGTACTCAAAAAGGTTATCGTTGTTACAGTCCACAGTCACGCAAATATTATGTCAGTGCAGATGTTACATTCTTTGAGTCTACCCCTTTCTTTCCTTTAGGAGACCGTTGTATTCCTTTTACAACAGATTTGATATCTTCTATACCACCTTCGGTCATTCCTGAATCAATTTCTGTCTCCATTCCCTATTTACAGGTTTATCAGAGATCCAAGGACAGGCCAGTAGTTCTACAAAATTCAGCCTTCAACCAATCATCTTTCGTGCCTGAGGTTTCTGCTCCCATCACCACAGATCCAGATGATCTTCCTATTGCTCTCAGAAAAAGACAACGCCTTTGTACCATAAAGAATAAGCATCCTATTTTTAACTATATTTTATTACACCGTACTTCATCATCTTTTCATGTATTTGTTGTTTCATTGTCTTCTACTTTTATTCCCAAAACTTACAAGCAGGCTATGTCATCTTCTGGTTGAAAAAGTACAATGGATGAGGAGATGTATGCTTTATATCAAAATCAGACTTGGGAGCTTACATCACTTCCTGTTGGAAAACAAACAGTGGGTTGTAAATGGGTGTACATTGTTAAATATTACCCCGATGGTTCTGTTGAGCGCCTCAAGGCACGGTTGGTTGCCAAAGGGTATACTCAAACATATGGCATAGATTATATGGAGACTTTCTCTCCAGTGGCTCGGCTGAATTCAGTTCGGATTTTTATTTCTGTGGCGGTTAATCACCAATGGCCTATATATCAGCTGGACATAAAGAATGCTTTCTTGCATGGTGACTTACAGGAGGAGGTTTACATGGATCAACCACCGGGATATGTTATAGCAGGAAATAAAAGACTCGTATGTCGATTGAAGAAAGCATTATATGGACTGAAACAGTCACCTCGTGCTTGGTTTGACAAGTTCAGTTCAGTTCTCATTCAGTATGGCTTTCGGCGTACCACATCAGATCATTCAGTATTTTGCCATTCTTCCTCAGCAGGTATTATCGTATTGTTTTTTTATGTTGATGATATCATTATATCTGGGAGTGATCATGCTGGAATTATGGACTTGAAGGCCTACCTTAGTCGTCAGTTTTATACTAAGAATTTGGGTCTTCTTCGATATTTTCTTGGAATCAAGGTTGCTCGATCTAAGAAAGGTGTGTATCTGTCACAACGCAAGTATGTTCTAGACTTGCTCTCTGAGACCGGAATATTGGAGTGTCGGCCAGTTGAGACTCCTATGGATTATCATGACAAGCTTGATGCTGACAGGGGAGAGTTATTTGAGGATGTTGGATGTTATAGACGTTTGGTTGGCAAACTTATATATCTTACTGTTACTCGACCAGACATTACATATGCAGTTGGAGTAGTTGGTCAGTTTATGCATGCCCCTCGGCAATCACATTGGGAGGCTATCTCTCGCATTCTTCGATACTTGAAGGGTGCACCTGGAAAGGGTTTGTTGTACAAACCTTCCCAGTTGCTTACGGTGACTGGATTCAGTAATGTTGATTGGGCAGACAGTCGCAGTGATAGGAGGTCTACTTCTGGCTATTGTACGTTTGTGGGTGGAAATCTTGTCACGTGGCATAGTAAGAAGCAGAATATTATGGCTCATTCTAGTGCAGAGGCCGAGTACCGTACGATGGCTCATACAGCTTCTAAGATGATGTAGGTGCAGTCTCTTCTTCATGAAATGGGAATTATGATTCCTATTTCGATGGAGATGTATTATGATAATCAGTCAGCAATGTTTATCATAAGTAATCCGGTGTTTCATGAGCGCACGAAGCATATCAAGATGGATTGTCATTTTGTTCGTAATTTGTTGCTGAAGAAACAGATTGTCACTCCTTATGTTCGGTCAGAGGATCAATTAGGTGATATCCTTACCAAGCCACTTGCTCGTGGTCCATTTTCTGATTTATGTAGCAAGCTAGGCATGTCTGATCTATGTGCTCCTGTTTGAGGGAGGGTGTTAGAGTTATTTTATTTTGTTATTTATCATATACGGGTATAATAGTAATTGTGGGTGTATTGCATATCCATATAAATAGATATGAGATGCAATCTAGGGTTTAAGGCCCTTGCAATCTCCTTTTTCATATTCTCTCTTCTCCTACTTTCCCTTCTCCTCTCCATCTCCAAATTTCACTTACGCCATTCGAACTTTTAGGCTCCTAGTTTTCGTGTTGGCCTGTGATCGTCACTCCGTATAATCTATCGCCTTGGATGTACATGAAGACTCTGCATATGTTCCTAACCGTTATTATCCCGGGTCCAAATAATCCGTAGAGAAACTTCGATGCGTATTTACAACTGTTGATGGATAAGTTAAATTAACTGTGGGAAGTAGGTGTCAACACGTATGATATTTCTAGAAAGTAGAATTTTTAGATGAGGGCATCACTTATGTGGACCATCAATAACTTTCTAGCCTATAGAATATTATCGGGATGGAGCAATCATGGTCTTCTCTCATATCTGTAATGCATGGACCGCACTAAGGCTTTCCATTTGAAATACGGAGGCAAATCGTGCTTCTTCGATTGTCATCGGCAATTTTTGCCGAAGGATCATCCATACCGAAGGAACATGAATGCTTTTCGTGCCGGCGTTGTGGAGAAGGCTAATCCACCACCAAGGTGGCCCGGATACACGATATAGAAAGAGATAAAAGATTTAAAAAGTGCTATTGAAGAGCCTGTTAAGGGGTACAAGTGTGACAGATTTGGTCGCAATTATAATTGGACGAAGAGGAGTATATTATGGGATCTGCCATATTGGAGCACCAATCTGATCAGACATAACCTTGATATCATTCATATCGAGAAGAATATGTTTGATAATATAATTAATACTGTAATGGACATAAATGAGAAGATGAAAGACAATCGAAAGGCCAGGTTGGACTTGCAAAAAATATGTAGACGTCCTGCGTCGCATTTGATAGAGGAGGGGAATGTAAAGTTAAAGAAGCCTAAGTTAATTTTCTCACTGGAGAAGGAGAATAAAGGGAGACTTTGTAGGTGGATTCAGGGTCTAAAATTTCCAAACGGGTACGTGTCGAACTTGAGAAGATGAGTCTACCTCAAGGAGAACAAACTGGCGGGTATGAAGAGCCATGATTGTCACGTATTCATCAAGAGATTAATTCCGATTGTATTTCGAGAATTTTTATTGCAGGTCATTTGGGATCTATTGACAGAGCTCATCATATCTTTCAGAGATCTTTATTCTACTAAGTTGCTCATCGATCGTCTAGAAAAGCAAGAGAAGGACATTGTGGTAATACTGTGCATGCTCGAGAAGGTATTTCCTCCGGGATTCTTCTACTCCATGGAGCATTTGCCAATTCATCTTTCCTATGAAGTATATGTTGGTGGTCTTGTCGGTTATTGATAGACGTACCCGTTCGAACGGCATCTGAATCACCTAAAGAGAAAGATAAAAAAGCAACGCATGAGTTGAGGGCTCTATTTGTGAAGCTTATGTTCTCGAGGAGATTATAAACTTTTGCTCGACGTATTTTAAACATCATGTTGCTACTAATAGAACCATAGCTCTAAAAGATGACGACGGATATCAGAAATCTAATAATGCAATACTGAAAGTATTCAATGCTTCCGGAAAGCCTTTGAGGAAAATAAAGAAGAGATTTTTGAATGACGACAAGCTAAGGGCTGCTTAGTTATATATATTACTTAATTGTGATGAGGATGAAGTAGAGAATCTAGAGGGGTAAGTAATTAATAAGTTCACGTTTACGTTATCTCAATATAATAGTATAAGCTAATATTATGCTTCTAATCAGCGGCTACTTCGTTGTTTTTCAGCACATATAATGATGAGCTGAGGTCGGTTAGACCCTACATAACAGACGAAGAAGTAGAATAAGAAATGAGACGTCATTTTTCTTCTTGGTTGAGTGCATATGTAAGGATCTCAGTAATTACTTTTTCTGTATGCATTTGCACAATAAATAACTTACTATCGCTACTTTGATATTTAGGTCGATCATCTAATAACACCCAAGACTGAATCTATTAGAACTCTAGCCAAGGGAGCAATTACTGCCATCAAAATATGGCCAAATTACTGTGTGAATGGGTTTAAGTTGAAGTCAACAAATGCTCCGATCAGAGACAACTTCCTGGATCTTGATTCCACAAAAAATAGTTGGTTTAAGTTCAAGTCAACAAGTGCTCCAATCACAGATAACTTCCTGGATCTTGATTCCACAAAAATAGTTGTTTGTGTATCAAATATTCGAACTACAAAGACGTCGATCCAGGCAATGATTTCTTTGGAATCATACGAGAGATTATGGAGTTGACATATAATTATGGCATATAACCTACTAAGACCATGATATTCAAGTGTGAATGGTTTGATCCGATTCAAGATCAAGATTAAAAAATTGATAAGCATGGTCTTGTGGATATAAACTGCAAGTGTAGAAGGGGCAATTTGTCCTATCAAGTTAGGCTCAACTCGTGTACTTCACAACTTATCCTAGAAGGGGACAATGAGGTCGGATTAGTAGGCAGTATGTAAGACTAAAGCTAGAAATACCTTTGACGTTGACGAAATAGCTTATCAGGAGGACGAGCTACCTCTTGTAAAAAATATTATAGATGTGGACTCAACGAAAGTTACTCATTATATGACTAATAATATAGAAGAGGTAGAATTATCCGAAGAGGAAGACAAAGATGAAGACAAAGTAGATGAAAGTGAAGATGAGGAGGAAGAGGAAGAGGAGGACGAGTAAGGAGAACAAGATAAATTTTTTGAAGAAGATTAAAAATAAAATAAATCCATTTGGACTTGTGATATGTATTATATTTTGACTGTAGAATGTATTATCCCTTTAGACTTGTGACACTACTAGTTATTTACTGTGCAATTCTATTAATACTGTGAGATATGTATAAAATTTTGACTGTAGAATGTACTATATATCTGTTTATTTTTTCTATCATCATATTTTGTTATCAGGTATGACAGGACGACGCGGAGCGTTCAGCAGATCCCGAGGTAGACAGAGTGATCCTCCGGTACTGCCTATTGTTGGTTCTGGATCCTCGTCGCCGAGTACTCCAGTATATCGACTAGTCACATCTGCGACTGCGATAACGTTACGTGGCAGCACGCCTGGGACGAGTAGTTCCTAGTCTGAGACTACTCCCTCGTCCAGCGTTCCTCCTGATTACGGAACCATAGAGACATATGAGCAGATCGCAGAGGTTGAGCTAACGTCATCCCAGTATCAGCGAGATCCCCCATGCTCACCTCCGGAAGAGACGAGGACAGAGATTTGGGACGACGGTACAAAGTAAGTCAATTAGTTGGTTTATCATCATATATATCGTATATTTCTTTATTCATCATATATTCAATTTTTTATGAATATAATTATCTCTATATAAATATCATCCCTCGTCGGTACAGAGAGGCCTGGGTCACTTTTTGAGGTACAACTATGGTGGTCCTTGGATCAACTACTCTGATGCTCCAGATGAGAGAAAGGCGTTCTGGTTTGCGCACTTCAAGGTAAAAGTATATTTGGGTTTAATATCAATCATCTAATTTATTCATATTGTATAAATTACTAAATTACTTCTTATAGCAAACATATTTTTATCTATCCCACCGGGCCGAGTTGATCGAGCATATATTTTATGCCGTCGCCGCCAAGCTGCTTCGTGATGCTTTGGATGACCAGAAGGTTCATGATTGCAAAGGAAAACCGATCCAAGGTTGGATCACGCCTGAGCAGTGGACTACGATGAGGGCTAGATTCGACGATCCAAGGTACAAGGAAAGGTCTTAGAAGGCCAAGGCGGCTAGGAAGAAGGCATCAAAGTGGTGTGGTGGTTCGATTCCGATGACGAAATATTTTCGTCGTTTGGTATATTTTTTATTTCAGATATATTATTTTAATGCAAGTAAGTTAAAATGGTAGTAGGATAAATTTTTTATTTTAGTACTAAATAATATATTTTTAACAGATACAGAGGGGTAAGAACGCCAACATGGTGACCGTCTTCCTGGCCACCCATCGAAAGGGCGGGAAGCTCATTGATGAGAGGGCCTCGCAGACATATGTTAGTATTACTTTACTTTGTGTTAATTTTAATATAACTTAAGAAATATGCAAATAAATATCTATGTAGTTAGTAATAAGTATCTTAGACATTAGCAATTATCGAGTATCCATACTTTTCTAGGCCGAGTATCTTAGGCTACGTGAGTGGGCGACTTCTTGTGCACCTACAACGGGAGAGGCTGGTATTTCCTCGCAGCCCTCTTCAGCTACGTTAGCTGATGAGCTGTGGGTGACCACCACTGGTGGTCTCAAGAGGGGTACGTACTACGGTATGGGATCCTATGGCACCCTTGTTGCGACGTAGTCCTCTAGGGCCTCCACTGCAAGTGCGTATTCTCCATAGCCCTCGCAGGCATTTGTTCGAGCCAGGAGACCATTGGCTGTCAGATTATGTCTCTTCGTGATGAGTTGCTGCGAAGGATGGAGGAGCATCCCCTGTCCCAGCCACATGCGGACGATGCGACGCTCATCGCACGATTTGATACGCTCGAGCGCAGCGTCATAGAGCTCAGGGATATGACAGCTGATCTTAGAGCATCGATAGAGCACAGCATGACAGAGCTGCAGGCATCACAGCTGTCCATGGGTGAGAGGCTGATGATAATGCAGGATTCAATGGTTCATAGCAGTACGAGGCCGTTATCTACCATGGATTCATACAACCATCGACTAGCAGTGTTGGAGCAGATATGTCCTCCTGGTGTGCCTTCATCGACACTGACTCCACCGACGTCACTGCCTTCTTCATCGACATCAGTGTCGATTTTACGGGAGCAATATGATTTGTTCTTATCCCTGATGTGCGATGGTAGTCATCGTCCCGCAGATCCGCAGTAGTCCTAGTTAGGATAGTTTACTGGTTGTTTGTATTTTGGCCCATGATATTGGGTCATTTATGAATATTATTTATTTTTGAGGCTTTCAGACTTTATTTCTTGCACTCAGTTGTGTGGATATTTATTGCATTATTTACGATAAAATTTTTTTCAGACTCGGTTTATAATTCCATTATTTCTTTTTCTTCAAATTTTATTTTATTATTCATATTAAATGTATGTGAATTTATCGGTGTTGAGTGTTCCACCGAAGGGGTCGGCGAACCCAAGAAATTTAATGGAGGGTTGCTGCGGTTCTATTTATATACTGTAGGAAGATTGGTTTGGAAACTATTTTATATTCTATTTTTTTTTATTTTTCACTAAAAATTGAGCGACGTTTAGAGACGCAAGGAAACGTCGCTAATAGTCGCTGAATTCAATCAGTTTAGCGACGTTCAACGATACTCTACACGTTGCCAATTTCAAAAAATAGTACCGACTATTGCCGACAAGTTTAGCGACTTACAACGACTCCATAAAACGTTGCCAAACGTCAATGATTTCAAAAAATAGTACCGACTCTTACTGACACGTTATGCGTTGCTAAAATTGAGATAACACGTCGCTAAACGTCTCTAAAATTATGACGTATTAACATCGCTAAAATATGTCGCTGTTGCAACGTTTAGCGATATTTTTGTTGTCAGCGACTTGATAAAATGCGACAAACATTAAACGTCGCTAATTACGTCGCTAATTTTTATTAGCGATGTGTTAAACAAATTTAGCGATGTTTTTAAGCGTCGCTAATTTGACTTATTTTGGTAGTGCGATATCTTTGTAGCTCGAGATCTGATTCACAAATAACTATTTTTCATAGAATTAAGATACAAGAAGCTCTCTCATTGGGGCTTTTGTTGACTTGAACCTAAACCCATTCACACAGTAGCTTGGCCAATTTTTGACGACATAAATTGGTCCCTTGGCTAGAGTTCTAATAGACTCATTCTCGAGTGTTGTGTGGGGACGATCGACCTAAATACCAATAAAATAATATTAAGTTCAATATTCTGTTAAATATTGTGCAATTGCATACAAAAAAAGATCCTTATATATGCACTCAACCAAGAAGGAAAATGAAGTCTCATTTCTTGTTCTACTTCTTCATCTGTTATGTTTGGTCTCATCGACCTCACATCTTCATTAAATATGCTAATAAACAATAAAATATCGCCCGATTAGTGTAACAATATTAGCATATAGTATTATATTAAGATGACTTAAACGTTGACGTATTAATTACTTATCCCTCAAGCTTCTCCACTTCATCCTCGTCTCAGTTGAATAATATATACATCTGAGCATCCCTTAGCTCATCGTCATTCAGATATCTCTTCATTATTTTGTCCGAAGGCTTTCCGAAAGCATTGAATACTTTCAATATTGCATTATTAGATTCCTAATATATGTCATTATTTTTTGGAGCTCTTGTTATATTAATAGCAACGTGCGGCTTCAAATACATTGAGAAAAAGCTTGCAATCTCCTCAAGAACATAAGCTTCACAAATAGAACCCTCTACCGTTGCCTTACTTTTTTACCTTTCTCTTTAAGTGGTTCAGTTGACGTTTGAGCGGGTATATCCACCGATAACCGACAGGGCCACCGACACGTGCCTCGTAGGAAATGTCACGACCCGCACCCGGAATTTGGGCATGAGTCGTGGGTACGTCCAGCCTACGCCGCAGCATCGGCGGTGGAACGCTGTCTAGGTCTCAACATATAATATATCCTGACAATAGTCTCAACTCCTCACGGAGGACAATGATAAGATCCACAGTTCTATAATATACTCAATCACAAGCTATAAAAAATAATGGCACGATGGAAATGGAAAAGAGTTCTAATAAAAACAACCACAATAATCCAACTCAAATCCTGGGTCTAAATGACCTCACAAAGTCATAAAATAATAAATACAACTCAGTCTCAGTCTAAAACAATAAATACAGAAAAATAATCTAAGAACAGCCAGGTAAATTTTCCTCTAGACTAGACAACTCCTCTGGGGTTTCTGGAGTGAAATCACCCTCTAATCCTGGGCCATAATGAGTGGGGCACAAGCTCTCCAGGTCCTCTGAAAAATGTTATCCAGTCAGGATTGGAGCGAAGCACAAGCACTAACAGCAGTTTCATTAAATTGACAAAATCTATAAACAGTGTAAGAAATACAAGATGGAAAATAAATACTGGAAATGTAAAGTACTGGAGAAAATGGAAATAGCCAATAGAGCATCTAGCAATGAACAATAAATAGTGAATGCTAGACAATAAGTAGTGAATGCTGGAACAGGTGAATCTGAATAAAATAGACATCTAGCTAAGTGTTTGAATTATCAGTTTATCATGTGATCGGCTTGGGACTTGATCAGGCTGGTTATATATAATTAACTATGATTCTTGTAGGTCAGGCTAACCATATGGTTAGCTATGATGCATGTAGTGGTCAGGTTAATCATATATAACAGCTATGATGCATGTAAGATGGTCAGGCCGCACCCAACGTGAGAAGTGGGGTGAGCTATGATGCATGTAAAGGATTTGGATATGATCACATAATCTACTAATAATTCCCCATCCCCCAGCTAGCACGATGGATTCCAATCACGACTCCTCATGATGGAGATCTAGGGTGCTAACCCGTGTATCCATAGTGTCGGAATCAAGTATGTAATACACTACAATTATAGAAATTATCAACAATGAAAACTGTCAGAGAATGTACTCGCCTGTGGTCCTGAGCAAGGTGTGAGGATCGATGTCCAAAGTGGGATCACAATGACCTATTTATGGAATATAAATGTCAAACACTGAATTAAGGAAATAACATGTTTAGTTAAATAAAAATGAGGCTTCTAGGTCGTGGATCAGTCTAAACTAGGTTAATTCTAAGGTTGACTTCCAGGCTAAGCTAGTTAATATATCTAGATTAAATATATAGTTATCTTATTTCCATGTCTACCAGGGTTATCTAGTATCTAACATACAAGAGACCTACTTGCTATTTCTGACATTACCTTAATACCAACTCTGAACTCAGACCTACACTTCTACCCACCTACACACTGAACTGAACTACACCTACACACATGATACACACTGCCAACAAACACTGATACAATACATAGTTCACTCAGTCCCTTCACACACCCTCACTCCTAGACACACTGCTGTTACACTAATTCTGCACACACAGAATTACTCACAGGCACATATGCCTCATACTGCACTCAGATACTGGTACACAAGATACTTCTATATAACATATGGCTCACTCCAAAATTTTCAACTCAGTCCTCACACAGACAGATACTGAGAGATACACACACAGGCAATCACTGAGTTCTTACACTGGTATTCACTCACACAGGGACACACAGTCATACACCTAGTGAAAACTGGAATTTAATGAGACACACACACTAGGGTTCTAGGCTCATACTGATACTCACTGGCCTCACACAACACTCTCACATAGATACTGGTTCTATGGCACACACATACTCACAGAATTCTACACACATACTCACCACAGACACTTTAATACAAACACAGGTATCACCCAGGTATCTCACAGTCATTTACACACTACACTCTCTAACTGATCTCAACTCCCAATACCAAACTGCATCCTAACCCCATTATCTACAACTCCCTCACAAACCTGCACCCTAATGTTGCTGCCAAAGCACACTTATTGCTGCTACATCTACTTAAGCATGCTTTGGAACTGTTGCATTCAGCAAGTAGCTATGTGTTACTGCTGCTATCAGCAACTACTGAATGTAGGTAGCTGTATGAACATTTCTGCAATGACCTACAGGCTGTAACTAAGGTTTCCCTTCCACTTGAACATACACCAATACATATTGATCAAATTGTGTACATAAGCCCAACACTAAACTGCAAAGCACTTGATTGCAGCTCCAACTACAGTTGTGATACCCAGATTTCCCTTTTACTTGGTCTGTGCACAACACTTCTCATCAAACCTAACACAAATACTGATACTGATACTGCACACAACCTAACACAACACTGATACTGTCACATTGGGTTTTCATTCACAGGCACTCACACTGGAATCCCCTAATCAAAACCCCAAACACAGCACAAAACTAACAGTATACACACTAGCACAGTTATAATCAATACTCAGAAATCTTAATCCTAAACATATAGGCACACACAGTCTACTCACCCATCTCACTGATACTAGGATACACTCTACACTGGTCAGGATCTCCCTTCATCCTGAGAAACACACACAGGTATTTGTTTCCCTCACACTGAGAACACACCCACCCACTACACAAAGTCTTAACACTGCTGCAACACGACCCTAGCTCACTGCACAACACACAGGAAGAATACACAGATCTGGACCAAACCCAACTGTGCACAGGGAAGATCCCCCACAGTCCATTACTTCCCCAAAATACACAAACCTGTATATATATATGTATAAGTATATACATATGTATCATACATCAAACATGCAACATTAGATTGGATTAGATAGGTGATTCCTCCTGTGAAGCATTTCACCAAACACATGATGTGCAAAAAAAATGAAAACCACACTAAGAACTCTTGAAAACCCAAAACAAAACCCTAAATCAATATCTAACCTATACGTAGGAGGGTGAAATCAGTCTATAAGCAACCACCTAGGGTTAGGGTTCATGAAAATTGGGGAAAACAATTGTTGGGGACACTTAAACCCTAGTTCCAACCCTAAAATCGAAACTACACAGTAGGGTGGGTTCCTAATGGCCATTAACATCTGAAAACAGAAATTAAATAAGAAAAAATAGGGTTTTACCTGCAGGGATGGTTTCTCCAATGGAAGTTCTTCTTCCCCAAGGCTTTTTGACCCAAGTTCCTTGCTTTCCTTGCTTTGGAGGAGGAGAATGGGATCTCTAGGGCTAGATTTCGAATTCTGGAGTGGGGAGATGGCTTTCTCTTGATGGAGGCTAGGTTTTAGGTTTTTCTTCATGAAGGAATGGGTTCCCTTTTATATTAAACTAGGTTAGGGCTTCATAAGCATAGTTTTAGGTTAACCCCTTATGTTAGGTCATGTAGAGCCCAATAACTCAGGTTTAGCCCTTCTAGGGTTTGAGGTTCCACCAAAAATTAAATTTCTAGGGTTTCACTAGAATTGGGTTTTCAAATTAGGGTTTCTCATTAGGGTTTGTCCTAATGCGTTCTAGGGTTTGACCTAAACCAAAAACCACTAACAATATATAAATAGTTTATAAAACTCAGCAGATAAAATTAATACATATTTATTCAAAATAGTGAAATTACACAAATGCCCTTATCTGGAAATGTGGTAGTGACAAGTCTACCCTCCTAAAAGAAATTTTGTCCTCAAAATTGGACTGAACTAGAACAAGAATGAAATCAAAAGAAAATATACCTCAAGTCTAGAAGAGATACGGGTATTGCTCGCGCATTTCATCCTCTCTCTCCCAGGTCGACTCCCCTGGAGAGTGATGTCCCCATGCAACACGAACCAAGGGAATAGTTTGGTTTCGCAACACCTTCTCTCTGCGGTCTAAGATCTCTACGGGCTGCTCGGGGTAGCTGAGCGTCGGACCAACCTCAATCTCCGAGTGGTCAAGTACATGACTAGGGTCTGCCACGTACCGTCTCAGCTGCGACACGTGGAACACATCATGCACTCCCTCTAATACAGGCGGCAAGTCTAGTCTATACGCCACTGCACCTACCCTTGCAAGAATAACGAAGGGTCCGATGTAGCGTGGACTAAGCTTTCCGCCTCCACCAAAACGAATCGTTCCACGCGTCGGAGAAATCCGTAGGAATACTAGATCGCCAACCTAAAATAAAATAGTCTCAACATGCAGTCTAAACAAACAAACACTAGCCAGAAAAACAACAATCTATACCTGAAACTCAAGGGGTCTATGCTGGCTGTCGGCCCAATGCCGCTGTCTGTCCTGCGCCACTCGCAGTCTGTCTCTGATGAGTTTCACCTTTTCTGCTGCATCCACGACCATTTCTGGTCCTAGCAAGGCTCTCTCTCCAACGTCATCCCAAGATAACGGTGTACGACACCTCCTTGCATAAAGAGCCTCAAATGGTGACATCTCGATGCTGGCCTGGTAGCTGTTGTTGTAAGCGAACTCTACCAGGTGCAGATGATCCTCCCAAGAACCTCCAAAATCTAGAACACAAGTGCATAGCATATCCTCGAGAGTCTGAATAGTCCGTTCAGACTGCCCGTCTGTCTGGGGGTGATATGCGGTACTGAACTTGAGCTGAGTGCCCAAACTAGCCTGCAGACTCCTCCAGAAGTGGGAAGTAAAACGGCTATCCCGATCCGAGATGATGCTTACAGGAACTCCATGAAGTCTAACGATCTGACGCACGTACATCTCTGCTAGCCTCTCTGTCGACGTGCCCACCTTGAAAGGTAAAAAATGGGCTGATTTGGTCAACCTGTCCACGATGACCCAAATCGCGTCCTTCCCTCCTGGGGAACGTGGAAGCCCTGAAACAAAATCCATGGTCACGTGCTCCCATTTCCACTCTGGGATCGGTAAAGGTTGAAGCAAACCACCTGGCCTTTGCCGGTCTGCCTTTACCTGCTGGCACACTAGACATCGGGATACGAAGCGTGCTACCTCGCGCTTCATTCCATACCACCATACGTGCTCCCTCAAGTCTCGATACATCTTGTTGGCACCGGGATGCATCGAGTACTGAGAGCGGTGTGCCTCTTGCAAAACCTCCTCGCGCAGCTCCCCGCTTGGCACACACATCCTCGTGCCGTGCCGTAAGGAACCATCATCTGCGATAGTAAAGTCGTCCGACAACCCTATCTGAACCTGTGCCCTGATACTCCTCAGAGCCTCATCCTCGTACTACGCAGCTCTGATCCTGTCCATCAGTTCAGACTGTATCTGCAATCCCCATATCTGAATCTCAGTACCGGGAACTAACACTTCAATCTCCAAGCTCTCCAAATCAGCCAATAAATGTCTATCTGTCGTCAAGTACATAGCCATCGGATACCTGCTCAAGGCATCGGCGACTACGTTGGCTTTCCCTGGGTGGTACTGTAATGAGATGTCAAAGTTCTTCATCAACTCTAACCACCTCCTCTGCCTCATGTTCAGCTCCTTCTGTGTGAATACGTACTTCAAGCTCTTATGGTCTGTAAAGATCTCCACACGCTCTCCGTACAGGTAATGTTTCCACAGCTTTAGAGCGAAGATAACTGCTGCCAATTCCAAATCATGGGTGGGGTAGTTCTTTTCATGAGGGCGTAGCTGCCTGGAAGCATAGGCAATTACCTTCCCATGCTGCTGAAAAATATATCCCAGACCCTTACCTGAAGCATCACTGTAGATGGTGAAACCACCTGTCCCTGCTGGCAGCGTCAAAACTGGAGCTGTCGTCAATCTCTTCTTTAGCTCATCAAATGCAGCCTGGCACTCCTCCGTCCAGACAAAATCCACATCCTTCCTAGTCAGCCTGGTCATCGGTGTTGCAATCTTGGAGAAGTCTTGTACAAACCTCCTGTAGTATCCTGCTAGCCCGAGAAAACTCCTGATCTCAGCTACCGAACTGGGGGTAGCCCACGACTCCACTGCCTCGATCTTCTGTGGGTTGATCGAGATTCCGTCACCCGATACCACATGCCCAAGAAATTCGACCTTGTCAAGGAAGAATTCACACTTAGAGAGTTTCCCGTACAGCTTCTCCCTCCTGAGAGTCTCTAAGACCAACCTCAGGTGCTCTTCGTGCTCCTCCGGGGTCTTGGAATACACAAGAATATCGTCGATGAACACCACCACGAACTTGTCAAGGTACTGGTGGAACACCTTGTTCATCAAGTTCATGAATACTGCCGGTGCATTGGTTAAACCAAATGGCATCACCATAAATTCAAACTGGCCGTATCTGGTCCGAAAAGCTGTCTTCGGCGTGTCTTCTCTCTTCACCTTCACCTGGTGATAGCCTGACCTCAAATCTATCTTTGAAAACACCCTCGCCCCGCTCAACTGATCGAAAAGATCATCTATCCTCGGCAGCGGGTACTTGTTCTTGATAGTGATATTGTTCAAAGCTCTATAATCAATGCACATGCGCACCGTGCCGTCCTTCTTCGGTACAAACAATACCGGAGCTCCCCATGGTGATGAACTGGATTTGATGAAGCCTTTGTCCTGCAGCTCCTCAACTTGCTTCTTTAGTTCTGCCAGCTCGCTGTTGTTAACTCTATAGACATGTTATGAAATGGGCTCCGCTCCTGGAACCAAGTCTATAGAGAATTCAACATCTCTGTCTGGCGGCAAGCCTGGCAACTCTTCTGGAAATACATCCAGGAACTCCGCTATCAGAGGATGTGGCAACTCCTCTTCTTCTGCCTTGGCTCCACAAAATGTGCCCCTGCCCTGTTCCGCTGCTCCTCTGACGACCTCAAACTCCGGCTCTCCTGGAGGTCTAAATAATACTCTGCCTCTATAACAATCTATAGTAGCATGATGCCTACTCAACCAGTCCATTCCGAGCACGATATCGTACCCCGGAAGTGGCATGACAAGTAAGCTCACGCTCAACTCTCGGCCTCCTACTGACACTCTCCGGTCCTTGCAGTGATCACGGACTAGGATAATACCTCCACCAGTCGTGATCATGCAAGTCCTAGCTAATGGTTCTGTGTCTAAATGACGTCGAAGTGCATAAGATACAGACACAAAACTATGGGAAGCGCCAGAGTCGAATAAGGTAAATACGGGAATACAATCGAGAAGAACCGAACCTGTGATCAAGTCTCCTGCTGGCTCGATCTCCTCGAATGCCATGGCGTACGCTCGCCCCTGGGGTACACCTCTCTGCTGCTGGTGCTGGGCAAACTTCTGATGTTGTGGTGGAAGTGGTCCCCTCTGTTGTTGGCCTCCTGGTATGGTAGGTACCCTGTCTGGTCCTCTCTGGGCGGCTGCTCCACCCTGACCTGAACGAATCGTAGGGCAATCCTTCAGCTGGTGTGTCATCGATCCGCAGGATAGATATGAGCCCAATCTCTTCCTGCAGATATCTCTAGTATGTCCCATCTTCCCGCAGTACGCACACTGGATGGCGGGCTGAGTCTGTCTCTGTTGCTGCTGCTGGACCTGCCCTCGGGCTGGTGCCTGGTGCTGCTGCTGAAAGGGTCTCTGCTGTTGCTGCTGAAAGTGTAGACGCTTGCCCGGTCCCGTACTACTGTTTGCTCCTCCAGAACCATCGCATCCCCTCTTGGGCCTGAGGCCCAAGTCATCCTCGGCTATCTGGGCATCCATCAATATGCCCTCGTAGGTAGCTGTGCGATGTCCCGACGTGCGAGACTTGATCTCCCTTGCCAGCCCTTTTCTGAACTTCCGGGCCCTGTCCCCTGGATCTCTAATCATCGACGGCGCGAAGCGGCTCAGGCGGGAAAACTCTGCGGCATACTCATCGACGGACGAGCTCCCCTGGGCTAAGTCATGGAACTGACTCTCCAAAGCTTCCAGGGCAACATCAAGAAAGAACTTCTCCTTAAAGAGCTCCTTGAAATCCTCCCAAGTGAGTCCCCTGCGCAAGAGTCTCGGCTCCGTGCGAAACCACGTTAAGGCGATGTCGAACATCTGGCTACCAGCGGCCTCGATCTGAAGGGCCTCTGGAAGCTGTGCCAAGCGTAAGTTTCTCTCGATGTCCTCTAGCCAATCATCGACGTAGAGTATCCCTTCTGTCCCCTTGAACTCCCGAGGCATCATCCTCTTGAAATCCACAATGGTGCCCGGCCTCTGGTGGTGCTGATCAGGACGCTGCTGCTGCTGAGTAACTCTCTCCACAGCCTGGAGGGCCACTTGGTGAGCATTCTCCATGTTCACCCTCATCATCTCTGTCTGGGCCTGATGTGCCTCAGCCTGCACCCTCTGGGCCTCTGCCGACGTCCTCTGAGCATCGACCATGCCCTGAATGAAGGCGAACATCTGTGCCCCATCGACGGGCACACCTCCTGGATGCTGAACTGGTAGTGGTGGTAGAGGCCCCGTCGTAGCTGTGGGGACCCTCTGAACTGGTGGTGGAGGACCCCCGAATGCTGCAGACACTCCCACATGTACTGGAGATGTAGGAGGTGCTGCGGATATCTGTCCGGCAGGGCGAGAGTTGGCAGACCTCTCTGAATCTGCTGCTCCGAGTCTCTGGGACCTTCTCGGCGGCATCCTGAAGACAGATCGAAAGATTTAATTAAGGTAATAGACACGATATCATCAAGGAAGGATAGTAAAATTCTAAAGGAAAATCAATAAGAGTAGTATCATAAGAATCAGAATTCCCTAATTGTGATTGAGCATATCCTCGACCTAATTCCTATTCCAAAAACAGGCTCGTAGTAGTACAACTAAGTTGTCGCACTACCACGACATCGCACAACTTGCGAAGCTAGACCTGCATGGGCCACCACTAAAAACGTGTCACGACCCGCACCCGGAATTTGGGCATGAGTCGTGGGTACGTCCAGCCTACGCCGCAGCATCGGCGGTAGAACGCTGTCTAGGTCTCAACATATAATATATCCTGACAATAGTCTCAACTCCTCACAGAGGACAATGATAAGATCCACAGTTCTATAATATACTCAATCACAAGCTATAAGAAATAATGGCACGATAGAAATGGAAAAGAGTTCTAATAAAAACAACCACAATAATCCAACTCAAATCCTGGGTCTAAATGACCTCACAAAGTCACAAAATAATAAATACAACTCAGTCTCAGTCTAAAACAATAAATGCAGAAAAATAATCTAAGAACAGCCAGGTAAATTTTCCTCTAGACTAGGCAACTCCTCTGGGGTTTCTGGAGTAAAATCACCCTCTAATCCTGGGCCGTAATGAGTGGGGCACAAGCTCTCCAGGTCCTCTGAAAAATGTTATCCAGTCAGGATTGGAGCGAAGCACAAGCACTAACAGCAGTTTCATTAAATTGACAAAATCTATAAACAGTGTAAGAAATACAAGATAGAAAATAAATACTGGAAATATAAAGTACTGGAGAAAATGGAAATAGGCAATAGAGCATCTAGCAATGAACAATAAATAGTGAATGCTAGACAATAAGTAGTGAATGCTGGAACAGGTGAATCTGAATAAAATAGACATCTAGCTAAGTGTTTGAATTATCAGTTTATCATGTGATCGGCTTGGGACTTGATCAGGCTGGTTATATATGATTAACTATGATTCTTGTAGGTCAGGCTAACCATATGCTTAGCTATGATGCATGTAGTGGTCAGGTTAATCATATATAACAGCTATGATGCATGTAAGATGGTTAGGCCGCACCCAACGTGAGAAGTGGGGTGACCTATGATGCATGTAAAGGATTTGGATATTATCACATAATCTACTAATAATTCCCCATCCCCCAGCTAGCACGATGGATTCCAATCACGACTCCTCATGATGGGGATCTAGGGTGCTAACCCGTGTATCCATAGTGTCGGAATCAAGTATGTAATACACTACAATTATAGAAATTATCAACAATGAAAACTGTCAGAGAATGTACTCGCCTGTGGTCCTGAGCAAGGTGTGAGGATCGATGTCCAAAGTGGGATCACAATGACCTATTTATGGAATATAAATGTCAAATACTGAATTAAGGAAATAACATGTTTAGTTAAATAAAAATGTGTCTTCTAGGTCGTGGATCAGTCTAAACTAGGTTAATTCTAAGGTTGACTTCAATCTAATCCTAGTCACATAATTGTTGTACATTAATATTAATTTTGTCCAATTTAATCCTAGTCCTTCAATCTAAATTAATTAAATCCTAAATTGGTCGAGGGGATTTACAGATTCGATTATAGAGATCTTGCCGGAGGGTGCTAAGTTGCCTAAAGACTTCTACCGATCTAAGAGTATGGTAAGATCGCTCTGGATGGGATACAAGAAAATTGATACATGTCACAACGGGTGCATTTTGTACTACAAAGATGACAAGGATGAAGACGCGTACAGATTCTATGGTGCTGATCGCTACAAGGCCACTGATAGAGGAATATCTTTTGGTGCAAGAAAGCCTATCGATCCGATGCACTACTTGCCTTCGACGTCGTGGTAGCAGAGGTTATTTTTGGTGAATGAGACTGCAGAAAACATGATTTGGCACAGGCGAAAACAGATCGAATGAGTATTGTATCATCCATCTGATGGAGAAGCATGGAAGCACTTTGATCGAGAGTATTTAAATTTTGCTTCGGATCCGCGTAATATCATATTGGGGCTCTCCTCCGACGGTTTTACCCTGTTAGAGTTATTTTATTTTGTTATTTATCATATAAGGGTATAATAGTAATTATGGGTGTATTGCATACCAATATAAATAGACATGAGATGCAACCTAGGGTTTAAGGCCCTTACAATCTCCTTTCTCATATTCTCTCTTCTCCTACTTTCCCTTCTCCTCTCCATCTCCAAACTTCACTTGGTATCAGAGTATATATTTATAAGTACTATATATCCCATTTACGACAGGGCCGATCGAATTTTTCATGATTCGCCTACTTTTTATCTACTTTTCATGATTCGCCGTTCCAAAATTTTTTTGGCTGTTTTTTGTCTACTTTTCATGATTCGCCGTTCGTTGTTCTTTGTTCGTTGTTCGTGGTCGTTCGTGGTTTGTTTATGAGATCTAGGGTTTCTACAGATCTTCGTTGGTTATTCGTCGTCGGTTGAGGTTCGTTGTGAGATCTAGGGTTTCAAAGATCTCGTCTTTCTGTTGCATCTGCAAGTATGGTGGGGACCGAATCTTCTAGCAAAATTAATAGTGGTGATGGTAGCGGAGGTGGTTCTCCTTTTACTGTTATTCATAATAATGAATTAGGAAAGTCGATTACACCGGTAAAACTCAATGGTGCGAACTACCTTGCCTGGTCCAAGTTTATCAAAGTGGTGTTAAGGGCTAAGAATAAGTTAATGTTTTTAATGGAAGAACCCTTACCTGAAACTTCTACTGAGTATAAAGATTGGATGAGTGTAGATGCATACGTTATGTCGTGGTTGTGGCATAGTATGGAACCACATATCGCTGCTAATGTTCAATGGTGTGAATCAAGCAAACAGATTTGGGCATCTCTGTCACTACCACATTCCGAAAACAGGGGTATTTTCGACTTTTTCCAATATTTAATATTATTGTAGTTATAATTAAATTATTGCATGATAGTATTTAATTTAATAATTATGTGATGTGTAATTAAATATAATTATATGCAGTGTTTATTTATTTTATTTTTAGCCTAGCAGACTTGACCTAGAAGCCAGTAGATGAGCACATGTCCGAATTATGGAATTTTGTATCTAATTGTTTAATTTAGATTTATTTATTGGAGGTGTAATTAATTACTGTATTTTATTTAATATTTTTGCGCATTGCCTTTGCTTCGATATTTGGAGCACTATCCAGACTTTTGTCTTCCAACAAATTTCACAATCTTGCCCTAGACATGCCCGCCTTCATTTCTGCTATTTTTGCAACTCATAATTATGCTCCCTGTGCATTGTTTCTAGCCGCACAAAAATCGTCGCGGACGTTTATTTTAAAACTCCTATTTTGTATCGTTGTGCGTTCCAATCGAAAATTGGAGGCCATCTTGACCTATTTTTCGTGCGGCCCAAATTAGGGTAATATTCTGTTCTGAGTCTTCTTCAATATTGGTATTGATGACTTGATCTGATTTTGGCCCCAAGTACTCCAAATTAATTGTTGAACACAACTTGCATTTATTTCTATTTAATTTAAGGATACCATTTTATCTGATTCTGAAATTCCAAATTAATTCCAGTGCCCTGCAAATTCAGCCCATACCCATCTTACAGTGCCCCCTGACCCTACAAAATACCGGACACCGAATCGCCCGCCCAATTTTCGTCATTTCATGTGTTTGTGCAATTTCCCAAATTTAAGGGGGTTAAATTGCAAATTGGCATTTTGTGCCAACACCCAATTATTTTAACCAATGAGGAATCCTAAATATTTAATTAAACCTCACCCTAAATCCCCCATGAATTATTTCTCTTGACAAATCTGGACCACCCATTTAATTGGGTGCATCCTCACCATTAGATTCACAAACCCTCATCCTATTTAATGTCATGTCACCCTCAAACCCTAATCCCTAGACAACCTAGGTTTTCCCCCACCTCACAAGCCCCTCTCTCATACGTAGGATAATTCTTCTCCCTTCTTCTTCTCTTTTCTTCTTCTTCTTCCTTTCTTCTTCTCCTTCTTTGTTTTTTTGAAATTCAAATTCAAATAAATAAGGGGGGGAGTACTGTTCATCAACTCCCCAATTACTGTGCATCAGGCGGTCCCTGCCCTTTCCGGCGGGCTGGCCAGCCGCTGCCCGAGCGTCCGGCGGCTGCACCCGAGCCCGGCGGCTCCCCGCGGCGACGGAACCCGACCGGGCGGCGCTGCTGTGCGCGACCGGCGGCCACTGCAGCCAGCTTCCCATCTCCCTCCGCCTTGCTGCGGCTGTGCTCTCCATCCTCCTCCTTCTGATCGGTCCGGCGCTGTCTCCGGTCCGGCGAGCGCTGTCAGCCTGCTGCTCAGCCGCTGCCGCCTCGACTCCAGCCCGGCGAGCGGCCGAGCCCGACCCGAGCAACCCCCTCGGCCTCTGCTCCTTCAACTCAGTCCGGCCACCCCATCCTCCCTCCCGCGGCCGGCCGGCAGCCCCCTTTCACTGTAAGCCCTTTCTCCTCTCCCTCTTTCTTCTATATATATGTATATATATATCTAAATGTATATATAACTTAGGTATATGTTAATGTATAGATAACTAATATAAATGTAATTGTATATATATAATAAATAAATGTGTATGTTAATCTGTGTATATAATTTAATATATATGTATATGTATATTTAATCAATGTATGTAATGTATAGTATTTTAATTAATGCTTAAGATACATGAATATGAATAGCATTTATTTAATTAATATTTAAACATAATGTATAGTATATATAAAATATATGTATGGATATAATAATTATTTAAATTATGTTAATACATAAATAATGTATTGGTATATAATGAAAAGTGTATAATATAATTGATAAATGTATATACATGTATTTCATTTATCTACTTAGCGTATTTCAAAACATATATAAATTGGTATGTATAGTGTATTATATATATGTATATAATTAGTGTATATATATGTATAAGTATATATATTTTGTATATGTATAGTATATATAATGTATATATTTAAAATATGAATATGTATAGTAATTATTTTTATTAAGTTTATATATATATACAAGTATCACTTATTTTTAAAGGTATATATTGTAGGTATTTAACCAAGGTGTATGCATTAAATTTAACTGGTATAAAGGTATGTATATTCTTATGTGTATAATTATTTTTGACATATATATATGTATATATATATTTTGTATAAACCCTTAGCACATTTTTATAATATATACATATATATTTTGTATATGTATTTAATTTGAGATATGTTGTATGTACCTACAGGTATTAGTTTTATTTAAAGTGTATATATTTTACTTATATCTATTATTGTAATTAAGAGATATTGATATATATATGTAGTTGGCCTATCTAGTAGATGACCCCTACCGTACCTAGCGTAGCCCTAAGGCCAGTGTATTTCTATTGTGTGTTAGTATAGCCCCTGATACAAATGTCATATTGTGATGTGTTTATAGGACTGTTGGTTTACCCAGGGGATACTCTGGAACAGGACATCCATAAATACCAGCTAAGGACCCAAGGCAAGTACATTCTCTGATAATTTTCAATTCTTGATAATTGCTATAAGTTCAATGATCTTGAAATGTTACAACTGAATCTTTGACACTGTGCTACACGGACTAGTATAGCTTGGATTTGCAGTCATGAGATGTTACCTTGATTATCGTATTGACATTGTACACGACATGTATATTAGACATCGTACATGATAGACTTGACTTGCTCGTGTATCGTGACGTGTCATGGTTGGATCCACAGTACTAGTTGGGGGCGGGGAAGTAGTTAGTAAGAAATGTGATCATAACCTCTTATTGTAGTATAGAAAATTGTAAGTGTTAATCATGCTCTTCACCCATGATTAGCCAGGCCCTGTAGCTCTTGTACATGTTCCCAAGCCGATCACATTTTGAAACTACTATTTCAAACACTTAGAATAGATTACAGTTCCCTATTTTAAATCATATACTACATCACCCGTATATGATACTGTTCCTTGTTCTTTATTTCCATACATGCACTGACTGTTTCATAATTGCCTATTGCCTGTCTCTTTACATTGCCTGTCTCTCTTAAATTGCGAATTCAATTATTTCACTGTCTTCTCAGTAGCTAGCATGACATGTTTTATTGTATTATAGACATTATCAATTAATGGAACTGTTATTTGAGATTGTGCTTTGCTCCTTCCTGACTGGAAATATTTTTCCAGACTATGCCTTAGAGGACCGCTGTCCGACACTTATGGTGAGTAGCTGCAGACTTGATAGTAGTTGTGATTCCAGGAGGTCTAGCTGGAAATTACTATTTTTAGTTAGTTCTTTTAACAGTCTATTTGGTACCGGATTTGTCTCCGGCATTTTGATGATTCTTGGATATTGTTGAGTTAAAATATTACTTGTGGACTTGTGTTGTGTTAATTTTAATTTCTGTTTCGAAATCTTATCGTGCTGTAATCCTGTGATTGAGTATATGTTCATCTTATTTGTGTCATCCGTGCCTCCTAATGGAGATTGGATGCTTGCGTGACATTAGTTAGATAGTATCAAGACCTTGACAGCGTTCTACCGCCGATGCTGCGGCGTAGGCTGGACGTACCCACGCACTCGTGCCCCTAAACCGGGTGCGGGTCGTGACACGTTTTTAGTGGTGGCCCATGCAGGTCAGACTTCGCGAGTTGTGCGACGTCGTAGTAGTGTGACATCCCTGTTATACTACTGCGTGCCTGCTATAGGACATAGGACATAGGACATAGGATACTAGGACGAGAGCAAATACTCAATCACAATTCCTTGAGAGATTCCTGGGATGACCCCTGAGAATCTTGTTAAAACTTCCAATTTAAAATCATTCCCTTGTTCTGTCCATTCTCACTTATTAATGTTGAATTGCTTGTTGTTATTGATTAGGTATTAAATTAGGATTTTTGCTTCATTATAGAGTTGATTTCGTATTAAGATGAATTTATAGACTGATTTATGGTATTATTTGATGATGCCCGTCAATGAGGACAGTGAAAATGATTAACATTAGAGCTATTGGACTACAGAAGGTGGATTTAAAATTTTTTAATTGAAGATTGAAAATGAATTTCAAATTTTAGGATTCTGAGAAGATTGAGATTGTTATAAAAATTTCATTTTGAAGATTTCAATGAATTGCAAAAACTTTGAAATTGAGGAGTTGAAATATGGTTATTAAAATTTATTTTGAGGATTCAGATTCGATTCAATAAACCTAGACAAGTCTGTAAGGATTTTGTGTGATTAAGTTTTATTTCAGTATTTAAATAAATAACCTTGAGGAAAGTGTATGCAAATTACTTTAAATTTTATTCGAGGAGTTATTTTAGGGAATTTTATTGAGGATAAGATCTTATAGTGAGAGAGATATATTAGTATATAAGTAGATAAGATGTGTAAGGATATGTTGGCTTGAGCATGATTGAGATCTCACTGTCAACTGGCTTGGGTGTTCAACTAGGATTGTATTAGAGAGAGAGAGCAGTAGTTAGTAGGGTGTGTTGCAACTGTTATGCACTTGAGTGATAAGGATAACTAGTATCAACGGTTGTAGTAGGAAAGGAAGCTAGCAGTGAGTGTGCTTGTGATAGAACTGTGATCCCTAGGGGATAGAGGTATCAGACCATGGATGCATCTTTGACCCGTGCAATCACAACTAGGATTTATTTCCAAGCTATCTATCTATCTTGAATGTTGCTTCTTTAGAACTATACTGTCCTTCCTTGATGATATCGCATTTTTGCCTAAATTGATTCTTTGGGATCTGTCTTCAGGATGTCGCCGCAGACAAGGTCTATGAGAGCGGGAACATCAGCTTTAGAGGGGCCTGCCACCTCTCTACCTGAGGGACAGACAACCGTAGTTCCTCCTACATCTCCGATGCATGTGGGAGTTTCTGCACCTATCGGGGATCCTCCTCCTCCACCTGTCCAGAGGATTGCCGTAGCTGTGACGGACAACCTTCCTCCTCCATCAACTCCGATTCCCGGAGGTTTGCCCATTGACGGAACGCAGATGTTTACCTTGATCCAGGGCATGGTAGATGCCCAGAAAGTGACGGCAGACGCTCAGCGAGTTCAAGCTGAGGCTCAGAGGGTGCAAGCAGAAGCGTACCAGGCACAAACTGAGCTGATGAAAGAAAATATGGAGAATGCTCATCAAGTGACTCTCCAAGCTTTGGAGAGAGTAGCACAGTACCAGCAGTTTCCTGGCCAGCAACAGCAGAGATCAGGCACTATAGTGGATTTCAAAAGGATGATGCCTCGAGAGTTCAAAGGCACCGAAGGGATACTCTACGCTGACGACTGGCTAGAGGATATAGAGAGAAGCCTACGATTGACCCAGATTCCGGAGAACTTGAAGATAGAAGCCGCTGGCAGTCAGATGTTCGATATCGCACTCACGTGGTATCGCACGGAGCCAAGAATTACTGCACAAGGACTTACTTGGGAGACCTTCAAGGAGCTCTTCAAGGAGAAGTTCTTTCCCGACGTGGCATTGGGAACCTTGGAAAGTCAGTTTCATGACTTAGTTCAAGGAAACATGTCGGTCGACGAGTACGCTGCAGAATTCTGTAGATTGAGCCGTTTTGCATCATCTATGATTCGAGACCCAGAAGATCGAGCCCGGAAATTTAGAAAGGGACTGACAAGAGAGATTAGGTCACGCACTTCTGGTCGTCGTACCGCTACCTTTGAGGCTATCTTGATGGATGCTCAGATTGCAGAAGAGGATCTGGACCTCAGGCCTAAGAGGAGTCACAATACTTTTGGAGAAACGAATGGTAGCCCAGGACCAGCCAAGCATCCCCGTATTCAGCACCAACAGCAGTACCAAGTACCATTTCATAGTCAGCAACAACCATGGACTTTTCAGCATCCACCGCAGTACCTAGCACCAGTTCCTATCCAGCAACATCCATGGGAGTATCAGTATCAACAACAGTACCAGGCACCAGTCCGTGTTCAGCAGGATCAACAGCAGCCTCCAAGAGAGACACAACGGACTTGTCATTTCTGTAAGAAGCTAGGTCACCTTTGGGAGAGCTGTAGAACGAGGCTAGGACTTTGTTTGTACTGCGGCACTGCGGGACATCGAGTAAGGGACTGTCTTCTAGCCCCTTATCTTCCCAGCCCACGCGCAGCTTCAGATTATAGAGATCCAGTTAGGCTACCTGTGGAACCGTATATTGCTCAGCACCCGCAAAGGGAACCACCCCAGCAGGGCGGGCATTTGCGATGACGGTCGAGGAGACCGATACTGCAGGTAATGTGTTAGCAGTTTCTGCCCTTTCCTTCATTCTGTTCCTATCTATTTGATTGATTGATTGATTCCTTAATACAAGTTGTATGCATGATTTTCTTGTTAGAATGTAGTTAGTAGTACCCCTGATGCATAGACTGCAACACCATAACAAATGAGACCATCACCATGTATGTTCCCCCTAGATTGTATGTGGTATGACTATAGATAGAATTTTCTTAGACCGTGATTATTGGTGTTGACTGTAGTGAAGATTCATGAAAGAGCTATGACTTGACAAGAGGAACAAGATGATTAAAATTTGAGGATAATTATTGATTTAAATAAATGGTTAAGAAATTAACATTGCATAATTGGTGGTTTATTAATTCCAGGAAAGATTATGACATGTTTAAGTTGGTTATTAAATTGGAAATTTTGGGAGATTTATCAATGTATTTATTTAATTGCAAGTTATGAAATTTAGAACTTTATATTTGGATGTCACATTTGGAGAATCCTTAAATATCATATTGTTGAGTAATTTGAGGAGTGGATATTAAATTCCGAGTATTGAATTAGTAACTAAAAATTTCAGGAAATTTTTGATAAATGGACTTTGATTTTATTTCGAGGATTTTCAGGTTATGCAATAATTTTAAAATTTTGAATTGTGAAAGGACCTTGTGGATTATTCGTGGTTAATGGATTTAAATGTGAGGGAATAAAAATGTGTATGAATAAACTCTACTTTGAAGATTTTAATTTCGAGGACGAAATTCTTTTAAGGTGGGTAGACTTGTCACTACCACATTCCGAAAACAGGGGTATTTTCGACTTTTTCCAATATTTAATATTATTGTAGTTATAATTAAATTATTGCATGATAGTATTTAATTTAATAATTATGTGATGTGTAATTAAATATAATTATATGCAGTGTTTATTTATTTTATTTTTAGCCTAGCAAACTTGACCTAGAAGCCAGTAGATGAGCACATGTCCGAATTATGGAATTTTGTATCTAATTGTTTAATTTAGATTTATTTATTGGAGGTGTAATTAATTACTGTATTTTATTTAATATTTTTGCGCATTGCCTTTGCTTCGATATTTGGAGCACTATCCAGACTTTTGTCTTCCAACAAATTTCACAATCTTGCCCTAGACATGCCCGCCTTCATTTTTGCTATTTTTGCAACTCATAATTATGCTCCCTGTGCATTGTTTCTAGCCGCACAAAAATCGTCGCGGACATTTATTTTAAAACTCCTATTTTGTATCGTTGTGCGTTCCAATCGAAAATTGGAGGCCATCTTGACCTATTTTTCGTGCGGCCCAAATTAGGGTAATATTCTGTTATGAGTCTTCTTCAATATTGGTATTGATGACTTGATCTGATTTTGGCCCCAAGTACTCCAAATTAATTGTTGAACACAACTTGCATTTATTTCTATTTAATTTGAGGATACCATTTTATCTGATTCTGAAATTCCAAATTAATTCCAGTGCCCTGCAAATTCAGCCCATACCCATCTTACAGTGCCCCCTGACCCTACAAAATACCGGACACCGAATCGCCCGCCCAATTTTCGTCATTTCATGTGTTTGTGCAATTTCCCAAATTTAAGGGGGTTAAATTGCAAATTGGCATTTTGTGCCAACACCCAATTATTTTAACCAATGAGGAATCCTAAATATTTAATTAAACCTCACCCTAAATCCCCCATGAATTATTTCTCTTGACAAATCTGGACCACCCATTTAATTGGGTGCATCCTCACCATTAGATTCACAAACCCTCATCCTATTTAATGTCATGTCACCCTCAAACCCTAATCCCTAGACAACCTAGGTTTTCCCCCACCTCACAAGCCCCTCTCTCATACGTAGGATAATTCTTCTCCCTTCTTCTTCTCTTTTCTTCTTCTTCTTCCTTTCTTCTTCTCCTTCTTTGTTTTTTTGAAATTCAAATTCAAATAAATAAGGGGGGGAGTACTGTTCATCAACTCCCCAATTACTGTGCATCAGGCGGTCCCTGCCCTTTCCGGCGGGCTGGCCAGCCGCTGCCCGTTCGTCCGGCGGCTGCACCCGAGCCCGGCGGCTCCCCGCGGCGACGGAACCCGACCGGGCGGCGCTGCTGTGCGCGACCGGCGGCCACTGCAGCCAGCTTCCCATCTCCCTCCGCCTTGCTGCGGCTGTGCTCTCCATCCTCCTCCTTCTGATCGGTCCGGCGCTGTCTCCGGTCCGGCGAGCACTGTCAGCCTGCTGCTCAGCCGCTGCCGCCTCGACTCCAGCCCGGCGAGCGGCCGAGCCCGACCCGAGCAACCCCCTCGGCCTCTGCTCCTTCAACTCAGTCCGGCCACCCCATCCTCCCTCCGGCGGCCGGCCGGCAGCCCCCTTTCACTGTAAGCCCTTTCTCCTCTCCCTCTTTCTTCTATATATATGTATATATATATCTAAATGTATATATAACTTAGGTATATGTTAATGTATAGATAACTAATATAAATGTAATTGTATATATATAATAAATAAATGTGTATGTTAATCTGTATATATAATTTAATATATATGTATATGTATATTTAATCAATGTATGTAATGTATAGTATTTTAATTAATGCTTAAGATACATGAATATGAATAGCATTTATTTAATTAATATTTAAACATAATGTATAGTATATATAAAATATATGTATGGATATAATAATTATTTAAATTATGTTAATACATAAATAATGTATTGGTATATAATGAAAAGTGTATAATATAATTGATAAATGTATATACATGTATTTCATTTATCTACTTAGCGTATTTCAAAACATATATAAATTGGTATGTATAGTGTATTATATATATGTATATAATTAGTGTATATATATGTATAAGTATATATATTTTGTATATGTATAGTATATATAATGTATATATTTAAAATATGAATATGTATAGTAATTATTTTTATTAAGTTTATATATATATACAAGTATCACTTATTTTTAAAGGTATATATTGTAGGTATTTAACCAAGGTGTATGCATTAAATTTAACTGGTATAAAGGTATGTATATTCTTATGTGTATAATTATTTTTGACATATATATATGTATATATATATTTTGTATAAACCCTTAGCACATTTTTATAATATATACATATATATTTTGTATATGTATTTAATTTGAGATATGTTGTATGTACCTACAGGTATTAGTTTTATTTAAAGTGTATATGTTTTACTTATATCTATTATTGTAATTAAGAGATATTGATATATATATGTAGTTGGCCTATCTAGTAGATGACCCCTACCGTACCTAGCGTAGCCCTAAGGCCAGTGTATTTCTATTGTGTGTTAGTATAGCCCCTGATACAAATGTCATATTGTGATGTGTTTATAGGACTGTTGGTTTACCCAGGGGATACTCTGGAACAGGACATCCATAAATACCAGCTAAGGACCCAAGGCAAGTACATTCTCTGATAATTTCCAATTCTTGATAATTGCTATAAGTTCAATGATCTTGAAATGTTACAACTGAATCTTTGACACTGTGCTACACGGACTAGTATAGCTTGGATTTGCAGTCATGAGATGTTACCTTGATTATCGTATTGACATTGTACACGACATGTATATTAGACATCGTACATGATAGACTTGACTTGCTCGTGTATCGTGACGTGTCATGGTTGGATCCACAGTACTAGTTGGGGGCGGGGAAGTAGTTAGTAAGAAATGTGATCATAACCTCTTATTGTAGTATAGAAAATTGTAAGTGTTAATCATGCTCTTCACCCATGATTAGCCAGGCCCTGTAGCTCTTGTACATGTTCCCAAGCCGATCACATTTTGAAACTACTATTTCAAACACTTAGAATAGATTACAGTTCCCTATTTTAAATCATATACTACATCACCCGTATATGATACTGTTCCTTGTTCTTTATTTCCATACATGCACTGACTGTTTCATAATTGCCTATTGCCTGTCTCTTTACATTGCCTGTCTCTCTTAAATTGCGAATTCAATTATTTCACTGTCTTCTAAGTAGCTAGCATGACATGTTTTATTGTATTATAGACATTATCAATTAATGGAACTGTTATTTGAGATTGTGCTTTGCTCCTTCCTGACTGGAAATATTTTTCCAGACTATGCCTTAGAGGACCGCTGTCCGACACTTATGGTGAGTAGCTGCAGACTTGATAGTAGTTGTGATTCCAGGAGGTCTAGCTGGAAATTACTATTTTTAGTTAGTTCTTTTAACAGTCTATTTGGTACCGGATTTGTCTCCGGCATTTTGATGATTCTTGGATATTGTTGAGTTAAAATATTACTTGTGGACTTGTGTTGTGTTAATTTTAATTTCTGTTTCGAAATCTTATCGTGCTGTAATCCTGTAATTGAGTATATGTTCATCTTATTTGTGTCATCCGTGCCTCCTAATGGAGATTGGATGCTTGCGTGACATTAGTTAGATAGTATCAAGACCTTGACAGCGTTCTACCGCCGATGCTGCGGCGTAGGCTGGACGTACCCACGCACTCGTGCCCCTAAACCGGGTGCGGGTCGTGACAATCTCTGAAAGAATCATATTTATAGAAGCAAAACGTTGCCCGTATCTATGAGTTGTACGAGTTATTGTTTAATACAAAGCAAAATAGGAAGCCTGTGAATGAATATCTGGCTTCAAAGAAGGCTTTGTGGGAGGAACTGCTTCAATTTTATCCTGTTACTACTGATTTGAAGGAAGCTCGCAGACAGAAAGAAGAGTTTCATGTTTTACTTAACCTAGCCGGCTTGGATCCTGTGCTCGAACCTTATAAAGCTTAAATCCTTGCTGGAGAGCAGTTACCTACGGTGGCAGATATTTTCTCCCGTCTCAATCATTCCTTTCTGGGACAGAGTTCTGTGGTGCCGAGTACTGACTCTTCTGTCCTAGTTTCTAGTGTTGTTGGTCGTAGTGGTGGACGTGGCGGTAGAGATGGTGGTCATAGTTTTGGTCGAGGAGGAGGCCGTGGTGGTAGAGACAATAGTCGTGGTGGTGGCCGTGGTCAACCACGAAAGTATAACTATTATGGAATGCTCGATCATGTAGAAGACTACTGTTGGGACAAGTGGGCAAACCAGAATATGCACATCAAGTGCATGCTGAAAATATGCAGTCCCAGGTCACCACTTTTGCTCCCAGGGATGATTCTTCGGGTTTCAATCAGACTTCAACGTCTGATACCTCATCTCCATTTTAACAGATCCTCAAGAAGTTGAACGTGCTTGCTAGTACCACCTCCCAACCTACTGCAACCATGGCACATATAGGTAATCCTACTTTTGTGGAAATCCAGTCATCATCCACCTCTTGGGTCATCGACTCAGGAGCAAGCTCTCATATGTCTGATATAACATCTATCTTTCATAATCGTAGTTCCATGAAACATAATATTATCTTGGCTGATGGGTCTACTCGTCCTGTGCTTGGAAAAGATGTCATTCACCCTACTCAATCACTATCATTATTTGATTTATTATATGTGCCTAATTTTTTTATTTAATTTGTTATCTGTGAGCTAGTTAACCAAATCTCTTCAATGTTCTATGATATTTTCTCCCAATTCGAGTGTTTTTCAGGACCTCAGGACGAAGAAGATGATTGGTTCGGGGCATAAAAAAGATGGACTGTATTACTTGGATCTACCTGGAAAAGCCTTCACTTCTGTTTCTACTTCTCCATTGCAGTGGCACTATCGTTTGGGGCATACGTCTTTGGCTAAGTTGGGTCAAGTTGTTCCTAGTTTGAGTCATGTTTCTAGTCTTGAATGTGAGGCTTGTCAGTTAGGCAAGCATCACCGTAGTTTCTTTCCTCGTCGTAGTGAGAGTCGTCAATTAGAGTCTTTTGATCTTGTTCATTCTGATATTTGGGATCCGTCTAGAGTCAAAAGTCTGAAAAGATTTCAGTATTTTGTTATTTTTATTAATGATTATTCCAAAATGACTTGGTGTTATTTAATGAAAGAAAGATCTGAGTTTCCAAATGTGTTATCTGTCTTTTATAATGAAGTCTATGTTCAGTTTAATAAACGTATCAAAATTCTATATTTTGATAACGCTTTGGAGTATACTCAATCTTCTGTGAACAGTTTCTATGTTGATCGTGGTATAATTTATCAAACCAGTTATGTCCACACCTCTCAACAAAATGGTATAGCCGAACGCAAACGTTGACATATTTTAGATGTGGCTCGAACTCTCATATTCAATATGCATATCCCTAAACAGTATTGGGCATATGCCGTTCTTCATGCATGTTATCTTATTAATCGCAAGCCATCATCTATATTAAATAACAAAGTTCTATTTACCATATTACATACAGATGTCGCACCTTTTTTCTTATCTCCTCGAGTGTTTGGCTGTGTCATTTTTATTCATAACTTGGAACCTAATCAAGATAAGTTGGCTCCTAGATCTCTGAAGTATATCTTTTTTGGTTATCCTCGTACTCAAAAAGGTTATCGTTGTTACAGTCCACAGTCACGCAAATATTATGTCAGTGCAGATGTTACATTCTTTGAGTCTACCCCTTTCTTTCCTTTAGGAGACCGTTGTATTCCTTTTACAACAGATTTGATATCTTCTATACCACCTTCGGTCATTCCTGAATCAATTTCTGTCTCCATTCCCTATTTACAGGTTTATCAGAGATCCAAGGACAGGCCAGTAGTTCTACAAAATTCAGCCTTCAACCAATCATCTTTCGTGCCTAAGGTTTTTGCTCCCATCACCACAGATCCAGATGATCTTCCTATTGCTCTCAGAAAAAGACAACGCCTTTGTACCACAAAGAATAAGCATCCTATTTTTAACTATATTTTATTACACCGTACTTCATCATCTTTTCATGTATTTGTTGTTTCATTGTCTTCTACTTTTATTCCCAAAACTTACAAGCAGGCTATGTCATCTTCTGGTTGAAAAAGTACAATGGATGAGGAGATGTATGCTTTATATCAAAATCAGACTTGGGAGCTTACATCACTTCCTGTTGGAAAACAAACAGTGGGTTGTAAATGGGTGTACATTGTTAAATATTACCCCGATGGTTCTGTTGAGCGCCTCAAGGCACGGTTGGTTGCCAAAGGGTATACTCAAACATATGGCATAGATTATATGGAGACTTTCTCTCCAGTGGCTCGGCTGAATTCAGTTCGGATTTTTATTTCTGTGGCGGTTAATCACCAATGGCCTATATATCAGCTGGACATAAAGAATGCTTTCTTGCATGGTGACTTACAGGAGGAGGTTTACATGGATCAACCACCGGGATATGTTATAGCAGGAAATAAAAGACTCGTATGTCGATTGAAGAAAGCATTATATGGACTGAAACAGTCACCTCGTGCTTGGTTTGACAAGTTCAGTTCAGTTCTCATTCAGTATGGCTTTCGGCGTACCACATCAGATCATTCAGTATTTTGCCATTCTTCCTCAGCAGGTATTATCGTATTGTTTTTTTATGTTGATGATATCATTATATCTGGGAGTGATCATGCTGGAATTATGGACTTGAAGGCCTACCTTAGTCGTCAGTTTTATACTAAGGATTTGGGTCTTCTTCGATATTTTCTTGGAATCGAGGTTGCTCGATCTAAGAAAGGTGTGTATCTGTCACAACGCAAGTATGTTCTAGACTTGCTCTCTGAGACCGGAATATTGGAGTGTCGGCCAGTTGAGACTCCTATGGATTATCATGACAAGCTTGATGCTGACAGGGGAGAGTTATTTGAGGATGTTGGATGTTATAGACGTTTGGTTGGCAAACTTATATATCTTACTGTTACTCGACCAGACATTACATATGCAGTTGGAGTAGTTGGTCAGTTTATGCATGCCCCTCGGCAATCACATTGGGAGGCTATCTCTCGCATTCTTCGATACTTGAAGGGTGCACCTGGAAAGGGTTTGTTGTACAAACCTTCCCAGTTGCTTACGGTGACTGGATTCAGTAATGTTGATTGGGCAGACAGTCGCAGTGATAGGAGGTCTACTTCTGGCTATTGTACGTTTGTGGGTGGAAATCTTGTCACGTAGCATAGTAAGAAGCAGAATATTATGGCTCATTCTAGTGCAGAGGCCGAGTACCGTACGATGGCTCATACAGCTTCTAAGATGATGTAGGTGCAGTCTCTTCTTCATGAAATGGGAATTATGATTCCTATTTCGATGGAGATGTATTATGATAATCAGTCAGCAATGTTTATCATAAGTAATCCGGTGTTTCATGAGCGCACGAAGCATATCAAGATGGATTGTTATTTTGTTCGTAATTTGTTGCTGAAGAAACAGATTGTCACTCCTTATGTTCGGTCAGAGGATCAATTAGGTGATATCCTTACCAAGCCACTTGCTCGTGGTCCATTTTCTGATTTATGTAGCAAGCTAGGCATGTCTGATCTATGTGCTCCTGTTTGAGGGAGGGTGTTAGAGTTATTTTATTTTGTTATTTATCATATACGGGTATAATAGTAATTGTGGGTGTATTGCATATCCATATAAATAGATATGAGATGCAATCTAGGGTTTAAGGCCCTTGCAATCTCCTTTTTCATATTCTCTCTTCTCCTACTTTCCCTTCTCCTCTCCATCTCCAAATTTTACTTACCCCATTCGAACTTTTAGGCTCCTAGTTTTCGTGTTGGCCTGTGATCGTCACTCCGTATAATCTATCGCCTTGGATGTACATGAAGACTCTGCATATGTTCCTAACCGTTATTATCCCGGGTCCAAATAATCCGTAGAGAAACTTCGATGCGTATTTACAACTGTTGATGGATAAGTTAAATTAACTGTGGGAAGTAGGTGTCAACACGTATGATATTTCTAGAAAGTAGAATTTTTAGATGAGGGCATCACTTATGTGGACCATCAATAACTTTCTAGCCTATAGAATATTATCGGGATGGAGCAATCATGGTCTTCTCTCATATCTGTAATGCATGGACCGCACTAAGGCTTTCCATTTGAAATACGGAGGCAAATCGTGCTTCTTCGATTGTCATCGGCAATTTTTGCCGAAGGATCATCCATACCGAAGGAACATGAATGCTTTTCGTGCCGGCGTTGTGGAGAAGGCTAATCCACCACCAAGGTGGCCCGGATACACGATATAGAAAGAGATAAAAGATTTAAAAAGTGCTATTGAAGAGCCTGTTAAGGGGTACAAGTGTGACAGATTTGGTCGCAATTATAATTGGACGAAGAGGAGTATATTATGGGATCTGCCATATTGGAGCACCAATCTGATCAGACATAACCTTGATATCATTCATATCGAGAAGAATATGTTTGATAATATAATTAATACTGTAATGGACATAAATGAGAAGATGAAAGACAATCGAAAGGCCAGGTTGGACTTGCAAAAAATATGTAGACGTCCTGCGTCGCATTTGATAGAGGAGGGGAATATAAAGTTAAAGAAGCCTAAGTTAATTTTCTCACTGGAGAAAGAGAATAAAGGGAGACTTTGTAGGTGGATTCAGGGTCTAAAATTTCCAAACGGGTACGTGTCGAACTTGAGAAGATGAGTCTACCTCAAGGAGAACAAACTGGCGGGTATGAAGAGCCATGATTGTCACGTATTCATCAAGAGATTAATTCCGATTGTATTTCGAGAATTTTTATTGCAGGTCATTTGGGATCTATTGACAGAGCTCATCATATCTTTCAGAGATCTTTATTCTACTAAGTTGCTCATCGATCGTCTAGAAAAGCAAGAGAAGGACATTGTGGTAATACTGTGCATGCTCGAGAAGGTATTTCCTCCGGGATTCTTCTACTCCATGGAGCATTTGCCAATTCATCTTTCCTATGAAGTATATGTTGGTGGTCTTGTCGGTTATTGATAGACGTACCCGTTCGAACGGCATCTGAATCACCTAAAGAGAAAGATAAAAAAGCAACGCATGAGTTGAGGGCTCTATTTGTGAAGCTTATGTTCTCGAGGAGATTATAAACTTTTGCTCGACGTATTTTAAACATCATGTTGCTACTAATAGAACCATAGCTCCAAAAGATGACGACGGATATCAGAAATCTAATAATGCAATACTGAAAGTATTCAATGCTTCCGGAAAGCCTTTGAGGAAAATAAAGAAGAGATTTTTGAATGACGACAAGCTAAGGGCTGCTTAGTTATATATATTACTTAATTGTGATGAGGATGAAGTAGAGAATCTAGAGGGGTAAGTAATTAATAAGTTCACGTTTACGTTATCTCAATATAATAGTATAAGCTAATATTATGCTTCTAATCAGCGGCTACTTCATTGTTTTTCAGCACATATAATGATGAGCTGAGGTCGGTTAGACCCTACATAACAGACGAAGAAGTAGAATAAGAAATGAGACGTCATTTTTCTTCTTGGTTGAGTGCATATGTAAGGATCTCAGTAATTACTTTTTCTGTATGCATTTGCACAATAAATAACTTACTATCGCTACTTTGATATTTAGGTCGATCATCTAATAACACCCAAGACTGAATCTATTAGAACTCTAGCCAAGGGAGCAATTACTGCCATCAAAATATGGCCAAATTACTGTGTGAATGGGTTTAAGTTGAAGTCAACAAATGCTCCGATCAGAGACAACTTCCTGGATCTTGATTCCACAAAAAATAGTTGGTTTAAGTTCAAGTCAACAAGTGCTCCAATCACAGATAACTTCCTGGATCTTGATTCCACAAAAATAGTTGTTTGTGTATCAAATATTCGAACTACAAAGACGTCGATCCAGGCAATGATTTCTTTGGAATCATACGAGAGATTATGGAGTTGACATATAATTATGGCATATAACCTACTAAGACCATGATATTCAAGTGTGAATGGTTTGATCCGATTCAAGATCAAGATTAAAAAATTGATAAGCATGGTCTTGTGGATATAAACTGCAAGTGTAGAAGGGGCAATTTGTCCTATCAAGTTAGGCTCAACTCGTGTACTTCACAACTTATCCTAGAAGGGGACAATGAGGTCGGATTAGTAGGCAGTATGTAAGACTAAAGCTAGAAATACCTTTGACGTTGACGAAATAGCTTATCAGGAGGACGAGCTACCTCTTGTAAAATTTTTTATAGATGTGGACTCAACGAAAGTTACTCATTATATGACTAATAATATAGAAGAGGTAGAATTATCCGAAGAGGAAGACAAAGATGAAGACAAAGTAGATGAAAGTGAAGATGAGGAGGAAGAGGAAGAGGAGGACGAGTAAGGAGAACAAGATAAATTTTTTGAAGAAGATTAAAAATAAAATAAATCCATTTGGACTTGTGATATGTATTATATTTTGACTGTAGAATGTATTATCCCTTTAGACTTGTGACACTACTAGTTATTTACTGTGCAATTCTATTAATACTGTGAGATATGTATAAAATTTTGACTGTAGAATGTACTATATATCTGTTTATTTTTTCTATCATCATATTTTGTTATCAGGTATGACAGGACGACGCGGAGCGTTCAGCAGATCCCGAGGTAGATAGAGTGATCCTCCGGTACTGCCTATTGTTGGTTCTGGATCCTCGTCGCCGAGTACTCCAGTATATCGACTAGTCACATCTGCGACTGCGATAACGTTACGTGGCAGCACGCCTGGGACGAGTAGTTCCTAGTCTGAGACTACTCCCTCGTCCAGCGTTCCTCCTGATTACGGAACCATAGAGACATATGAGCAGATCGCAGAGGTTGAGCTAACGTCATCCCAGTATCAGCGAGATCCCCCATGCTCACCTCCGGAAGAGACGAGGACAGAGATTTGGGACGACGGTACAAAGTAAGTCAATTAGTTGGTTTATCATCATATATATCGTATATTTCTTTATTCATCATATATTCAATTTTTTATGAATATAATTATCTCTATATAAATATCATCCCTCGTCGGTACAGAGAGGCCTGGGTCACTTTTTGAGGTACAACTATGGTGGTCCTTGGATCAACTACTCTGATGCTCCAGATGAGAGAAAGGCGTTCTGGTTTGCGCACTTCAAGGTAAAAGTATATTTGGGTTTAATATCAATCATCTAATTTATTCATATTGTATAAATTACTAAATTACTTCTTATAGCAAACATATTTTTATCTATCCCACCGGGCCGAGTTGATCGAGCATATATTTTATGCCGTCGCCGCCAAGCTGCTTCGTGATGCTTTGGATGACCAGAAGGTTCATGATTGCAAAGGAAAACCGATCCAAGGTTGTATCACGCCTGAGCAGTGGACTACGATGAGGGCTAGATTCGACGATCCAAGGTACAAGGAAAGGTCTTAGAAGGCCAAGGCGGCTAGGAAGAAGGCATCAAAGTGGTGTGGTGGTTCGATTCCGATGACGAAATATTTTCGTCGTTTGGTATATTTTTTATTTCAGATATATTATTTTAATGCAAGTAAGTTAAAATGGTAGTAGGATAAATTTTTTATTTTAGTACTAAATAATATATTTTTAACAGATACAGAGGGGTAAGAACGCCAACATGGTGACCGTCTTCCTGGCCACCCATCGAAAGGGCGGGAAGCTCATTGATGAGAGGGCCTCGCAGACATATGTTAGTATTACTTTACTTTGTGTTAATTTTAATATAACTTAAGAAATATGCAAATAAATATCTATGTAGTTAGTAATAAGTATCTTAGACATTAGGAATTATCGAGTATCCATACTTTTCTAGGCCGAGTATCTTAGGCTACGTGAGTGGGCGACTTCTTGTGCACCTACAACGGGAGAGGCTGGTATTTCCTCGCAGCCCTCTTCAGCTACGTTAGCTGATGAGCTGTGGGTGACCACCACTGGTGGTCTCAAGAGGGGTACGTACTACGGTATGGGATCCTATGGCACCCTTGTTGCGACGTAGTCCTCTAGGGCCTCCACTGCAAGTGCGTATTCTCCATAGCCCTCGCAGGCATTTGTTCGAGCCAGGAGACCATTGGCTGTCAGATTATGTCTCTTCGTGATGAGTTGCTGCGAAGGATGGAGGAGCATCCCCTGTCCCAGCCACATGCGGACGATGCGACGCTCATCGCACGATTTGATACGCTCGAGCGCAGCGTCATAGAGCTCAGGGATATGACAGCTGATCTTAGAGCATCGATAGAGCACAGCATGACAGAGCTGCAGGCATCACAGCTGTCCATGGGTGAGAGGCTGATGATAATGCAGGATTCAATGGTTCATAGCAGTACGAGGCCGTTATCTACCATGGATTCATACAACCATCGACTAGCAGTGTTGGAGCAGATATGTCCTCCTGGTGTGCCTTCATCGACACTGACTCCACTGACGTCACTGCCTTCTTCATCGACATCAGTGTCGATTTTACGGGAGCAATATGATTTGTTCTTATCCCTGATGTGCGATGGTAGTCATCGTCCCGCAGATCCGCAGTAGTCCTAGTTAGGATAGTTTACTGGTTGTTTGTATTTTGGCCCATGATATTGGGTCATTTATGAATATTATTTATTTTTGAGGCTTTCAGACTTTATTTCTTGCACTCAGTTGTGTGGATATTTATTGCATTATTTACAATAAAATTTTTTTCAGACTCGGTTTATAATTCCATTATTTCTTTTTCTTCAAATTTTATTTTATTATTCATATTAAATGTATGTGAATTTATCGGTGTTGAGTGTTCCACCGAAGGGGTCGGCGAACCCAAGAAATTTAATGGAGGGTTGCTGCGGTTCTATTTATATACTGTAGGAAGATTGGTTTGGAAACTATTTTATATTCTATTTTTTTTTATTTTTCACTAAAAATTGAGCGACGTTTAGAGACGCAAGGAAACGTCGCTAATAGTCGCTGAATTCAATCAGTTTAGCGACGTTCAACGATACTCTACACGTCGCCAATTTCAAAAAATAGTACCGACTATTGCCGACAAGTTTAGCGACTTACAACGACTCCATAAAACGTTGCCAAACGTCAATGATTTCAAAAAATAGTACCGACTCTTACTGACACGTTATGCGTTGCTAAAATTGAGATAACACGTCGCTAAACGTCTCTAAAATTATGACGTATTAACATCGCTAAAATATGTCGCTGTTGCAACGTTTAGCGATATTTTTGTTGTCAGCGACTTGATAAAATGCGACAAACATTAAACGTCGCTAATTACGTCGCTAATTTTTATTAGCGATGTGTTAAACAAATTTAGCGATGTTTTTAAGCGTCGCTAATTTGACTTATTTTGGTAGTGCGATATCTTTGTAGCTCGAGATCTGATTCACAAATAACTATTTTTCATAGAATTAAGATACAAGAAGCTCTCTCATTGGGGCTTTTGTTGACTTGAACCTAAACCCATTCACACAGTAGCTTGGCCAATTTTTGACGACATAAATTGGTCCCTTGGCTAGAGTTCTAATAGACTCATTCTCGAGTGTTGTGTGGGGACGATCGACCTAAATACCAATAAAATAATATTAAGTTCAATATTCTGTTAAATATTGTGCAATTGCATACAAAAAAAGATCCTTATATATGCACTCAACCAAGAAGGAAAATGAAGTCTCATTTCTTGTTCTACTTCTTCATCTGTTATGTTTGGTCTCATCGACCTCACATCTTCATTAAATATGCTAATAAACAATAAAATATCGCCCGATTAGTGTAACAATATTAGCATATAGTATTATATTAAGATGACTTAAACGTTGACGTATTAATTACTTATCCCTCAAGCTTCTCCACTTCATCCTCGTCTCAGTTGAATAATATATACATCTGAGCATCCCTTAGCTCATCGTCATTCAGATATCTCTTCATTATTTTGTCCGAAGGCTTTCCGAAAGCATTGAATACTTTCAATATTGCATTATTAGATTCCTAATATATGTCATTATTTTTTGGAGCTCTTGTTATATTAATAGCAACGTGCGGCTTCAAATACATTGAGAAAAAGCTTGCAATCTCCTCAAGAACATAAGCTTCACAAATAGAACCCTCTACCGTTGCCTTACTTTTTTACCTTTCTCTTTAAGTGGTTCAGTTGACGTTTGAGCGGGTATATCCACCGATAACCGACAGGGCCACCGACACGTGCCTCGTAGGAAATGTCACGACCCGCACCCGGAATTTGGGCATGAGTCGTGGGTACGTCCAGCCTACGCCGCAGCATCGGCGGTGGAACGCTGTCTAGGTCTCAACATATAATATATCCTGACAATAGTCTCAACTCCTCACGGAGGACAATGATAAGATCCACAGTTCTATAATATACTCAATCACAAGCTATAAAAAATAATGGCACGATGGAAATGGAAAAGAGTTCTAATAAAAACAACCACAATAATCCAACTCAAATCCTGGGTCTAAATGACCTCACAAAGTCATAAAATAATAAATACAACTCAGTCTCAGTCTAAAACAATAAATACAGAAAAATAATCTAAGAACAGCCAGGTAAATTTTCCTCTAGACTAGACAACTCCTCTGGGGTTTCTGGAGTGAAATCACCCTCTAATCCTGGGCCATAATGAGTGGGGCACAAGCTCTCCAGGTCCTCTGAAAAATGTTATCCAGTCAGGATTGGAGCGAAGCACAAGCACTAACAGCAGTTTCATTAAATTGACAAAATCTATAAACAGTGTAAGAAATACAAGATGGAAAATAAATACTGGAAATGTAAAGTACTGGAGAAAATGGAAATAGCCAATAGAGCATCTAGCAATGAACAATAAATAGTGAATGCTAGACAATAAGTAGTGAATGCTGGAACAGGTGAATCTGAATAAAATAGACATCTAGCTAAGTGTTTGAATTATCAGTTTATCATGTGATCGGCTTGGGACTTGATCAGGCTGGTTATATATAATTAACTATGATTCTTGTAGGTCAGGCTAACCATATGGTTAGCTATGATGCATGTAGTGGTCAGGTTAATCATATATAACAGCTATGATGCATGTAAGATGGTCAGGCCGCACCCAACGTGAGAAGTGGGGTGAGCTATGATGCATGTAAAGGATTTGGATATGATCACATAATCTACTAATAATTCCCCATCCCCCAGCTAGCACGATGGATTCCAATCACGACTCCTCATGATGGAGATCTAGGGTGCTAACCCGTGTATCCATAGTGTCGGAATCAAGTATGTAATACACTACAATTATAGAAATTATCAACAATGAAAACTGTCAGAGAATGTACTCGCCTGTGGTCCTGAGCAAGGTGTGAGGATCGATGTCCAAAGTGGGATCACAATGACCTATTTATGGAATATAAATGTCAAACACTGAATTAAGGAAATAACATGTTTAGTTAAATAAAAATGAGGCTTCTAGGTCGTGGATCAGTCTAAACTAGGTTAATTCTAAGGTTGACTTCCAGGCTAAGCTAGTTAATATATCTAGATTAAATATATAGTTATCTTATTTCCATGTCTACCAGGGTTATCTAGTATCTAACATACAAGAGACCTACTTGCTATTTCTGACATTACCTTAATACCAACTCTGAACTCAGACCTACACTTCTACCCACCTACACACTGAACTGAACTACACCTACACACATGATACACACTGCCAACAAACACTGATACAATACATAGTTCACTCAGTCCCTTCACACACCCTCACTCCTAGACACACTGCTGTTACACTAATTCTGCACACACAGAATTACTCACAGGCACATATGCCTCATACTGCACTCAGATACTGGTACACAAGATACTTCTATATAACATATGGCTCACTCCAAAATTTTCAACTCAGTCCTCACACAGACAGATACTGAGAGATACACACACAGGCAATCACTGAGTTCTTACACTGGTATTCACTCACACAGGGACACACAGTCATACACCTAGTGAAAACTGGAATTTAATGAGACACACACACTAGGGTTCTAGGCTCATACTGATACTCACTGGCCTCACACAACACTCTCACATAGATACTGGTTCTATGGCACACACATACTTACAGAATTCTACACACATACTCACCACAGACACTTTAATACAAACACAGGTATCACCCAGGTATCTCACAGTCATTTATACACTACACTCTCTAACTGATCTCAACTCCCAATACCAAACTGCATCCTAACCCCATTATCTACAACTCCCTCACAAACCTGCACCCTAATGTTGCTGCCAAAGCACACTTATTGCTGCTACATCTACTTAAGCATGCTTTGGAACTGTTGCATTCAGCAAGTAGCTATGTGTTACTGCTGCTATCAGCAACTACTGAATGTAGGTAGCTGTATGAACATTTCTGCAATGACCTACAGGCTGTAACTAAGGTTTCCCTTCCACTTGAACATACACCAATACATATTGATCAAATTGTGTACATAAGCCCAACACTAAACTGCAAAGCACTTGATTGTAGCTCCAACTACAGTTGTGATACCCAGATTTCCCTTTTACTTGGTCTGTGCACAACACTTCTCATCAAACCTAACACAAATACTGATACTGATACTGCACACAACCTAACACAACACTGATACTGTCACATTGGGTTTTCATTCACAGGCACTCACACTGGAATCCCCTAATCAAAACCCCAAACACAGCACAAAACTAACAGTATACACACTAGCACAGTTATAATCAATACTCAGAAATCTTAATCCTAAACATATAGGCACACACAGTCTACTCACCCATCTCACTGATACTAGGATACACTCTACACTGGTCAGGATCTCCCTTCATCCTGAGAAACACACACAGGTATTTGTTTCCCTCACACTGAGAACACACCCACCCACTACACAAAGTCTTAACACTGCTGCAACACGACCCTAGCTCACTGCACAACACACAGGAAGAATACACAGATCTGGACCAAACCCGACTGTGCACAGGGAAGATCCCCCACAGTCCATTACTTCCCCAAAATACACAAACCTGTATATATATATGTATAAGTATATACATATGTATCATACATCAAACATGCAACATTAGATTGGATTAGATAGGTGATTCCTCCTGTGAAGCATTTCACCAAACACATGATGTGCAAAAAAAATGAAAACCACACTAAGAACACTTGAAAACCCAAAACAAAACCCTAAATCAATATCTAACCTATACGTAGGAGGGTGAAATCAGTCTATAAGCAACCACCTAGGGTTAGGGTTCATGAAAATTGGGGAAAACAATTGTTGGGGACACTTAAACCCTTGTTCCAACCCTAAAATCGAAACTACACAGTAGGGTGGGTTCCTAATGGCCATTAACATCTGAAAACAGAAATTAAATAAGAAAAAATAGGGTTTTACCTGCAGGGATGGTTTCTCCAATGGAAGTTCTTCTTCCCCAAGGCTTTTTGACCCAAGTTCCTTGCTTTCCTTGCTTTGGAGGAGGAGAATGGGATCTCTAGGGCTAGATTTCGAATTCTGGAGTGGGGAGATGGCTTTCTCTTGATGGAGGCTAGGTTTTAGGTTTTTCTTCATGAAGGAATGGGTTCCCTTTTATATTAAACTAGGTTAGGGCTTCATAAGCATAGTTTTAGGTTAACCCCTTATGTTAGGTCATGTAGAGCCCAATAACTCAGGTTTAGCCCTTCTAGGGTTTGAGGTTCCACCAAAAATTAAATTTCTAGGGTTTCACTAGAATTGGGTTTTCAAATTAGGGTTTCTCATTAGGGTTTGTCCTAATGCGTTCTAGGGTTTGACCTAAACCAAAAACCACTAACAATATATAAATAGTTTATAAAACTCAGTAGATAAAATTAATACATATTTATTCAAAATAGTGAAATTACACAAATGCCCTTATCTGGAAATGTGGTAGTGACAAGTCTACCCTCCTAAAAGAAATTTTGTCCTCAAAATTGGACTGAACTAGAACAAGAATGAAATCAAAAGAAAATATACCTCAAGTCTAGAAGAGATACGGGTATTGCTCGCGCATTTCATCCTCTCTCTCCCAGGTCGACTCCCCTGGAGAGTGATGTCCCCATGCAACACGAACCAAGGGAATAGTTTGGTTTCGCAACACCTTCTCTCTGCGGTCTAAGATCTCTACGGGCTGCTCGGGGTAGCTGAGCGTCGGACCAACCTCAATCTCCGAGTGGTCAAGTATATGACTAGGGTCTGCCACGTACCGTCTCAGCTGCGACACGTGGAACACATCATGCACTCCCTCTAATACAGGCGGCAAGTCTAGTCTATACGCCACTGCACCTACCCTTGCAAGAATAACGAAGGGTCCGATGTAGCGTGGGCTAAGCTTTCCGCCTCCACCAAAACGAATCGTTCCACGCGTCGGAGAAATCCGTAGGAATACTAGATCGCCAACCTAAAATAAAATAGTCTCAACATGCAGTCTAAACAAACAAACACTAGCCAGAAAAACAACAATCTATACCTGAAACTCAAGGGGTCTATGCTGGCTGTCGGCCCAATGCCGCTGTCTGTCCTGCGCCACTCGCAGTCTGTCTCTGATGAGTTTCACCTTTTTTGCTGCATCCACGACCATTTCTGGTCCTAGCAAGGCTCTCTCTCCAACGTCATCCCAAGATAACGGTGTACGACACCTCCTTGCATAAAGAGCCTCAAATGGTGACATCTCGATGCTGGCCTGGTAGCTGTTGTTGTAAGCGAACTCTACCAGGTGCAGATGATCCTCCCAAGAACCTCCAAAATCTAGAACACAAGTGCATAGCATATCCTCGAGAGTCTGAATAGTCCGTTCAGACTGCCCGTCTGTCTGGGGGTGATATGCGGTACTGAACTTGAGCTGAGTGCCCAAACTAGCCTGCAGACTCCTCCAGAAGTGGGAAGTGAAACGGCTATCCCGATCCGAGATGATGCTTACAGGAACTCCATGAAGTCTAACGATCTGACGCACGTACATCTCTGCTAGCCTCTCTGTCGACGTGCCCACCTTGAAAGGTAAAAAATGGGCTGATTTGGTCAACCTGTCCACGATGACCCAAATCGCGTCCTTCCCTCCTGGGGAACGTGGAAGCCCTGAAACAAAATCCATGGTCACGTGCTCCCATTTCCACTCTGGGATCGGTAAAGGTTGAAGCAAACCACCTGGCCTTTGCCGGTCTGCCTTTACCTGCTGGCACACTAGACATCGGGATACGAAGCGTGCTACCTCGCGCTTCATTCCATACCACCATACGTGCTCCCTCAAGTCTCGATACATCTTGTTGGCACCGGGATGCATCGAGTACTGAGAGCGGTGTGCCTCTTGCAAAACCTCCTCGCGCAGCTCCCCGCTTGGCACACACATCCTCGTGCCGTGCCGTAAGGAACCATCATCTGCGATAGTAAAGTCGTCCGACAACCCTATCTGAACCTGTGCCCTGATACTCCTCAGAGCCTCATCCTCGTACTACGCAGCTCTGATCCTGTCCATCAGTTCAGACTGTATCTGCAATCCCCATATCTGAATCTCAGTACCGGGAACTAACACTTCAATCTCCAAGCTCTCCAAATCAGCCAATAAATGTCTATCTGTCGTCAAGTACATAGCCATCGGATACCTGCTCAAGGCATCGGCGACTACGTTGGCTTTCCCTGGGTGGTACTGTAATGAGATGTCAAAGTTCTTCATCAACTCTAACCACCTCCTCTGCCTCATGTTCAGCTCCTTCTGTGTGAATACGTACTTCAAGCTCTTATGGTCTGTAAAGATCTCCACACGCTCTCCGTACAGGTAATGTTTCCACAGCTTTAGAGCGAAGATAACTGCTGCCAATTCCAAATCATGGGTGGGGTAGTTCTTTTCATGAGGGCGTAGCTGCCTGGAAGCATAGGCAATTACCTTCCCATGCTGCTGAAAAATACATCCCAGACCCTTACCTGAAGCATCACTGTAGATGGTGAAACCACCTGTCCCTGCTGGCAGCGTCAAAACTGGAGCTGTCGTCAATCTCTTCTTTAGCTCATCAAATGCAGCCTGGCACTCCTCCGTCCAGACAAAATCCACATCCTTCCTAGTCAGCCTGGTCATCGGTGTTGCAATCTTGGAGAAGTCTTGTACAAACCTCCTGTAGTATCCTGCTAGCCCGAGAAAACTCCTGATCTCAGCTACCGAACTGGGGGTAGCCCACGACTCCACTGCCTCGAACTTCTGTGGGTTGACCGAGATTCTGTCACCCGATACCACATGCCCAAGAAATTCGACCTTGTCAAGGAAGAATTCACACTTAGAGAGTTTCCCGTACAGCTTCTCCCTCCTGAGAGTCTCTAAGACCAACCTCAGGTGCTCTTCGTGCTCCTCCGGGGTCTTGGAATACACAAGAATATCGTCGATGAACACCACCACGAACTTGTCAAGGTACTGGTGGAACACCTTGTTCATCAAGTTCATGAATACTGCCGGTGCATTGGTTAAACCAAATGGCATCACCATAAATTCAAACTGGCCGTATCTGGTCCGAAAAGCTGTCTTCGGCGTGTCTTCTCTCTTCACCTTCACCTGGTGATAGCCTGACCTCAAATCTATCTTTGAAAACACCCTCGCCCCGCTCAACTGATCGAAAAGATCATCTATCCTCGGCAGCGGGTACTTGTTCTTGATAGTGATATTGTTCAAAGCTCTATAATCAATGCACATGCGCACCGTGCCGTCCTTCTTCGGTACAAACAATACCGGAGCTCCCCATAGTGATGAACTGGATTTGATGAAGCCTTTGTCCTGCAGCTCCTCAACTTGCTTCTTCAGTTCTGCCAGCTCGCTGTTGTTAACTCTATAGACATGTTATGAAATGGGCTCCGCTCCTGGAACCAAGTCTATAGAGAATTCAACATCTCTGTCTGGCGGCAAGCCTGGCAACTCTTCTGGAAATACATCCAGGAACTCCGCTATCAGAGGATGTGGCAACTCCTCTTCTTCTGCCTTGGCTCCACAAAATGTGCCCCTGCCCTGTTCCGCTGCTCCTCTGACGACCTCAAACTCCGGCTCTCCTGGAGGTCTAAATAATACTCTGCCTCTATAACAATCTATAGTAGCATGATGCCTACTCAACCAGTCCATTCCGAGCACGATATCGTACCCCGGAAGTGGCATGACAAGTAAGCTCACGCTCAACTCTCGGCCTCCTACTGACACTCTCCGGTCCTTGCAGTGATCACGGACTAGGATAATACCTCCACCAGTCGTGATCTTGCAAGTCCTAGCTAATGGTTCTGTGTCTAAATGACGTCGAAGTGCATAAGATACAGACACAAAACTATGGGAAGCGCCAGAGTCGAATAAGGTAAATACGGGAATACAATCGAGAAGAACCGAACCTGTGATCAAGTCTCCTGCTGGCTCGATCTCCTCGAATGCCATGGCGTACGCTCGCCCCTGGGGTACACCTCTCTGCTGCTGGTGCTGGGCAAACTTCTGATGTTGTGGTGGAAGTGGTCCCCTCTGTTGTTGGCCTCCTGGTATGGTAGGTACCCTGTCTGGTCCTCTCTGGGCGGCTGCTCCACCCTGACCTGAACGAATCGTAGGGCAATCCTTCAGCTGGTGTGTCGTCGATCCGCAGGATAGACATGAGCCCAATCTCTTCCTGCAGATATCTCTAGTATGTCCCATCTTCCCGCAGTACGCACACTGGATGGCGGGCTGAGTCTGTCTCTGTTGCTGCTGCTGGACCTACCCTCGGGCTGGTGCCTGGTGCTGCTGCTGAAAGGGTCTCTGCTGTTGCTGCTGAAAGTGTAGACGCTTGCCCGGTCCCGTACTACTGTTTGCTCCTCCAGAACCATCGCATCCCCTCTTGGGCCTGAGGCCCAAGTCATCCTCGGCTATCTGGGCATCCATCAATATGCCCTCGTAGGTAGCTGTGCGATGTCCCGACGTGCGAGACTTGATCTCCCTTGCCAGCCCTTTTCTGAACTTCCGGGCCCTGTCCCCTGGATCTCTAATCATCGACGGCGCGAAGCGGCTCAGGCGGGAAAACTCTGCGGCATACTCATCGACGGACGAGCTCCCCTGGGCTAAGTCATGGAACTGACTCTCCAAAGCTTCCAGGGCAACATCAAGAAAGAACTTCTCCTTAAAGAGCTCCTTGAAATCCTCCCAAGTGAGTCCCCTGCGCAAGAGTCTCGGCTCCGTGCGAAACCACGTTAAGGCGATGTCGAACATCTGGCTACCAGCGGCCTCGATCTGAAGGGCCTCTGGAAGCTGTGCCAAGCGTAAGTTTCTCTCGATGTCCTCTAGCCAATCATCGACGTAGAGTATCCCTTCTGTCCCCTTGAACTCCCGAGGCATCATCCTCTTGAAATCCACAATGGTGCCCGGCCTCTGGTGGTGCTGATCAGGACGCTGCTGCTGCTGAGTAACTCTCTCCACAGCCTGGAGGGCCACTTGGTGAGCATTCTCCATGTTCACCCTCATCATCTCTGTCTGGGCCTGATATGCCTCAGCCTGCACCCTCTGGGCCTCTGCCGACGTCCTCTGAGCATCGACCATGCCCTGAATGAAGGCGAACATCTGTGCCCCATCGACGGGCACACCTCCTGGATGCTGAACTGGTAGTGGTGGTAGAGGCCCCGTCGTAGCTGTGGGGACCCTCTGAACTGGTGGTGGAGGACCCCCGAATGCTGCAGACACTCCCACATGTACTGGAGATGTAGGAGGTGCTGCGGATGTCTGTCCGGCAGGGCGAGAGTTGGCAGACCTCTCTGAATCTGCTGCTCCGAGTCTCTGGGACCTTCTCGGCGGCATCCTGAAGACAGATCGAAAGATTTAATTAAGGTAATAGACACGATATCATCAAGGAAGGATAGTAAAATTCTAAAGGAAAATCAATAAGAGTAGTATCATAAGAATCAGAATTCCCTAATTGTGATTGAGCATATCCTCGACCTAATTCCTATTCCTAAAACAGGCTCGTAGTAGTACAACTAAGTTGTCGCACTACCACGACATCGCACAACTTGCGAAGCTAGACCTGCATGGGCCACCACTAAAAACGTGTCACGACCCGCACCCGGAATTTGGGCATGAGTCGTGGGTACGTCCAGCCTACGCCGCAGCATCGGCGGTAGAACGCTGTCTAGGTCTCAACATATAATATATCCTGACAATAGTCTCAACTCCTCACAGAGGACAATGATAAGATCCACAGTTCTATAATATACTCAATCACAAGCTATAAGAAATAATGGCACGATAGAAATGAAAAAGAGTTCTAATAAAAACAACCACAATAATCCAACTCAAATCCTGGGTCTAAATGACCTCACAAAGTCACAAAATAATAAATACAACTCAGTCTCAGTCTAAAACAATAAATGCAGAAAAATAATCTAAGAACAGCCAGGTAAATTTTCCTCTAGACTAGGCAACTCCTCTGGGGTTTCTGGAGTAAAATCACCCTCTAATCCTGGGCCGTAATGAGTGGGGCACAAGCTCTCCAGGTCCTCTGAAAAATGTTATCCAGTCAGGATTGGAGCGAAGCACAAGCACTAACAGCAGTTTCATTAAATTGACAAAATCTATAAACAGTGTAAGAAATACAAGATAGAAAATAAATACTGGAAATGTAAAGTACTGGAGAAAATGGAAATAGGCAATAGAGCATCTAGCAATGAACAATAAATAGTGAATGCTAGACAATAAGTAGTGAATGCTGGAACAGGTGAATCTGAATAAAATAGACATCTAGCTAAGTGTTTGAATTATCAGTTTATCATGTGATCGGCTTGGGACTTGATCAGGCTGGTTATATATGATTAACTATGATTCTTGTAGGTCAGGCTAACCATATGCTTAGCTATGATGCATGTAGTGGTCAGGTTAATCATATATAACAGCTATGATGCATGTAAGATGGTTAGGCCGCACCCAACGTGAGAAGTGGGGTGACCTATGATGCATGTAAAGGATTTGGATATTATCACATAATCTACTAATAATTCCCCATCCCCCAGCTAGCACGATGGATTCCAATCACGACTCCTCATGATGGGGATCTAGGGTGCTAACCCGTGTATCCATAGTGTCGGAATCAAGTATGTAATACACTACAATTATAGAAATTATCAACAATGAAAACTGTCAGAGAATGTACTCGCCTGTGGTCCTGAGCAAGGTGTGAGGATCGATGTCCAAAGTGGGATCACAATGACCTATTTATGGAATATAAATGTCAAATACTGAATTAAGGAAATAACATGTTTAGTTAAATAAAAATGTGTCTTCTAGGTCGTGGATCAGTCTAAACTAGGTTAATTCTAAGGTTGACTTCCAGGCTAAGCTAGTTAATATATCTAGATTAAATATATAGTTATCTTATTTCCATGTCTACCAGGGTTATCTAGTATCTAACATAAAAGAGACCTACTTGCTATTTCTGACATTACCTTAATACCAACTCTGAACTTAGACCTACACTTCTACCCACCTACACACTGAACTGAACTACACCTACACACATGATACACACTGCCAACACACACTGATACAATACATAGTTCACTCAGTCCCTTCACACACCCTCACTCCTAGACACACTGCTGTTACACTAATTCTGCACACACAGAATTACTCACAGGCACATATGCCTCACACTGCACTCAGATACTGGTACACAAGATACTTCTACATAACATATGGCTCACTCCAAAATTTTCACCCCAGTCCTCACACAGACAGATACTGAGAGATACACACACAGGCAATCACTGAGTTCTTACACTGGTATTCACTCACACAGGGACACACAGCCATACACCTAGTGAAAACTGGAATTTAATGAGACACACACACTAGGGTTCTAGGCTCATACTGATACTTACTGGCCTCACACAACACTCTCACATAGATACTGGTTCTATGGCACACACATACTCACAGAATTCTACACACATACTTACTACAGACACTTTAATACAAACACAGGTATCACCCAGGTATCTCACAGTCATTTACACACTACACTCTCTAACTGATCTCAACTCCCAATACCAAACTGCATCCTAACCCCATTATCTACAACTCCCTCACAAACCTGCACCCTAATGTTGCTGCCAAAGCACACTTGTTGCTGCTACTTCTACTTAAGCATGCTTTAGAACTGTTGCATTCAGCAAGTAGCTATGTGTTACTGCTGCTATCAGCAACTACTGAATGCAGGTAGCTGTATGAACATTTCTGCAATGACCTACAGGCTGTAACTAAGGTTTCCCTTCCACTTGAACATACACCAATACATATTGATCAAATTGTGTACATAAGCCCAACACTAAACTGCAAAGCACTTGATTGCAGCTCCAACTACAGTTGTGATACCCAGATTTCCCTTTTACTTGGTCTGTGCACAACACTTCTCATCAAACCTAACACAAATACTGATACTAATACTGCACACAACCTAACGCAACACTGATACTGTCACATTGGGTTTTCATTCACAGGCACTCACACTGGAATCCCCTAATCAAAACGCCAAACACAGCACAAAACTAACAGTATACACACTAGCACAGTTATAATCAATACTCAGAAATCTTAATCCTAAACACATAGGCACACACAGTCTACTCACCCATCTCACTGATACTAGGATACACTCTATACTGGTCAGGATCTCCCTTCACCCTGAGAAACACACACAGGTATTTGTTTCCCTCACACTGAGAACACACCCACCCACTGCACAAAGTCTTAACACTGCTGCAACACGACCCTAGCTCACTGCACAACACACAAGAAGAATACACAGATCTGGACCAAACCCGACTGTGCACAGGGAAGATCCCCCACAGTCCATTACTTCCCCAAAACACACAAACCTGTATATATATATGTATAAGTATATACATATGTATCATACATCAAACATGCAACATTAGATTGGATTAGATAGGTGATTCCTCCTGTGAAGCATTTCACCAAACACATGATGTGCAAAAAAAACGAAAACCACACTAAGAACTCTTGAAAACCCAAAACAAAACCCTAAATCAATATCTAACCTACACGTAGGAGGGTGAAATCAGTCTATAAGCAACCACCTAGGGTTAGGGTTCACGAAAATTGGGGAAAACAATTGTTGGGGACACTTAAACCCTAGTTCCAACCCTAAAATCGAAACTACACAGTAGGGTGGGTTCCGAATGGCCATTAACATCTGAAAACAGAAATTAAATAAGAAAAAATAGGGTTTTACCTGCAGGGATGGTTTCTCCAATGGAAGTTCTTCTTCCCCAAGGCTTTTTGACCCAAGTTCCTTGCTTTCCTTGCTTTGGAGGAGGAGAATGGGATCTCTAGGGCTAGATTTCAAATTCTGGAGTGGGGAGATGGCTTTCTCTTGATGGAGGCTAGGTTTTAGGTTTTTCTTCATGAAGGAATGGGTTCCCTTTTATATTAAACTAGGTTAGGGCTTCATAAGCATAGTTTTAGGTTAACCCCTTATGTTAGGTCATGTAGAGCCCAATAACTCAGGTTTAGCCCTTCTAGGGTTTAAGGTTCCACCAAAAATTAAATTTCTAGGGTTTCACTAGAATTGGGTTTTCAAATTAGGGTTTCTCATTAGGGTTTGTCCTAATGCGTTCTAGGGTTTGACCTAAACCAAAAACCACTAACAATATATAAATAGTTTATAAAACTCAGCAGATAAAATTAATACATATTTATTCAAAATAGTGAAATTACATAAATGCCCTTATCTGGAAATGTGGTAGTGACAGGAAAGATGAATTAATAAATGCTCCATGGAGTCGAAGAATCTAGGAGGGAGCACTCTTTCAAGCTTGCACAGTGTTACCGCAATGTCCTTCTCTTGCTTTTCTAGACGATCAAAGATTAACTTGGTAGAACAAAGATCTCTGAAGAAGATGCTAATCTCTGTTAAAGGATCCCAAACTACATGCGGTAAGAATTCCCGAAATACAATAAAAATTAATCTCTCTATGAATACGTGACAGTCATGGCTCTTCATATCCGTTAGTTTATTCTCCTTAGGGTTGATGCATCTTCTCAGATTTAACACGTACCTGTCTGAAAATTTTAGCCCCTGAAACCACCTACATAGTCTCCCTTTATCCTCCTTGTCCAGTGAGAAAATTGCCTTAGGCTGCTTATACTTCCCATTCCCTTCCTCTATCAAATACAACGCAGAAAGTTTGCATATTTCTTCCAAGTCCAACCTAGAGATTGTCTTTTGTCTTCCCCTTTACGTCCATCACAGTATTAATTATAATGTCAAACACATTCTTCTTGATATGCATGACATCAAGGTTATGTCTGATCAGATTTGTGCTCCAATATGGCAGTCCCAGAATATGCTCCTCTTTGTCCAATTATGAGTGTGACCAAATCCATCGCACTTGTACCCCTTAGTAGGCTCTTCGATATCACTTGGTAAGTCTTTAACCTCTTCCCATATCGTGTCTCTGGGCCACCTTGGAGGTGGATTTTGTCTTCTCCGTAACACTGGTACGAAATACATTCATGTTCCTCTGGAACCGATGATCCGACGGTAGAAATTGTCGATAACAATCGAAGAAGCACAGTTTTTCTCCATATTTTAAATGAAAAGCCTTAGTATGGTCCATGCAATATGGACATGAGAGACGACTATGAGTGCTCCATCCTGATAACATACCATAATTCAGAAAGTCGTTGATGGTCCACATACGTGCTGCCCTGATCTAAAAATTCTTCTTTTTTGAAACATCGTACGTGTTGGCGCCTACTTCCCACAGCTGATTCAACTCATCTATCAATTATTGTAAGTACACATCGATGTTCCTCTTTGGATTGTTCGGACCCGAAATAATGATAGCTAAGAAAATAACCTAAGTCTTCATGCACATCCAAGGCGGTAGGTTGTACGGGGTGACGATCATAGGCCAACACGAATATTGGAGCCTGAAAGTCCGGATGGGGTAAAGCCGTCGGATGAGAGCCCCAATCTTATATTATGCCAATCGAAAGAAAAATTGGGATACTCTCGATCGAAGTTCTTTCATGCTTTTCCATCGGATGGGTGATCCAACACTCCTTCAATCTGTTCTCGCCTATGCCAACTTATATTTTTGGCAGTCTCCTTCATCATAAACAACCTCTATAACCGAGGCGTCAAAGGCAAGTAGTGTCACGACCCGCACCCAAAATATGGCAGGTCCCAGAATATGCTCATCTTTGTCCAATTATGAGTGTGACCAAATCCATCGCACTTATACCCTTTAGTAGGCTCTTCGATATCACTTGGTAAGTCTTTAACCTCTTTCCATATTGTGTCTCCGGGCCACCTTGGAGGTGGATTTTGTCTTCTCCATAACGACGACACGAAATGCATTCCTGTTCCTCCGGAACGGATAAGCCGACGGCACAAATTATCAATGACAATCGAAGAAGCATGATTTTCCTCCGTGTTTTAATGGAAAGTCTTAGTGTGGTCCATGCAATACGGACATGAGAGACGACTATGAGTGCTCCATCCTAATAACATGCCATAATTCAAAAAGTCGTTGATGGTCTACATAAGTGCTGCCCTCATCTGAAAATTCTTTTTTTTTGAAATATCGTACGTGTTGGCGCCTACTTCCTACAACTGATTCAACTCATCTATCAACGGTTGTAATTACACATCAATATTCCCCTTTGGATTGTTCAGACCCAAAATAATGACGGCTAAGAATATAACCGGAGTCTTTATGCACATCCAAGGTATTAGGTTGTACGGGATAACGATCACAGGCCAATACGAATACTGGAGCCTAAAAGTTCGAATGGGGTGAAACCGTCGGACGAGAGCCCCAATCTTATATTATACGAATCCAAAAAAAAATTGAGATACTCCCGATCGAAGTTCTTTCATGCTTTTCCATCGGATGGATGATCCAACACTCCTTCAATCTATTCTCGCCTGTGCCAACTCATATTTTTGGCAGTCTCCTTCATCATAAACAACCTCTATAACGGAAGCATCAAAGGCAAGTAGTGTCATGACCTACACCCAGAATAGGGTCACGAATGCTGAACAATGCCCAGCCTATGCCGCAACATCGACAGTAAAATATCGTCTAGGTCAACCATACTATCTAAATATCTCATACAATATATATAAGTTACCTGTCAATATTGTCTCAACTCCAAACGGAGGATCAATATGGTATATGCTAATGGTAAATAATACTCAATCACAATATAAAATTAAAGGGGGATAAAAATACGATATGGAATAAAAGAGACAAATAAGAGTCACAATACATCCACAAGTCCAAATCCATAAGTTTAGACATAGCCACTACCAAAATAATATATATAAGCCATGAGAAATAAGAGTCATAATACATCCACCTGAAGGATCCCTCATCCTCTTGGAGCCAAGCTCCAAATCATCCACCGCCTACTGTGTCTGCACCATAATCTCCTCAAATGTAGTGGTGCGATATCCGCTAGTATGGGATTTGATATCCTTGTTCAGACCCTTTCTGAACTTCCAGGCCTTCCGCGGGTATTTTGTCCCTCCATAAAGTAACCCAACCTGCAGTACTCTGCTGCGTACTCGTCCACCATCATGCTTTCCTGGATGACGTAGTGAAATAGGCTCTCTAAAGAAGTCAGAGCCACATCCGGGAAAAACTTTTCTTTGAAAAGCTCATTAAAAGCTTTCCAAGTAAGTCCCGGTGCTGAGATCCTGGGGTCCATCCTAAACCAAGTCAATGCGATGTCAAACATCATGCTCCCTGCTACCTCTACCTACAGGCTATTTGGAATCTGCGCCAGCCGCAGGTTCCTCTTTATATCTTTGATCCAATCATCAGCATAAATAATCTCCTTGGTGCCTTTAAAGTCCTTCGGTCCCATCCTCTTGAAGTCTATTATAGTCCTCGCCTGCTACGGGGCCTGCGGAGGTGGAGCTACCTGTTGCTGTACCAATACAACTCTTTCGACTGCGGCGAGTGCAAGCTGGTGGGCATTCTCAATTTTCTACCTTATGACCTCAGACTGACGCTGCTCGGCCTCCATCTGGGCCTGCTGTGCCTCCATCATCTGTTGAAAGAGCGTAAACACCTGTGCCAGATCAACTGCTGGGGGTGGTGGTGGTAGTGGTAGCTCCTCTAAAGTTGTAGGCACCGTCCACTGTGAAGCTGTAGGTACTGACCTCTGGACTGGAGGTGGAGCACCCCGGAAGCTACGACTGATACTCCTACCTAGACCGGTGAAGCGGCCCTCTGAACTGAAGCTGCTGGAGTAGTGGCTGGTGCTGCCCTCCTCGGAGACGGTGAAGTGACTAACCTTGCTGACATTGTGCTTGAGCGCTGGGATCGCATTTTTGGCGGCATCCTGAAGACAGATTAAAACAAAGGAATAAATATTGAGTAAGATACGATATCATCAAAGAAGAACAAAATTATTCAAAGTAAAGCAAGCATTCAAGTTGATAATGATAGCAACTGAATGAATTGGAAGTGTTCCTAGCTATGATTGAGTATACTCTCAGCCTATATCTTATATCCTAAAGCAGACTCGTAGTAGTATCTCTGACTTAGAGTACTACTACGATATCATACTTGTTGCGACTTTCGACCTGCATGGGCCACCACTAAAAACGTGTCACAATCCGCACCCGAAATAGGGGCACGAGCAGTGAACAACTCCCAGCCTACATCGCTACATCGATGGTAGAACACTGTCTAGGTCAACCATACTATCTGAACATCTCATACAATATATATAAGGTACCTGTCAATGTCATCTAAACTCCAAACAAAGGAACAATATGGTATATGATAATGGTAAACAATACTCAATCACAATATAAAACTAAGGGGGATAAAAGCACGATATGGAATAAAAGAGAGAAAATAAGAGTCATAATACATCCACAAGTCCAAATCTATAACTCTAAACATAGCCACTCCTAAAATAATATATACATGCCATGAGTCTAGGAATGAGACTAATACAATGTCCAAAAATATAATTAGGCCTCCTCGGTCACTGGCACTAGGTCCTCCTGCTCTAGGGGAGTATCCTCTAATGGCTCACCATCCTGCAGCCCATAATAAGTCGGGCACACTCCTCTAGCCAGTCATCTAAAAAATATATCCAATCAGGAAAGGAACGAAGTACAAAACTCTAAAAGCAGTTCCAAATACATGGTAGAGCATATATGACAAATAATAGAAAATAATACAAGATAACAAGCAATATAAAATAGAAATAAACTAGAGTAAACTGGTAATATACTGGAAGTAAAGAACATGCAATAGAGAATGATTGCAAGTAAAGAAAAAGATAACACTAGATATTGTGCCTTGGAGTACAAGTTCATTATGTAATCGGTTTGGGTTGAACACTTACATCAGTTTGGGTTGAACACGAATATAATATGGTAACTCGATTACACATGTGATATGTAATCGACATGCACACTAATACACTTGGGCTTGATCACATAACCAACTCCTACTCCCTCGTCCCCAACCAATACTCATGGATCCAATCATGACACATTACGAATAAGAATATAAGCACACTGAATACGACCATTGTGTGAACATGAAGTATACGATAATCAATACCCGATATATACGATAAATACATTTAAAAGAGTACCAGCTAAACACGGTAGGGAATAACATCCCATGACAAGATCCATTTAGTACCAGTCCGTGTAGCTACTGTATCAAAATCAAGTAAACAGTTCTAGAATATGTGATATACTTACTATCATGAAATAAAAACTAACAGAGAAATATACTCGCCTAAAATCTAGTGAGAAGAATCAACTGTATCTGGAACTGTGCCTCAAAGACCTACATATGGAATATTATATCAATACAAGATTTTGGAATGATAACAAGTTAAACTAGTCCATTTCTAGGTCATTAGGCCAATTCTACGTCAAACAGTTAAACAAGGTCAATACTAGGTCAAACTAGTCAAACTTGGTCAAACTAGCTATTTTTTGGTTGTGTGAGTTCATTTCTAGGATATTGGGTCCATACATTATGTATCTAGGCTATACTAACTATATTAGGATACTAGGGTATCCTAGCAAAATAGTATCTCAAGATACTCAATATATTAGTTATATATTAGTTACCCTATTAGTATTTCTAACACTAGGTGAATACCATGGCTTTGGGCTAACTTGGTATCACTACCTACACCCAGTTGGTATGCAATGCCACTACCCCAAGATATCTCAACTCTCATTACCTTGGTACTACTTAAGGTAAACTAGAACTAGTATTTCCCCCCTCTAATGTCTATACTAACTAGTATATATATATATATATATATATATGCTAACATACAGATATTAGCTCATACTAATATATTTACCATTATACTACTAACATATACCATTATACATAGATATCAACTAACTAATATCTACTATCTAATATTAGTTAATTTAAAGCTAACTGATAACTACCAAGCTAACACTAAATTATATATTACATGCTAACATATCAACTGTCAACTAACTTATAACAATTACATATTTAATATGTAAACTAACATGTATATCAAACCATCTAATGAACCAACTGACATCTATCAGATATCAATTAAACCAAACTAACTGTTAGAACATACGTATCAGTTGCTAACATAAATACTAACAACTAAACCAACTAACATCCATATTACATCATCTAACTGTTAACACATATCCTTCTATATATCAACTAGTTATATAAACTAACATACTAACTTCTCAACTAAACTACTAACTAACATATACTACTTACTAACATTTATACTATACCATAACTACAAACTGACAACCTAAGCCAACATACTTCTCTTATTAAACAAACTGTTATCCAACTGTTTAGAACACAACATAATATTTAAAGGGCAGGCCCCCAATCCTCTTTTACATTGGCTGCTTCCAAGCATGTGCTGCTATTCCATGTACCCTCATTGCTACCACTGCAACCTTCCCATCTTCCTTCCTATTGAACACTTGCTAATGCCTACACCCCTTCACTAACTGTCACAAGGCTGCTATTGCATACCCATATGGACAGCTACTATATTCCCAATGTGCCCGACTGCCACTGCTCACTGTGCTGATGCACTAATATCACAAACATGTCCCCCTTTTAACAGTTGTAAGAGTAACCAACTCCAAGTCCACATGACAGTCCAACTGCACCTTCAAACACTCCCAAGGGACTGATACTCGTATCAAATCAGTCTCAAAGTAGTTAACAATAGACCATAATAATCCACATTGCTGCTGTCCTCTACCTATTTACTACTGCTGCTGTTACTTGATTCCCTCTAGCACATACACAAAGACACACTCTGTCATGCCCCAGTCCTAAAATATCAAGGGACTAGACACGTGGCAATGGCCAGCAGCACACACCGATGGTAAACCTAATTTAATGGACCCATCAGGGTGTACTTAAGCTGTAATACAACAATAAGGTCTAAATAATAGGTCATAATCTAATCTCATCCATAGGAGATAAATATGATCAATAACAACAAAATATAACCAACATCAAGTCTCCATAAAGTAAATCAGGGAACAACCCGATAATAAGTCTGATATAATGGTTCAACAGACCAGAAATGAAAGATAATAACAAATACTGAGTATAGATGAAACAAATACTCAAGAGAAATCCTCGACGATAACCTCGTCCTCGGGGTTCGATTCAGCTCCAGTGTCTGCTCCTGCTCCTGCTCCATATACCTCGGAATAGAACTCTTCTGCTAAACCTGGGGACATAATCTGGATCTAGGTCCTCAGGGGACATAGCAAGGTACAAAATAACTCAAGCAAAAATAAATGCAGTGCAATAATTAATAAAATAAAAGGGTAAACTATATAACCAGCTAAGTGAAATGCAAGATAAGAGCATCACTAAAACTCAGGCTGAGACCACTACAAGCTCGGTGTCGGGGAGCTGGTAGTGGTAATATCACGTAATGGGTCAAGCTCGGGTTTAGAGTCTTGAGCACCGCATTAATAAGGGTTTATATATATAATCTGCCTATAGCCTGTGTGTCTCTCCCCAACCAATGTAATCACACGTCTCATGTCCATGACGTCTCATGTCCATGTCACGCAAGATCATATCTAATACAGCAAGTTATAATAATATCTAAGCATGTATAAAGTATATGTCACAAACCTGTATCCTATACAAAATTACCATGAATATCTCAGGAAGATTCTGTCTCATGAACAGTGTCAAGTGTCCTATGGTATGACGCACTTGATAATGCAAGCACGAGAATGTATAGGGTCTCGATATCCATGTCTAGGTGACGTTACACAACTCCGCGTACGGCGTTGATGTCCGAATATTATCCAGACATTAAGTAATGTCACACGGTCCTTGGTTGAACAGATACAACATATAAATAAATCAAAGGAATATTATGAACCAAAATACTGCAAGTATGGCAATGTACACTTGCCTGGGGTTCTGACTCCAACTGTTGCTCTGGTATCAGCGGGATCTGCAGGTACTCCTCCGAATGCTATAATAAATGTTACCATCAGATTTAGAAGACATCAAATAGCTAGAATTTCCTGTCCATGAGTCCAATTTGGACACAGGGGCAAAAGTGAGTTTCTGGTCAAAGCGGGGTCCACATGTGGCCCGTTTCGCACCGAAAAACGTGTCAGAGACAATATTCTCCAAATTCGTCAAACTTAGTGTCTACAAGTCTAGAACGACGATTCGAACCCAACGGAATGTCCAGAATTGGATTCCGATGAGCCGATCATAAAATTGCCTGTCAAGTGGAGCCGTGAGGCCCACGATACGCGATTTTGTCAACATTCTCAGAATCGAACCAAACTTGGGTCACAGAACCATCGTATTGTTACGACTCTGATGGCATAAGTTTCGTTTCGATACGACATGCGTACACAAAGTTACAACGAGTTCCAGAACTGGGCCGATACGGGGTGTTGTCGACGGATACGCGTTGATTTCGGTGTGCACGCACATCCAAATCAACTTCTACAAAATCTCACATGTCCGTATCGATGGCGCGCATCTTTCGGTGAAGTCCGCACATGACCAAGTTATCCCGTTTAGCGGGGCACACCCAATTATAGGAAAAATAGGGTATTTAAATAACTAATATTTTGGTCATTTTCACCCTCAAATAACATGCAATCTACAACTCAATAAATTACACTAAAAATAGAATTAAAAACTAGTTCAGGTGGTCTAAATAATTATTTAGATGGATTTTGAAAACATTTCACAGGTAGATCACAAAACGGTCGCGAACTGGGGTGTTCGGGACAAATTCTGATTTACAGAATTTGGGGTTTATTTTCCTAATTTTGTGTCACAGTTTGCGATCGCTACAGGACGCGATACTCTGGACTATTTGTACGGGTATCAAGAGGGTTACACAGTCTACGCATCACAGCAGACGGTTTGTAAAATGAAACAACGAGGAGAGAGAAATCCTCACCTGAACACGGCGTCAGAATTGACTGTTCTTCGTGAACGCGGGATGACGCGACGACGCTCGGCCGGCGGTGGCGGCGCTGTGTGGCTGCTGTCGGCAAGGTCTGGCCGGGGTTCGTCGGGTCAGGGGTTGTCTGAGCTGGAGTGGCGGCTTGCTGGCGGAGGCTGCTTGCTGGAGGCAAAGGGGTTGCCGGTGATCGGCGGAGGCGGAGACAGCGGGGTGGATGAAGGGCCGAGGTTGAGGGTTTAAATAGGGAGGAGCGGGGAGGAGAAGAGCCGGCCGTTGGCGGAGTGGAGACGGGCGGCCGGCCGATGGGAAGATGAGTCGGCGGGGATGTGAGCGGACGCGGCCGATGCAGGCGAACGGCCGACGACGGAGGGGAATCGACAAGGACGGGGGTTAGCGATTACTGTAGCATTAAAGATTCGGGTTGGGTCGGGTTTGGATATGGGATTCGGATCCAACCCGATCCGATAGGCAATGGGTTCGGGTAATGGGTCAGCGAGTCGGGTCGGCTAACGGGTCCGGATTTGACCCGCTAGGGTTGGTTTGAGTCAGGGTTCGGTTCAGGATTGGTCCGGTTCAGGGTTAAACCGGTTGGTTCAACCCGGTTTATTTTGGTTTAATAAAAATATTAATTTTTAGGTCTTTAAAAATAGTTCTGGGGTCCAATAATTTCCAGGAAAATTACCCTATGTCTAATATTTTATTTTACACCCAAAAATATTATTTTCATAATATTTTAATATTTTTTTATTACATAAAAATATATAATTTAGTAGAACATTTATTTTAATTCCTGAAAAATATCAGAAAATTCCAGAAAATTCCAAAAAACTATTTTTTTAATCCTGAAAAATCTGAGGGTTTACAATCTATCCCCCTTAAGAGGATTGCGTCCTCGCAATCAAAGAAATAACCGGTCAGAAGAGATGACACGGTTGCAAGCATTGTTCGAAGTATGACACAATCAAAGAATCATGATCAAGGAGAATCAAAGGATTAAGGTTTAAACAAAACTCATAGGGAAGGAATAAAAATATTTCCCTAGATGAGAGATATGTAATTCAAGAGAAAAAATCTGGTTAGAGCAAAGAAAACTACAGTTTTTAGAAAAACTAGGTTTATCAATTATTAACAACTTCAAATACTAGGTTTATAGCTAAGGTCATAAACTAACAGCACATACTAAAGCAATGCTAGGAATAAACATCTATAAATAATTTAAATCTTACGCGCATTTGCTATTCCACGAGTCTGTGCGTCCTCCATGGGCATCGCAAAAGTTTGTCCGCGTCCTTGTGGTGGTGCCCTCTGCTGTTGCTGAGCTTGCTGGAAGAGTGCTGCTTGTGATGCTAAGGGTGGCCTCGGCAGATATACTTCTAGAGCTGGTAGTATGACTCCTTCAACTTCCGTTTGTGTTGCTCCTAATGCTGGATAGGCTGGCCTTGGTAGAGCTTGTTGGTTTGCCATTGGAGCTCCTTTTTGACGCTCAAGGCATTCCTTCACTAAATGCTGACTGGATCCGCAAGCTAAACATAATCTCATTTTACGTCTGCACTCATTCTCAATATGGCCTCGCTTGCGACAATATTGACAAATAGGCAGTATTTGCGGAGATGCTCTGGGTGGCTCGTGCATGTGAATTCTCTTTGCAGCTTCTTCCTGTGGTGCTCTGGCTGGTGCTGATGTGGCTAGTTGATGAATCATCAGAATAATCCCTTACCGAATGCTGTTTAGAACCGCAAGCTAAACATAATCTCAATCTGAGTCGGCATTCTTTAGCGAGATGGCCTACCTTGCCACAGTAGTGACAAGTAGGAAGGACTAGTGCTATTGGTGTCAATGTTCTCTGTGGTGGATTTATCTGTTGACGCTTTACAACTCTTTCCTGTTATGCTTGGTCTAGTGCTAATGCATGCGGCCGCTTCTGGCTGGACTCTATCCTGGTGATGCACTCCATGGGCCGTGCTGCAGTAAGAACGTCTGTGTCTAAAGTAGTTACAACGGATCTGACTAACTTCTATAGCTCAGAGCTAAGTCTGTCAATGAACTCCTCCGTTTGGCTTTGCTGGGCTTCTTCATGAACCTTCTGATAGGCTTGCATCATCGCGTAGAACATTTGAAACATCTGTTGCCCGTCCATAGCTTGCCCTTATGGGAATACGGGCATTGGTGGAGTGAACTACGGCGGTGGTGGGATATCATCTTGCCGGGACCTTGAGGTATGTTGATTGGCTTGACTGCTTCGGTGAGTGGAGGGATCTCCACTTAATGGCGTCACTTCATTTTCTCCGTAGGTGGCTATAACACCTTGTGGTGATCCTGTAGGAGTCTCGTCATTTGCTCGTGGATCCATTACTCTGCATCCAAAATAAACTATAAGAGGTGCACAGAGAAATCAAGGCAGGATGCAAGTCAAGAATTTTAATTCGAATCTGATATAGAGATCAAGAATGATTCAATCAAGTGGATGAGATCCTATAACTTATCCTATCCTTATTGCAGGCTTGCTCGGTCCCTAAGTTGAAACCAAAGCAATTTAGTCGTTGACCTGCATGGGCCACCACAAAAACTATGTCACGCCCCAGTACCAAAATATCGAGGGACTAGACACGTGACAATGGCCAGCAACACACACCGATGGGTAAACCTAATTTAATGGACCCATTAGGGTATACTTAAGCTGTAATACAATAATAAGGTCTAAATAACTAGTCACAATCTAATCTCATCCATAGGAGATAAATATGGTCAATAACAACAAAATATAACCAACATTAAGTCTCCATAAAGTAAATCGGGGAATAACCCGATAATAAGTCTGATACAATGGTTCAACAGACCAGAAACAAAAGATAATAACAAATACTGAGTATAGATAAAACAAATACTCAAGAGAAATTCTCGGCGATAACCTCATCCTCGGGGTTCGGTTCAGCTCCAGTGTCTGCTCCTGCTCCATATACCTCGGAATAGAACTCATCTGCTAAACCTGGGGACATAATCAGGATCCAGGTCCTCAGGGGACATAGTAAGGTACAAAATAACTCAAGCCAAACTAAATGCAGTACAATAATTAATAAAATAATAGGGTAAACTATATAACCAGCCAAGTGAAATGTAAGATGAAAGCATCACTAAAGCTCAGGCTGAGACCACTAAAAGCTCGGTGTCGGGGAACCAGTAGCGGTAATATCACGTAATGGGTCATGCTTGGGTTTAGAGTCTTGAGCACCGCATTAATAAGGGTTTATATAATCAGCCTATAGCCTGTGTGTCTCTCCCCACCCAATGTAATCACACATCTCATGTCCATGATGTCTCATGTCCATGTCACGCAAGATCATATCTAATGCAGCAAGTCATAATGATATCTAAGCATGTATAAAGTATATGTCATAAACCTGTATCCTATACAGAATTACCATAAATATCTCAGGAAGATTCTGTCTCATAAACAGTGTCAAGTGTCCTATGGTATGACGTACTTGATAATGCAAGCACGAGAATGTATAGGGTCTCGATATCCATGTCTAGGTGACGTTACACAACTCCGCGAACGGCGTTGACACCCGAATATTATTTGGACGTTAAGTAATGTCACACGGTCCTAGGTTGAACAGATACAACATATAAATAAATCAAAGGAATATTATGAACCAAAATACTGTAAGTATGGCAAGGTACACTTGCTTGGGGTTCTGCCTCCAACTATTGCTCTGGTACCAGCGGGATCTGCAAGTACTCCTTCGAATGCTGTAATAAACATTACCATCAGATTCAGAAGACATCAAATAACTAGAATTGCCTGTCCATGAGTCCAATTTGGACACAGGGGCAAAAGTGACAGTTTCTGGTCAAAACGGGGTCCACATATGGCCCGCTTCGCACCAAAAAATATGTCAGAGACAATGTTCTCCAAATTCGTCAAACTTAGTGTCTACAAGTCCAGAATGACGATACGAACCCAACAAAATATCCAGAACTGGATTCTGATGAGTCGATCACAAAATCGCCCTTCAAGTGGAGCCGTGGGGCCCATGATACACGATTTTGTCAACATTCTCGGAATCGAACCAAACTTGGGTCACAGGACCAGCGTATTGCTACAAGTCTGATGGCATAAGTTTCGTATCGATACAACGTGCGTACACGAAGTTACAATGACTTCCAGAATATGACCGATACGGGGTGTTGTTAACGGATACGCTTTGATTTTGGTGTGCACGTATATCCAAATCAACTTTCGTGAAATCTCACACGTCCGTATTGACGGCGCGCACCTTTCGGTGAAGTCCGCACACGACCAAGTCGTCCCGTTTAGCGGGACACACCCAGTTTTGGGAAAACATGGTATTTAAATAACCAATATTTTGGTCATTTTTACCCTCAAATAACATGCAATCTACAGCTCAATAAATTACACTAAAAGTAGAATTAAAAACTAGGTCAGGTGGTCTAAATAATTGTTCAGATGGATTTTGAAAATATTTCACAGGTTGGTCGCAAAACGATCGCGAACTGGGGTGTTCGGGACAAATTCTGATTTTCAGAATTGGGGGTTTATTTCCCTGATTTTGCGTCATAGTTTGCGATCGCCACAGGACGCGATACTCCGGACTATTTGTACGGGTATCGAGAGGGTCACACAGTCTACGCGTCACAGCAGAAGGTTCGTAAAATGAGACAGCAAGGAGAGAGAAATCCTCACCTGAACAGGGCGTCAGAATCGACTATTCTTCGCGAACGCGGGATGACGCGGCGATGCTCGGCCGGCGATGGCGGCACTGTGCGGCAGGTGTCGGCGAGGTGTGGCCGGGGTTCATCGGGTCGGGGGTTGCCGGAGCTGTAGTGGCGTCTTGTTGGCGGAGGCAGCTTGCTGAAGGCGATAGGGTGGCCGGTGATCGGTGGAGGCGGTGACAACGGGGTGGATGAAGGGCCGGGGTCGAGGGTTTAAATAGGGAGAAGCGGGGAGGAGAAGAGCCGGCTGTTGGCGGAGGGGAGACGGGCAGTCGGCCGGTGGGAAGACCAGTCGGCGGGGATGCGAGCGGACACGGCGGATGCGGGCGAACTGGCAGCGACAGAGGGGAATCGACAAGGACGGGGGTTAGCGATTACTGTAGCATTAAAGATTCGGGTCGGGTTTGGATGTGGGATTCAGATCCGACCCGATCCGATAGGCAATGGGTTCGGATAATGGGTCAGCGGTCGGGTCGACTAACGGGTCTTGATCCGACCCGCTAGGGTTGGTTTGAGTCAGGGTTCGATTCGGTTCAGGATTGGTTCGGTTCAGGGTTAAACCGGTTGGTTCAACCCGGTTTATTTTGGTTTAATAAAAATATTAAATTTTAGGTCTTTAAAAATAGTTCTGGGGCCCAATAAATTCCAAGAAAATTACCCTATGTCTAATATTTTATTTTAGACCCAAAAATATTATTTTCATAATATTTTAATATTTATTTTTATTACATAAAAATATTTAATTCAGAATAATATTTTTTTTAATTCCTGAAAAATATCAGAAAATTCCAGAAATTTCCGAATTTTTTTTAAATCCTGAAAAATCTGGGGGTTTACACACTCACTCACAGAAATGTTGGTAATACATATACATATATACACAAATACATTATATACTAATGTACCTATGTGCAGTGGTGGCAATTGGTCGAATACCTAGTGTGCATACTTGAGAAACTTGTGATACGTGTCCAAATAAAAAACCAAATCCCAAGTTCTTCCACCAATAATATTTATATATATCAATTACATCATAATATAATCAAAGTAACTTGCTACAATAAAAAATTAAGAGTAATTGCACAAAATACCAAAATGGGCTCCGTATCACACGGTATCACACCATATCGTGATACGACCTACTCGTATCAATTTGTGGACACGTAACTAGTTTCCTAATCCCGGTCTAAGTCTAATATAACTAAATTAGTCTCATGACACACACTTGATGTGTCAATTTCGTAATTCCTCCAAAATATATACAAAAACCTATGTAGAATTTTTTATACACAACCAATTGGCCTAGAACTTGTTCCTATAGGTAGTCCTATGCCATGGGGTAGTTCCTAATGGTCAAATACATGATTTAGAAGCTACGGAGAAGATGAATTCAGAATTTTACCTATTGGGGGATGGATTACCAATGGAAGAGTTCTATGACATGATTCGAACATGTTCTCTCCACCAAAGCTCCTTTTCCTTGTGCTTCTTGCAACTCCAAGATCCAATGCTCCTTGAGTGATGAAAATAAGAGAGAATGTGAATGCATTGAGAGAAAAATTGATGGAGGAAATGGAGGATTTGGGGATCTAGAATTGGGGATCTAAAATTGAGAGCAAATAAAAAGGAGAGAGAGAAATGAGACCCCTCTTAAAGTGGCCGACCCTTTCCCTCTTCCTTAAGTCACCTCCAAATGTCTAGTTTGCCCCTACATGATGAATTATGGGCAAATAAATAGGGAGGGCTATTTTGGAAATTTTCTATACTAACACAAATTAGCCTAATCCTCCTAATTATTTAGTAGGAATGAGTTTCAATGGGCCTAGTCCATGTTGGGCTCATAAATTATCATGACAAGTCTAATTGGGTTCACATGTGTCAAGTCTAGCTAATAGGTTAGCCTACTAACTAATAAATAGCTAGCACAACCACAAATATTAATTATTAGAACAATTAATTATTAATCACTAGGAATAATAGATTTTTAAAATGACCAAAATACCATTATTTGGAAAAGTGGGGGTGACAAGTAGTGCATCAAATCGGTCGGCTTTTTTGCACCGACATGCCTTCCTGTACCAGTTTCCTTGTAGCGATCAGTACCACAAAATTGGCACACGTATTCATCCTTGTCGTCTTTGTAGTACAACATGCACCCGCTACGACATGTATCAATTTTCTCGTATCCCATCCAAAGCGATCTCACCATCCTCTTAGACCGGTAGAAGTCTTTAGGTAACTTAGCACCCTCCTGCAAGATCTCTATAATCAACTCCATCAGTCGGTTGTAGCATTCTTGTGACATGTTAAAATTGGATTTGATGTTCAACAGTCTTGTAACTACCTCCAACGGTGAATGATCCTCACAACCAGGATATAATGGAGTCCTTGTATTCTCCAATAACTCTATGAACTTTGTAGAATCGACATTTAGTGCCTTCTCGACTATATTATAATTGTCCGGATCGAAACTAGGCCCGACAGCGCCAAAAACTATGTTTATGCACCCGTCATCATAATCAGTATGGTGGTGGACATCCATATACGGCTCCACATAAGGCTCATGCTCCGATGCTAAAGACACAAGTTCTTTGTGTAAGGTCCACTGATAGTATTCGGTAAAAAATCCCTTGAGTATAAATAATATGTCACATACACTTCTGAGTAATATTTTAAGTTGCTACATCTCACATACAGACACTTAATTTTGGTACCGTCCATGTACTGAGGGAACGCCTTACCGAACTGCAGGAACTGTTCCATCCCCTGTATAAATTTATTCCGTACACCACATATGTCATCAGGATGATGGTTTTATATCCATGAACGATAACACATATAGTAATTCAGATCCATTTCAAGATACTTCTGAAAAGATGAATATATATCATTCAAGTATATCATCCAAATGGATGCAAAGATGGATACACATGTTCATCAAAGTAATTAATAACTCCTATTAACGCGTGAGTATTCGAGTTATATATGATGTGTGAGTATCCATATCGTGGTTCATGAGTATCTATTTTATAATTCATGACTATCCGAAAACTAGTAGACATGTGGACAACTCTAATTTCAAATCCTATTAAATAGGTGTCGTCATTCATTTTCTTCCTAATGATCCTAGTTATTCTACTTTTATAATAAATATTATCTATGTGAAACTGTTTATCACTTAACTTATATTTATGTAGCTTGTAATATAAACCTAGTTATGCGATACATATGCAATGTCGTGCCACAACCACCCAAACACGAACTCTTGTGTCAAGGATATGTTTGACACTGCTCTAACCCAAGTTGGATACGAGTTCTAGAAGAAGCCAATACCGCGTCGTGTCTCGACTTTGAAGAGTTATTTTTGTATCCCTGTATACTATAATATTATCCTTGGTTATTTTTGATATAGGGACACACACTAATACTCTATTAGTACTATCATACTAAGACTCCTGACATTCAAATTTTATAAATATCTACTACCTCTTCACAACCCCACCAATTTCATATATATCTCCTACAGTCATTAAATACGTGTTATAATTCCAAACTAACTCTATTTGACCTTTGATGCAAATGCTAAAAGATAAATTATAGTCGCATGATTATCAATATTATCTCAACATTATTGCATGATAAATAGAGGTTAACTCACACTATACTATAAATTTTTCTTTACATACACATACACATGAATTTTTTATCTCTATATTTCTTTTACAAATGAACATATAATTCTAGGAAGCTAAATCACACTATATTAGGAATTTTCAAAGGAATATATATATATATATATATATATATATATATATATATATATATATATATATATATATATATATATAAAATTAAAATAGGGCTTGTGTGTGTGTCAGTGCGTGTGTGTGTGTTTGTGTGTATGTGTGTATGTGTGTATGTGTTTGAGTCATGAATGTGTCTGTGAAAGTGTGTGCGTGCGTGTGTTGTGTCAGGGTCAGGGTTAGTGTTTGTGTTAGTGTCAGTATCGTGTCAGTGTGTGTGTGTTGTGACATGTTTGTGCTACAAAAGGGACATATAGGGTTAGCCTTTACCGAGATGGCTAAGGGTTGACCGAGGAGGCATCGACCGAAGGGAAGAAGGATCGGTGGTGGGGAGGAGGAGCGACTGTCGGCGGGTGGGGGGCACTGTCGACGAAGGTGACGCCGGGGTCGGCGGGTGAGGTGGATCGTGAGGGCGAGGGGGGTCTTAGGGGCGAAGGGTTTCTCGGAGGATTTGGGGAGGGGACGAGACAACTGAGATGGAAATAAAAACTCAAACCCTATATTAAAAACTCTAGCGACATCATTAAACGACGTCACTAAACGTTGCTGATTAGCGACGTATAGAAAATTACGTCACTAAATGTCGCTATAATAAAAATAATAGCAACATTTTATGACATGTGCTTCCGTTATATTTTTGTAGTCGTTAAGGGTCGCAGACAGTTGCTAATAGCGACGTTATGGGATGTTCCTTTCTAGCGTCACTAAATTCATAAATTATAGCAACATCAGTGAGGACGTCGCTAAAAATGTTGCTATTTCATCAAATTTTGGTAATGTTCTAACTCTTATAGCCATCGGCGGTAATTGTCGTTGATGGTTAGCCGGTTGGAGAGAGCCACTCGGAGCGAGAGAATTTGGACCTCGAGGTGGAGGACTTCTTTTCTCCCATAGACTAAGGATAACGATGTGCTACCAGTTGGTGTCCGGACCATTGTTCGATAAGACAAGAGACATTCACCCAGCTTCTCTTTCTAGTCGCTCTTATTAGATGACACGAACTTTTTGAGTAGCTTCACGATGGTCTTGTTAAATGCTTCCGCCGGACCATTTGCTGCTGGGTTGTAGGCCTTTGAGCCTATGTTATGAATTCGGTTTTTGTTATAAAACCAATAAAAATTATGACTTGCAAACTGTGGACCATTATCATGGATGATCCTTCGTGGCAAGCCAAAGTGGTATATGATATAATGTTTGACGAAGCTTATCACGTTTGATAATTTAACTTCAGCGAGTGGTACAACTTTCGCCCACTTGGAGAAGTAGTCGGTAATTGCGAGGATAAACCGATGTCCCTTAGACGAAGGTGGATTGATCGGTCCTATGATGTCAATGCCCCAGGCTTCAAATGGTCAAGACGCAATGGTCGGGTGTAGGAACTCGGAGGGTTAGTAGATAAAGTCAGCATGGATTTGGCACGCTTGGCACTTTCTAGCGTAGTTGAAAACATCCGTGACTATTGTCGGCCAATAATAACCCATTCTCTTGAGATGGTCCTGTAGCTTGGGTCTGGACTGATAGGCACTGCATACCCCATCATGAGCCTCGCGAAGAGCCTGTTTTGCTTCTGCATTCGATAGACATCATAGCAGAAGACCATCATAGGAATGAAGATATATTATTTTGGTAGTCGTATCATAATAGAACCGGAAAGAACATCTTCTGATGGAAGTGGCTTCCTTTGGTTCTCGGGGATAATTTTATAGAGTGCGTAGTCGATGAATGTGACTCTCCAGTCTTGGGAGTCGGTGCTTGTCTTTACTGAGTAGCTCAGGCATAGACAAAGGTTATTCTTCGGGCAGCCCATCTCTTGACCGACTACGGTGATTAGTTCATGAGTATTGACTGGAACATCTAAAGAGGTTACGAGGCCAGCCAGGACGTCAGTCTCAATATTTTACAGTCGAGGGGCGTGCTTTATGAAGAACCCGTCGAAGGTGGAGATAATGCCGAGCGCGGCTTGGTGGTAGGGAATCAAGTCTTCATTCTAAACTTTGTACTCTCCTCGGACTTGATTGACTATTAGCTTTGAATCACCGTAGTCTTCCAGGTAGTCTACTCCTACTTATATAGCGAGTTGGAGCCCAATGACAAGAGCGTTGTACTCTGCCACATTGTTAGAGCATGGCTTTATGAGGGAGTAAGTGTGTTTGATGACTAGATAGTGTAGGAAAATTAGTACTATCTCGACGCCAACTATAATATTGCCTTTGGGCCATGTTCTTGAAGCACCGTCGAAGAATATTCGCCAAATAGCTTCTGCGGTTGTGGTCATGTTTGAGTCCGCTACTTCATCTGGAATCTTCTCATAGAGGTTCGAGGTTTCCGGTACAGGGTGGGAAGCCAGGAAATCTGCTAATACATGGCCTTTAACTACCTTTTGCGGGACAAATACCATGTCGTATGGTGAAAGCAGTATTGTCCATATGGCTAGGCAATAGGTGAGCGCTCTGAGTTTAGTTAGAAGGACCCTAAGTGGATTAACTCACGAGATTACATGGATGGTTTGTCCTGCCACGTAATGTCGATTCTTTTGAATGGTGAAGACCGGAGTGAGGCACTCATTCTTAATAGGGTTGTGCATGTGCTCTACATCGACCATCATTCTGTTGAGATTGTAAATAGCCTGTTCGTGACCGATATTACTTTTCTGGGCTAGTAGAGCATCGAGGGAGTGATCCATTATCTGCACATATAATAAGAAGGGTCTTTCCACAACGGGGCCCACCAATACTGGAAGATTTATTAGGTATTCATTGATCTCTTCGAAGGCGCACTGGCATTCTTCATTCCAGACAAAGGAGACTCCCTTCTTCATAAGTTGAGTAAACGGTTGACAACGTCCAGAGATGTTTGATATGAACCTTCTGATGTATGCCAGTCTTCCATGAAGGCCGCAAAGTTCTCTGAGGTTCTTCTGTGGGCGTATTTCAAGGATTTCTTTAGTCTTGTCAGGGTCTACGTGGATACCCTTCGTAGTTATGACAAAACTCCGGAACTTGCCGCTGGAGACTACTAGGAAGGATTTGGTGGGATTCATCTTGAGCCAGTGCATATGCATGAGGTCGAACACAGTCTTCAAGTCCCGGAGGTGATCATCTTTGGAGCGACACTTGACGGCGATGTCATCAATATAATACTCCACTATCTTGTGCAGATGTTCATGGAAGATGGTGTTCATAGCTCGCTGGTATTTTAGCAACGGCATTCTTCAGACCAAAGGGCATGATTGTGTAGCAGTATACTACTATCGACATTCAGAATGATGTGTGCTTCTCATCATCAAGAAATACTTAATTTGATTGTATCCTGGGAACCCGTCTATGAAAGATATGCGCTTGAAGCCACAAGTGTTATCGATCATTATGTTTGTGATCGAAAAAGGAAAATTGTTCTTAGGGCATACCGCATTTAGATTACGGAAGTCAATACAGATCTGGATCTTCCTATTTATTTTGACGACATGCACGATATTGTCTACCCAATTCGGATGTTGTTCTTCGCGGACGAAGCCACTAGCTATCAATTTGTTAACTTCAGCTTCGATGACGTTCATAATGTCCGGCCGGAACCGCCGTTGCTGTTGCTTGACCAGCTTAGCGTTCGACAATATATTGAGTTTGTAGATTACAATTTATGGGTCAAGTCCCGACATATCTTCGTAACTCAAGAAAAGATATCAATGTATTCCTTGAAGAGTTATAGCAGGGATTCTTGATCCTCATTGGACAAACTCTTGCTGATGAAGATAGGTTTATGGGAGAATTCATTTCCCAGATCGACTTGTATGACTTTGTAATCAGTGGAAGGTTTTCGTTGCTCGAACTGCATCTCCTATTATGTGTCTATGCATTGGGCCCACGATTCTACTTCAAAGAGTTTAGGTGGATTCTCGTCGTCTTTATCAATGTCTGCTGACACCATGTTGGCAGACAATGTTTGTTTGAGCATCTCCCCGATACTGATGTCAGAGTCCCAAGAGGAAGATTCTGAAGAGTGAGAGTGTAACTCATCTTCTTTATCCAAGCCTTCGAGGGTTGTGGAAGGCGTGACATACCCAAAGCCATGCTTGATTTTATGGTAGTAATCCTCAGGATTGCCTGCAGGGGCCTGCAGACACAAAGGTAGCCGTTGGCCTTATCCTTAGTTCAAGCCCTTAGCAGCTTTTAGATCGTACACCATCTTCTGGATGAGGTATTTGGCTCGAGAGTTGTACCGATGAGTGGCATCTTGTCGGTATCTATTTTGGCTCCAGTTTCTCTGGGTCGAAGGATTGGGGACTTTCTACTCTACCGAAGATGATGAGTTTATCATCCCTCTTTCTTGCTGGAACTATGAAGTAGAATTTTTGACTGGAGAGAATCAGTTCACTGCATAGGTGGTAGTCACTTGTGTATGTAGGTGCAGGCCCAGACCGTGCTCAAGGGAATATAGCGAGTTGAGATGTGCAACATCCGAGTAGTTCAAAGATAGACCTTTATTGATGAAATAAGGTATCTCATCTTCCGAAATTACATCCTTGAGAGAAGGGATGTTAGCATGAGCGGCTACATACTCCTCCAGTTCATCCTTCCCGAGATCTACCCCTAATACGAGCGAGGGCTTTGGAGGTCTCCTGCACAACTTTACCACTAGAGGATTGAAAGTCATACTAGGCACTGGATCTTACTTTGGTGGTTGACTCGAACTATGGATACGAACGACCAGAGGTTCAGGTGGTTTCCTGTACAGTTTTACCCTGAGGGGAGGAGCTATGTCGGAAGCGTGTGCTTTGAGATGGATTCTCAAGGGCTCGTCCAATGTTGTTCCGGTATCTTCCTCATAGTCGGCATTATTGCCACCTTTATCTTGGTAGACTTGCTTGTAGAGGATCGAGTCAGAGTAGTAGGCCTCGATCCCTTTAAATGAATCAACATCGGCAAATTCTGTCTTGACGACGCCATGATCGTCCACGTACTTCAAGAACTGGTGCAAGATTGATGGTACGATCATATACTAAGGTATCCATGGACGTCCTAACAAGACATTGTTGGATACGTCTACATCTATGATGTAGCAGGTGACCTCTATTTTCAAGTCGCCGATATGATATTTCAAGCAGAGCTTGCCCAAAGGGTAGCTTCTCCCAGCATTGAAGCCACTGATGGCAGTATTGGTCGCTGCCAAACGATACATCTGGATGCCCAGAGTCTGAAGTAGACTTCGTAGGATGATGCTAATTGACTAGCTGGGGTCGATGTGCATCCGGTCCACCTTGATGGTACCGATGTACCCTATGTAATACAGAGGACTATCGTACCGATTATTCTTTAACAACATGTCTTGTTACGAGAATGTGATATTGGGTATCGCCTCCACCACATTATTACAATGGGGGCATGCTAAAGGATCCTCAGCTGGCGGCTTGGCCCGCGCCAAGTTGGTGTCGGCATTCTGCAATGCCTCACTCTGAGTAACTCGAGTAACTTTGGAGAGTCGGAGAAGCTCGAATAGTGACAACTTGGCTGGAGTATTGGCGAGATGTACCAAGATATCGAAGTTGTAGGGCTTCTTCCGTCCCTGAGCATTATCTTTGCGCAGTGGTCTGTCGAAGCGAGTTTCTTTATACTTGGACTTGTCCATTGCTGGAGGCTGGGATAGACCCGGATCAGATGTGGCAATTAGGAGCGCACCATCGTCGGGGATATCATACCCTCATTGGTATGCCAGTCCTGACCTCGTTGTTCCTGTATAGCTTCTTCGAAAGGGATAGAAAATATATAACATGACTTGGACTTTTTTCCCTTGGATTTGGTGGCTGAAGGTGTTGTCTGCTGCATCAAGTTTAGAGCAAGATCATGATGGACCCACATGACGTCCCACCATAATGTAGTGAGAGGTATCAGCCTGGCTGTATGGTCACATACTGGCAGGAGATTGACAGCCTCCATTGTTGCCCGGGGGATCGGATTTACTCCGTCTTGGGCTTCCATCGTCAGAAAGTTGTCGAACTAAAGAGATACCATGTTTACGGTGAGGGTCTTATCATCGAAGTCCAGAGTGAGGGTCTTAGTGTCAAGCAGCCACTGGATTTACCGCTTCAGTATGTAGCAGTCCCATATCGCATGATGGACATAACGGTAGTAGTGACAGTACTTTGGGTTATTCACTTCAGCTGCCTCAACAGGGTATTTGACATCGGGGAGCCGAAGCTTATTTTCCTACATCAGTACATCAAAGATTGCCATGACATCATCAACTTTGAAGAAGTAGGTTTCCTTTGGTTTTGGAGCCTCTACGGGCTTTTGCTCGGGCTTCTTGGATATATTGGCGACCAGAGCCTGTTTCCCCTTGCCATCCCGGGTGCTATTGCCGCTATTGTTGTTATTGATGTAAGGGCGCTTTCCCCTATCATCCGCGACAGGGATCTGTATTTCCAAGAGGCGGGCGTCCTTCACCTTCTTCTCAACACTGATCGCATTTATGATGAATGTCGTCCAGTCTTTAAAATGAGATTTGCCCATCCAGAGCCTGACTGTGGAAATGAGATTCCTCCGATAGGTGTGCATCAGCGTGGACTCAGGGTTACCGGGGGGTAACTTCGGTGCCGCATGCCTGTACCGTTTGATGTACTCCTATATAGACTCTTTTACTCTTTGTGTGATATCCATTAACAAGGACATCATCATGTTATTTCCTCCGTCATAGCAGGAAAAGGCCTTTGAGGTCATCAAATAATAAAATACAGTTGTCCTGGAGGCTGCAGAACCAATCAAAGGCTATTCCAGACAATGCCCCGACAAAGAGCTTGGTTAAGAGGGCGTTATTGCGAGGCAGATGCCCATGTCATCTCAAAAAACTCATGAATTGATAGAGCGATGTCTTTCCATTAAACAGAGTCAAGTTGAAGGGCTTGTACCTGGGCAGATACGATATATCTCTCCACTCGAGGAGAAACGGTTGTCGGATCCCGAGCTCGCGTAGTGAGTCCCGATTGCCCATAGAGTCTAGGCGAGCCCAGAGTTCTCGTACCTCCGGCATTGCTTTCCGAGCTTCATCTACTGCGGGAGGAGCAAACGATCTGGGTAGGGGATGGTTACCGCCAACGGGTAGAGCGGTTGTATTGGAATCTCCGTTAGTCCCGAGGTCCAGGCTTGCTTGACCAGAGGCCCTTGCTAGTTATGTGGCCATATTTGCCTTGATTTCTAACATTGTCTGGGTCAAGGCTTGCAATGATGCACTCATGGTTTGCATCATGGCCTTGAGGGTTTTGAGGCACTGCCGATGTTGGGGCCCATGTGATCATCCCCTGCCATGTATATTATTCTCACATGAAAAGAAATGGATGGGACGGTGGATGTCACACTTTCTGCCTCACTTTTGCAGTGAATGGTTGTCACTCCCCATTTCCGATATATGTATTTAGAACATATTTTTGTTTTAGTATAATTTTATGTGCATGGAGACTAGACCCATTCTTAGGTTTAACTTGGTTAATTTTATGGTTTGGTTCAACTCATGAGAACCCTTAGTTCAACCCTCTTCCCTCAATCCTACCATATATAACCCAATATTTTTCTTCTCTCTCTTTATTACTTTATTTTTTCTCTCTCTTATGTTTTCTTTTCCCATTTCCATAGGCAAGTATACCTTGCTTGAGAAATGAAAAAACCCTCCATATTATTGTTCCATTATATTTGTTATATGTTTCTTAGCACTTTTAGAACTTAGAGAATTCTGTTTTGATGGGTAGTTTTGAGTATATCTATATTTCTAACTTAAGATTTTATGGATTTCATGAGTTTTTCTTGGTTTTGATCTATTAAACATGTATTTTAGAAAACTAGTTTTTGCTACATGATAGAGATTTCAATTTAGAGCATTTTGGCTTTTGGTTCACCCGATTTGGACTTAAAATAAGAATTTTATGGACAAAACAAGATTTTGGTTTTTGGAGCTTTTGCCATGGCCGAACCTGCTGTTTGGAGAAGATGAAGTTCACATGCTGCCAGGGAGCTATGCAGCTGAGAGTGCTATATGGCTCAAGAGGGTTATTCGGCCTAAACTCTTGCCGCATACTGACATCATGTGTCCATCTTATTGGACGCATGACTGCTTTTTTACACAAGTATCCTTGAACACCTTATATTTTTGCTCGCTAAACGAATGATAATTTCGCTAGTCCAAGAGACCTCCATGCGACATCGAACTCTATGCGACAAGCAGAGTATGCGGCCACTTTCCTTGGATGCATGACTCTGAAATTGTGGCATATATTTCTATAATTTTTGTCTTTTCGTCCTGACACACTTTATGGCTTGTCACATCAATCACTTTATGTCACATCACTGCCACTTCATTCATTGCCCGTCACTTCAACACTTGTCCCAAGGAGTAGACTTTAACCCTAAGTATGCGGCCTGACTTCATATACGACCAAGTGGTCATGCGGCCTGACTTCATATGAGGCCAAGTTGTCATGCGGCCCAGACTTCATATGTGACCAGGACTTTTCATGTGGCCTGACTTCATATGCGGCCTAGAGTCATATACGGTCTGGACTTCTCATGCGACCTTGCTTGTTTTGATTGAATATTTTCTTGACTTATGTGACCTAATATATAATTAATAATTGGACTCGAATACTGTATCTTGTGCTGATACCACTATTGCCTGATAATTGTTCATGATTTAATTTGTATCGAGGTACGACACATCGTGTCCTGTATTAAGTGATTATATTTGGGTTTTGCATTGATAATGCCCCCAAATTTCTGAACATATGATATTATAATTATATATTATTTCCCCAGCGCGGGCATAATAAGCGAGTCAACTACCAAAGCGTGGCTTGGATATTGATTGACTGAATATTGCATACACGCTCAGGTAGATCCAAAACGTGGTCTAGAAGAGTTTATCCTTAGCAGAATAACAAGAGACCAGCAAAAGGGAGGAGTCACAACAGTAGCAAGGAAAGAAGATCCGTTGACCAAGATAGTTGAAGAGTTCATGGATGTCTTTCCAAACGATCTTCCCGGATTACCCCCAGTTAGAGCAGTAGAGTTCTGTGTAGAGTTAATGTCAGGAGCATAACCAATATCCCATAAGGTGTACCCTATGTCACCATCAGAGCTTGATCAGTTATATCGATACGTGAAAGAACTGAAGGCGAAGAAGTTTATTCGGACCAGTGGATCACCGCGGGGAGCACCAGCGATATTAGTGAAGAAGAATGATGGATCGACATAGTTGTGTATGGATTACATGCGGCTTAATGCAGTGATCGTGAAGAACAAGTATCCATTACTAAGGATTAATGATTTGTTTGACCAATTAAGTGGAGCGAGGGTCTTCTCTAAGATAGATTTACAATTAGGATATCATCAAATATGAGTTCGGGAGTATGATATACCGAAGACAACATTTAGGTCACGATATGGGCATTATGAATTCTTAGTTATGTCATTCAGACTGACTAATGCTCCAACGGTATTTATGGATATGATGAACCATATTTTTATGCTTTACTTAGACTAATTTGTGGTAGTATTCATTGATGACATCTTGGTGTATTCTCGTAATAAGGAGAAGCATGAAGAATATCTCAGCATAGTGCAACAAACTTTGAGGGAGCACCAGTTATATGAGAAGTTTAGTAAGTATGAGTTTTAGCTGGATTGCATATCCTTTCTTGGATATATTATTTCTGGAGTAGGAGTGTCAGTTGATCCTAAGAAGGTAGATACAGTAGAGAACTGGCCAGTTCTGAAGACAGCAGCAGAAGTACGTAGTTTTCTGGGCTTGACTGGATTCTACAAGAGATTTCTATCAGATTTTGCTAAGTACGTAGTTTTCTGGGCTTGACTGGATTCTACAAGAGATTTTTATCATATTTTGCTAAGATCTCGGCACTATTACTCGGTTGATATGCAAGAAAGTTAAGTTTATATGGTCAACGGAATATCAGATAGCCTTTGAAGAGTTGAAAAAGAAATTAATCTCTGCACCAATCCTTACTCTTCCAGCAGTCTCCGAAGGATTCACAGTGTATTATGATGCATCTGGAAAAGAACTTGGATGTGTTTTGATGCAACAAGGTAGAGTGATAGCGTGTGCTTCTCGGCAGTTCAGGATTCACGATAAGATCTGTCCAACTCACGATTTGGAGTTAGCAGCAGTAGTGTTTGCACTTAAGCTATGGAGGCACTACTTATATGGCGATCGAGTAGAAATATTCACAGATCATAAGAATTTGAAGTATGTATTCATGCAGAAGGACCTAAACATAAGGAAGAGAAGGTGACTAGAGTTGTTAAAATATTATAACATAGAACTTCGGTACTATCCAGGCAAGTCTAATATAGTAGCTGATGCACATAACAGAAGAGGTAAAAAAATTATGTTTACTACTCAGAAGCACATTCTAGAAGACTTACGAGAGATGGTTATCCATATTGTACTTCCACAGAGTACAGGAGTTCAGGCAAGCCTACAGATTCAGTTTACTTTGGTAGATAGAATCAAACTAGCGCAGGCAGAGGACCCGAAGATTCAAAAGCTACGAGGAGAATGTGAGTCAGGTCTTCGAAAGGTGTTGACAATACATGCATATGGAACGCCAAAGTTTGGAAATTGTCTATACGTACCAAGCGGAGATATTCGACAAGAATTTATGACTGAGGCACACAGTTTCCAGTATTTTATTCATCCGGGAGACACGAAGATGTACCAAGAATCAAGCAACACTTTTGGTGGAATGGAATAAACAGGAAAATAGAACGCTTCGTATCGCGATGTCTGATATATTAGAAAGTGAAGGCAGAACAACAGAGAACGACATAACTATTGTAGCCGCTTTCTATTCCAGAGTGGAAGTGGGAACACATCACGATAGACTTTGTGACTGGCTTACTTAGATCACCAACTGGTCGAGATACAGTTTGGGTGATAGTGGATTATCTTATAAAAGTAGCTCACTTTCTTCTTTTTTTTGTCTAGGACACTCTACAGAATAATTGGCTAAAATATATATGTGACAGATAGTGAGACAACACAATATCCCAGTAAGTATCGTGTCAGATCGAGACACTTGGGTCACTTCATATTTTTGGAAAAAATTGTACCAGAGTTTAGGCAGGAAGTTAAGATTCAACACAGCTTACTACCCCCAGATAGACGAACAATCAGAGAGAACCATCCAGATCTTGGAAGATATGCTACGAGCCTGTACCTTAGATCTTGGTAGATCTTGGAAGAATCACCTTCACTTGGTAGAATTTTCGTATAACAATAGTTATCATACCAGTATTCAGGTGGCACCTTTTGAAGCACTGTACGAAAGGAAGCGTAGGCAACCATTGGCTTGGAACAATATTGGTGAGTGAAAGATGTTAGGTCATAAAATAATCACCCAAACAGTAGAGGTTGTAAAGCAGATTAGAGAGTGACTTTGGGTTGCACAATATAGGCATCGTCATTGGGCAAATTAGCATCGTAGACCTTTAGAGTTTCGTGTCGGCGACCACGTATTTTTGTTGAATTTGCCTACCCGTGGAGTCATTAGATTCGGGGATTGCAGGAAGCTTAGTCCATGATATGTAGGTTCATTCTATATTCTTGAGCGGGTAGGCGATGTTGCTTATCGTCTTGCCTTTCTTCCTTCACTACGTGAGCTACACGATATATTTTATGTGTCTTAGTTGCGTAGGTATATTCCAGATTTGAGTCATATCCTCGATCACTTTGAATTAGTTATGGGTACCGACTTAACTTACGAGGAGCAACCCGTATCCATGTTGGGACGAAGGGAGAAGGTGCTTAAGAATCGGACTATTTCTCATGTCTGGGTTGCTTGGAGTCATCACTCTCTAGGGGAATTAACGTGGGAGTGCGAGGACGATATTCAATCTCGGTACCCGCACCTATTCGATTCAGAAGGTATATTCATCCTTAAGCCTTCATATCTCAGATTATGTGATCAGGTGATCACCTATATGTTGTGATGATATTGCTTATATGTGTAGTTGCTAGTAGATTTATATTATGCTTGTCCTGACTTCTCTAACTATTGCTTGGATTCGAATTCCAAGGACAGAATTTTTCTAAGGTAGATAGAGACGTCACTCCCCGTTCCCGATATACGTATTTGGAATATATTGTTATTTTAGCATGGTTGGATGTGCATGGAGACTAGACCCATTCTTTGGTTTAACCTGGTTCATGGTTTATTTTGTGGGTTGGTTCAACTCATGAGAACCCTTGGTTTAACCCTCTTTCGTTAATCCTACCATATATAACCCAACCTTTTCCTTTTCTCTCTTTATTACTTTATTTCCTTCTCTCTCTTGTATTTTCTTTCCCCATTTCCTTAGGCAAGTACACCTTGCATAAAAAATGGAGAAACCTCCATATTATTATTCCATTATGTTTGTTATATATTTCTTATCACTTTTAGAACTTGGAGTTTTCTATTTTGATGTTGATTTTGAGTAGATCTACATTTCTAACTTAGGGTTTTATGGGTTTCATGAGTTTTGTTTTTGTTTTGATCTATTAAATATGTATTTTAGAAACTAGTTTTTGCTACATGATAGAGCCTTCAATTTAGAGCATTTTGGCTTTTGGTTCACCCGATTTGGACTTAAAATAATAATTTTATGGATAAAAAAAGATTTTGATTTTTGAAGCTTTCACCCTGGCCGAACCTACTATTTGGAGAAGATGCAATTTACATGCGGCCAACGAGCTATGCGGCTGAGAGTGCTATGCGGCCCGAAAGGGTTATGCGGCCTAAACTCTTGTCGCATACTGACAGCATGTGTCCATCTTTTTGGACGCATGACTGCTTATTTACTCAAGTATCCTTGAACACCTTATATTTTTACTCGTTGAACGAATAAGAATTTCGCTAGTCCAAGAGACCTCTATGTGGCATCAAACTCTATGCGGCAAGCATAGTATGCGGCCACTTTCCCTTAGATTCATGACTCTAAAACTGTGGCACATGTTTCTATGATTTTTTTCTTTTATTTTTGACATACTTTATGGCTTGTTACATCAATCACTTTATGTTATATCATTGACACTTCATTCATTGCCCGTCACTTCAACACTTATCCCAAGGAGTAGACTTTAACCCTGAGCATGAGACCTGACTTCATTTGTGGCCAAGTGGTCATATGGCCTGACTTCATATGTGGCCAAGTGGTCATGCTACCCAGACTTTATATGCGGCCAAAACTTTTTATGCGGCCTAACTTCATATGCCGCCTAGAGTCATATGCGGCCTGGACTTCTCATGCGGCCTTACTTGTTTTGATTGGACATTTTCTTGATTCATGTGACCCAATGTATAATTGGTAATTGGACTTGAATACTGTATCCGTGCTGATACCACTATTGCCTGATAATTATCCATGATTTAATGTACGTGAGGTACGACACATCGTGTCATGTATTAAGTGATTACATTGGGTTGTGCATCGAGAATGCCTCAAATTCCTGAATGCATGATATTATAAATATATATTGTTTCCCTAGCACGAGATTAATAAGCGAGTCAAATACCAAAGCGTGGTTAGGATATTTATTGACTGAGTATTGCATACACGCTCGGGTGAATCCAGATTTGACTTTCAGGGATTCGTATTTAGCATGCCCGTACCTTGTATAACATCTTAAGAAAAATTTGTATGTGACTACACCTTTAGATTTTAAACACAACGTAGGGCTAATTAGGTAACTAAAAGTGGTAGTAACATTGGAGTGAACGGTATTCCGAGATCATGCCAATGAACCTTCCCACGGAGATTCATTCTAAGTGCGCTGTGGGCTGGCCACCACAGATACTGTATATCATCTGCCTTAGTAGAGTGCAGTATCTGACCTATTATTATGCCGAGCCACTATTTTATTATAGGAATACTGGAACCGCTAATATCGTATTTTTAGCTCAGTGGCCCTACGGGGGACTGGTGCATCCTGCAAGTGCTTGTTTTATTTATCTATTGGTTCGGTAAGCTCATTTTTGGCACTAGCATAATCTGATGATACTTATTATGCATTATATCTGAGATAACCTCAAACTCTACAATTAGTAAGCCATATAAATAATTAGCCGATATAAGAAATAAACTTGTTTGTGATTGTATAATTCAGTCAGTAGCCTAGAGAAATGGACTATCATAGTATGATGGTTCAATCCTTGTCCTTGTTTGGTTGTACGGTTGTCACGACCCGCACCCAGAATTTGGGCATGAGTCGTGGGTACGTCCAGCCTACGCCGCAGCATCGGGGTAGAACGCTGTCTAGGTCTCAACATATAATATATCCTGTCAATAGTCTCAACTCCGCACGGAGGACAAGATAATAATCTATAGTTCTATAATATACTCAATCATAAGCTATAAGAAGTAATGGCACGATGAGAATAGAAAAGAGTTCTAAATAAACCAACCACAATAATCCAACTCAAATCCTGGTCTAGATGACCTCACAAAGTCACAAAAATAATAAATACATCTCAGTCTCAGTCTAAGACAATAAATACAGAAAATAATCTAAGAACAGCCAAGTACGTTCTCCTCTAGGCTAGGCAACTCCTCTGGGGTTTCTGGAGTGAAATCACCCTCTAATCCTGGGCCGTAATGAGTGGGGCAAAGATCCTTCAAGTCCTCTGAAAAATGTTATCCAGTCAGGATTGGAGCGAAGCACAAGCACTAACAGCAGTTTCATTAAATTGACAAAATCTATAAACAGTGTAAGAAATACAAGATGGAAATAAATGCTGAAAATGAGAAGTACAGGAGAAATGAAATAGGCAATAGAGCATCTAGCAATGAACAATAAATAGTGAATGCTAGAACAAGTGAATCAGAGTAAAATAGACATCTAGCTAAGTGTTTGAATTATTAGTTTATTATGTGATCGGCTTGGGACTTGATCAGGCTGGTTATATATGATTAACTATGATTCTTGTAGGTCAGGCTAACCATATGGTTAGCTATGATGCATGTAGTGGTCAGGTTAATCATATATAACAGCTATGATGCATGAAAGATGGTCAGGCCGCACCCAACGTGAGAAGTGGGGTGAGCTATGATGCATGTAAAGGATTTGGATATGATCACATAATCTACTAATAGTTCCCCATCCCCCAGCTAGCACGATGGATTCCAATCATGACTCCTCATGATGGGGATCTAGGGTGCTAACCCGTGTATCCATAGTGTCGGAATCAAGTATGTAATACAACTAGATTATAGAAGTAATCAACAAAATGAAAACTGTCAGAGAATGTACTCGCCTGTGGTCCTGAGCAAGGTGTGAGGATCGATGTCCAAAGTGGGATCACAAAGACCTAAATAAGATATCAATGTCAAAATAATGTCCTTGAATGATAATTAGGTAAAAATGTAAGTAAGTGTTTCCTAGGTCTAACTAGGTCTGAATAGTAAATTCTTGGTAGTATCAGTCTACACCTAGGTTTCTAGGTTGATTTCCAGGCTATACTAGTTGATACTAGGTTGTGACTAGGTTTCTAGGTCCATCTCATGAGTATCTAGTTACTAGGTATCATATAGCTATATAGACTATATAGTGACTCGTAATACTATATATATATGACTTATAAATATACTTGTATTAAGCTATAACTAATATCTCACCTAGGACTTAATACCTACCCTATTACATTATACTAATACCTTGGTAGCACCCACCAGCTTACCTACACTAGGCATCTTGATGCACTATATGAACTTCTATAACACTAGTATATAAATACCATAACTATATTACCTATAAAAATATTACTGACACTAACCAATATACTACTGACATCTAACAGAACTAACAATCCCTTGCTATCACTCTCATTACCTGAACTATCCCCACACCTGATACACAACTCAGCTGGAACATTTCTCTTGATTACACTCAGAGTTGGGCAATGCACTGTCAAGTGCATCAGTGCACATTGCCCCTCACAACTAAATCCCTCACTCCTCCACATACTGACACAGGATCCTAGTTTTACTCACTCCACACACACACATGCCTACTTCCCTACACTGCTACACAGTTCTTTTCCCCAAATCTGACACACAGACACAAATACCTAGACCTACACTTCTCACACAGCATCTCTATTGAACTACACACCTACTCACAGACACTGAAACACTAAGACTCTGCTACACATACCCCTATCTAACTGATACTCATACTAGTTCCACATTGGCACACACTGGCACATAAACACAGCTACACACCCTCTAATATTCTCCTAAAACTCGATTCTACACAGCTACATAAACTGAAATCTGTACAACAACACACAAGCTAACAGTATGCACACAACATTACTCACTAATCACACATAGATACACCCCCATCTATCTAACATACTGAATTTTACTGATACATACACACATCCTATTATTCACACCCACACACACAGAAATTAAGAGGTTAACTGACACAGTACACCCAGTCCACAACTACACAAATACTAGTTACATAAACACACAGCACAGTTCTGAAACTGACACACAGGGATACTTAGCACATTTTCACACAGGTAATTCACCTATGCACACACTGAATTAAATGCATAGTTCTCAACTTGAACAAATCACTCTACACAAAGCCCTAACACCCCTAAAACTCGACTCTACACAGAGCTCTCTCTCCCCTAATGTCTGATACACAGAGAAATATAACTACCTATACTGCACACTGCCACACTGCTCTCTCTCTCCCTCACTCATACACACACAGGGACTAGGTTCTAGGATACACACTATACAGATTTTCCTCCCCTCTCTCAGAGTTTCCTGATACACATGATCCCACACAGCTAACACACGAGCATGTGCACCCATACTAACTTTCAGGTAACCCAATGTATATGCATACTGAGGTTACACATCCAACATCAAAAACCTTAAACCCAACTGATACAAAACACACAGCAGTTACATAATTAACCTATAGGCAACCCACTCTCTGCACAGGAATACCTTTCTCCCAAAACTGGCTGCTCAGTTCCCTCAAACCCGACTGTACACAGGGAAGATCCCTCACAGTGCACACACACAGTAAAGGCCCCGACTGTGCACAGGAATTCTTCTTCCATAGTGCATTCTTCCCCAAACACACAACTCATCTACATACAAAAGCATATATATATCAAAACCCATACAAGATATCTATGTATATAGATTTATGTATATCAAACATGCAGAATTTATATACAGAGATAAGCAACCCCTAATAATCATTTCATCAAACATAAGGAGTGCAGAAAAACGGATTCACCTAAAACCCATGAATCCTCAAACCAAAACCCTAAAAAATCGAGTTCAACCTACACATATGAGATAAAATCAGTCTATATACAAATACCTAGGGTTAGGGTTCCTGAAATTTGGGAAGAACACTCGAAAATTCACCAAAACCCTAGATCTCCTAGGTTTACATGTAGAATCCCTAAAATTCGGATTCTAAACCTTAGGGTGGGTTCCTAATGGGCATTTACATCTGAAACCAGAATTAAAATGAATAAAAATAGGGTTTTACCTAGGGAGATGGCTTCTTCAATGGGGGTTCTTCTTCTCCAAGGCTTCCTGACCCACGTTCCTTGCTTTCCTTGCTTTGGAGGAGGAGAAAATGGAAACCTAGGGCTAGATTTCAAATTCTGGAGTGGGAAATTGGTTTTCTCTAGTGGAGGCTAGGGTTTCTTCTTTCTACATGAAGGATGGCTTTGTGAGAGGCTTCCCTTTTATATTAAAGCTAGTTTAGGGTTTCCATGCATAGTTTTTAGGTTAAACCTTTATGTTAAGTCATGTAGAACCTAGTTACTAAGGTTTGGTCAGTCCAGGGTTTGAGGTCCAACCTAAAGTTTGAATTCTAGGGTTTCTCTAGAATTGGTCTTCAAATTAGGGTTTAGTCAATAGGGTTTGTCTTAATGCATTCTAGGGTTGACCTAAAACCAAATATCACTAACAATATATAAATAGTTTATATAACTCAGCAGATTAATTAAGCACATAATTAATTAAAATAGTAAAATTACACAATTGCCCTTGCCTGGAAAAGTGGTAGTGACAAGTCTACCCTCCTAAAAGAAATTTCGTCCTCGAAATTAGACTTAACAAGTACAAGAATGAAATCAGAAAAGGAAATACCTCAAGTCTAGAAGAGATACGGGTATTGCTCGCGCATTTCGTCCTCTCTCTCCTAGGTCGACTCCCCTGGAGAGAGATGTCTCCATGCAACACGAACCAAAGGAATAGTTTAGTTCCGTAAAACCTTCTCTCTGCGGTCCAAGATCTCTACGGGCTGCTCGGGGTAGCTGAGGGTTGGACCAACCTCAATCTCCGAGTGGTCAAGTACGTGACTAGGGTCTGCCACGTACCGTCTCAGCTGCGACACGTGGAACACATCATGTACTCCCTCTAATGCTGGCGACAAGTCTAGTCTATACGCCACTGCACCTACCCTCGCAAGAACACCAAAGGGTCCGATGTAGCGTGGGCTAAGCTTCCCGCCTCGACCAAAATGAATCGTTCCACGCGTCGGAGAAATCTGTAGGAATACTAGATCGCCAACCTAAAACAAAACAGTCTCAACACGCAGTCTAAACAATAACACAAACCAAAAAATAACAATCTATACCTGAAACTCAAGGGGTCTACGGTGGCTGTCGGCCCAATGCCGCTGTCTGTCCTGCGCCACTCGCAGTCTGTCTCTGATGAGTTTTATCTTTTCTGCTGCATCCACGACCATTTCTGGTCCTAGCAAGGCTCTCTCTCTCTAACGTCGTCCCAAGATAATGGCGTACGACACCTCCGTCCATAAAGAGCCTCAAATGGTGATATCTCGATGCTGGCCTGATAGCTGTTGTTGTAAGCAAACTCTACCAGGTGCAGATGATCCTCCCAAGAACCTCCGAGATCTAGAACGCAAGTGCGTAGCATATCCTCGAGAGTCTGAATAGTCCGTTCAGACTGCCCGTCTGTCTGGGGGTGATATGCGGAACTGAACTTGAGCTGAGTGCCCAAGCTAGCCTGCAGACTCCTCCAGAAGTGGGAAGTGAAACGACTATCCCGATCCGAGACGATGCTCACAGGAACTCCATGAAGTCTAACAATCTGTCGCACGTACATCTCTGCTAGCCTCTCTGTCGACGTGCCCACTTTGAAAGGTAAGAAATGGGCTGATTTGGTCAACCTGTCCACGATGACCCAAATCGCGTCCTTCCCTCCTGGAGAACGTGGAAGCCCTGAAACAAAATCCATGGTCACGTGCTCCCATTTCCCCTCTGGGATCGGTAAAGGTTGAAGCAACCCACCTGGTCTCTGCCGGTCTGCCTTTACCTGCTGGCACACTAGATACCGGGATACGAAGCGTGCTACCTCGCGCTTTATTCCATACCACCATACGTGCTCCCTCAAGTCTCGATACATCTTGTTGGCACCGGGATGCATCGAGTACTGAGAGCGGTGTGCCTCCCTCAAAACCTCCTCGCGCAGCTCCCCGCTAGGCACACATATCCTCGTGCCGTACCGTAAGGAACCATCATCTGCGATAGTAAAGTCGTCTGACAATCCCATCTGAACTTCTGCTCTGATACTCCTCAGAGTCTCATCATCGTACTGCGCAGCTCTGATCCTGTCCATTAGCTCGGACTGTATCTGCAATCCCCACATCTGAATCTTAGTACCGGGAACTAACACCTCAATCTCCAAGCTTTCCAAATCGGCCAACAAATGTCTATCTGCCGTCAAGTACATAGCCATCGGATACCTGCTCAAGACAACGGCGACTACGTTGGCCTTCCCTGGGTGGTACTGCAATAAGATGTCAAAGTCTTTCATCAACTCCAACCACCTCCTCTGACTCATGTTCAGCTCCTTCTGTGTGAATACGTACTTCAAGCTCTTGTGGTCTGTGAAGATCTCCACACGCTCTCCGTACAAGTAATGTTTCCACAGCTTTAGAGCGAAGATAACTGCTGCCAATTCTAAATCGTGGGTGGGATAGTTCTTTTCATGAAGGCGTAACTGCCTGGAAGCATAGGCAATTACCTTCCCGTGCTGCTGAAGAACGCATCCCAGACCCTTCCCTGAAGCATCACTGTATATGGTGAAACCACCTGTCCCTGCTGGCAACGTCAAAACTGGAGCTGTTGTCAACCTCTTCTTTAGTTCATCAAATGCAGCCTGGCACTCCTCCGTCCAGACAAAATCCACATCTTTCCTAGTCAATCTGGTCATCGGCGCTGCAATCTTGGAGAAGTCTTGTACAAACCTCCTGTAGTATCCTGCAAGCCCGAGAAAACTCCTGATCTCAGCTACCGAACTGGGGGTAGCCCACGACTCCACTGCCTCGATCTTCTGCGGGTTAACCGAGATTCCGTCACCCGATACCACATGCCCAAGAAATTCGACCTTGTCAAGGAAGAATTCACACTTAGAGAGTTTCCCGTACAGCTTCTCCCTCCTGAGAGTCTCTAAGACCAACCTCAGGTGCTCTTCGTGCTCCTCCGGGGTCTTGGAATACACAAGAATATCGTCGATGAACACCACCACGAACTTGTCAAGGTACTGGTGGAACACCTTGTTCATCAGGTTCATGAATACTGCCGGTGCATTGGTTAAACCAAATGGCATCACCATGAACTCAAACTGGCCGTATCTGGTCCGAAAAGCTGTCTTCGGCGTATCTTCCCTCTTCACCTTCACCTGGTGATAGCCTGACCTCAAATCAATCTTTGAAAACACCCTTGCCCCGCTCAACTGATCGAAAAGATCATCTATCCTCGGTAGCGGGTACTTGTTCTTGATAGTGATATTGTTCAAAGCTCTATAATCAATGCACATGCGCACCGTGCCGTCCTTCTTCGGTACGAACAATACCGGAGCTCCCCATGGTGATGAACTGGATTTGATGAAGCCTTTGTCCTGCAGCTCCTTAACTTGCTTCTTCAGTTCTGCCAGCTCGTTGTTGTTGACTCTATAGACATGTTGTGAAATGGGCTCCGCTCCTGGAACCAAGTCTATAGAGAATTTAACATCTCTATCTGGCGGCAAGCCTGGCAACTCTTCTGGAAATACATCCAGGAACTCCGCTATCAGAGGATGTGGCAACTCCTCTTCTTCCGCCCTGGCTCCGCAAAATGTGCTACTCCTCTGTTCCGCTGCTCCTCTGACGACCTCAAATTCTGGCTCTCCTGGTGGTCTAAATAATACTCTGCTTCTATAACAATCTATAGTAGCATGATGCCTACTCAACCAGTCCATTCCGAGTACAATATCGTACCCCGGAAGTGGCATGACAAGTAAGCTCATGCTCAAGTCTCGGCCTCCTAATAACACTCTCCGGTCCTTGTAGTAATCACGGACTAGGATAATACCTCCACCAGTCATGATCTTGCAAGTCCTAGCTAATGGTTCTGTGTCTAAATGATGTCGAAGTGCACATGATACAGACACAAAACTATGGGAAGCGCCAGAGTCGAATAAGGTAAATGCGGGAATACAATCGAGAAGAACCGAACCTGTGATCAAGTCTCCTGCTGGCTCGATCTCCTCGACTGCCATGGCGTATGCTCGCCCCTGGGGTGCACCTCTCTGCTGCTGATGCTGGGCAAACTTATGATGTTGCGGTGGAAGTGGTCCCCTCTGTTGTTGGCCTCCTGGTGCGGTAGGCACCCTGTCTGATCCTCTCTGGGCGGCTGCTCCACCCTGACCTGGACGAAAGGTAGGACAATCCTTCAGCTGGTGTGTCATCGATCCACAGGATAGACATGAGCCCAATCTCTTCCTGCAGATATCTCTAGTATGTCCTATCTTCCCGCAGTACGCACACTGGATGGCGGGCTGGTTCTGTCTCTGTTGCTGCTGCTGGGCCTGCCCTCGGGCTGGTGCCTGATGCTGCTGCTGAAAGGGTCTCTGATATTGCTGCTGAAAGTGTGGACGCTTGCCCGGTCCCGTACTACTGTTTGCTCCTCCGGAACCATCGCATCCCCTCTTGGGCCTGAGGCCCAAGTCGTCCTCGGCTACTTGTGCATCCATCAATATGCCCTCGTAGGTAGCTGTGCGACGTCCCGACGTGCGAGACTTGATCTCCCTTGTCAGCCCCTTTCTGAACTTCCGGGCCCTGTCCCCCGGATCTCTAATCATCGATGGCGCGAAGCGGCTCAGGCGGGAAAACTCCGCGGCATACTCATCGACGGACGAGCTCCCCTGGGCTAAGTCATGGAACTGACTCTCCAAAGCTCCCAGGGCAACATCGGGAAAGAACTTCTCCTTGAAGAGCTCCTTGAAATCCTCCCAAGTGAGTCCCCTGCGCAAGAGTCTCGGCTCCGTGCGAAACCATGTCAAGGCAATGTCGAACATCTGGCTGCCAGCGGCCTCGATCTGGAGGGCCACTGGAAGCTGTGCCAAGCGTAAGTTCCTCTCGATGTCCTCTAGCCAATCATCGGTGTAGAGTATCCCTTCTGTTCCCTTGAACTCCCGAGGCATCATCCTCTTGAAATCCACAATGGTGCCCGGCCTCTGGTGGTGCTGACCAGGACGCTGCTGTTGCTGAGTAACTCTCTCCACAGCCTAGAGAGCCACTTGATGAGCATTCTCCATGTTCACCCTCATCATCTCTGTCTGGGCCTGATGTGCCTCAGCCTGCACTCTCTGGGCCTCTGCCGACGTCCTCTGGGCATCGACTATACCCTGAATCAAAGCGAACATCTGTGCTCCATCGACGGGCACACCTCCTGGATGCTGAACTGGTGGTGGTGGAGGCGTCGTAGCTGTGGGGACCCTCTGAACTGGTGGTGGAGGACCCCCGAATTCTGCAGATACTTCCACATGTACTGGAGATGTAGGAGGTGCTACGGATGTCTGTTCGGCAGGGCGAGAGGTGGCAGACCTCTCCGAATCTGTTGCTCCGAGTCTCTGGGACCTTCTCGGCGGCATCCTGAAGACAGATCGAAAGATTAAATTAAGGCAATAGATACGATATCATCAAGGAAGGACAGAAAATTCTAAAGGAAAATCATTAAGAGTAATGTCATAAGAATCAAAATTTCCTAATTGTGATTGAGCATATCCTCGGCCTAAATCCTATTTCCTAAAACAGGCTCGCAGTAGTACAACTAAGTTGTCGCACTACCACGACACCGCACAACTTACGAAGCTAGACCCTGCATGGGCCACCACTAAAAACGTGTCACGACCCGCACCCGGAATTTGGGCATGATTCGTGGGTACGTCCAGCCTACGCCGCAGCATCGGCGGTAGAACGCTGTCTAGGTCTCAACATATAATATATCCTGTCAATAGTCTCAACTCCGCACGGAGGACAAGATAATAATCCACAGTTCTATAATATACTCAATCATAAGCTATAAGAAGTAATGGCACGATGAGAATAGAAAAGAGTTCTAAATAAACCAACCATAATAATCCAACTCAAATCCTGGTCTAGATGACCTCACAAAGTCACAAAAATAATAAATACATCTCAGTCTCAGTCTAAGACAATAAATGCAGAAAATAATCTAAGAACAGCCAGGTACGTTCTCCTCTAGGCTAGGCAACTCCTCTGGGGTTTCTGGAGTGAAATCACCCTCTAATCCTGGGCCGTAATGAGTGGGGCAAAGATCCTTCAAGTCCTCTGAAAAATGTTATCCAGTCAGGATTGGAGCGAAGCACAAGCACTAACAGCAGTTTCATTAAATTGACAAAATCTATAAACAGTGTAAGAAATACAAGATGGAAATAAATGCTGAAAATGAGAAGTACAGGAGAAATAAAATAGGCAATAGAGCATCTAGCAATGAACAATAAATAGTGAATGCTAGAACAAGTGAATCAGAGTAAAATAGACATCTAGCTAAGTGTTTGAATTATCAGTTTATTATGTGATCGGCTTGGGACTTGATCAGGCTGGTTATATATGATTAACTATGATTCTTGTAGGTCAGGCTAACCATATGGTTAGCTATGATGCATGTAGTGGTCAGGTTAATCATATATAACAGCTATGATGCATGAAAGATGGTCAGGCCGCACCCAACGTGAGAAGTGGGGTGAGCTATGATGCATGTAAAGGATTTGGATATGATCACATAATCTACTAATAGTTCCCCATCCCCCAGCTAGCACGATGGATTCCAATCACGACTCCTCATGATGGGGATCTAGGGTGCTAACCCATGTATCCATAGTGCCGGAATCAAGTATGTAATACAACTAGATTATAGAAGTAATCAACAAAATAAAAACTGTCAGAGAATGTACTCGCCTGTGGTCCTGAGCAAGGTGTGAGGATCGATGTCCAAAGTGGGATCACAAAGACCTAAATAAGATATCAATGTCAAAATAATGTCCTTGAATGATAATTAGGTAAAAATGTAAGTAAGTGTTTCCTAGGTCTAACTAGGTCTGAATAGTAAATTCTTGGTAGTATCAGTCTACACCTAGGTTTCTAGGTTGATTTCCAGGCTATACTAGTTGATACTAGGTTGTGACTAGGTTTCTAGGTCCATCTCATGAGTATCTAGTTACTAGGTATCATATAGCTATATAGACTATATAGTGACTCGTAATACTATATATATATGACTTATAAATATACTTGTATTAAGCTATAACTAATATCTCACCTAGGACTTAATACCTACCCTATTACATTATACTAATACCTTGGTAGCACCCACCAACTTACCTAAACTAGGCATCTTGATGCACTATATGAACTTCTATAACACTAGTATATAAATACCATAACTATATTACCTATAAAAATATTACTGACACTAACCAATATACTACTGACATCTAACAGAACTAACAATCCCTTGCTATCACTCTCATTACCTGAACTATCCCTACACCTGATACACAACTCAGCTGGAACATTTCCCTTGATTACACTCAGAGTTGGGCAATGCACTGTCAAGTGCATCAGTGCACATTGCCCCTCACAACTAAATCCCTCACTCCTCCATATACTGACACAGGATCCTAGTTTTACTCACTCCACACACGCACATGCCTACTTCCCTACACTGCTACACAGTTCTTTTCCCCAAATCTGACACACAGACACAAATACCTAGACCTACACTTCTCACACAGCATCTCTATTGAACTACACACCTACTCACAAACACTGAAACACTAAGACTCTGCTACACATACCCCTATCTAACTGATACTCACACTAGTTCCACATTGGCACACACTGGCACATAAACACAGCTACACACCCTCTAATATTCTCCTAAAACTCGATTCTACGCAGCTACACAAACTGAAATCTGTACAACAACACACAAGCTAACAGTATGCACACAACATTACTCACTAATCACACATAGATACACCCCCAGCTATCTAACATACTGAATTTTACTGATACATACACACATCCTATTGTTCACACCCACACACACAGAAATTAAGAGGTTAACTGACACAGTACACCCAGTCCACAACTACACAAACACTAGTTACATAAACACACAGCACAGTTCTGAAACTGACACACAGGGATACTTAGCACACTCTCACACAGGTAATTCACCTATGCACACACTGAATTAAATGCACAGTTCTCAACTTGAACAAATCACTCTACACAAAGCCCTAACACCCCTAAAACTCGACTCTACACAGAGCTCTCTCTCCCCTAATGTCTGATACACAGAGAAATATAACTACCTATACTGCACACTGCCACACTGCTCTCTCTCTCCCTCACTCATACACATACAGGGACTAGGTTCTAGGATACACACTATACAGATTTTCCTCCCCTCTCTCAGAGTTTCCTGATACACATGATCCCACACAGCTAACACACGAGCATGTGCACCCATACTAACTTTCAGGTAACCCAATGTATATGCATACTGAGGTTACACATCCAACATCAAAAACCTTAAACCCAACTGATACAAAACACACAGCAGTTACATAATTAACCCATAGGCAACCCACTCTCTGCACAGGAATACCTTTCCCCCAAAACTGGCTGCTCAGTTCCCTCAAACCCGACTGTACATAGGGAAAATTCCTCACAGTGCACACACACAGTAAAGGCCCCGACTGTGCACAGGAATTCTTCTCCCACAGTGCATTCTCCCCCAAATACACAACTCATCTACATACATAAGCATATATATATATCAAAATCCATACAAGATATCTATGTATATAGATTTATGTATATCAAACATGCAGAATTTATATACAGAGATAAGCAACCCCTAATAATCATTTCATCAAACATAAGGAGTGCAGAAAAACAGATTCACCTAAAACCCATGAATCCTCAAACCAAAACCCTAAAAAATTGAGTTCAACCTACACATATGGGATAAAATCAGTCTACATACAAATACCTAGGGTTAGGGTTCCTGAAATTTGGAGAGAACACTCGAAAATTCACCAAAACCCTAGATCTCCTAGGTTTACATGTAGAATCCCTAAAATTCGGATTCTAAACCTTAGGGTGGGTTCCTAATGGGTATTTACATCTGAAACCAGAATTAAAATGAATAAAAATAGGGTTTTACCTAGGGAGATGGCTTCTTCAATGGGGGTTCTTCTTCTCCAAGGCTTCCTGACCCACGTTCCTTGCTTTCCTTGCTTTGGAGGAGGAGAAAATGGAAACCTAGGGCTAGATTTTGAATTCTGGAGTGGGGAATTGGTTTTCTCTGGTGGAGGCTAGGGTTTCTTCTTTCTACATGAAGGATGGTTTTGTGAGAGGCTTCCCTTTTATATTAAAGCTAGTTTAGGGTTTCCATGCATAGTTTTTAGGTTAAACCTTTATGTTAAGTCATGTAGAACCTAGTTACTAAGGTTTGGTCAGTCCAGGGTTTGAGGTCCAACCTAAAGTTTGAATTCTAGGATTTCTCTAGAATTGGTCTTCAAATTAGGGTTTAGTCAATAGGATTTGTCTTAATGCATTCTAGGGTTGACCTAAAACCAAATATCACTAACAATATATAAATAGTTTATATAACTCAGCAGATTAATTAAGCACATAATTAATTAAAATAGTGAAATTACACAATTGCCCTTGCCTGGAACAGTGGTAGTGACAACGGTTGGGCCTTTGTGCTAGGATATTCCATGGACCTAAGTTACAAAACTGAACCTATATATTATTATTTATTTTTCTTGGGTTTTTATTTCTCCATTTCATGCTTCCTATGTGGTACATGCTATTTGGGGTCTAATTCTATTGTTTTGCATGGCCAGGTTTTGAGCCAACACTCGAGAATCCAGCGTACTTTTCTCCTACTCATGGTGTGTACCAGGAACATGGTCGCTTGGGATAGCGAGTGGGTTTTCTTCTTCCCTGCTCATCAATGAATATTTACTTCTCTTGACGTTTAGCCAACAACACTTGTTAGCCGTCTCATCTGGATATTAGTTTTATTACATGATTGTATTAAATCAGACTACAGTTGATCACTATTATGTACTTTTGTTACTTTTCTAGCTCATTATTTTGCACAACTGGTCTCCAGAATATTTTAAAAAAGCGTTTGGGATACCTTATTACTTATCATAAATGCTCTATGCTTACTGTTTCTTATTTAAATGATTGATATATAGAAGTTCTTGACCATAGGAGACTTGATTGTAGCATGCACCCCTTGTCTTATACAGCCGTACTGTTATACGACATATCACCTTGTACGGGATAGCTGGCCATGTTCGTCTCTGTATTCTGGTACTGGGGTGTGACAATGGTCCTCTGGGAAAGTTGGCAGCATTGCATCCTCTTCAAACTCAGAGTCAAACTCAGAGGGAACACTACCCCCAGCATAGGAACCTGCGTCTACTTGACAAGGGTGGCTACCCCCAGGGACCTCTGTATTTGTTCCTTGGGAATCATTGTTTTTACAAAATACCAGATTGTCATGGAGGTTTGAGGGATTACAACCCCCAGCTTGTATAGATATCTGAGGTTTTGAGGAAGAACTACCCCCAGTAGCTGACAGCTTCTTCTTTGAGCGGGTGCCCAAGAAAACACCTTTCGCGGGTTGTGTTGCCTGTCCCCTTTCGACCCTTCTTCTTGACCTGCTGGCCGAGAACGACGGACTGAAGGTGCTGGACTTCTACTAAGGAGGCCTTCCGAGAAGAATAACATGAGGCAAATAGCATCTCCTCTTTCTCTTGTTTTTGTACCTGTTCTCCGGGTTGCAGCCGGGTGTGTGCCTTTGGTTGCAGCCGCTAGAATACCGACTGCCTTTTCGTAGGTACTACTATTTTGTTATAGCAAAAGTTGATGATAATATTGGCGCAATGATGCCCTAGGGAGGATACTTCATTTGTCATTATTATTTTCCTTGCTTTGCGTTTGTGATTGATCATGTTGCGCAAGTCAACCGAGGGCTGACTCACGTTTGCGCCCTTCTTATGGGCCCAGGTAGACTGAGCACATGGTCACGTAGGTGTTGATTTTGGTTTCTGACCTGGGGTTCGTATAAGAACTTGCCCTAAGTTGCCAACATAAGACTCTTTAGATCAACCATGTCCGATTGCCACTGTGGGCTGGACGCATAGGCCAGTTTTGTTTGACTTTCCGTCAAGGGCATACGCAATAAGAGGCTTCTGCTGGCGGGCGGTCGAATAAGAAATTGCTTGAGCTTGGCGAACTTGCATTGCCATAGACTTCTTAGTCCTAGCACATGCCAGTGCATAGTATGAAGAGTCGAAGTTCACATCTTCCCCTTTTTCAGCAAGGCACATAAAGTCGGCACTGCATGGAATTTGGTCGAAGACAGAATTTCTGTGGCTGTCCTGGCCACGTGTGGACATTTGCATGCGATCGACTATCGGTGCCGCATGTGGACTTTTTTCTGCTGCTGCCGACTTATGTGACTTCTGCTTTGGCCGCATGGAACATGCCCCAACACCCAAACTTCTGGCATCATAGTAATTTTTTTTACCAGATTGAGTACATTCTTTTTCTGAGGAGGCTACCGCATGAGAGGTGGACGCATGATGTGCGGTCCCTGCTATCGAAAGAGAGACAAGGAGAGTATGCTTCGTAGTTGGGTGAGGCACAACAGCCTTTGCAACCCATGTTCTATGGGTCTTCAAGTGCTGAGCACCCTTCTTGTTGGAAGGGGCTGTCGCATAAGCAGTGGACCTATAATGTACGGTTCTTTCGGTAGAGAGAGAGAGAGATGGGGAGCACGTGCTCCACAGTTGGATGAGGCACAACTGCCTTTGTAACTCATGTCCTGCGGGTCTTCTTTAGCTTTGCTAGCCTTGGAGAAGGATTCGCGCTGTCCCCGGAGATCATTTTCTCGAACGCTTGTTGGTCGAAGCGCACTACCAGCATCCTCTGGGTGGATCCCAGTTTGGCCATGTTAGACTGCATCACTGTCTTCTCATTAGAGGAGAAGGATGTCCCTAGCAGAGTCGCCATCTTGTTCGCCATTACAAGTGAGTTTTGGTACACTTTTGTTTAAAAGCAAATAAACGTACAAAGAAATTCTAAGTAGAAGATCTAAGTACAATATTTAATTTGGGTAGTATGACGATGAAGATCGAGCGCTGTAGCGGTTCCTTTACTCCATTGATGGTCTGATGGGGGAATGAGGATGCTCTTTTCTCTTCTCTCTCCTGAGCTTGTACACATACGTAGCTCCGTCGTGGTATGGTCTCTGAAGCAGAAAATCCAACCCTTTAGAACATCCAAGTTGCTCCTATTTTGCTATCATGATGATGGGTTATAGGTGCCGTATATGCTTTTGTTTATTGGCCGTAGGGGACTCCTTCAATAGAATGTGGTTATAACTGTCGCCGTATGCCATGAGCAGGCTGCCACGTGGCTTCGGTTGGGATCTACTATTGATGAGATCTCGGGGTTGTTTTCAACCCGTTGCGTGCATGACTTGGTCTGCTGGACACGTAGTCAGCACTGATCGTGCGAGAAATCTTCTTCGGTTGGAACAAAAAGATCGAGAGCCATATAACGTCATGGTCGCATAGCGTTGTGGCCGCATATGTGCTCTCGCTTGAACTTGGTCGAGTGGACACTCTGGACGTACGATATTGTGGCCGCATACGTGCTCTTATTTGGCCTTGGTCGGATGGACACTCTAGCCGCATGATGATGAGGCTGTATGGGTATGTCACCGCATACGTGCTCTCATTTGGCTTTGGTCGGATGGACACTCTGGCCGCATGATGACGAGATCACATGGGTATGTGGCTACTTGTGAGCGAGCACGTGGCATGGGACGTCCCTCGAGGCCATCAATGAGTTGATATGACTTTTTGTCTTTTCCTGAGCCGTCGTCTTCACGAGTCTCGAAGCATCTCAGTATGATAAGTGATGGGTCAGAGAGTCTGACAAACATCGAATATTGTGTCATGGGGGTCTTATGCGGCTCCATGCTTTATGGTCGTTCATGCCGCATAGAGTATACTATGAGACTTCTTGATCTTTGGTTGATCAGGCCACATGTGCCTTCTCTGCGGCTTGGTTGTTCATGTATCATGTGGCTCCCCTATGGCATATTTTTGCTCTTTTGAGGACCTTTATGTGGCCTGCATAATTTTTTATGCTTCTACAATACGTATTTCTCAAAAATTTGTAAACTATATGCTCTTATGAAGGGCGTATTATGTACAATCTTAATTAGCCTAGCGAGAAATTTTAGGGACAAATTATGCCGCTAATAAATATAAATACAAAATATACGCCCTTCAGAAGGGCGTAAATTGTGCAAAAGAAAAAAATACACCCTTCTAAAGGGCGTATTGGGACTGAGTTTATAATTTGTCCAAACTTTATGCTTTTTGTGCAACTTAACCAAAGTTGATGCTTAATATGCAATTTTTTTGGGTAATATACCATTCTAGGTTCCCCCTCCAAAAAAACAAACTTCTCGGTACCTTTCTATGTTCACAAATCATTATATGGTGATACAAGAAGTTATTAGCAAAACAATAATGTAAAATATTCATATGCTATAATTAGGGAGTATACAATTGTAGAAAGGAATAATGGATGATTTATTATTCAGGAGGGAGTACATATATATATATATATATATATATATATGAGAAGGATAGCCTCCTGTCACGACCCGCACCCGAAAATTCGGGCACGAGTGCGTGGGTACGTCCAGCCTACGCCGCAGAGTCGGCGGTAGTACGCTGTCTAGGTCAAATCCACATTTAACTAGTCTAGCTCATTCACAATTAACATAGGCAAGATAATAATGGGAAACAAATACTTAAGATTGTAATTTAAATAAATGTGACAACAGATTCAATGTTTAGTACAGAAATCAGAATAAAATCGGGGACAAACCCGATTACTAAGATGAACGGAAAAGAAATAACTAAGATAACTACTGCTAACTACTCCGCAGGAGTAGCTTCCTGTGCGGGAACTGGCTCTGCAACCGTATCACCTGCTGCCTCATAGGGGCCATAATAGGTGGGGGCAAGGTTCTCATCATCGCCTAAAACAACGGATCCAGTCAGGAAAGGAGCAAAGTACACAATGCACAACAAGATTAAACTAAATATTTATGACAAATAAATTGAGCATCATATTAAGAAAGTTGCATAAAGAACATCAATATCTCAGAGTTAATGCTTATAAACAGGAATACGAGAAAAACTGAAATAAATGAGACAGGAAATGAAACTACAACAGTCTGCAAGAAATATAACAAGATCTAGAACTATCTGTGTAAACTTGTGTTTGTTTTAGAATACATAGTTAGCATATAGGGGTTTATAAGGCTAATCCGACCGTCATAAACGGCTATTAAACAGGAATAATCGAGATCCGGCTGAGGGTACAGTCGCGTACCAACAGCTATTAAACACGACAGGGGAATGGGTAAACTACATGCCTTCTAGTATTCTCCCACCCGACATGAAAAATAAGACATGAACTCCAATATTCAAGACATGAAATCCAGCATTTCTAACACTAGGTGTAATCATCAAGGCTACTAGTAAGGCAGGGAATTAATTATCACAATATAAAGATTTAACTTGAAGTGCAGGTACTTGCCTGTTGTTTGGATCTGATTAAATAGTTCTTGGGGAAATTTCCAGAGAGAGATGAGTCCAAAAGCTAAAATAGACATTACCATCACGCTCAGAAGATGTCAAATAGCTAGAAATGCCTGTCCTTGGGTCCAATTTGGAGACAAGGGCAAAACGGCAGTTTCGGGTCAAAACGGGGTCCGCTGGTGGGCCCGCTTTGCACCGAAAAATGTGTCTGGGTCAAAGGTCTTCAAATTCACCAAACTTAGTGTCAACAGGTTAGGAACGCTGATACGAACCCAACGGAACTTCCAGATTTGGATTCCGATGAGCCGAACACAAAATTGCCCGTCAAGCGGGGCCTGTGGGGCCCACGACACGCGATTTCGTCAACGTTCTCAGAATCGGACCAAACTTGACCCACAGGACCAGCGTATCGCTACGAGTCCGATGGCGCAAGTTTCATCTCGATCTGACTAGTGTACAAGAAGTTAGGGCGAATTGCCAAAAAGTCGGATACGGGGCGATGTCCGCGGATACGCGTTGATTCCGGTGTGCACGCACACCTGAATCATCTTCCGCGAAAACTCACACGTCCGTATCGATGACGCGCACTATCTGTGAAGACCGCACGCGACCAAGTCATCCCGTTTGGTGGGGCGCACTCAGTTCCGGGGTGAAACAGGGTCTGGTTTTTCCTGTTTTTGGATCGCGGTGTGCGATCACCACAGGACGCGATGCCCCGAGCGGTTTATCCGGGCACCGAGAGGGTCATACAGGCTTCACAACGCAATTTACGGAATTGAAAACAGAGCTACGAGCAAGAAGATACACGCACCTGAACGGGACCAAAAAACCAGGTAAAATCGTGTCCGACACGACACAGTGAATTAGGAAATTAGGGTTAGGGTTAGGGTTTTCAGGCAGGAGGGGGACGGCGCGGCGAGGCGGCGGCCGGCTCGCGGCGGCGCGCTGGGAGGCGGAGCTGAGGCGGCGGAGATGGCTGCCGCCGTTGCCGGAGTTGCTTCGGGCTGCTGCTGCGACTGTCGACGAGCGGGGAGGAGGAGGAGGAGAAGAGGGAGGGGCTGGCCGCGGCGGAGGGGTGCTGCGGGCAGGGCGGTGGCGCCGGAGGCGGTGGCAGGGCGCTGGAGGGGAGGAGGACGGCGAGGTGGCCGGAGGGGAGGATTAGGTTTCCGGTGGTCAACGGGGGGGAGGGGGGAAATATATAGGCGTCGAGGAGCCGGGGAAGGCGGAGGAGAGGGGGAGATGGCCGAAAATGGCGGGGAGGAGGTCGTCGTGGCCGGTGCTGGCGTGGGGCGAGCCGACCGGAGCGGCGGGCGGTGCGGCGCCGGAGTCGGCTGAAGAATCGGGCAGAGGGGAGAAAGGGGGCGGGTTAGCGGGTGCGGGTCGGGTTCAGGCGGACCCGACCCGACCCGTTAGGGTGACGGGCCGCGGGTTGGGCCGCAGGCCGGGCTGGGCCGGATGGGCCAAAAATTAATAAAATAATAATAATAATAATAATAATATTAATAAATCAGTTAATTAAATAAATAATTAATAAATACTTTTTAGGTGTTTTAAAAATAGGTCCGGGGTGCAATAAATTCCAGAAAAATTACCCTAAGTCCAGTTTTCTATTTTACACCCAAAAATATTATTTTCATAATATTTTAATATTATTTATTATCAAATAAAAATCATGTAATAATTCAAAATCCTGTTTTTAAATTCAGAAAATTCCCAGAAAATTCCAGAAAATTGCGAAAAATCCAATTTTAATATTTTTTTTGAAAAATCAGGGGCTTACACCTCCTCCTATTTCCTATCCGATGTGGGACTAAATAAGTCATCATAACTCAACACTTCCCCTCAAGATGGGCGATAGATATCAATCATCCCCATCTTGTTATAAAAGATATAAAACTCTCTAGGACCTAAAACTTTAGTTAAATAATCAGCTAACTGCTCCCTTGATTTCACATAGCTCAAAGTCAAAACTCCTCTATTCAGCTGCTTCTTGATGAAGAATAGATCGATCTCCACATATTTGTTACGATCATGCTAAACTAGATTATTTGTAATATCGATTGTTGATTCGTTGTCACACTATAGTTGCAGAGAGTCTCTTCTAAAAAAATGCATCTCAGACAACAAGCTCTTCACCTACATCATCTCGCATAGGATAATTGCCATAGCCCTGTACTCGGTCTCAGTTGTAGACCTAGCCACTATATCTTCTTTCTTGCTACGCCAAGATACAAGCAACAAAAATATAGTAACCTGTAGTGGACCTGCGATCGTCCATACAACCCGTCCAATTAGCACCAAAATATTCTTCAACTCTTAGATGTCTAGAACTTCTAAATCATAACTCCTTGGCTGGGATTCCTTTAATATACCTGAGAATTCTGTGAACTGCCTAAATATGCTGCTCTCTGGGATCATGCATATATCTACTCACCATACTCATGGCCTGAGTAATATCAGGTCTTGTATGGCATAGATATATAAGCCGACCAACTAATATTTGATATTGCTCCTTACTCACTGGATCACCATCCTCGGCACACAACTTATGATTTAGATCGATAGAGTAGAAGGAACCCTGCAATCCATTATCCATGTCTCTGAAAGAAGGTCCAGCGCATACTTTCGCTGAGAAAGCACTATACCCTTTGGTGATCTTACAATTTTAATTTCGAGAAAGCACTTCAACTGCCCCAGATCCTTAACTTCAAATTTCTCTCCAATTCTTTTCTTCAGACATAGGATCTCCTTAGTATCGTCTCCAATAATTATAATATCATCAATATAGACTGCAAGAAAAATGATACGAGTCTTGGAGTGCCTGTAAAACATAATATAATCTTCATTGCACTTCCTATACCCCATACCATAGACTACAAGCCTGAATCTATCAAACCATGCTTTCGGAGACTGCTTTAGCCTATACAAAGACTTCTTCAATTTGTATACCTTTCCAGTTGCTTGTAAAGTAGCAAAACCTGGTGGAATCTCTATTTATACCTCCTCCTAGAGATCCCCATAAAAAGGCATTATTGAAATCTAGCTGATGTAGTTGCCAATTGAAGTTGGCAGCATATGACACAAACACTCGCACAATGCTCATCTTTTCTACTGGAGCAAAGGACTCATCATAGTCGATACCATAAGTTTGGCTGTAGCCTTTATGTCACTCCCCGTTCCTTTGCGTGGTAATTAGGTTGCATGTCATGGAGACTAGCCCCATTCTTTTGTTCAATTAGACTCATGGTTTAATTGTTGGATTGGTTTGGTGATGAGTTGAAACTTTAGTCTAAACCTCAAACCCTAGCTATATAAGTTAACTTCTTTTTCTCTCTTCCCTCATTCTTCATTTTCTCCTTTTTCTTTTATTTCTAGCCAAGTACACCTTGTACTATATGAAGAAATATTTTAATTTTTTATTCTTGCTCTTTTCTTATATTTTATTAGTCTAATATGTGTATATTATAATTCTAAACAGTTTTAGTACTTGGAGTTTTCGGTTTTAATGGGTGGATTTGAGTAGATCTACATTTGAAGTTTAGAGTTTTTTATGGGTTCCTTGATTTTTAGTGGTTTAAATCTACTAAAACATGGTATTTTCAAAAAAATAGTTTTTGGGGATGGATGAAGCACTTCATTTCGAGTATTTTGGTTTTTGGTTCACTTGATTCAGAGTTAAAATATAGTTTTTATGAAGAAAATATTATTTTAATTTTGGGAACTTTCTGCCATGGCTGAACATGCAGTTGGGGGAGACGAAATTCCCATGCGGTCTGAGCTTATGCCACCCGACTCTTGTGACCCATGTGGTCTGAGCTCATGTGGCCCGACTCATACGACTCATGCGACTCATGTGACCTATGCGACCCATGCAGCCTGAGCCTAAGCGGTATGACCCATGCGACCCATGTGACCTGACTTCCTATGCGGCAACAACCTTTATACTACAACTGTCATATGCGACACCGACTCTCTGCGTCCCTAACCCTATGCAGCCCTGTGTGTATAATTTGTTGATTTTCTTGGTTTAATGCTTTATTAGATTTTTTGATTCTAAGTGTGAAATTGATGATTGGAATCCATGAGAACTGAGTGACCATATATTGAACCTAACTATATGCTTGACCCGACTATGAATAGAGATAGACCATGTGACCAAGTGACTATGACTACCTATATGCCTGACTCGACCTACGTTTTGCTATGTGCTAGAACTCAAGTGATTTACCAATGAATGATAACTTGACTCGACTTTTGGTATCCGTGTTGATACACTTACTAGGTGCTATGTGTTCCTATGTGCTAAGTGTTTCTACGTGATTATGTTATTTGTTTCACATCGAGGTGTGCCTATGTGCTTAGTAACATATGATGTAATAAATTCCTCCAGCATGGATATGATAGTTGGTCAATAACCAAGCGTGGCTAGGATTTGCTTGACTGTTGCATCATGCTGGGGTAAATCCAAGTTAAACTGCAAAGTGACAAAGTGGATTCGTATATAGTATGCCCGTACTATGGTACAAAATATAAAGGGATTAACAAGTTACCACGCCATATGATTCCATCTAACCGTAGGGTTAATTAGGCAACTAAAATATGTAGAGCATTGGGAGGGACGGAATCCCGAGATCGCGCTTAACTAGCCACCCTCAATCATTATAAAGGGAGTGAAGGCTGGCCCCCATGGATATTGTTTAAATCCTTATTAATGGATGAGAATATCCGACTATTATATTATACTATGTGTTCATGTGATCTGAGCACTATGGCCTTACGATGGACCGGTGCATACTACTATGTGCTATACGGCGATTATTGGCTCGTCTAGCCCCTACTAGAATATGGTTCGATCTGAGGATTCCTATTATATGCATAATATCTCTAGGATAACCCAGACTCCATTTAGTAAGCCGTACAAGTGATTGGCCGATTTTGTAACTAAGCTTGTTTGTGTATTGTATCTGCTGTCAAATAAAATTAGTTCATGGTCTATCATGATGCGATGGTCTAACCCTTGTCCTCGTTTGGTTGTAGGGTTAGATTATCGTGTCATGATAGTCTATAAACTGAAACTATGACTATATATATATATTATAACCAGATTTTATTTCTTTATTCATGCTTCTTTTGTGGTACTTGCTATTTGGGTTCTAACCCCACTGGTTTTTCATGGCCACGTTTAGAGCCAGTACCCTAGGATCAAGTGTACTTCCCCCTGAACCATGGGGCGCACCAAGCGGATGAACACTGAGGAAAACAAGTAGGGCTCTTCTTCCCTGCTCGTTATTACACACTTTACTTATTTTGGGCGTTTAGCCACCGGCACTTGTTACTCGTAAATCTGGATATTCAGTTTCCTTACATGATTGTAATTAATCAGACTGCATATGATCATGGTCATGTACTTTTGATACTCTATCAGCTTTCTTATTTTGCATAGCTGGTTTCCAGAATATCATGGCAGGACATTTGGGATGCCTTACTTCCTTATAATATATATTCTATGTTTACTGTTCTTACTTGACTGATTTAGACAAAGATATGCTGTGTGACCCAAAGTGACTTTCTTGTAATATGCACCCCCTTATCTAGTTATAGCCGTGACCGCCGTACGACGTTCTATACCTTGTACGGGGGAGTTGGCCATCTCTGTATCCATATTTCGGTACTGGGTCGTGACAAGGTTTTAGTGGTGGCACATGCAGGTCTATGTTTTCAGACTTATAGGGTGTTATGATCATAGGAGTCATAATCAAACATATGCCTTTGAAATGCTGAATTAGTTCTTCTCAAAGCCTTGCTTGACTATCGAATAAATTGTTTCCTTTATCCTTCCCGTCCTGTTCTTGATGTTTCTTGTCCTTTTCTTTAGGGCTTCTTCAGTTGCTAGAGCAGTAGGTATGATAGGACAGGGTGACCCTGGGCAACAACGGGAGGTAGGACATGTTCAGCGTCAAATTTGAATAGACCCAATAGTTGAACAAACTGGCATAGTGGAACCAGAAGTTGGACATATGGAGCAACCAGCCCCTGAGATCCCCGTACCCCCAGTAGTACCAGTAGTACCAGTGGTACTTGATACCCCAGCATTGTTGGAGATCCTCCAGGGAATGATGTCTATAGAGAATCATCCGATGGCAGTACAATATCATCAACAGTTTCAACAACAAGGGCTTAATGTCTTATTGAGTCAAGGTTTACAAACAGCTCTGGAAAGAGGTGCGAGGACTGATTCTGGGGTGTTGGTTATATTTTGTCGACTTAACCCATGGTACTTCGATGGCACAGAGGACACCATCACAATAGATGCTTGGTTGCAAGATATTGAGGTTATTCTGGCAGCAACAAGGGTTCGGGCGGATGAACAAGTTGATCAAGTTCTATTGTAGCTTCAAGACCTTGCCCGTGACTGGTAGGCGTCATTAGAGGTTGGCTTGAGGTGTCCTATCTTCTGAGATAGTTTTAGGGCTCGATTCTGGGCCAAGTACTTTGGAGTCATCGCATAATATGAGTTCCAGTAGTTTTATGAAAAAGTACTGATAGTAGCTTGGAGATACGAGCTTACCATGAAGAGGATATCGACAAGGACTAGAGGCCAGAAGATATCTCATGCTCAGAACGAAGGAGGAAGAGGAGTACCTCGGATGTCAGCACCATCACCTGGTATTCACATCCATGATTCATCGCCAAAGAGGGCGGCAACTTCAACAATACAGTACCAGCTCGGCAGCAGCCGAGACAACAACAACAGCAATAGCTCCAGGGAGCACCAGTGGGTTGCACTTATTGTGGCAAGGGAGTCCACACTAGAAATATGTGTAGGGCAGCCAATGGGTTGTGTATGAGGTTTGGCAGTCAAGATCACCAGATTGCTAATTATCTGATGATGTAGAGGCCAGGAGGGCTAGAACAACAGTTACCAGCACTGCCAGCGGCAGGGGCAGTCCAGCAGAGAGGGCCACCAATAGCAGTAAGGTCATTAGCTCAGCGTCCGATGTACCAACAATATCAGAATCAGCAGTAGGGCCAGCATAGGCCATAATAGTATATCCAAGGGAGGCAACATCGAGGAGTCCAGCAGGGCCAAGGACAAGCTTTTACTTTATCTCTGGAGGAGACGTTGGCATCCGGCGACATGGTGCCAGGTAACATATCTATTGTATCTAATCCTGCAGTATCATTATTTGATTCAGGTGTATCTCATTTATTTGTATATGCATGATTCGTATCACGCATTAGATTAGAGTTCGAGGCATTGCCAGAGATGTTGAATATACTCACTGGTAATGAGCTAATAGGAGTTATTAGAATATGTATAGCATATTCGGTCGTAGTGTGCGGGCGTTCACTACCAGCACGTTTGATCGAGTTCCCTATGGGTAACTTTGACATTATTTTAGGCATGGACTGGCTGAGAGATGGTCATGCAATGATATATTGGCATAAAATTATTTAGTATCCCGGGCACGGAAGGTTTTACCTTTGACATATCTGTGGGAGACTAGCATGAAGAGAGGATCGCAGCGACAACGATAGCAGAAGAAAAACTTTTCGAGATAGTTAATGAATTCTTAGACGTCTTCTCAAAAGAACTACCAGAGTTACCCCCAGTAAGAGATGTTAAGTTTTGTATTGAGTTGATCCCTGTAGCAGGGCTAATATCTTATAAATTTTACCAAATGGTACAATCAGAACTAGACCACCTGTACCAACACGTAGAAGAGCTAATGGCAAAGAAGTTTATTCGAGCTAGTGGATCACCATAGGGAGCGCCAGTGGTTTTAGTGAAGAAAAAGGATGGTTCATCACAGTTATGTAACGGTTACAGACAATTGAATGCAATAACAGTGAAGATCAAGTATCCATTACCAAGAATTGATGATTTGTTTGACCAATTGAGCAAGGCCAAGGTTTTCTCCAAGATCGATCTTCTTTCTGGGTATCTTCAAGTAGGAGTCATACCCAAGACATCATTTAGTTCATGATATGGATATTATGAATTCTTAGTTATGCCATTTGGACTGACTAATGCTTCAGCGATATTTATGGATTTGATGAACTGTATTTTCATGCCGTATCTAGATCAGTTCGTGGTGGTTTTCATAGACGACATTCTTGTTTATTCCAGTGACAAAGAAGAACATGAGGAACATCTTCGGAAGGTCTTAATGATTTTGAGAGAACACCAGTTGTATGCAAATCTCAACAAGTATGATTTTTGGTTGGATCATATGTCATTCTTGGGTCAGATCATCTCTAGAGTAGGAGTAGCAGTAGATCCGAAGAAGGTTGAGATCGTAGAGAGTTAGCCAGTTTCTAAGATAGTAGCTGAAGTACGTAGTTTCCTGGGATTGGCAGGATACTATTGATGGTTCATGGCAGACTTTGCAAGAATTTCAGCACCACTGACTCGATTGACGCACAAGGAAGCTAAGTTTGATTGGTCAGTAGAGTGGCAGACATCATTTGAAGAATTAAAAAAAGGGATTGATTTTAGCTCCGATTCTCACGCTTCCAGTGGGTTCTGGAGGATTTACAGTGTATTATGACATATCAGGCAAAGGACTTGGGTGTGTGCTGATGCAACATAGAAGAGTGATAGCTTATACGTCGCGGCAGCTTCGAGATCACGAGAAGAATTATCCAACTCACGATTTAGAGTTAGCGACGGTAGTATTTGCACTCAAGCTGTAGAGGCATTACTTGTATGATGATCGGGAGAAAATATTTATGGGTCACAATAGCTTAAAGTATGTATTCACCCAAAAGGACTTGAATATGAGGCATAGGAGGTGGCTAGAATTGATAAAGGACTATGATATGGAACTTCAGTACCATTCAGGCAAGGCAAATGTGGTAGCAGATGCTCTTAGCAGGAGAGATAGTACATTTATGTTGATATCGCAGCGGCACATCTTAGAAGATCTTTGAGAGATGGATGTCGAGATAGTACTTTCATAAGATGTAGGAGTATTGGCTAGTATACAGGTACAATCTACCATTATAGAGAGGATTAAGGCGGCTCAGGCAGAGGATCCGAAAGTTCAGAAGCTTCGGACGGAATATGAGTCTGGTCTCAGGAAAGAGTTGACGATTCATGAAGATGGAACCCTTAGGTTTGAAAATTGTCTCTGTGTACCAAGTGGAGATATCCGGCAAGAAGTAATGACTAAGCTGCACAGTTCCTAGTATTTAATTCATCCAGGAGGTATAAAGATATATCAAGACATCAAGCAATATTTCCGGTGGAACGGGATTAAGAGGGAGATAACACGATTCATTTTTTGGTGTTTGGTATCCCAACAAGTGAAGGCTGACCAAAATAGACTGGCAGTATACATCGGCTTCCTATTCCGAAGTTGAAGTGGGAACATATCACGATGGACTTTGTGACCGATTTACCTAGATCCCCGACTGGTCATGATGCAGTTTGGGTAATAGTGGATTATCTCACAAAAATAGCTCATTTTCTCCCCTTCCGAGTAGGGCAATCCACAGAGCAGTTAGCGGAGATGTAAATGCGATAGATAGTAAGACAGTACGACGTTCCAATAAGTATCGTATTAGATCGAGACACTCGGTTCACTTCAAATTTTTGGAAGAGCTTGCACCAGAGTTTGGGCACCAAGTTGAGATTCAGTACCGCCTACCCTCCTCAAACGGACGAACAATTAGAGAGAACCATCCAGACCTTGGAAGATATGCTGCGATCTTGTACTTTAGTTTTTGGAGGGTCTTGGGAAGATCACATTCATCTCATTGAGTTCTCATACAATAATAATTATCAAGCAAGTATTTAGATGGCACCATTCAAAGCATTATTTGGGAGAAAGTATAGATAACTATTGGCATAAGATAATATAGGTGAGCGAAAGTTGTTAGGTCCAGAGATGATCACGCAGACAGTAGAAATTGTCAAGTAAATCATAGAGCGACTTTGGGTTGCGCAAGATAGGTATCAACATTGGGCAGATCAGTATCGTATGTCGACGACCACGTTTAGTTGCAAATTTTGCCAACTCATGGAGTCATTAGATTCAGGGTTCGCGAGAAGCTTAGTCCGCGATACATTGGTCCGTTAGATATTCTCGAGCAGGTGGGCGATGTTGCTTATCATCTTGCCCTTCCGCCTTCACTACGTGGGGTGCACAATATATTTTATATGTCTTAATTGCGTAGGTATGTCCCAGATCTGAGTCATATTCTTGACCATTTTGAGCTAGTCGTAGTACCGACTTGTCTTAAGAGGAGCAACCCCTATCCATTTTTGACTGAAGGGAGAAGGTGCTCAAGAATCAGACTATCCATCTTGTCCGGTTTGCTTAGGGTCATCACTCTTTGGGAGATTCGACGTCGGAGCGCGATGATGATATCCGGTCTCGATATCTGTCATGCCCCAGTCCCAAAATACGTAGGACTAGGAATACATAAGCATGCCAGCCGTATGTATATGGAAACTCTAATATATGAAAACTATAACACATACGTACGCTGTATTATGAATAACAATTCACGAGTGGTATAGATTTTATGTCATAAGTAACATGCATAACTAGATCTCATCCACATAATCAAATAACCAATCAACTATATAACTAAATCAAGTATAAAATGCTTGATAAGAACAAATAGTTGGGTGGAGATAAATCCACTATCAAACTAGAATATAAGAAAAATAAAATAAGTACATCTAATTGTTTGGATAAACAAAGTTTATACGAAACTTTTGCTTACAAACGAGAAAAGAGAAAAGTAAAAATAATCCTATACGAGGATATTAAGTACAATAAAATAATTTTGGGAAAGTATTGCTATGGAAGTCTGATCTGCAGTCGACCACTTTGTTCCTTGGACTACACGATGGTGAAGAAGTGCTGTAGAAGAAGCTTCAAACTTTCTCTGGACTGAAGGCAAAATCCGGCCAAAGAAAAGTTGCAAGTAGGATCGAATTCTTCTTGCCAAAGTTGTCAGCCAAAACCCAATTCCCCTCACCTTGTGACCAGGGGTCTCTATTTATAGAGATCAATCAAATAACTACCTGGTTGGCGTAAAAGCCAAATAACTGTCTTGTTGGCATAAAAGACCAAACTGCGAAGAAGATTTCCTCCTTTACGCTGCGGTTATGACAACTGCTACCTACGTTCCAATAATCTTCTGAATCTGCGTATGACACGTATCCCTTTATGAGGTAATGCGTATAACTGCTTCTCGAAGATCATGGCATGCAAGCCACGTAGGTAACTGCCCCTGCATAAAATGGTTGGCGTAAAAGCCAACTGACTGTCATGTTGGCGTAACAGGCCAAACTGTGAAGAAGGTTGCCTTCTTTACACTGCGGTTATGACAACTGCTACCCACGTTCAAATAATCTTCTGAATCTGCGTATGACACGTATTCCTTTATAAGGTAACGCATATAACTGCTTCTCAAAGATCATGGCATACAAGCCACATAGGTAACTGCCCCTGCGTAAATCTTGATGATTCATGAATAATAGATAACCAGCATAAAATAGCCAATTATCCTTCACGGCTGAGGTCTTGAGCATATTCTGGGCTAAATAGCCTTATCAACGTACCTTTGCAAATATAGTCGAGTTGGCATATTTCGAGGAGATAGCATACGGCGTACTCCTATAGTTGAAAATAGCCTGGTTGGCGTAAAATACAAGGATGGTGATGTGAGCGTATTAGTCACAGTCTTAGCTTTCCTAGTCATGACAAATTTTAAAAATAGAACAAAATCTTGTGCATTAAATGCAGAGATATGCCTCAATCTCGTGTATAAAATACAGAGATATGCCTCGATCTCTGCACAAGAAACAACTTTTGATGTGGCGTCTGATTTTGTCTTGTCTTGAGCGTAAAAACTCATTTCTGTCAATATAGAACAGGCAGCGTATTCAGAAGGCTCCATTTTTCTTCCTTTGAATGGGTAAAAATGACTTGTATCAAAAATATGTCACTAAATGACAATCTGGGTCTCTATGCAAAATCATCATCACATCCGTGCAGTACTTTTGTCAGATGTCAGGTTCAATGATTTGACTGACAAATTCATCCGAGGAATACGAAGAGTTACTCGTACAACTTTACGCTGCATTAAAAACAACGTATTTTAAACTTTATGCAGGAAGGTATAGCAACCTTTTACGCAGAACAGCCTTGAAGCTCTGCTTTATGCGGACAACTCTGAAGCCCTATTTTACGCCAACCAACCTTGAAGCTCTGTTTTACGCAGACAGCTTTGAAGCCCTATTTTACGCCAAACAGTCTTGAAGCTCTATTTTACGCAGACAGCTCTGAAGCCCTATTTTACGCCAAACAGCCTTGAAGCTCTGTTTTACGCGGACAGATCTAAAGCCCTATTTTATGCCAAACAACCTTGAAGCTCTGATTTACGCAGACAGCTCTGAAGCCCTATTTTATGCCAAACAAACTTGAAGCTCTGTTTTACACAGACAGCTCTGAAGCCTTATTTTATGCCAAACAACCTTGAAGCTCTATTTTACGCGGACTACTTTGAAGCTCTGTTTAACGCGGACAAGGACTTCATGTATGTTGGGGGTTTTGATTGTAAAATATGCAGACAATTTCCCAACATATTTCATGCTTCTACAAGACCCCTTCAAAGTTTTCAAATTTCTCGTAATTTGAAATACTTTGAATGAAGCATGAAATGGTCAAATTTTGACTCGTTAATGGATTCACCCGGATCTATGACATTTTTAGGGAACTCCTTGGCCCTTCGTCTGATGAAGTCCTCTCGACATAAGAAGAAGAGAAGTTACTGAATACTTGTCGTCTGTTTGCAAATGCTGATATTTGCGTATTTCAGGCTCTTACAATGTTTGTAAACAATATAAAATTAAAAAATACTGATTGTTTGAAATAAAAGAGCATTTTCTGCGTAAACTCTTGTAACTGGCTTTTTCGAGCGTAAAACTCAGATTATCAATATATACGCGTATTCTGCTAACTGATCGGTCCCGCATATTTTAAGATTTTTGTTTTGCGCATAAAATCAAAGATCCGTAGCATCTGAGCATAAAATCGTAGATCCTTGCTCTGTGCGTGGATCTTTACTGTGTGCATAAATTCATAGATCATAGCATCTGATGGATCCTTTACGTAGCATGACTATTTGTCTTCCTTTTTAAATTATCTGCTGACGTGGTCCCAAATCATAACTGATTATGATAAAATCGGATTTGGTTAAGGATTTGAAAGAGTTATTTGAACTCTATAAATAGGCCTAGGTCATGAGAGAGAAAAACCCTTCATCTCTTTCTAAAAAACCCTTCTTTTCTGCCATGGCACCAAAATAGACCTCCACCGCTAAAGGAAAGCAAGCCGCTTCATCATCTCGCTCATCTCCTCAAGCACGAGCGACTCCTACTAGGCCAAGCAAGCCTTGTTCTAAACGAAGTGCTCCGCTGTCTAGCTATGTACCGAACATCACAGGTAAAACTTCAAGAAATAAAAACCCTTCGTACACGTTATACATGTATGCGCAAACACGCCCAAATTTTAATGTGTCAGCGTAAAACTCAATATTTTACAATCTGGCGTAAAAACTTAGACTATTAAATTTGGCGTATACTGCAAGATTTTTACTCTAGGTAAAGTTGTGATCATCATTAATTTTATACGCAAATGTAACACCTTGCGTTTTACGCACTAAAAGTAAATTCCAGCGTAAAACTGACTTATTCTCTTTCTTTTTTGCAGTGGACCTACAGATCCCCCCTCTGGCTGAAGTAATAGGTTCTGCTGCTGGAATATTAAATTCCAACTATTTGGAGGACTTGTCCCATGTATCTTTTTCCATCTCTGGAAACGAGTATCCTAAAGAAAGGGGAATTCTGATCTTGGCCCAAGGAGAAAGAATATTGCTAACTATGATCAACGGGGAACCCTTGACATACATAGATGGAACCGAGTATAAGAAACCAGCTTTCTTATTTGGAGATGTTATTGATAAGCAATCCCAAACAAAGCCCAAGAAGAAAGATTTGATATTTTCTGTTGAGGGCACTGTTATGTACCTGCCAAAGATGTTCAAAGACTACCCCATTTCTTCATTCTTCCATGCCACACATCCCAGAAGGATGGCATAGACTCTGACTCCTGATCTTCATGGCCAGCCAGAAAAGATCTTCTATAAGAAAAGATTAAAACGAGGATCCTTCGTAACTAGTCCCTCAGGTCCTATTGTGCCCTTCAGAGGTTTACTACCAGGCAACGTCCCTAGTGAAGACTCTTCTTTGATCTAGCCATTTCAAATAGCAACTTTCTGCAATAAATTCATAGGGCAGGGAGGAGTATATCCCAAGGTTAACCCTCACACCAATGGATGGCTTAACCCCCACAATCTTCGATGGGCCAGATTAACTGCATGGGCCCTGAAGCACTTTCAAATGGAGCTAGAAAGTATCAACTTATTTGATGTTGTCAGTGCTACTAGTGTTGGACTGCCTATCAACACAAATTTATTCTTAGCTTTGATGGAGCGATATAACTCGTTTACTGGGACTTTCTCCACTCCAATAGGTGAGTTGGGCCTAACACTTCATGAGATGACAGATATCTCAGAACTACCAATGGGAGACACTCTCTATAAAGAATATGTTCCCACTAATAGAGAGTTGAAGGATACCAACCATCGGATAGTGGCTGTATACCAAGAACTGATGAGCCACTATCTTGCATGCACCACTTTTTATAGAGAGCCTTCTGATTTAGCTCATATTAACAAATGGGTATCTTACCTTTTCTTCCATCAGGATATAAATGCCAAACAGGACAAAGTTGTAGATAACAAAGACAAACCTTTGAACCCTCTGAGTATTCTTAATGCCAACACAATAGATGACCTTATTGAAGATGCAGAAGCTCCAGATTGTGTTCTTAATGAAGATATATATAGTTATCCTGCAGGGACCAAAGCCTACAGTTATATGAGGCATTGCCAAAAGCCTCTGTCAAAAGAAGCTCAACTGGCTGGCTTCCTTTCTATTTGGATACGCTGATGGGTGGTGCTTGGCATTGCATCTGCAGATCGTATTCATCGCAACACCCTATGGCCCGCAGTGCATTTGGTATTTGGAGCAAGATTGGGCCTACTTCCTGCCATGGTATGCAGGATACAAGCTGGCCTGAGGGCTATTACTGATGGACTGCTGGCCAATACCACTCAGCGCAAAGGATATTCCAGAGTGAAATTACCATTCTTATATCTAATGGGATGGTTAATCCTTCATAACACCAGAGTGATTTCTCTCGGATCTGCCAGTGGTTTGGGCAATAACTTCCTGTTGAATTACCAGAATTCTTCTTGGAATGTGACTAGCGTCATAGATTGTCGACTACCACTGAACTTTGCCCATAGATGGAAATTTTTCTGCATCGTTCCCCCCATACATATCAATCAGCAGGGGACTAAACTTCATGATATAGGTCGGAGGAAGTCTATTCTTTCTCCTGAAGCATTTTAATGGTTGGTCTGTATTAGACCTTCACCCCTGATGTATAGAAGTGAGGATCACTGCTACCTGGAACCTTATCTGCCTAGCCGTTTTGCCAGGCAATTTGGATATGATCAGTTGCACATAAGAAATCCCATCACCATCTTTTAATTCAAAGGTGGGCTTATTGATGGAGCTAGAGGATGGCATTATTTTATTATGGGTTGTACTGGAGCAACCTTTGTTGTACCCGCGACTTCTCTCTCCATGGAATTGCGTATTCTTTATTCATACGCACAGTTTTATGTGTCCATTAATACTTTCCATCATGATTTTGATGTATATGGAAGTTTCAGAATGCCCTCCCATAATCCACTGGAAGAGAGGAGATACCCTTTGTCTCCTCTGATGAAGGCGATGAAACTACTGGGGCAGATGATTATTTATTGATATTACCAAGAGGCGTAATATCTTCACCAGCAGAGCCTCTTATAATTTCTAATAAACGAAAGGCTTCTACTCAGAAAGAGCCTTCCCCTCGTAGGAAGAAGCAAACTACTAAAGGTCCTAAAAAGACTTCCACCATGGGGGCCTCTCCCAGGAGTGAACCTATTGTTTCCCCTGTTAGGGATGATTCTGTGATTATGGATCCTATATCCCCTCATTGTCCTTCGTCTTTTAAAGAATGAGCCTCCACAGTCTTAGCTAAAAGTGCTGAAGATTCTTTGCCAATGACTGCTGCCATAATTACATCTACCACCGTTACTGGTGATGCTTCTATATCACCTTCGAGGCCGAGTTCTCTAATAATCACTATACCTTTATCATCGCTTATAAGACAAATAATGGGATTAGCCCCTCCTTCATCTGTGAATATTTTAAGCGAGATTCCACCCGATGAACCTCGAGTAGATTTGGGTGATGACTGGGATGACGACCCTCAAGCGTCAGTTGGTGTACCCTCCTCTTCAGGTATGATAGCTTGTTTAGTATCATTAAGAAATAATTTAGCTATACAGGCTGCAGACGTAATATACATACCATCGGCCATGGGTAAATGTTGTCTTTATACTTTTTTGAGGAAAATTTAACATCAAATTGATATTAACTTTCTCTTATCTTATTTTCAGGCAAAGACATTTTTGGGGAAGGCGGAACTGAAACAACCTCTGCTTTCGTTGCGGATCTAGCTGCTGAAACGGCTGTGACCACTGTCGAAGAAGTATACCTTGAAACCGTTGATCCCTCATCCGCAACTTTCTCAGATATAATCCCGCCAGCAGCGGTTCAAATAGAATCAGAGGTGGATGAACCAACCACCTCGAATGTGCCTCCAATCATTAGAAATATACCTTCGTCGAGTATGCCAACAACTTCAACTGTTGTTGGTGTCTCTTCTTTTGTTGCGCCCAATGTTAAAGCAACGACTGTGGCAACATCTTCTGCAGTCATTCCATAAAGGATATTTACTGATATTGTGGCCACTCCCAGCTTCCATTCGAGCCTTGCTATGCTAGTTGAACAATACCCTAGCATATTCTACCTTACTTTAAAAGAATTAATATCCATTGTGCCAGAGAGGAATCTAGGCTTTAATGCTTTGAAGACGTCTTCCAAACTCACTATAGCACAAATTTGAAATTTTAATGATGCTGACAGAGCTAATACGCTAGAGCAAATGGTTAATAGTTTAGAACAACCCATTAACGAATATTTGTAATTATCCAGAGGCAGCATCAATGACTTGGTTCAGGCTGAGTATGACTCACTAACTTCGGAATTTGCTCAGAAGGCAGAAATCTTAAACAAATCCATTCAGGAACAACAACAAGAGATGGAGAAAGAGCAAGCAATATTGGTGGAGAGTATTCCTTATCTAGCTCAGTGCCATGCCGAATATGAGGGATATGAATTGAGGAATCAAGAACTGGAAGCTGAACTTGCACAAACAAAGGAGAGGCTTCTCAAAGCATCACTAGTTCGTGATGTATTGGAGGGCCAAGTGAATACGGCTCAACAGAACTTGACACATGTGGGTGTCATCCATGCAAGTTTTATTGATTCTTTATCTGAACTATCTCTCTTGAGAAATGATGAAGCAAGACTGGAACTTGCTTGCACCAAAATTTTAAACTCTAGGAATGAAAGGATGGCTGCTTTAGCACAACAAATCCGTGATTTAACTGCTCCTCCACAATGATGGATTATATACTTTCTCCTTCTTTATCATGTAATTTATTATTCTCAGAGATAATGAAGACACATTTTCTGACTCTGTGGACCCATCACTTATTATTAGAATATAAATGATAGGCTAAGATAAAAGTGATATCAGAGGTAATATGGACATGATATACTTTCAATAACTGATTTTACTGAATATATCTATTCAGAGGTAATATGAATATGATAGAATATGATCTAACTAAATTTGTATACAAAATACTATCAGAGGTAATATGGATATGATAGGTTTTGAAGTTTCAAATTAGTTAAACATATCTATTCAGAGGTAATATAAATATGATAGAATATGATCCAACTACTCTTTGTACATAGTATCATCAGAATAAAATCTTCATCATACTCCATTAAGCAAGGGAGATCAAGCATAATACTTTTTCAGGAATTTGCCATTGATAGGAGCCATTATCAAATCTCCATTAGGCTTGGCTAATCTGTAAGCGCCATTTGAAATTGTTGTTTCAATTACATAAGGGCCCTCCCATTTGGGCTGGAATTTCCCCTTACTTTTATGTGTAATGATCATTGGCCTCTTCACAGCTAGAACTAGCTCACCAACTTTGAACACTCTTTCCTTCACTTTTTGATTAAAAGCTTTGGAGATGCGTACTTGGTAGAACTCAATGCGCTGTTGAGCTTGAAGGCGTCTTTCGTCTAACCTTTCTAGCTCTTAAAGTCTTAAACGATCATTATTTTCCTTAGTCAGCTCATTATCTACTGCTATTCTGAGTGATGGAATTTGAATTTCATTAGGGAGAACTGCTTCACACCCGTAAACTAATGAAAATATAGTACAACCCGTTGGTGTTCGTACCGTTGTGCGGTATGCCCACAGACATTTCCCCAATTTCTCGTTCCAATCTTTTTTGATCGAAGAGACAAATTTTTTCAAGAGTTTGATAATGGTTTTGTTGAAGGCTTCTGCCAAACCATTGGCAGCAGGATTATATGACATTGAGGCCATATTTTGTATCTGATTATTACTGCAAAATTGGTGAAATGCTTGACTGATGAATTGAGGTCCATTGTCATGAATTATCCTTTTGGGTATCCCAAAGCAATAAATTACATGATGCTTGATAAAGCTGATCACATTGAATGTCTTTACCTCAGCAAGAGGAATTGCCTCCGCCCATTTGGAGAAATAATCAGTGATAGCTAATATAAACCGATGTCCTCTAGAAGATGAAGGATGAATAGGACCAATGATATCCATACCCCATGCTTCAAAGGGCCATGATGAAATAGTATGATGTAAATATTCAGAAGGTTGATATATAAAATCTGCATGAACCTGACAGGCTTTGTATTTTCTTGCATATTCTACAGCATCTGCAATCATAGTAGGCCAGTAGTAGCCCATCCTCCTGATACGATCCTGTAACTTAGGACCGGGTTGATGTGCTCCACATACTCCATCATGATCTTCTCGGATAACCCGCCTTGCATCATCACTAGAGAGACATCGTAATAATAGTCCATCATATGTTCGGCGATACAAACTTTGTGAAGAAGTATCAAATAGAAACGTAGCGATCGTCTTTTGATAGATGCTGCTTCTTTAGGATCCTCTGGTAAGATTCCATATGACACGAAGTATATAAAGGGACTTCTTCAATCTCTCTTAGGAGGAACCATGTTTATAACATAGCTGCGTTCTATGTAAAAATTATTTTTTACACAAAACAAATCTCTGTTAAGAAGGATCACCGAATTCTGCCTTCTTACAGGAATAGCTAAATCTGAAGCTAGATTGGCCAGAGGATTAGCTTCCAAATTTTGAGATCGAGGAACATGTTCTACGAAGAATCCTTTAAAATATATTGCTATCTCGATTGTTGTTCGGTGATAAGGAATGAGATCTGGATTGTGGACTTTATATATTCCTCTGACCTGATTGACGATCAGCTGAGAATCACCAAAAGCTTCCAAGTACTCAATATCTAATTCTTCAGCAACTTGAAGCCCAATTAATAGAGCATATACTCTGCCACATTATTAGAGCATGGTTCACTAAGAGAATATGCTCGATAAATAACGAGTTTATCAGGAGTCACCAGAATAATCCCTACCCCTGAAACCATGTTTTCCTTGGGACCAGTTCTGGAAGCACCATCAAAGAATAGCTGCCATATATCACCTCCTATTGTCAAATTATATTCTGTAACTTCGTCGGGAATGTCATCATATAATTTAGAGGTTTTTGGAATTGGTTGGGCAGCTAAGAAATCAGCCAAGGCTTGACCTTTCATAGATTTTTGAGGGACGTACACCATATCATACGGTGTCAATAGCATTGCCTAAGTCACGAGTTGGGAATTAAGAATACTTGGCTTATTCATCAATACCCGAAGTGGGTTGATTCTAGATATGATATGAATAGTTTGGCTTGTCACGTAATGTCGCGTCTTCTGAATGACAAATATTAGGGCCAAGCATTCTTTTTCTGCTGGGTTATACCTATATTCTGCTCCGACCATCATCCTGCTTAGATAGTATATAGCCTGTTCATGACCCTCATTGTTCTTCTGTGAGAAGAGAGCCCCTAAAGAATGATCCATTGCTCGAACATACAGCAAAAATAGTCTTTCTATGACAGGAGGCACCAGAACTGGAGGATTAGTAAGATAGCGTTTGATGTTATTAAATGCTTGTTGACAGGCTTCGTCCCATACAAATGACACACCTTTCTTCATTAGACGAGAAAAAGGTTGACATCTTCCAAAGAGATTGGATATGAATCTCCTGATATAAGCTAGACGACCCTGAAATCCCCTAAGTTCTCTAAGATTACAGGGTGGTCGCATTTCTAGGATAGCTTTTACTTTATCAGGGTCAACTTGAATTCCTTTAGCAGTAATGACAAATTCTAGAAATTTGCCACTGGATACACCAAGAAAGGATTTTGTAAGGTTTATTTTGAGGTTATATTGGCGCATCAAATCAAATATTGTCTTCAAGTCTTGAATGTGATTATCCTTGAGGCAGATTTTGACAGCAATATCATCTACGTAATATTCTACCATTTTACGTAAATGCTCATAGAATATGTTACTCATAGCTCGTTGATATATGGCCCTGACATTCTTCAATCCAAATGGCATGACTGTATAGCAATATACTCCTAATGGTGTACGAAAAGCAGTATGCTTCTCATCTTTAGGATTCATTTTAATTTGATTATATCCTAAAATCTGTCCATGAAAGACATGCGCTTAAAACTACACGTATTATCGATCATGACGTCTGTAATGGGAAGAAGGAATTCATCTTTAGGGCAGGCCGCATTTAGATCTCGGAAGTCGATGCAAACACGCACTTTTCCATTTTTCTTCATAACTGGGACAACATTAGCGACCAAATCAGGATATTGTTCTTCCCGAATGAACCCACATGATCTCCCTATGCTTAGTAGTTAGGGACAATAAATCTTGATTTTGACCCCTAGTAGGAGGGAGATTAACAATATCCATCATTACCCGTGGAATAGGTACCACACCATCCGGTACTTCTTGAGGGGAAAAATTGCCAAATTGGAGTGAGATCATATTTGCAGTGACCGTCTTCTCATTATTATGCAAAGTGATGGCTTTGGCGTCGATCAACTCCTGGATTTTCTTTTTCAGTACATAGCATGCCTTTGTGGGGTGATGTATATATCTGTGAAAATATAGTACTTAGGATTATCTGTACTGCCGACTTCATTTGGACGCTTTATCTTTGGTAGAGTAAGCTTGCCACTTTTGACTAGACAATCAAATATGCTTGGAATATCATTATCGTCAAAAGATTATTCTTCTTTAGGTTTGGAAGTTCCAGAATTCGTCTGCGTAGTTACCGGAGTATTTTGTCTAGACGTATTGATTGTCAGGGCTTCCTTTCCTTTTGAACTACGAGTATTGTCATTATTAGATGATGAAAGCTTCCCTTTATCAGAGGTAGAGATCATGATTCCGTTGTCACGAGCCTTCCGACTATTATCTTCAGCGGCTACTACCGATATGATAAATGAGGGCCAATCATGAAACTGATATGGTCCCATGAATACTGAGATCAGTGGGAGTAGGTTCTTTCTGCAAATGTCCACCAAGGCTGAATCTGAAACTCCAGGAGGCATCTATAAATTAGCATGACGAAAGCGTTCAATAAAAGTATGAACGTTTTCTTTTTTCCTTCTGTTTTACTTCAATGAGTGATGACATAGAAATGTCCATTCCTCCCTCGTAGAATCGAGCGAAGAATAGAGTTTTAAAATCTTCAAAAGAAGTAATGTAGTTGTCAGATGTTTGTGGTATTAAACGAAAGAACAAAAATGTGTATAATACGAGGTTTGCATGAAACCTGCCTTCTTTTATTTACAAACAAAGTTGTACAATTTAATCCTATACGAGGATGTGGGAGTATAATTTATTTAATCTGGGTAAATATTGCTATAGGTGTCTGATCTGCAGTTGATTACTTTAGCCCTTGGACCACACGATGTTGAAGAAGTGTCGTAGAAGACAGGAAGCAGCTTCGAAGGTTGCAAAAGAGGGTGGATGCACGATGCCAAAGTCGTCGATCCCTACTCTTTGCCTGAGCTCCGGATTCTTCTCTCTCTCTCTCTCTCTCTCTCTTGACCTCTGGTTCGATCTTTCTTAGAAGTTTGACCTTGTTCGATTTTTAAAGTCTCGACTTGTTCCTCTGTTGATAGAGGTCTCTATTTATAGAGTTTTAGTGATAGTGACCACTGCGTCGGTGTAGAAACCGAGGAGTGGAAAATACAACACCCTTTTACACAACAGTTAAAATAACCAATGCCTGCGTATAGATGATCCTTTGAATGAGCGTGTGACGTGGGTCCAACTAAGGGACAAAACGCATATAATCGCTACGAAGATCACGGCGTAGAAGCCACGTAGGTAGGTATCCCTTATATAGAAGAGGTGGGCGTAGAAGCCAATGTCTGTCACCATGGCGTAGAAGCCAAGTAGGCATAGAAGCCGAATAGGCTTAGAAGCCAAGTAGGCATAGAAGCCGAATAGGCGTAGAAGCCAAATGGTCGTAGAGGCCGAGTGAGCGTAGAAGCCGAATGGTCGTAGAGGCCGAGTGGGCGTAGAAGCTGAATAGGCGTAGAAGCCGCTGCGTGCCGTGTCAGAGTGCTGATGTGGACGTCTTAGCCGAAATTATGACTTTTGAAGATATAATCAAATCTCTTGCATTAAATGCCAAGATTTGACACCATCCTGTGCATTAAATATAGAGGTGTGTTTTGAAGGTCTGCAGCCCTTCTGTGCATCCGTCGCAGAGACGTGCCTCGAGAGAAACTGTCCCTGTTTTGTGCAATTAGACGTAGAGACGTGCCTCGAGAGAAACTGTCACCGCTCTGTGCAATTAGACGTAGAGACGTGCCTCGAGCCCCGTACGAGGTGCAGCTTTTGACGTGGCAGGCGGTTTGTTTACTGCGGAGCGTAAATAGGTCATGTCTGCCTGTGTAAAACAAGGCAGCGTATTCCCTTGTATGCGGAAGAGTAGCTTTACGCTGAGGGGATGTCAGTAAACGACGGTTCAATGATTTTTAATCAAATCCACTACATTAAATACAGGGATCCGCCATCATACTGTGGGGGGGCATCCTGAGTGGTCTGCCATTATTTCCAGCCGTCGTCTGGGTAACCGTACAGTACTTTTTGTCAGGAGTCAGGGGTCAGGTTTATTGTAGGATCTGACAGGTTCATTGCAGGGTCTGCCATCATTTCCTCGTACGCTTTAATGCTGCTTTAAAAGCGGATGAGTTTTATGCCATGGAAGCGATGAAGCACCCTGTCTACGCTGAAGCAACCTGGACATACTGCACTTACACGGATGGTCCTTTCATATTTTACGCTGTGTTTAGCAGAAAAAGCTCTGTTGCATGCTTGATGGCTCTGGGGTCCCCTGCTTACGCTGCTCTGCCTCATCATGTTGCGTAGAGCTATCCAGCATATTTTTCATGCTTCTACAAGATCCCCTTCAAAGCTTTCAAATTCCTTAGAATTTGAAATGCTTTGAATGAAGCATGAACCGCTCCTCGTAACTCAAAACGTTTCTGAATGGAGCATTGAAACGGTCGATGCTCACTTTATGGCAGATTTATTTGGGACCGGTGTGACCTCTTTCGCCTATAAAAGGCTGAGGAGTTTAACCTATTCTCCCCATATTCCTTTCACCACACAAGGATGATCGCCGAAGTCCGTCGGGTCGATCTGAGGAAGAAAAAGACCATGTTATTCCAGCATGTAAGGAGCCAAAAAAGACGACGTCTTCGAGGAAGTGTCCACTGCAACGATGCATCATGGAAGGATATCTTAGTCTCCCTTGCTCGGGATAATCAGCAACTTTATATGGTGGTTCTTCGGGAGAGAGGAAGAATCATTTTCCACCATGGCGCTTGCAAGTGGCACCTTCTCCCGTTACCTCCGGGGACGAGAGCAGCGACTGGCTCTGACCTCGGGTATTGAGTTGGGTTAAATACCTCAACTCAATCTGTCCCGGTGCACGGAGCATGGGATCTGCCTAATTTAGGTAGGCCCAGTTCGTACTCTCCCTCCATTCACCATTCTAGTCGGTTGTGAAACCAACCAACTGCTGGAGGAGAGATAAAGATTTGGCGTCCGCGCAAGAACCTGTCAAAACAGATTCCGGGCGCGATCTTTAGCCGACGATGGGGCAGTCTTTGGCAGACGACATTTCCCTCATATGTAATCATGAAAATGAAGAAAAACCCTTGTAGATTGGATTTTCCTTATATGTAATCATGATTCTTTCTTTTTAATAAAATTATCTTTCTTCCGTGCATATGTTCATCTTGCCATACGTTGCTGTGAAGTCTGAATATGTGTAGCTTCGACACGTCTGATTCTTTACGCCGACTCTGATAGAAAGAGTATTAGGCCCTGTCCTTTACGCATAGCGAGTAGTCCATAGAACGCTGTTGAGCATTTTGAACATTTAGAACTGTCCTGCTGCTAGGACTGAGGAACCGCGTAGAATTCTGAACTGTTGCTTCTGATGAACATAATTCCTTTGTTCAGACTTCATCTTCAAGAATGTTTTCTCGAAAATCCCTTGGAACAGGGTCGAGAAATGGCTGTCAAACTGAGTTGCCATCTTGACAGACGAGATATTCAGACTGGAGTCTGGATGAAAGTGCAAGGAATGACATAAAGACTTGGTGTATACCATAAAATTTTAGTTTTATGTTTTATGGGTTGGACCTCCGGTGTAATAACTAGGATTTTGGCAGTCTGGCGTAAAGCACGGACCGTACACCACTAATTACGCTTCTGGATGTGACTTCTGGCATAAAATGACCAAGTTTGTACATTCTTGGTGTAGAGCACAGACTGTCATTTCTTGGTCTTTATGTTTGCAAGGTTTGTAATAACGTGTTTTCCTTGCACTTTTGCATTTAACTTGCATGAGTCTCCACTGGCCGAGGTGATGGGTTCCGCTACCGGGATGCTGCACTCAAACTATCTGGAGGATCTGTCCCACATGACATTTCCTATCTCCGGACCCCAGTATCCTGAAGGAAGGGGGATCTTGTTATCAGCTCAGGGTGAGCGGACCTTGCTGAACATGATTAACGGAGAGCCCCTGACGTACATAGACGGGGACCAGTACATCAAGTCGGCTTTTCTCTTTGGGGACATGATTGACAAACAGTCCCAGACGAAGCCCAAGAGAGAACCCTGGGTTTTCCTCGCCGAGAGTGTTGTCTTGTATCTGCCAACGATGCCGAGAGATTATCCCATCTCGGCTTTCTTCCATGCGACTCATTACAGGAGGATGTCGTGGACGCTGACTCCCGATCTTTAAGGCAAGCCGGGGAAGATCTTTCATCTGAAAGGAGCTGACCAGGGGTCGTTTGTCAGCCGCCCTTCCGGCATTGTGACGGTGTTCAGGGGACTGTGCTGTCGCGCCCCGCTCCCGTAGGGGCCGATCCTGTAGGGCCGATCGTCCTCGCTTGGTCCCTACGGAGCCATTCGTCCTCGCTTGGTCCCTACGGAACCGTTCGTCCTCGCTTGGGCGCGATGCCGTGCAAGCCTAAGTTGCGCTTGCACCAGGCAACGTACCTGCACAAGACAAGTTAGACAAAATATACATTTATAGGCACAGAGTAAAATGCAGAGAACCAAAGTAGAACACATTTGATAGCACACAAAATACTTTCTTTTTATTGAATACTTGAAGATTTGGATTATAAAATGCTTGCTTGGCTGAGTTACAAAATATGCCTTAGAAGGCTTACAACTCTTTTTACATTCCCAAAACTAGCCACAACGCCCATTACATTATGCCCTTGTAGTAGGACCAAAATAGCAAAACATCTAGCAGAAGAGGAAGTAGCCCACTGAAGAGGTAAGCGACGGAGAAGCAGCACGAACACAGTCCTATGGAAGCGTGCGCACACGCTGATTCAGATTCAAGATGCTAGCCAAGCTCTCGCTTCCAGTACCTGGATATTTGCCCACAAACGTGGGTCAGTACTACCACATGTACTGGTGAGCGACCGTGGCCAAACTCACCTTAGAAATCCACACTAAGTAAAGCATGTGAAGCTAACATTATTAGGTGATCTTTCTGGTTGTCTAGTTTCTTTTTAACAATTCATGCAAGAAAACATAGACAATATTTAGCATATGCATATGATATTTCTTACCCACGGCCGAGCGGTTATCCCTGCAGCAGACACACAAGTTAGACACAATTTGCATATGAATAACTTATGAATCAATCTTTTGGTGTCAAAAATGATAGGTATGCAAGAAGGTAAACCTAGCATGCGCCCTATCTATATGACGGTCCATGAGTTTCCCCATTATTGGACAACAACACCCCCCTAGATCCCGTAGGAACGGAACATCAGGGTGCTCTTACAATCCCCTCCGGACCGACCGATTCCCAGTGCCCCAGAAATCGATCGAGAGACTATTACCTTGTGCACAAGTTGTCCGAGACCCATGCATGGCAAGCAACATTTATAAATCTAACTCTTTTAGGATGCACAACATTGACAAGCCTTTAACAATCTAATAGCCACACCCCCTAGATCCCGACGGACCGGAACATCAGGGCGGACCATTAGACTATTCACATTTCCATTCTTTTACACATGACACAAACACTAACCATGAAGGTTTTTATGCACGATATAGTGATGCAACAAGTGAGTAAGGGGCAACATTTAATTGAAGTAAAGCAGAACTCTATTTATAGCATGCAGTTCATTTCATAGATTATCTTTTTAGTGAGGCAACATTTAGTGAACTAGAGATTCTTTTCATTAGGCATGTGAACTGAAAGATTCATCGAAGGGCCTAAGCCACTCACCGAATGAATCAAACGAGAGGATGGGGAAGCCTAGGCGATGTTTACTCTTTGGTTATGCGTCCTAAAAATGCAACAATACTTGGTTAGCATACTTCGATATCTTTCCCTTACGATTCGAAAAGAACGCGCAAGCGAGAAGGCGAAATCATGAAAACCAAGTCATCGAAAGCAACTCAAAACCAAGAAGCAAAGCAAATCAACAAAACTCTTGGACTCATTTCAATAGAAGTCGTTCCATTAATTGGAATGTTTCATTGCACTTGTCCGTGTTGATTTATCGGTAAGGTTTCCCCGAGACTCGATTCTCAACCGAGTCGAAGCAGCGTAGTGTTCCTTAAGTAACTGTTCGGAGTGGGGCGTTACATACTACCCCACTGAGAAAAAGTTTCGTCCTCAAAACTTAAGAGATCAAGGAGGCAATATACTATGCATCAAGAGATCAAAGGAAACAGACTTACCAACATCGTGTCCACTCTCATCACGCTCAATATTCAACTAATACACTCTAGGCCTTCGTATCTGATCAGTTGGTTCCAGAGCAGGACCCGGAGGGGCATGAGTTTGTACACCTGTATCATTCCCTGGTTTCTCAGTAGTAAGCCTCTTAGGGCAATCACGTAATTCGTGGTCGGGTTGACCACACTTAAAACATAGCCGGTGGAGAAAATGGCAAGTCTCTTTAAGGTGACCCGGACGGCCACAGTAGCTGTACACTTTCTTGCGGTTCTCACCTGCATTGGCCTGTTTCTCTACTTCGGCCTTCTTCTCACCATTGTAGTATCGCTTAGCAGGAGGGTTTCGAGGAGCGGGTGCCTTTTCCGCAGCACCTTGCGGCGTAAACTGCTCGTTCTGCACCGCTGCCTCAAAGGCTTGTATGTAGGTTTTGCACTCTCGGTTCATAACATCTTTTCTTAGATTATCGTTTAAGCCTTTTATGAACCGATGTGTGCGGGCTCCCTCGTCGGGAATCATCGAGCTAGCGAACTTAGCAAGTTTGGAGAATTTTGACTCATAATCTTCGACGGACATGCTCCCTTGCTTAAGTTCGGTGAACTCGTCTTCTTTTCTCTGCCTGACAGCCGGTGGAAGATAGTAAGCAAGGAATGCTTCCTTGAACATTCCCCAAGTGATCCTGCCATCCTGATGCTTGGTGGCGAGGTCTATTTTCTTGACTTCCCACCAGTCGTGTGCACGTAACCGCAGTTGCATATCTGCACACGCCACCCTCTTGTTCGCCGGTATTGAAGCAAAGCTAAACAAGCTCTCCATCTTCGCGATCCAGTCCATCACCTTATCCGACGTGGTCCTGCCTTCAAACTCCGGAGGGTTCAACTTCAGGAATTCCGCGCCCTTAAAGGTAGACTTTCCAGCCGCGCGAGGAGGCTCATTTGTTTCTGCTAATCTCGCACCTTGAGGCATGGTCCGGGCAGTCACAGGTGTTGCGACGGTGCCCGATGCACCAATGTGCGCTGCTAGTGCGGTTACAATTTGTGTCAGGGAGTCAAGCTGCTTTTGTTGTGCTGAGGCTCTAGCATCTACTCGTTGCTGCTGAGTCTCGAATCATTCTTGTTGCGCAGCATGACGATCATTTTGATTCTGTAACATTGCAATCAGTCTATCTAATTGATCATCGCTCACGCTAGCTGCGTGCGATGACTCAGGGTTACCAGCACCTATTTTTGTCATCTTTGCTGCAAAAGAGAGTAGCTTGCATTAGTCTTCATAACGTATTATGGACTTATTGCATGGGACGTTGAGTTTTTCACACTCTTAGGGACCTTTCATACTCTCGATTTACTTCTTATAGATTTGAAATCTATTTTCGAAATTCGGGACTTTTAAAATCGTTTGAAAACTTATATCATTTTCGAAAACGATGTTTGAAGAGGCCAAGGACGTAAAGCCATGCTCTGATACCACCTGTCGCGCCCCGCTCCCGTAGGGGCCGATCCCGTAGGGCCGATCGTCCTCGCTTGGTCCCTACGGAGCCATACGTCCTCGCTTGGTCCCTACGGAACCGTTTGTCCTCGCTTGGGCGCGATGCCGTGCAAGCCTAAGTTGCGCTTGCACCAGGCAACGTACCTGCACAAGACAAGTTAGACAAAATATACATTTATAGGCACAGAGTAAAATGCAGAGAACCAAAGTAGAACATATTTGATAGCACACAAAATACTTTCTTTTTATTGAATACTTGAAGATTTGGATTACAAAATGCTTGCTTGGCTGAGTTACAAAATATGCCTTAGAAGGCTTACAACTCTTTTTACATTCCCAAAACTAGCCACAACGCCCATTACATTATGCCCTTGTAGTAGGACCAAAATAGCAAAACATCTAGCAGAAGAGGAAGTAGCCCACTGAAGAGGTAAGCGATGGAGAAGCAGCACGAACACAGTCCTATGGAAGGGTGCGCACACGCTGATTCAGATTCAAGATGCTAGCCAAGCTCTCGCTTCTAGTACGTGGATATTTGCCCACAAACGTGGGTCAGTACTACCATATGTACTGGTGAGCGACCGTGGCCAAACTCACCTTAGAAATCCACACTAAGTAAAGCATGTGAAGCTAACATTATTAGGTGATCTTTCTGGTTGTCTAGTTTCTTTTTAACAATTCATGCAAGAAAACATAGACAATATTTAGCATATGCATATGATATTTCTTACCCACGGCCGAGTGGTTATCCATGCAGCAGACACACAAGTTAGACACAATTTGCATATGAATAACTTATGAATCAATCTTTTGGTGTCAAAAACGATAGGTATGCAAGAAGGTAAACCTAGCATGCGCCCTATCTATATGACGGTCCATGAGTTTCCCCATTATTGGACAACAACACCCCCCTAGATCCCGTAGGAACGGAACATCAGGGTGCTCTTACAATCCCTTCCGGACCGACCGATTCCCAGTGCCCCAGAAATCGATCGAGAGACTATTACCTTGTGCACAAGTTGTCCGAGACCCATGCATGGCAAGCAACATTTATAAATCTAACTCTTTTAGGATGCACAACATTGACAAGCCTTTAACAATCTAATAGCCACACCCCCCTAGATCCCGAAGGACCGGAACATCAGGGCGGACCATTAGACTATTCATATTTCCATTCTTTTACACATGACACAAACACTAACCATGAAGGTTTTTATGCACGATATAGTGATGCAACAAGTGAGTAAGGGGCAACATTTAATTGAAGCAAAATAGAACTCTATTTATAGCATGCATTTCATTTCATAGATTATCTTTTTAGTGAGGCAACATTTAGTGAACTAGAGATTCTTTTCATTAGGCATGTGAACTGAAAGATTCATCGAAGGGCCTAAGCCACTCACCGAATGAATCGAACGAGAGGATGGGGAAGCCTAGGCGACGTTCACTCTTTGGTTATGCGTCCTGAAAATGCAACAATACTTGGTTAGCATACTTCGATCTCTTTCCCTTACGATTCGAAAAGAACGCACAAGCGAGAAGGCGAAATCATGAAAACCAAGTCATCGAAAGCAACTCAAAACCAAGAAGCAAAGCAAATCAATAAAACTCTTGGACTCATTTCAATAGAAGTCGTTCCATTAATTGGAATGTTTCATTGCACTTGTCCGTGTTGATTTATCGGTAAGGTTTCCCCGAGACTCGATTCTCAACCGAGTCGAAGCAGCGTAGTGTTCCTTAAGTAACCGTTCGGAGTGGGGCGTTACATGTGCCCGGGCAGCATCCCGAGTGAAGACAGTTCAGTGATCCAGCCGGTCCAATTGCCGACTTTCTGCAATGACTTCATGGGGCGAGGGGGGTATACCCGAAGGAGAATCCTCGGTGCAATGGGTGGATTACCCCAACAAACCTCCGATGGGCTTGCCTAGTTGACTGGGCCTTGAAGCATTTTCGAAAAGAGCTGGAGGGCATTGGGCTGTATGTTGCTGTGAGTGCGACGAGTGTTAGGTTGCCTCCTACCCCTAATCTGTTTCTGGAACTGATGGAGAGATACATTCCGCTCACTGGGACCTTCGCCACTCCACTGGGGGAGATGGGGTTGTCCCTCCATGAGATGGCAGTGATCTCGAGGCTGCCGATGGGGGATACCCCATATGAAGAGTATGTTCCTACCAACTGGGAGTTGGAGGACTAGGACCCTCGGGTTGTGGAGGTGTATCAGGAGCTGATGTGCCACTACTTCGTATGCACCGCTTTTTATGAAGAGCCTTCTGATTTGGCTAACACCACTAAGTGGACGTCCTACCTCTTCTTCCACCGGGCCAGGGCCGCCAAGTCGGAGAAAGTCTCGGGGGGCAAGAATGAGCCCGTAAATTGTTTGGGCGTGCTCAGTGCCCAGGTCATCGAGGATCTTATGGAGGATGCTAAGGCTCCAGATCAGATTCTCCATGACGGGGTAGAAAAGTATCCTGAAGGCACTAAAGCCTACAATTACTTAAGGCGCTGCCGCAGGCCTCTGTCTAAGGAAGCCCGGTTGGCTGGTTTCCTCTCCATATGGCTGCGTCGAGTAGTGGTGCCCGGCATCGCGTCCGCGGACCGCATTCACCGGAACATCCTATGGCCTGCCATTCGTCTGGTGTTCGGGGCAAGACTGGGCTTGCTTCCTGCCATGGTGTGCCGTATACAGGCTGGTTTGAGAGCCATGACTGATGGGCTGCTCGTCGATGAAGCTCGGCGTGATAGCTTTCCCAGGGTAGAATTACCATACCTATACTTGATGGGATGGTTAATTCTTCACAACCCTCGGGTGATGTCTTCCGGCTCTGGCAGTAGTTCGGGGGGTAGTTTCTTGCTGAACTACAAGGACTCTCCCTGGAACGTGAACACAGCTTTAGACCGTCGGCTGGTGTTGAACCTCAGCCACGGCTGGAAGCTCCTATGCATCGTCCCCTCCGTGCATCGCAATCAGTCGGGGATTAGGCTCGAAGACTTAGGTGAAGGTAAGACCAATCTTTCTCCGGAAGCCTTTAATTGGTTGGTCATTTGCTGTACAGAAGTGAAGATCATTGCTTTTTTGAGCCCTACTTGCCTAGTCAGTTCGCTAGGCAATTTGGGTATGTTCAGTTGCACGTGGGCAATGCCGTCACCAGCTTTAGGTTCAAGGGCGGACTCATTGATGGATCCAGAGGATGGCGGTATTTTATCATGGGTTACACGGGAGCCATTTTTATCGTGTCGGTCATTACAACCTCCACGGAGCTGCGCATCCTCCATTCGTATGCCTAGTTCTATGTGGCGATCAACACCTTCCATCGCGATTTTGACATGCGTGGAAGCTTTAGGGTGCCTTCTCCCAAGTCTGGGGGAAGAGTCGAAGTCCCCTTGGTTTCTTCTGACGAGGGTGAGGAGTTTGACACTCCGGATGAGCCTCTGGTGTCGGTGCCGAGGTGTGAAGTGCTTCCGCCCGCGGGGGCTTTGGTAGTCCCTGGGAAGCGAAGGGCTTCCGCTCCCAAGGAGGCTTCTTTTCGTAAGAGGAGGAAGGAGACGGTTGCTCGTCCTCTCCGCGTCCTTGGTATTGAGGCTCCTAGAGAGGATCCTGTTGTCTCCCCTGTTGGGGATGTCTCCTTGATTGGAGGTTCCTCGCCTTTCGGAGAGGGACCCTCAGTTTCGGCTGGCGGTGCCAGGGAACCCCTGCTTGAGTCTGCCGTTGCTGCCACGGCCTCCGGGAGTGGAACGAAATCGCCTGCGTGGCCGAGGCAAATGAGAGAATCTTTCCCTAGACCAGCAACGGATGAAACTCCTGCCGTGTCCGTGAGCATGCCTAGCGAGATTCCAGCTGACGAACCTCGACTGCGTCTTGGTGAAGGCTTGGTAGAGTACCTAGCGATGTCGGTTGGTCCACCCCCTTCTCCAGGTATGACAGTTCGCATTGCATTATTAAGACGTGATTTAGCTAAATCGGCTGCAGATACGACGTATATACCGTTGGCTACGGGTAAATATCATCTTTATGTCTCCTTTTAGAAAGATTACCATCATATTGATATCAACTTTCTTATCCTCTTTTCAGGGGACGGCGTCTACGGAGAGTATAGCATTGAAGTGCCTTCTGGCTCTGCTCCGGCTCCTGGCGATGATACGGAGGTGCCCGACTTCGAGGAGGAAATATCTTCGCGGGCCAGCTCGCCCGGAGTGGTTTTGTCATCTCAAGAGGAGGACGAACCCGTCATCGTGACCTTGCCTCTCGCGAGTATGCCGATGACTTCGACCGTCGTTGTCGCACCTCCTTCGGTCGCACCACCAGTCGGGTCGGCGGCTGTAGCCACCTCGTCTGCAATCATCCCTGGAGGGGGACTTGCAAATATCGTGGCCACTTCTGGCGTTCAATCGGATCTAGTTGCGCTGACCGAGCAACATACCAGCCTCTTTTACACCGATTTGAAAATGCTGATATCAATGGTGTTGGCGAAGAATCTAGACTTCGAGCATCTGAAGAAGGCTTCTCAGTTTTTGATCGGGGCTGTCAGGGAGTTCGGCGATTCTGGGGTAGCTGATGCCCTGGAGGCGATGGTTAATGCTTTGGAGCAACCTATTAACGAATACTTGCAGCTGACCCTGGGCAGCCTTGACACTGAGGTCCAGGCTAGATATGACCTTATGACTGCACGACTTACTAAACAGCTGGAAAGCCTGGACAACTCCATCAAAACACATAAGCTGAAAATGGATGAAAGAAAAGCTGTCTTGGAGGAGGCTTTTGCCCTTCAGACGAAGTGCCAATCCGAGCATGAAGGGAACGTAGCGAGGGCCCGCAAATTGAAGGAAAAACTCGCTCTGGCGGAGGAGTGGGCTTCTCAGTCGTTGGCAGGTCTGGATGTAGCGACCGGTTGACTGAGCACAGCACGACGAGATTTAGAGCATGCAGAAGCTGCCCGTGCTGGCTCTCTTCGGGCTAGGGCCGAGCTGTCTTTTATGAACAACCCTGAGGCACGGCTGGAGCGGGCCCGCGCTGATGCCTTGGTTTCCAGGAATGAGAGGATAGCTGTACTGGTGCAGCTGATTCACGATCTGACCGCTCCCCCACAATGATGTACCCTTTCTACTTTTTGCTTCCCAGATGTAATTCTGCTCTCTTTTCTCTTTGGGAGAATAAAAGTGACTCTTTTCTGAATTTGTGGACCCATCATTTCGGAATATAAATAACAGGTTTGGGCGAGAGGATATCAGAGGTAGTATGGACATGATAAACTCTCGATAAACTTTTAGTAGGACATATCCATTCAGAGGTCATACGGACATGATAGAATATAACCCAACTAGTTTTGTTTTTTGGAATTAGTTTTGTCAGAATTGAGATTCTCGCTATATTCTACTTGAGCAGAGGAGATTAAGCATAGTACCCTTTCAGGAATTTGCCGTTGATAGGAGCCATTAACAGGTCTCCATTAGGCTGGGCTAACCTGTAGGCGCCGTTTGAGAACGTTGTCTCAATCATATAAGGGCCTTCCCACTTGGGCTAGAATTTGCCTTTACTCCTGTGAGTAAGAATCATCGGCCTTCTTACGGCTAAAACTAGCTCGCCGACTTTGAACACTATTTCCTTTACTTTATGATTGAAAGCTCTGGAAATGCGTGCTTTGTAGAGCGCGATACGCTGTTGAGCTTGGAGGCATTTCTCGTCTAATCCATCTAGCTCTTGAAGCCTTAACAGGTCATTCTTTTCTTGAGTCAGCTCATTAGTCACGGCTATCCTGAGTGACGGGATCTGGATTTCAATGGGAAGAACTGCTTCACTTCTGTAGACCAGTAAAAATAGGGTACAACCTATCGATGTTCGTACCGTTGTGTGGTATGCCCAGAGACATTCGCCCAGCTTCTTATCCCAATCTCTCTTATTTGAAGAGACAAACTTCTTCAAGAGTTTGATAATGGTTTTGTTGAAAGCTTCCGCCAAACCATTAGCAGCTGGATAATATGCCGTAGAGGGAATATTGTGTATCCGATTTTTATCGCAAAATCGATAAAACGCTTGGCTGATGAACTGAGGCCCATTGTCATGGATTATCCTTCGGGGAATCCCAAAGCGATAAATGACGTGATGCTTGATGAAGTTGATCACATTAGACGCCTTTACCTCAGTAAGAGGGATCGCTTCTGCCCATTTGGAGAAGTAATCCGTGATGGCCAGTATGAATCGGTGACCTCTGGAAGAAGACGGGTGAATAGGACCAATGATATCCATACCCCATGCTTCGAAAAGCCATGATGCAACCGTAGGATGTAGATATTCAGACGGTTGATGTATGAAGTCTGTATGACCTGGAAGGCTCTGCATTGTCTCGCATAGTTGATCGCGTCTGCGATCATAGTGGGCCAGTAATAGCCCATTCTCCTGACACGATCCTGTAGCTTAGGACCGGGTTGATGAGCTTCCCGGATAATCTGCTGTGCTTTGTCGTCAGGGAGACATCTCAATAGCAGTCCGTCATAGGTCCGGCGATATAGGCATTGTGAAGATGCATCGAAGCAGAAGCGTAATGATCGTCTTTTGACGGATACTGCTTCTTTGGGGTCCTCCGGCAAGATTCCGTATGCCACGAAATCTATGAAGGGACTTCTCCAGTCTCTTCTAGGGGGATCTGTGTTCACAGCGTAGCTGCGTTCTATGTGAAAGTTGTTCTTCACACATAATAAATCTCTGTTAAGAAGGATTACCGAATTCTGTCTTCTTATAGGAGTGGCTAAGTCCACAGCTAGACTGGCTAGGGCATCAGCTTCCAGATTCTGAGATCGAGGTATATGCTCTAGGAAGAACCCTTTGAATGTCATGGCTATCTCGACCGTTGCTTGGTGATAGGGGATGAGGTCTGCATTTCAGACTTCATATATTCCCCTGACTTGATTGACGATGAGCAGAGAATCACCGAAAGCTTCCAGGGATTCAACCCCCAGTTCTTTAGCGACTTGGAGCCCGATTAGTAGAGCGTTGTACTCTGCCACATTGTTGGAGCATGGCTCGCTAAAAGAATATGCTCGGTAGATGACGAGTTTATCATGAGTGACCAGGACGATTCCTACTCCTGAAACCATGTTTCCCTTGGGACCAGTCCTGGAGGCGCCGTCGAAGAACAGTTGCCATGCGTCACTTTCCATTACGGAATTATATTCTGCAACTTCGTCGGGAATGTCCTCGTATAATTTGGAGGCCTCCGGGATCGGATGAGCAGCTAGGAAGTCGGCCAGCGCTTGGCCTTTGATGGACTTCTACGGGACGTATACCATGTCATATGGTATTAACAGCATCGCCCAAGTCGTGAGTCGGGAATTAAGAGCACTTGGCTTGCTCATTAGTACTCGAAGAGGGTTGATCCTGGAGATGATATGAATAGTCTGGCCGGTGACATAGTGCCACATTTTCTGGATAGCGAACATCAGAGCCAAGCATTCTTTCTCCACTGGGTTGTTACCGGTGTTCGGCTCCGACCATCATCCTGCTGAGGTAGTAGATAGCCTGTTCATGACCCATATCGTTCTTCTGTGCGAGAAGAGCTCCTAGCGAATGATCCATCGCTCGAATGTATAGCAAGAATGGTCTTCCCATGACGAGAGGCACCAGAACTGGCGGACTGGTGAGGTAGCGCTTGATATCTCCGAATGCCTGCTGACAGGTTTCGTCCCATACGAAAGATACACCTTTCTTCATGAGATAAAAAAAGGGCTGACATCTCCCCGAGAGGTTGGATATGAATATCTGGATATAAGCCAGGCGGCCTTGAAATCCCCGGAGTTCCCTCAGGTTATGGGGCGGTCGCATTTCTACGATGGCCTGGACTTTGTCAGGGTCCACTTGAATGCCTTTGGCGGTGATGACAAATCCCAGGAATTTGCCGCTAGATACACCCAGAAAGGACTTCGTAGGGTTTATCTTGAGTTGATGTTGGCGCATTAACTCGAATACCGTCCTCAAGTCTTGAATATGATCATCTTTGAGGCGGCTCTTGACGGCTATGTCGTCCACGTAATATTATATTGTTTTGCGTAAATGCTCATGGAATATGATACTCATAGCCCGTTGGTATGTAGCCCCGGTGTTCTTCAATCCGAAGGGCATGACAGTATAGCAATATACCCCCAACGGTGTCTGGAAGGCAGTGTGCATCTCGTCTTCAGGATGTATCTTGATCTGATTGTATCCTGAGAATCCGTCCATGAAAGACATGCGTTCAAAACCGCAGGTGTTGTCGATCATGATGTCCGTGATGGGAAGAGGGAACTCATCCTTGGGCAGGCTATATTCAGATCTCGATAATCGATGCAGATACATATTTTCCTATTTTTCTTCATGACTAGGACAACGTTGGCGACCAAGTCAGGATGTTGTTCTTCCTGGATGAAACCGCAGGCTATCAACTTCTTGACTTCAGCTTCGATGGCGTCCATCATGTCCGGGCGGAACCGGCATTGGTGCTGCTTCACAGGCTTTGAATCGGCCAATATATTGAGTTTATGAGTAGCCACCTTTGGGTCAAGGCCTGGCATATCCTCGTAATCCCATGCAAAGACGTCGATATTGTGGTGCCCCGTTCCCCCTATTCGGGGAGCGCGGCTAAGAAATACAAGACGGTATCGTTCGATCGGGATAGATTGAATCAAGAACTCATTCTCGTTATGGATTTGTTTCTTCGGAATCGATTCCCATATTCAGTGGACCGTGCCCCAAGGATCGACTTAGCGGCAGAGTCAGTTGGGACCTCTCCGTTGCATTCTTTGTTGCCTAGTTTTCGCTGTCGCTTGTTGCTTTCGTGCCTTGAGTTGGTTTTCGGTTTTGCTTGGGTTTTCTTGAACAGTTTCGATGGATTTCATTGCTTTCGTTCTTAGGACTGCACTTCAATTCCGATAAGGGAAAGAGAGGAAGAAGTACTGATCAGCTGTTCGTGTCAATACAGGTGAACCAGCTGTAGTCGTCGCTCGAGCGGACGCCTAAAGCACTTCTTTCCTTTTTCCTTCCAACTACCAAAGTGAGTGGCTACCAACCCGATTAGCTAACCCTACTTGCTAGTCTTCACATCAAAATCTTGCGTTTGTGCTTTGCCCGATCAAACGATACCAAGTAAATAACTAAAAGATATCAAGATATTAAGGGAATAGACTTGGGAAATATTGCTTGTCAAATGAAACTCATGAACGGTTACTTACTTATATGCTTGCTCGTTTGGAATGTTCATCATATGCATAAAAATAAGTTAGAATGTATATTTCTTCTTAAAAACTGTGCTATGTATAGAACTCATTTTCAATACAATAACTCAACAGGAAGACTATGCAAAAGTAGATCTTGCCCTGTTATTGCCCTGTGCCTGATTTGCCTCAAATGTTAACTTAGTGTACTGCGTTGATCACGGATAACTTGTGCACAAGGTCTTAGTTCCTGCGGACGGTCGCTGGGGCACTGGCACCGATCCTATCCGGACGGAACTCACAATAGTCGCCTGCTTCGGATTGAGTGGCTTGTGGCGCCTCCTGTTCCCTGCACCGCACGCCATTCCGTCCCGAGACTAGCCCGTCCATTATGGCAACGTGCCAGTGATCCCCTCGTATATTTAAACCTGTTGCTACTAACTTATGTCTTCTTAATAGGGAAGGCAACGTAAGTATTATGCAGGTGGTTCAGACGGGCAGGTAAATGTCACCGAACGGTGGCGAGTTATTTCAATGATTCGATATATATGTGTCTTGCTGTAAAATGAACTAAGGCAAGATAGAAACCCACAAATATACATGTTTCATTAAAACAACGTGTTGATTGGTATAGTTGGGATAGCTTGCCTTCACCAGTACGTTTCGATGTACTGACCCTCGTTGAAACAGGTTCCCCGTGCTAAGGAGAGCCGAGCGAGGAGCAGGAGACAAACCCCCGATCCAGTCCAACTGTAGGCACGCCTCGACCGTGCCAACCTTAGAAGCCTTTTGAAGAAGAAGCTAGCCACCAAGAAACCATGCAGCTTCGTGGCAAGGCAGTCGTTCCGACCCAAGGTCTTATATTTTGAGTAGTAGTAAAGGATGTAATGTAAAGGACTGCTATCTCATTTTGTGTCAACACTTTTGTAAGCCCATAGAGGCAATCCTTATGACTCAGTTCAAGGAGTTTGTAATAGATGTTCATATTATCAATAAAAAGAGAACTTTCCCATGTTTCAATATGTGTTTCAATTATCTGCGTACTCTGAATATGTGCTCGCTATGCGAAACAAAAAATACTGAGCCTTGTGCGGTGCGCAACCTAGGCCCGCACGGCGGTCACGCCCGGGGGACGACTAACGATTCCACGGGATCGGGGCGTGACATGTTGGTATCAGAGCACAGATTCAAAGTTCCTTTGACTCTTAAACTGGAAAAGTTCCCTTAACGATAAATCCCTGTGCGAACTCCTGAACTCGTTAAGGCCAAAATGAGATACGTTCATGCAATAAGTCCATAATACATTATGATCCTGATGTAATTTACCTTCTTTTCAAGGAACGACGCAAGCGCAACCATCAGCGCTGGCACCAGGAGAGACAAGGACTCAGGAGAGCAGTTCCGGAACTTCAGGAAGCTCTCGGAGCCAACGGGGCATGTCTCAATCAGATTCCCTTCAGCAGGTGATGCAAATGTTCACGGAACAACGACAGAGGGATGATGCCCGCCAAGCCAAGTTCGAGAGCAACCTAGAGGTCCGGCTCTCAGTCCAACAAAAGCAGGTAGATACCCTGCAGCAGCTTGTTCAGACCCTGGCCTCCAACCATTCTGCCGCAACGACAGCTACACCAGTGGAGCAGCCAGCGCTTGAAGTCGAACCACCGCTAGCGCCAAGGATGAAGGAAGTGACTGCCTTCGCTTTTGGCAACTTCAAGAAGGTCTGTAACACGATATTTAATGGGACTGAGGACCCGATCGTGGCCCTAGATTGGCTCACCGAGCTTGAAGATCATTTATCTTTCCTCGAAGTGCCGGAAGACAAGCACGTCACCTGTGCCCAACTACTGCTTCGCCTCAACGCGCACGACTGGTGGGACGTGCATCGACGATCTCTTCAACTTGGCCAAGGAGAGGAGGCGATCGCGTGGACGACTTTTCGTGCCGCGTTCGAGGAGGAGTTTATACCCCCACCTCTACGACGTCAACGGGAAAACGAGTTCGTCCAACTCCGGCAGGGCAGCATGACGGTGAAGCAATACTCGGCAGAATTCAACAAACTGGCCAAATTTGCTACCGCTTATCTACCGGATGCAGCGAGTCGTGCCAGACGATTCGAAGGAGGGCTACGTCCTGGTATTCACGGGCACGTAGTCGTTCCGCAGTATCAGACGATGCGGGAAGTATTAAACCACGCCCTTTCGCTCGAACCGCAGTATCCACACGTTACCGCCGGCGCTGTGCAACCTTCCAATCACAAACGCCAAGGCAACGATAGAGGAAACAACGCTGCAAAGCGTCAAAATAACGGCGGTCGTCAGCGAGAAAACCAGGGGCAGCGTTGCACCTACTGCAACAGAAGAGGGCACACCGAGAATGTCTGTCGCAAGCGGCTCGGCACTTGCCTCAGATGCGACGATCCAGGCCATCAGATTAACAGCTGTCCGCGTCGTCTACCGCAACAACCAGATCAGACTCCGACACCTCAGGCAAATCGAGCGGCGCCTCAGCAAGGGCGTAATCCAGCTCAAGGCCGAGTCTACACCTTGACACGGGAAGAAACTCTAGCTTCGGATACCGTCGTGTCAGGTACCTTACTTTTCAATAATATACCTGCTCGCGTTCTATTTGATTCAGGTGCAACCCATAGCTTTATTTCTACAAACTTTGCAACGGAGAACAATGTTAAAATGACTCCGTTGCATTTAGATTTAAGCGTTAGCACCCCGTCTGGTACAAAAATTCCTGTCTGTTCAGCATGCCTAGGCGGTTATATCTGTATTGGGGAGAGAAAGTTGTCACTTGATGTTTTAGTTCTTGATGTACGGGACTATGATATCATTTTGGGAATGGACTGGCTAGGCGCGTGCGCGGCAACTATTGAGTGTGCAGAGAAGCGAGTCGTTTTCCGTCTGCCCGGAGAAGCCGTGTTCTGTTACACCAGTAGTCCAGCGAACAATGCGACCAGGGCCTGCATGGTAATTTCGGCAAAATCTGCTCGGCGAATGCTCTACACAGGCTGCGAGGGATTCCTAGCATCGGTTCGGGACACACGGCAGGACTACGCAAACGTCGAGTCAACTTCCGTTGAGGCAGAGTTCCCCGATGTGTTCCCGAGCGAACTACCCGGTATGCCGCCAGACCGAGAGATTGAATTCACTATCGACACATTTCTAAATATACAGCCAATTTCAAAGCCTCCGTACAGAATGGCACCTGCAGAGCTGAATGAATTAAAGCGCCAACTCCAGGAATTGCTTGATCGCGGGTTCATCCGTCCGAGCGTGTCTCCTTGGGGCGCTCCCGTGCTCTTTGTGAAGAAAAAGGACGGAACTCTACGCCTCTGCATAGACTATAGGGAATTAAACAAGGTCACAATCAGGAACAAATATCCTCTGCCACGGATAGATGACTTGTTTGATCAGTTACAAGGGGCAACGGTGTTTTCTAAAATTGATCTCCGCTCGGGTTATCACCAGCTGAAGATTAAGCCAGAAGACGTACCCAAGACTGCTTTCAGAACCCGCTACGGCCATTACGAGTTTTTTGTGATGCCGTTTGGACTGATGAATGCTCCTGCTACATTCATGGATACGATGAACCGTGTCTTTAGGCCCTTCATCGATAAATTCGTGGTGGTGTTTATCGATGACATCTTAGTGTACTCGAAGACTAGGGATGAGCACGCAGGACACCTGCGGATGGTACTGCAAACCCTTCGAGACCACAAGTTGTATGCCAAATTAAGCAAATCAGAATTTTGGCTAGACAGTATCTCGTTTTTGGGGCATATCATCTCCTCGGAAGGCATCTCAGTTGATCCGAAGAAAATAGAAGCAATCACGCAGTGGAAACGACCGGAGTCAGCTAGCGACATCCGAAGTTTCCTTGGTCTGGCAGGGTACTACCGAAGATTTATACAGAATTTTGCTAGGATTGCTTCGCCCTTGACTCAGTTGACACGAAAGGGTGCGAAGTTTACTTGGACAGAGGACTGTGAAGCTTCGTTTACGGAGTTAAAGCAGCGCCTCATCTCTGCCCCAATTCTCACTCTGCCGAACGGACCGGATGACTTTAAAATATATAGTGATGCCTTAGGAAAGGGTCTAGGATGTGTCCTGATGCAGCGCGATAAGGTGATAGCCTACGCGTCTAGACAGCTAAAGCCTCACGAGCAGAACTACCCAACGCATGATCTCGAACTTGCCGCGGTAGTGTTTGCATTAAAGCTGTGGCGTCACTATCTTTATGGCGTGCCGTGCGAAATCTATACAGATCATAAGAGCCTGAAATACTTGTACACTCAAAAGGATTTGAATCTTCGGCAGCGGCGATGGCTTGAACTCCTCAGCGACTTCGATCTCACGATCAGATACACGCCTGAAAAGGGAAACGTAGTAGCTGACGCGTTGAGTCGAGTGTTTCTAGGGAGTTTGGTTATTGATGATAGGCTGCACCGAGATCTTGAATAACAGGGTATCACACTGAAAATAAGATATAAGAAGTGGGCGCAAGTAGCTCAACTGCGCCTCGAGCCCGACTTGTTACACAAAGTGAAGGCCGCTCAGAAGGATGACCCGTTCCTGCAGAAGATACATGCCCTCATCTTGGCAGGAAAGGCGTCCGACTTTGCGGTAAGCGCGGATGGGATGCTTCGAGTAAAGGGAAGACTATGTGTTCCGAACGACGCAGCCCTCAGACAAGAGATACTCACGGAAGCTCACTATTCTAGTTATACTTCTCATCCGGGTAGTACTAAGATGTATCGGGATCTTCGCACGACGTTTTGGTGGCACGGCTTAAAACGGGATGTGGCGCAGTTTGTGTCGCATTGCATGGCTTGTCAACGAGTAAAGGCCGAACACCAGAAACCAGGCGGAGAGCTTCAGAACCTTGCTATTCCGGAGTAGAAATGGGATGATATAACAATGGACTTTATTGTTGGCTTGCCGAGGACGCAACGGGGACATGATGCAGTCTGGGTTATCGTCGATCGACTCACCAAGTCAGCTCACTTTCTGCCTATCAAATCTACTTGGAGTGCCGACCGCCTGGCTCAGATATATCTCAACGAAATCGTCCGACTCCACGGCGTGCCCGTAACCATAGTCTCCGATCGAGATGGTCGATTCATATCACGTTTCTGGGGAAGCCTGCAGTCAGCAATGGGGACGAAGTTGAAATTCAGCTCCGCCTACCATCCACAGACCGATGGCCAAACAGAGCGCGTCAACCAGATCCTCGAAGACATGCTGCGACTCTACGCCTTGGACACGAAGACTAGTTGGGACCTTCATCTACCTCTAGCCGAATTTGCTTACAACAATAGCTATCAATCAAGCATTCAAATGGCGCCGTATGAGGCGCTATACGGGCGGAAGTGTAGATCTCCTATCTGTTGGGACGAAGTCGGGGAGCGGCAAGTACTTGGCCCTGAGCTCGTGGAGCAGACCGTCTAGAAGATTCGGCTGATTCGGGACAGATTAAAGATAGCTCAAAGTCATCAGAAGAGCTATGCGGATGTTCATCGGAGACCGCTAGAGTTTCAAGTAGGTGACCGGGTATTCCTCAAGGTCTCGCCCATGCGAGGGGTCAGCAGGTTCAGAGCGAAGGGAAAGCTAAGTCCACGATTTGTCGGCCCGTTCGAAATACTAAAACGGGTTGCTTCAGTTGCTTATCAGATCGCTCTACCACCATCCCTAGCTGACGTACATGATATATTCCATGTTTCCCAACTTAGAAAATATGTGTACGATCCAAGTCATGTGGTAGACCTGGAACAACTGAACCTTCAGCCCGACTTGGCGTATGTAGAACAGCCGGTACAGATTTTGGATAGAAAAGAAAAGCTGCTTCGGACCCGTTCGGTTCCTCTAGTGCGCGTGCTTTGGCGGAATCACTCTGTCGAAGAATCTACTTGGGAGCTTGAATCTGATATGAGGGAACGGTTCCCCTCATTATTTCCTAGTGGTAGGTTTTATTCCTTAAGTTTCGGGAGGAAACTTCCAATTAGTTGGGTAGGATGTGGTGCCCCGTTCCCCCTATTCGGGGAGCGCGGCTAAGAAATACAAGACGGTATCGTTCGATCGGGATAGATTGAATCAAGAACTCATTCTCGTTATGGATTTGTTTCTTCGGAATCGATTCCCATATTCAGTGGACCGTGCCCCAAGGATCGACTTAGCGGCAGAGTCAGGAGGGACCTCTCCGCTGCATTCTTTGTTGCCTAGTTTTCGCTGTCGCTTGTTGCTTTCGTGCCTTGAGTTGGTTTTCGGTTTTGCTTGGGTTTTCTTGAACGGTTTCGATGGATTTCATTGCTTTCGTTCTTAGGACTGCACTTCAATTTCGATAAGGGAAAGAGAGAAAGAAGTACTGATCAGTTGTTCGTGTCAATACAGGTGAACCAGCTGTAGTCGTCGCTCGAGCGGACGCCTAAAGCACTTCTTTCCTTTTTCCTTCCAACTACCAAAGTGAGTGGCTACCAACCCAATTAGCTAACCCTACTTGCTAGGCTTCACATCAAAATCTTGCGTTCGTGCTTTGCCCGATCAAACGATACCAAGTAAATAACTAAAAGATATCAAGATATTAAGGGAATAGACTTGGGAAATATTGCTTGTCAAATGAAACTCATGAACGGTTACTTACTTATATGCTTGCTCGTTTGGAATGTTCATCATATGCATAAAAATAAGTTAGAATGTATATTTCTTCTTAAAAACTGTGCTATGTATAGAACTCATTTTCAATGCAATAACTCAACAGGAAGACTATGCAAAAGTAGATCTTGCCCTGTTATTGCCCTGTGCCTGATTTGCCTCAAATGTTAACTTAGTGTACTGCGTTGATCACGGACAACTTGTGCACAAGGTCTTAGTTCCTGCGGACGGTCGCTGGGGCACTGGCACCGATCCGATCCGGACGGAACTCACAATAGTCGCCTGCTTCGGATTGAGTGGCTTGTGGCGCCTCCTGTTCCCTGTGCCGCACGCCATTCCATCCCGAGACTAGCCCGTCCATTATGGCAACGTGCCAGTGATCCCCTCGTATATTTAAACCTGTTGCTACTAACTTGTGTCTTCTTAATAGGGAAGGCAAGGTAAGTATTATGCAGGTGGTTCAGACGGGCAGGTAAATGTCACCGAACGGTGGCAAGTTATTTCAATGATTCCATATATATGTGTCTTGCTGTAAAATGAACTAAGGCAAGATAGAAACCCACAAATATACATGTTTTATTAAAATAATATGTTGATTGGTATAGTTGGGATAGCTTGCCTTCACCAGTACGTTTTGATGTACTGACCCTCGTTGAAACAGGTTCCCCGCGCTAAGGAGAGCCGAGCGAGGAGCAGGAGACAAACCCCCGATCCAGTCCAACTGTAGGCACGCCTCGACCGTGCCAACCTTAGAAGCCTTTTGAAGAAGAAGCTAGCCACCAAGAAACCATGCAGCTTCGTGGCAAGGCAGTCGTTCCGACCCAAGGTCTTATATTTTGAGTAGTAGTAAAGGATGTAATGTAAAGGACTGCTATCTCATTTTGTGTGAACACTTTTGTAAGCCCATAGAGGCAATCCTTATGACTCAGTTCAAGGAGTTTGTAATAGATGTTCATATTATCAATAAAAAGAGAACTTTCCCATGTTTCAATATGTGTTTCAATTATCTGCGTACTCTGAATATGTGCTCGCTATGCGAAACAAAAAATACTGAGCCTTGTGCGGTGCGCAACCTAGGCCCGCACGGCGGTCACGCCCGGGGGACGACTAACGATTCCACGGGATCGGGGCGTGACAGATATATCCTTTTATCAGCTGGATAACTTCTTCCCTTTCAGCTGGAGAAAGATTATTACTGATAAATATCGGCTTCGGTGAAAGTTCACCCCCAACATCAACCTGGATAACTTCGTCTTTGGTGGGAGGTTCTCTTTGCTCGAAGCAGAATTCCTACTGCGTATCCATTTGTTGGGCCCAAGAGTCATCCTCAAACGGCTAAGAATCCTGTTTATCTACTTCAAAGGGATCTGTCACTACCATATTCACTGATAATGTCTGTTCGAGAGCATCAGGTGAGTTAAAGGGCGACGAGCCATTCTGAGAAAAGGAAACGATATCCTCGTCTGATTTGGAGGAGGCAGCATACCCTAACCCGAAATGAGTTTGTTGGTAGTAGGGGTCGTCGCGCAGCGGCGTTCGTCTGCCTCTTCCGTAGTTGAGGCCTGGCTTCCGCTTCAAGTCGTAGCCCATGTTTTGCATGATCCTCAACGCTTGCGGGCTGTATCGGTGAACTTGCATTTTTCTAGTATCGTCATTGAAAGAGTCTTTCCGGACAGTCGGTTGATTGCGCATGCGGCCGAAGACTATTGAACGCTGACTGCTGCAGGTAGGCGGGACAATAAAGATAGAATCCTCATGTGGTCCATACGTCATGACGACGTTGGATGATGACGCTACTTCCCAGATATACGGACGGTAGGAGTTCATAACTTTCAAGAATTTTTGTGCTATGGGTTCTACCTCGTCATGGGGAGGGGATTCCTGATTTGAAATACGAGCGTCAATATGCTGGTGAAGAGGATGTTTATTATCATCTGGAACTACGTTCCTGGTTGTATTTACATCAGTCGTCTTCCTGTTGCGTCGAAGGTTGATGACCAAGGATGGAGGCTTCTGGTTCAAAGTGATCACTAGAGGATTACTCCCTTTTCCTGACCTGGTCTTGTTCAGGTGAATAGCCATAGGCTTCATGGTTTTTGGGCGAGTGGTTCGTCCTTTCACACTGATTGACAGCGGTAGTGTGGCAGAGGGTTCTTCTGGCTCCCGGTGGGATTCCTTCTCTGCCTCGCTTGATACTTCTTCTGTGTGGTCTTGAGAGTACAACACGGCATCGGAATAGTAGGATTCTACTCTTTTAAACGGGTTTAGGTCAGCAACCTCCGTCTGTACTGTTTCTTGGGGGTCTACATATTTAAGACATTGATGTAGAGTTGAAGGAACGATGTTGTGGTCGTGGATCCACGGTCTTCCCAGCAAAATGTTATAGGATACCTCTGAATCGATGACGTAACATGTGACCACCGTTCTGAGGTTGCCAATCTGGATCCTCAGGCAAATTTTCCCCAACGGCTTACTTCTTCCGGCGTTGAAACCCACGATTGTAGTGGAGGTGTAAGCCAATTCGCTGGTAGGGATCCTCAGCGGTCTGAGCAGACTATGAGGGATGATGATGATCGACGACCCCGGATCTATGTGAATCCGATCGACCTCCATGGAACCGATGTACCCGGTATAATAGAGGGGCATATCATGCTTGTTATATTTTAACAACATATCGTCTTGAGTGAAAGTGATATTTGGGACCACCTCCATCACACTGTGGCATTAAGGATACGCCATCGGTTCTTCGTCGGTGGACTTGAGCTGGGTCAAGCATGCCTCCGCCTGCATCTGTGCTTCACTAAGGGCTAGACAAGTGTCTTGGGAGAGCCTGAGTAGCTCGAAGATGGACAGCCTGGCTGGTGTATTAGCCAGTTGGGCCAGGATGTCAAAATTGTATGGCTTCTCTAAACCTTTGTTTGGAATGTTTTTCACAGGTTTATCGAAGCGCACTTCTCTTAGCTTCCCCTTGTCTGCCGGAGTTGGTTTTAAAGGACCGGCATCTGGTACGACGGGGCCTGGTCCTGAAGGTTTGGCAACTAAAGCGTCCGCCAGTACATCTTCCTGACTTGCTCCGTAGTCGTTGAGGTAGGCTTTCCCTGAACGGGTTGCAGCCAATGCCTCATCTTCGTCTGATGCTGAAGAAGTTGCGACCATATGGCATGGTTTGCATTTGGAGCTCTTTCTAGACGTAGCCTTAGTAGCTTTAGTCTCCTCCTCGAGCTCTGACACCAAATCCGGATGAACCCATATAATCTCGCCCTGCCTGGTGGTTATTGGGACCAGGTCATGATTTTGACCCCTAGCTGGAGGCAGATTGACGATGTTTATCGTGGTCCGGGAAATGGGTGTGACACCGTCCAAGACTTCTTGGGAAGGCAGATTGCCAAACCGCAAAGAGATCATGTTGGCCGTGACCGTCTTCTCGGTGTTGTGCAGAGTGATGGCCTTAGCATCGATTAACCCCTGGATCTTCCTTTTCAGTGTGTAACACGCCTTTCTCGGGTGGTGTACGTATCTGTGAAAGATGCAGTATTTGGGGTTGTCAGTACTGCCGACTTCTTGGGGCCGCCTTAGCTCCAGAAGGGTGATCTTGCCACTTTTGACGAGACACTCGAATATACTCGGGATATCATTGTCGTCGAAAGAGTAGACTTCGACGGGCCTGAAAGTCCCGGGTCTCGCTTGTGCGGTTGCCGCAGTCTTTTGCCTAGCCGTATTGATTGCCAGAGCTTCTTTTTCTTTGGAGCTGCGAGGATGGTCGCTGCTGGAAGATGACCTTTTGCCTCTGTCAGAGGCGGAGATCATGATGCCGTTGTCGAGCGCCTTGCGACTGTTGTCTTCGGCAGCTGCGGTCGAGATGATGAAAGAGGGCCAATCATGGAACTGATATGGTCCCGTAAACACCGAGACTACGGGAAGGAGGTTCTTCCTGCAAATGTCTACTAACGCAGAGTCTGGAACTCCTGGAGGCATCTGTAAGGTGGCCTGACAAAAACGTTCGATGAAGGTACGAACTTCCTCTTTTTCCCTCAACTTGACTTCGATGAGAGAGGACATAGACATGTCCAATCCTTCCTCGTAGAATCGCGTGAAGAATAAAGCTTTGAAGTCCTCGAAGAAAGTAATGCAGTTGTCTGCCAAGCTACGGTACCACTGATAGGCTACTCCTGAGAGGCAGCCTTTGAACACCCGAGTGAGGAGAGCGTCGTTCCCTTGTAGCAACACTGTCATCATACTAAAATAGTTCATATACTGACTTGGTGATATTTTTCCCTCGAATAGAGCCATAGTCTGAGGTTTGTACCTCGGAGGGAAAGGGACCTCTTTCCAGATAGTTGGATAAGGCTGGTTGATTCCCAGTTTCTTGAGCTGATCTTTGTGCTTCAAGGCATCAAACTGGGCTTTCAACTCCCGTACTGCCTGCATCAGATTTTCAGTTGGAAGAGGGACTACGGTGTAGTGCGGAGTTGGTTGTATCGTGACTCCAACGGGAGGTAATATATTCTCCGAGTGAGGAAGCGGAGGAACTGCTGACTCTTGATCTAGGACAGGCTCTTGGCTCGGGTTGGATGGTGGTAAGTCCACCCCCACACGTATCTGAGTTGGCGGGACCGATGCTTGAGCCATGGCAGTTGCGTGCTGAGTTAGCATCATCTGGTGCATGTTCTTTATTATGGATTGCATTTGTTTCAGAGATATCTCCAGTATAGTGTTGCGTTGTTCCGTATTTTCTGACGGCGAAGCTTTCTCGCGTTCATCTTCAACGGCATAAACTTCCGTTTTCCTGGGCGTCATTGAAGGATTAGTATAGGTCGCTGCAGAAGTCGACTCTATACTCTCGACATCTGACCTGGGAGACTGGCGACCCCCAGCGTCAGAATCAGACGAGTACGACGCTGGTTGCTGTGACCTTGCACGGGTGTTTTGGAACACCCCAGCTTCAGCGTTCCTGAGGAGGTCATTGAATCTTCTTCGGCTCGGAGGCCTAGAGGGATGACGTCTTGAGCTCGACCCTCCTCTAGGTATATGTGAAGCCATGTTCACGGATGCATGCGCGGGTTCTCCTTCCTGGAAAGACAAATAGTAGCTCAACCGGTCAAAAACCAACCGTTTTGCTTTAGAACAACAGTAGTCAATCACAATCTTATGACTATTATAATAGTGCTCGCCAGGAGGCGTAATAGACATGTTGGAAGGTCCCCTCTCCTTACGCTTCTGGATTAGATATTTGCGCAGGTCAGGAGAAGTTGCAGAAGAAAAAGATGATGGCTTGTTCCTCCTGTTCCCATTGGTGGGCGTGCGGAGGTTGGGCACCATGGTTTTCCCTGTGCCACCTGTGTACAACAGGTAGGCCATCTGGGCGGCGCATAATCCCCGGGGAGGGTGTCCTTTCGCGACCTGAGCTTGTTTTACGCCGAGGGACATCGCTTGGCGTAATTTGGAAATTTGCTCAGACTGGCGTAAAGCTGAAGAGGTCCTCAGTCGGCCATCTGCTTCTCGCGTAATCCGGAGGGTAGGCAGATTGTTCCCTCACTGGCATAAAGGCTGAGAAGTTGAGTACTCTGCCGCTTGCTTTCCCTTGCGGAGATCACAGCACTCATCTGGTTCACCGTAGAGGTCAGATGTTGTCTTGCGCACGGAGCATGATTTGTACTTCCGATTTGGCACTGAGGCATCATCAGAAGTTTTGTCTATTCCGCGCGTAGCGGGAGACTAGTTTCTACGCATAGAGCATAGTGGATACTTCTGGGTTAGCGCTGAAGCTTTGCCCGAAGTTTTGTCTGTACCGCGCGTAGCGAGAGACTGGTTTCTACGCGTAGAGCGCAGTGGATACTTCTGGATTAGCGCTGAGGCTTTGCCCGAAGTTTCGTCTGTACCGTGCATAGCGGGAGACTGAATTTTACGTGCGGGGCATGGAGGGAGCAATGCTTCAACCTCATTGGTCGGAGAGATCGGAGAGTCCACAGGAATGGTAGAGGATGTCTTGGGCATCCGGACCTTGTGCAGCTTCCTGTTGTCTTGGACGGAGAGAGGGTGAGAGCTACCCCTGGTTCGAAGCTTGTCTTCATAGGCAGACTGGTCGAATTGGACGACCAGTGTCTTCTTCACGGTTCCTACAGATACCGCATCGTGTTGAGCAATTACTTTCTCATCAAAAGAGAAAGATGTCCCCAGCAGAGTCGCCATCTTGTTTGTGGTATTAAACAAAAGAACAAAAATGTGTATAATACGAGGTTTGCACGAAACCCGCCTTCTTTTGTTTACAAACAAACTTGTATAATTTAATCCTATATGAGGATGTGGGAGTATAATTTATTTAATCTGGGTAAATATTGCTATAGGTGTCTGATCTGCAGTCGATCACTTTAGCCCTTGGATCACACGATGTTGAAGAAGTGCTGTAGAAGACAGAAAGCAGCTTCGAAGGTTGCAAAAGAGGGTGGATGCACGATGCCAAAGTCGTCGATCCCTACTCTTTGCCTGAGCTCCGGATTCTTCTCTCTCTCTCTCTCTGTCACGTCCCAGTCCCAAAATACATAGGACCAGGAATACGTGGCACGCCAGCTACGCATTCGACCAGACTCTAGTCTGACTCGAATACGTATAAGCTGTAATATAAAGGGCACTATCTAGAATTTTCCATAAATGTAAACCTCTATGTCTCAATCCACAATGTACATCAGTATACAAGAAAGAGCTAAATGTGCTAAGGTCGGCCGCCCAATAACACACTAACTCGAATAGACTCGAGAAGAAGTATGAGTCTACAAAACTAGGCTACAACAGCAGATAAAATATTAATATAAAATAACCATAATGTCGGTAGATATAATGTGAGTACCTGGTACCATGCTCGCAAGATATGCCACTCCATCAGTATCTCCAAGTGCTCCGTAATTGTCTATGCTGCAAAACTGGCAGGGAACCAGGTCCTCAGAGGGACGTAACAAGGTACAGAAATACAACATGCCAAGTAAACAGAAAGTACAAGTGCACGACAGGGTACTCTATCATAACCAACTAGTGTGACACAATTTAAAGACAATGTTCGACGCGTGGGCTGTCCAAAATAAAACCGCAGCTCCAAACACAGAGACACACGGGTCGTACCGTAGCTCCGAGCACAGAGACACACGGGTGTTACCACTACACTATGAAACAGGATCACTACACTATGAAACAGGATCACTACATATACATATATAAGCGCGTGCAGAGTAGCCCAAACGTCTAGTAACTGTCTTTCCCATCCCAAGCGGTCAACGATTATACGCTGATCCTGAACCTCTAACAGTCTTGACACATGGAAGATAACTCAACAGACGCGACCCTAAGGTCGTCCCAGTCTCTAATCATGATGTCAGTATTAGGATACAGGAATCTGGCACGATCACAGTGTATGAGTGTGTCCTGGGGTATCTATAAGCTCAGGTACGCATATCGAGATACTACGAATCATCCAACAATCTTTCTAGGATGCTACGACGTACGTCTTCACTCGGTTGTGAACCGAACGCGAAGTACCGAACATCAACATAACTACGTGCACAATGTACATACGAAACAACAAATATCTGTAAACTAAAATACAGGGTGGCAAGGTACACTTGCATGTGTGCGGCTGCTGATGACGGGGATCGGGTACTGCGTCCAAGTCCTCAGGTCCGGTAGTACCTAGAGAAGAGGTACAAACCAATAATTAATAATCTATTCTACGACAGACAAGGTTGCGACACACATCTACACCTAGACTCAGTCCCAGCTACGACTCACAGGGTCAAGATACTAGGGAGGTTGACCACAGTTGACTGTCGGTACGATAGTCAAATCAACTAGTCATCATTACCATATCATCAAGCCATCCTCAAACCACATTTTATGATTTTTATCCCTTCGCTTTATATTATTGTTACCCAATCACAAAGTACTGTTCCAAATTAATCACCTTAAATTTCCAGTTTCTAATTTACCAATCACACTAGTCCCCAATCCGTCATTCACCTACTATCCTTACTAATCATACATTTAAATTGAGCATTTTACACTACGCATAAATCCTTCATCAATCCCGTGCTCCTCGGTGTTTATCAATGTTCAATCCCTGACAGTATTTACTTATTAAGTATTAGGTCTTCCTCAACCCTCGGTATCATTTCACCCACAATCACTGCTCATCCATACAAATTACCATACACTTAAGTAAATATGTTAAACCCTAATCTCAATGCCTATCATTCAATTGCATTTTATTATACTGATGGCGAATAAACAAGTTCACCATTAAACCTTAATCTCAAATCATTATAATCCACATTCACCTCAATCATCGTTGGCCTTAATCATCCTTAACCTAAATCACATTCTCTTTATTCAATATAAACATTAATCATCACTTGGAACAAGATTATTTGTGCTTCACCACAACTGCACAACATTATTAAACTACCAAACCCTAACAGGTATCTATACATATGCTTAAAATACTACTTAAACTCTAACCACATTAAACCTTATTTAATCCAATCTTAAGTCATTTTTCTATGCTTTTCATCAACATAAAACAATTATATCAACACTAATACTAAACCTTGGTTAAAAAATCAACATGACCAATAATCAAAGAGAGGGAGTGAGAGTCGACCTCGTCGATGCTCGCTGGCCGGAGGGGATCGGCTAGGTGGAGGTGATGCAATGGTCAGCAGCTTGCCGGAGCAATGGCCATGGCCTGGTCGGAGGGGAGCTGCACAGCGGATCGCCGGAGAGTGGTGGTGCGGGCTCATGGAGATGAGCGAAAGAGGGGAAGCACTGCCGGAGTGGGGTGGCTTCACTGTCGGGACTAGAGCATGGAGGCTGCAGCGTCGGAGGGAAGTGCACAGTGGTGGTGGTGATGGGGGCAGACGGGGAGGGGCAGGCCGCCGGAGGGGAACCACGGGGAGCCTAGGGGTGGAAGAACTGGAGGTGGTGGCAATGGAGCTGGCCAAAAAATGGGAAGTGGAGGAGTGCAGTCCGGCGTGGGGAGTGAAGCTACTGCCGCGGGGGAGGGGATGGCTGACAGGACGACTGCTGTCAGGCCGCGCGGGGAGACGAGATCGCCGTCGACTGCTGTGACTGGCCGGAGCGGTCGTGGGGTCAGCCGCGGGGTTGGCCGGGTCAGTCGTGAACCACTGCTGCGGTCGGGAGCAAGCCGGAGTCGGCTCAGTGGTCGGTCTGCTGCCGAGTAGGCTCTGCGGGATTGCCGGATGAGCACAGGCCGGGGGGAAAGGGCTGTGCACCGGTCGGAGTCGGCGCCGCTGCACAGTGCCGGAGTCGGGTACAGGCCGGCGGTCGGGGAGGAACAGTGGCCGACCGGAGTAGTTCTCCAGGAAGAAGGCGCAGAAGAAATTTAAAGGAAGGAGAAGAAGAAGTTTAAAGAAGGAGAAAGAAGAAGAATGGAAGAAGAATGTACATTGGCTGTGAGTAAAAGGATGAAGGAGAGAGAGAGAGGGGGTGGGGTTTCCCAAGTTTGGGGATTAGGGCCGGTTGGGAAGTGTGAGGGTGAGGGTGAGTTGATGGGGTGTTTTATAGGGGATTGGGAATTGGATGGAGGGTTGTGATGTTGTCATTAAAAATAGAGGGTGGAGATTTATCATGAAGGGGAGTGGGTTTCTTTATGTGAGGAATAGGTGGGTGAGAATGGGACCCTATATTGGGACCATCTCATTTATTCATGACCAATAGGATATTGCCAACAATTTGATAATTGTGACTTAGCCCCCGTAAATTCGGGAAATTGCATGGACACATGAAATGACGCAAAAATTGCGGAGAAAAATATAATTACAAATTTTTATGGTGGGAGGGTGTTGCGCGTTAGGCGCGGGTCTAATTAGAAGGGCATTGGGATTAATTTGGGATTAAAATAGGATTTACAAAGTTGGTAATCCTGATTTAAATAGAAATAAAGCGTCCCGCAAATTTAATTTAATTTGGGGCACTTGGGGTCAAAATCCGGAAATGACGCAAAAGCCAAAAATGGTGGGAGATTCGAGTCAGTCTTGGACCCTTTAGTTGGTCCGGCTCAACGGGTTAAATTGGTATCCCAAAATTGAGGGTAACGACACAGGTGTCCGACACGGAATTAAATATGGGTTACGATTTTCGGAATGTTGCGCAATTAATTTAGAGCACACAAAAAAATTGATTTTAACAGTCAGAAAAGTCCAGTGCCTAATTTGGCGAGTTGAGTCGGAAGTACAGTAATTGTACAGAATTTATGGGCTGATAATGGGCTCCAAATAATTTGACAAAGATAGGGTGTGCCAATGGTTTAAATTAATTGGATTAAAATTCCAGGTAAATATCCTCTACTCTAAACCTCAATATCTTCTATCAAAATTTTTCCTGGTCCACTCTAACTATCTACAGAATAAATTGAGGGGGTTTACATCCTTCCCAACTTAGAACAATTTCGTTCCCGAAATTAAAAGTAAAGCACGATAATATCTAACAGAATTTAAAATAACTAGTAATTAATTGCCGTACGTAAATTCGTACCTTGCTCCTCAAATAAGTACGGGAATCGCTGCCGAATAGAATCCTCGCTGTCACTACCACTTTTCCAGATAAGGGCATTTGGGTAATTTCACTATTTTGAATAATTATGTGTTTAATTAATCTGCTGAGTTTTTAAAACTATTTATTTGATGTTGGTTGTGTTGGGTTAGGTCAAACCCTAGAAGTCAGTATGGCTAAACCCTAATTGGAAGACCAATTCTAGGGAAACCCTAAAAATTCAAATTTTAGGTTGGACCTCAAACCCTAAATTGACTAAACCCTAGTTAATTAGGTTCTTCATGACCTAACATAGGGGGTTTAACCTGAACTATGCATTAGAAACCCTAACTTGGTTTTAATATAAAAGGGAACCCATTCCTTCATGAAGAAAACCTAAACCTAGCCTCCATTAGAAGAGCTATTTTTCCCCACCCCAAAATTCAGAATCTCAAGCCCTAGGAATTCACTTTCCTCCTCCAAAGCAAAGAGAAGCAAGGGGTTGGGTCAAGAAGCCTTGGAAAAGAAGAACCTCCATTGAAGAAGCCATCCCCTAGGTAAAACCCTATTTTTATTCATTTAATCTCTGATTTCTGTTGTTAATGCCCATTAGGAACCCACCCTGAGGTTTAGATTTCGATTTTAGGGTTTCTACATGGAGATCTAGGAGGAACTAGGGTTTTGTGTTCATACGTGGGATTTCCCCCAAATTCGTGAACCTTAAGCATAGGAGTATGCTTTTAGATAGGATTGCATCTCCTACCTATATTATTGATTTCGATTTAGGGTTTAGGTTTGGGTATTTTTGGAGTTCTTGATGTGGGATCCGTTTTTGCACATTATGTGTTTGGTGAAATGCACCTGGGAGGAATACCCATTTTTACCTAGTTCTTAGGAACCTATATATATATATATATATATGTATGTATAATTATACCTTCGGTTTTGTATGTGTGTATTGGGGAGATTTCGGTGCTGTGTGTTTGGGAAATTTCACTGTGAGTAGTTGTTCAGTCGAGTGAAGATTGTTGTGCAGTGAGTTGTTCTGTTTTGGGATTCCCTGTGTTTCAGCTAGTATATCCTGTGTGTATTTGGGTTCTCTTGAGTTTAGGCATCAGGGATTTGAGAACTGGTGAATTAGAGTATCAGTAATTTAGGTAGAATTGACTGTGTTGTGTCAGTAAGTACCCGTGTCTGTGTTTTGTGTGATTTCCTATGTGTTAAGTGCCTGTGTATGAGGGCCTATATGTGTATGTATCAGTGAAATTCTGACTGTGTGTGAGGGTAGTTCAGTGAACAATGTTGTGTATTAGTGTGTGCAGTGTTGTGTATCAGTCAACCTATGTGTGACTGTGTAATGAGAATTCTTTGGAGTGATAATTCTTCCCAGGATCGATAGATACGGTGTGTAGCTGGGTACTCCCATGTCTAAGAGTGTATCAGTGTAAAATGTATATGTGTGTTCAGTGTACTGTGTTAGATAGCTAGGTGAGTGTGTTCTCAGTAAGGGGGAAGAACAGAACTGTATGTTGTGTAGGTCTGTGCCAGTAATGATTTTCCAGGTCCAATGTGAACCTGTGAGGGTGTGTATCAGTTTAGGTAATATCTGGGAGTGTGAATCTAGTGTGAATCTAGTGTGTAGGTATTTGAATTGCCTGTGTGTGTGAGTGAGTAGTTAACTATGCAGATTTGGCCTGTGTGAGCAGAAATTGCTGTGTGTGTGTGTCAGAAATTCCCAGGTTCATGTGTGTGAATATTGAGAGTTTTAGTGCCAATGTGTATTATTACCTATCTGTGTGAGAGTGACTGTGAGAACCTAATGCATCAGTATGCATGTTAGAAGTGTGTGTGAGTGAGTGAACCTTAAGTATTTGTGTATTGAATATTTCCAGTGTGTGTGAGTGTAGGATAGTATGGGGGATCATGTATCTGTGGTTATGGGTAAGGTAAATATAAAGACTGGTCAGTGCACTTAACTGAAGTGCACTGATACTTAAGGGTAGCAGTATCTAAGGGCAGCAGCTCGAGGGCAGAGGAGGGTTGCTCTCAGTCACAGTAGGTAGGAGAAGCATTGTGCTAAATTGGCATCAGGTACTAGTGTTAAGGGAAGGGTATTGAGTGTACCTGGTTACAATGGGTAAGGCCAGTAATGGCTATTGATGTAACAGTAACTGAAGGTAGGTCTCTTGTGGAAGCATGACTGGGTAAGGTAAGTAGGGTACTTGAGTTAAGAGATAAAGTTAGTATGGGTAAGGGTCATGGTTCATGTAATACTAGCTATAGCCAAGATAGTATCTTTATACTTAGGAATATGGGTTATATAAACTACTAGTATCTAATATAGCTATATTAAGACTAGTAGTAGCTTAAAAGACTTCGTATAACAAGGTATTTACCTAGTTGGACTTAGACATAGCCTAGAAACACTATACCTAGCTAGTTTTATTGTTTACCTTTCTAAATTACTAACTTTAATATTTGATATTAGGTCATTGTGATTCCATCTTGGGCATTGATCCCCGCACTTTCCTCAGGACCACAGGCGAGTACATTCTCTGACAGTTTTTATTGTTGATTATTTCTATAATGCAGTTGTATTACATACTTGATTCCGACACCATGGATACACGGGTTAGCACCCTAGATCCCCATCATGAGGAGTCGTGATTGGAATCCATCGTGCTAGCTGGGGGATGGGGAACTATTAGTAGATTATGTGATCATATCCAAACCTTTATATGCATCATAGCTCACCCCACTTCTCACGTCGGGTGTGGCCTGACCATTTACATGCATCATGGCTGTTATATATGTTTAGCCTGACCACTACATGCATCATAGCTAACCATATGGTTAGCCTGACCTACAAGAATCATAGCTAATTATATATAACCAGCCTGATCAAGTCCCAAGCCGATCACATAATAAACTGATAATTCAAACACTTAGCTAGATGTCTATTTTATTCGGATTCACTTGTTCTAGCATTCACTGTCTATTGTTCATTGCTAGATGCTCTATTGACTATTTCCATTTTCTCCAGTACTTTACATTTCTAGCATTTATTTCTATCTTGTATTTCTTACACTGTTTATAGTCTTTGTCAATTTAATGAAACTGTTGTTAGTGCTTGTGCTTCGCTCCAATCCTGACTGGATAACATTTTTCAGAGGACCTGGAGGATCTTTGCCCCACTCATTACGGCCCAGGATTAGAGGGAGAATTCACTCCGGAAACCCCAGAGGAGTTGCCTATCCTAGAGGAGACCTTACCTGCAAATTCTTAGATTATTTTTCTGCATTTATTGTTCTAGACTGAGACTGAGTTGTATTTATTATTCTGTGATTTTGTGAGGTCATCTACACCCAAGATTTGAGTTGGACTTATTGTGGTTAGTTTATATTAGAACTCTTTTCTATTCTTATCGTGCCATTATTTTCTATTAGCTTGTGATTGAGTATATCATAGAACTGTGGATTATTTATCATTGTCCTCCATGTGGAGTTGAGACTATTGACAGGATATATTATATGTTGAGACCTAGACAGCGTTCTACCGCCGATGCTGCGGCGTTGGCTGGACGTACCCACGACTCATGCCCAAATTCCGGGTGTGGGTCGTGACACGTTTTAGTGGTGGTCCATGCAGGTCTAGTCCTAGATTCGCATTAGAGCAATATCGTAGTGGTGCTCGCTTAGAGTATTACTACGAGCCTGTTTTAGGAAATAGGAATTCGGCCGAGGATATGCTCAATCACAATTAGGAAATTTCTGATTCTTATAATACTACTCTTAATAATTTTTCCTTTAGAAATTATTGTCCTTCTTTGATGATATCGTGTCCATTGCCTTGATTAAATTCTTCGATCTGTCTTCAGGATGCCGCCGAGAACCAGATCCCGGAGAACCTGAGCAGCAGAGTCAGAGAGGTCTGCCACCTCTCGCCTTGCCGGACAGACATCCGCAGCACCTCCTACATCTCCAGTACATGTGGGAGTGTCCGCAGCATTCGGGGGTCCTCCACCACCTGTTCAGAGGGTCCCCATAGCTACGACGGCGCCTCCACCACCCCCACCACCACCCCACCACCAGTTCAGCATCCAGGAGGTGTGCCCGTCGATGGAGCACAGATGTTCGCTTTGATTCAGGGCATGGTCGATGCCCAGAGGACGTCGGCAGAGGCCCAGAGGGTGCAGGCTGAGGCCCATCAGGCCCAGACAGAGATGATGAGGGTGAACATGGAGAATGCTCATCAAGTGGCTCTCCAGGCTGTGGAGAGAGTCACTCAGCAGCAGCAACGTCCTGATCAGCACCATCAGAGGCCGGGCACCATTGTGGATTTCAAGAGGATGATGCCTCAGGAGTTCAAGGGGACAGAAGGGATACTCTACGTCGATGATTGGCTAGAGGACATCGAGAGGAACTTGCGCTTGGCGCAGCTTCCGGAGGCTCTTCAGATCGAGGCCGCCGGCAGCCAGATGTTCGACATCGCCTTGACGTGGTTTCGCACAGAGCCGAGACTCCTTGAAAGGGGACTCACTTGGGAAGCTTTCAAGGAGCTCTTCAAGGAGAAGTTCTTTTCTGATGTTGCCCTGGGAGCTTTGGAGAGTCAGTTCCATGAGTTAGTCCAGGGGAGTTCGTCCATCGACGAGTATGCCGCAGAGTTTTCCCGCCTGAGCCGCTTCGCGCCATCGATGATTAGAGATCCGGGGGACAGGGCCCGAAAGTTCAGAAAGGGGCTGGCAAGGGAGATCAAGTCTCGCACGTCGGGACGTCGCACAGCTACCTACGAGGGCATATTGATGGATGCCCAGATAACCGAGGATGACTTGGGCCTCAGGCCCAAGAGGGGACGCGATGGTTCCGGAGGAGCAAACAGTAGTGCGGGACCGGGCAAGTGTCCACACTTTCAGCAGCAGCAGAGGCCCTTTCAGCAGCAGCATCAGGCACCAGCCCGAGGGCAGGTCCAGCAACAGCAACAGAGACAGACTCAGCCCGCCATCTAGTGTGCGTACTGCGGGAAGATGGGACATACTAGAGATATCTGCAGGAAGAGATTGGGCTCATGTCTGTCCTGCGGATCGACGACACACCAGCTGAGGGATTGCCCTACCATTCGTCCAGGTCAGGGTGGAGCAGCCGCCCAGAGAGGACCAGACAGGGTACCTACCGTACCAGGAGGCCAACAACAGAGGGCACCACTTCCACCGCAACATCAGAAGTTTGCCCAGCACCAGCAGCAGAGAGGTGTACCCCAGGGGCGAGCGTACGCCATGGCAGTCGAAGAGATCGAGCCAGCAGGAGACTTGATCACAGGTTTGGTTCTTCTCGATTGTATTCCCACATTTACCTTATTCGTCTCTGGCGCTTCCCATAGTTTTGTGTCTGTATCTTATGCACTTCGACATCATTTAGACACAGAACCATTAGCTAGAACTTGCAAGATCATGACTGATGGAGATATTATCCTAGTCCGTGATCACTGCAAGGACCGGAAGGTATCAGTAGGAGGCCGAGAGTTGAGCGTAAGCTTACTCGTCATGCCACTTCCGGGGTATGATATTGTACTCGAAATGGACTGGTTGAGTAGGCATCATGCTACTATAGATTGTTATCGAGGCAGAGTATTATTTAGACCACCAGGAGAGCCGGAGTTTGAGGTTGTCAGGGGAGCAGCGGAACAGAGCAGGAGCATATTTTGCGGAGCCAGGGCGGAAGAAGAGGAGTTGCCACATCCTCTGATAGCGGAGTTCCTGGATGTATTTTCAGAGGAGTTGCCAGGCTTGCCGCCAGACAGAGATGTTGAATTCTCTATAGACTTAGTTCCAGGAGCGGAGCCCATTTCATAACATGTCTATAGAGTCAACAACAACGAGCTGGCAGAACTGAAAAAGCAAGTTAAGGAGCTGCAGGACAAAGGCTTCATCAAATCCAGTTCATCACCATGGGGAGCTCCGGTATTGTTCGTACCGAAGAAGGACGGCACGGTGCGCATGTGCATTGATTATAGAGCTTTGAACAATATCACTATCAAGAACAAATACCCGCTGCCGAGGATAGATGATCTTTTCGATCAGTTGAGCGGGGTGAGGGTATTTTCAAAGATAGATTTGAGGTCAGGCTATCACCAGGTGAAGGTGAAGAGGGAGGACACACCGAAGACAGCTTTTCGGACCAGATACGGCCAGTTTGAATTCATGGTGATGCCATTTGGTTTAACTAATGCACCGGCAGTATTCATGAACTTGATGAACAAGGTGTTCCACCAGTACCTTGACAAGTTCATAGTGGTGTTCATCGACGATATTCTTGGGTATTCCAAGACCCCAGAGGAGCACGAAGAGCACCTGAGGTTGGTCTTAGAGACTCTCAGGAGAGAGAAGCTGTATGGGAAACTCTCTAAGTATGAATTCTTCCTTGACAAGGTTGAATTTCTTGGGCATGTGGTATCGGGTGACGGAATCTCGGTTAACCCACAGAAGATTGAGGCAGTGAAGTCGTGGGCTACCCCCAGTTCGGTAGCTGAGATCAGGAGTTTTCTTGGGCTAGCAGGATACTACAGGAGGTTTGTACAAGACTTCTCCAGGATTGCAGCGCCGATGACCAAACTGACTAGGAAGGATGTGGATTTTGTCTGGACGGAGGAGTGCCAGGCTGCATTTGATGAGCTGAAGAAGAGGTTGACGACAGCTCCAGTTTTGAAGTTTTCAGCAGGGACAGGTGGTTTCACCATCTACAGTGATGCTTCAGGTAAGGGTCTGGGATGTGTTCTTCAGCAGCACGGAAAGGTAATTACCTATGCTTCCAGGCAGTTACGCCCTCATGAAGAGAACTACCCCACCTACGATTTGGAGTTGGCAGCGGTTATCTTCGCTCTAAAGCTGTGGAAACATTACCTGTACGGAGAGCGTGTGGAGATCTTCACAGACCACAAGAGCTTAAAGTACGTATTCACACAGAAGGAGCTAAACATGAGGCAAAGAAGGTGGTTAGAGTTGATAAAGGACTTCAACATCTCATTGCAGTACCACCCAGGGAAGGCCAACGTAGTCGCCGATGTCTTGAGCAGGTATCCGATGGCTATGTACTTGACGACAGATAGACATTTGTTGGCTGATCTGGAAAGCTTGGAGATTGAGGTGTTAATTCCCGGTACTGAGATTCAGATGTGGGGATTGCAGATACAGTCTGAGCTGATGGATAGGATCAGAGCTGCGCAGTACGATGATGAGGCTCTGAGGAGTATCAGAGCACAGGTTCAGACAGGATTGTCGAACGACTTTATTATCGCAGAGGATGGTTCCTTACGACACGGCATAAGGATATGTGTGCCGAGTGGGGAGCTGCGCGAGGAGGTTTTGCAGGAGGCACACCGCTCTCAGTACTCGATGCATCCTGGTGCCAACAAGATGTATCGAGACTTGAGGGAGCACGTATGGTGGTATGGAATGAAGCGCGAGATAGCACGCTTCGTATCCCGGTGTCTAGTGTGCCAGCAGGTAAAGGCAGACCGGCAGAGGCCAGGTGGTTTGCTTCAACCTTTACCGATTCCATAATGGAAATGGGAGCACGTGACCATGGATTTCGTTTCAGGGCTTCCACGTTCTCCAGGAGGGAAGGACGCAATTTGGGCCATCGTGGACAGGTTGACTAAATCAGCCCATTTCTTACCTTTCAAGGTGGGCACGTCGACAGAGAGGCTAGCAGAGATGTACGTGTGACAGATTGTTAGACTTCATGGAGTTCCTGTAAGCATCGTCTCGGATCGGGATAGCCATTTTACTTCCCACTTCTGGAGGAGTCTGCAGGCTACCTTGGGCACTCAGCTCAAGTTCAGTACCGCATATCACCCCCAGACAGACGGGCAGTCTGAAAGGACTATTCAGACTCTCGAGGATATGCTACGCACTTGTGTTCTAGATCTCGGAGGTTCTTGGAAGGATCATTTGCACCTGGTAGAGTTTGCTTACAACAACAGCTACCAGGCCAGCATCGAGATATCACCATTTGAGGCTCTTTATGGACGGAGGTGTCGTACACCGTTATCTTGGGACAACGTTTGAGAGAGAGCCTTGCTAGGACCAGAAATGGTCGTGGATGCAGCAGAAAAGGTAAAACTCATCAGAGACAGACTGCGAGTGGCGCAGGACAGACAGCGGCATTGGGCCGACAGCCACCGTAGACCCCTTGAGTTTCAGGTATAGATTGTTATTTTTCTGGCTTGTGTTTATTTGTTTAGACTGCGTGTTGAGACTGTTTTGTTTTAGGTTAGCTATCTAGTATTCCTACGGATTTCTTCGACGCGTGGCACGATTCGTTTTGGTCAAGGCGGGAAGCTTAGCCCATGCTACATCGGACCCTTCGATATTCTTGCAAGGATAGGTGCAGTGGCATATAGACTGGACTTGCCGCCTGCATTGGAGGGAGTGCATGATGTGTTCCACATGTCGCAGCTGAGACGGTACGTGGCAGACCCTAGTCACGTACTTGACCACTCGGAGATTGAGGTTGGTCCGACGCTCAGCTACCCCGAGCAGCCCGTAGAGATATTAGACCGCAGAGAGAAGGTGTTGCGGAACCAAACTATTCCTTTGGTCCCTGTGGCATGGAGACATCACTCTCCAGGGGAGTCGATCTGGGAGAGAGAGGACGAAATGCGCGAGCAATACCCATACCTCTTCTAGACTTGAGGTATATCTCTTCCTGATTTATTTTTGTTCTGTTCAGTCCAAATTTCGAGGACGAAATTTCTTTTAGGAGGGTAGACTTGTCACTATCACTTTTCCAGATAACGGCATTTGGGTAATTTTACTATTTTGAATAATTATGTGTTTAATTAATCTGCTGAGTTTTTAAAACTATTTATTTGATGTTGGTTGTGTTGGGTTAGGTCAAACCTTAGAAGTCAGTATGGCTAAACCCTAATTGGAAGACCAATTCTAGGAAAACCCTAAAAATTCAAATTTTAGGTTGGACCTCAAACCCTAAATTGACTAAACCCTAGTTAATTAGGTTCTTCATGACCTAACATAGGGAGTTTAACCTGAACTATGCATTAGAAACCCTAGCTTGGTTTTAATATAAAAGGGAACCCATTCCTTCATGAAGAAAACCTAAACCTAGCCTCCATTAGAAGAGCTATTTTTCCCCACCCCAAAATTCAGAATCTCAAGCCCTAGGAATTCACTTTCCTCCTCCAAAGCAAAGAGAAGCAAGGGGTTGGGTCAAGAAGCCTTGGAAAAGAAGAACCTCCATTGAAGAAGCCATCCCCTAGGTAAAACCCTATTTTTATTCATTTAATCTCTGATTTCTGTTGTTAATGCCCATTAGGAACCCACCCTGAGGTTTAGATTTTGATTTTAGGGTTTCTACATGGAGATCTAGGAGGAACTAGGGTTTTGTGTTCATACGTAGGATTTCCCCCAAATTCGTGAACCCTAAGCATAAGAGTATGCTTTTAGATAGGATTGCATCTCCTACCTATATTATTGATTTCGATTTAGGGTTTAGATTTGGGTATTTTTGGAGTTCTTGATGTGGGATCCGTTTTTGCACATTATGTGTTTGGTGAAATGCACCTGGGAGGAATAACCATTTTTACCTAGTTCTTATGAACCTATATATATATATATATGTATGTATAATTATACCTTCGGTTTTGTATGTGTGTATTGGGGAGATTTCGGTGCTGTGTGTTTGGGAAATTTCACTGTGAGTAGCTGTTCAGTCGAATGAAGATTGCTGTGCAGTGAGTTGTTCTGTTTTGGGATTCCCTGTGTTTCAGCTAGTATATCCTGTGTGTATTTGGGTTCTCTTGAGTTTAGGCATCAGGGATTTGAGAATTGGTGAATTAGAGTATCAGTAACTTAGGTGGAATTGACTGTGTTGTGTCAGCAAGTACCCGTATCTGTGTTTTGTGTGATTTCCTATGTGTTAAGTGCCTGTGTATGAGGGCCTATATGTGTATGTATCAGTGAAATTCTGACTGTGTGTGAGGGTAGTTCAGTGAACAATGTTGTGTATTAGTGTGTGCAGTGTTGTGTATCAGTCAACCTATGTGTGACTGTGTAATGAGAATTCTGTGGAGTGATAATTCTTCCCAGGATCGATAGATAAGGTGTGTAGCTGGGTACTCCCATGTCTAAGAGTGTATCAGTGTAAAATGTATATGTGTGTTCAGTGTACTGTGTTAGATAGCTAGGTGAGTGTGTTCTCAGTAAGGGGGAAGAACAGAACTGTGTATTGTGTAGGTCTGTGCCAGTAATGATTTTCCAGGTCCAATGTGAACCTGTGAGGGTGTGTATCAGTTTAGGCAATATCTGGGAGTGTGAATTCTGCCTGAGTGTGGGGCTTAACCTGTGTTGTGTCAGTATTTTGTATCAGTAGGGTTTAGGGTTCTGTGTATCAAATGTCTGGGGGTTAATTCACGAGTACAGTGTGTGAGTTCAAGGGGGGAGTGAATTGCCTGTATGAAATTTCTGTGAGAGAGTTAGAGAAAGAGCAGTGAACCCAAAGCCTATGTCTCATTTAGGGATACCTGTGTGTTCAGTATACTGGGTAGATACCTATGTGTCTATGTGCAGTGTCTAGTTTGAGTGTCAGTTAGAATTTGGTATTGTGTAGTAAACTCAAACCTGTGTTTATGTATCAGTAGCAGTGTATCCGGGGTTTCAGTGGGTTGGCAATTTTAGTGTAGGGGTTATGTGGTTGGAATTTAAGGTATCCGTATTTTGTCCAACTGTGCAGAGGGTACTAAGTATCAGTTAGATAGGTTTTCCTGTGTGAATCTAGTGTGTAGGTATTTGAATTGCCTGTGTGTGTGAGTGAGTAGTTAACTGTGCAGATTTGGCCTGTGTGAGCAGAAATTGCTGTGTGTGTGTGTGTCAGAAATTCCCAGGTTCATGTGTGTGAATACTGAGAGTTTTAGTGCCAGTGTGTATTATTACCTATGTGTGTGAGAGTGACTGTGAGAACCTAATGCATCAGTATGCATGTTAGAAGTGTGTGTGAGTGAGTGAACCTTAAGTATCTGTGTATTGAATATTTCCAGTGTGTGTGAGTGTAGATAGTATGGGGGATCATGTATCTGTGGTTATGGGTAAGGTAAATGTAAGGACTGGTCAGTGCACTTAACTGAAGTGCAATGATACTTAAGGGTAGCAGTATCTAAGGGCAGCAGCTCGAGGGCAGAGGAGGGTTGCTCTCAGTCACAGTAAGTAGGAGAAGCATTGTGCTAAATTGGTATCAGGTACTAGTGTTAAGGGAAGGGTATTGAGTGTACCTGGTTACAATGGGTAAGGCCAGTAATGGCTATTGATGTAACAGTAACTGAAGGTAGGTCTCTTGTGTAAGTATGACTGGGTAAGGTAAGTAGGGTACTTGAGTTAAGAGATAAAGTTAGTATGGGTAAGGGTCATGGTTCATGTAATACTAGCTATAGCCAAGATAGTATCTTTATACTTAGGAATATGGGTTATATAAACTACTAGTATCTAATATAGCTATATTAAGACTAGAAGTAGCTTAAAAGACTTCGTATAACAAGGTATTTACCTAGTTGGACTTAGACATAGCCTAGAAACACTATACCTAGCTAGTTTCATTGTTTACCTTTCTAAATTACTAACTTTAATATTTGATATTAGGTCATTGTGATTCCATCTTGGGCATTGATCCCCGCACTTTCCTTAGGACCACAGGCGAGTACATTCTCTGACAGTTTTCATTGTTGATTATTTCTATAATGCAGTTGTATTACATACTTGATTCCGACACCATGGATACACGGGTTAGCACCCTAGATCCCCATCATGAGGAGTCGTGATTGGAATCCATCGTGCTAGCTGGGGGATGGGGAACTATTAGTAGATTATGTGATCATATCCAAACCTTTTCATGCATCATAGCTCACCCCACTTCTCACGTCGGGTGCGGCCTGACCATTTACATGCATCATAGCTGTTATATATGATTAGCCTGACCACTACATACATCATAGCTAACCATATGGTTAGCCTGACCTACAAGAATCATAACTAATCATATATAACCAGCCTGATCAAGTCCCAAGCCGATCACATAATAAACTGATAATTCAAACACTTAGCTAGATGTCTATTTTATTCGGATTCACTTGTTCTAGCATTCACTGTCTATTGTTCATTGCTAGATGCTCTATTGACTATTTCCATTTTCTCCAGTACTTTATATTTCCAGCATTTATTTCCATCTTGTATTTCTTACACTGTTTGTAGTCTTTGTCAATTTAATGAAACTGCTGTTAGTGCTTGTGCTTCGCTCCAATCCTGACTGGATAACATTTTTCAGAGGACCTGGAGGATCTTTGCCCTACTTATTACGGCCTAGGATTAGAGGAAGAATTCACTCCGGAAACCCCAGAGGAGTTGCCTATCCTAGAGGAGACCTTACCTGCAAATTCTTAGATTATTTTTCTGCATTTATTGTTCTAGACTGAGACTGAGTTGTATTTATTATTCTGTGATTTTGTGAGGTCATCTAGACCCAAGATTTGAGTTGGACTTATTATGGTTGGTTTATATTAGAACTCTTTTCTATTCTCATCGTGCCATTATTTTCTATTAGCTTGTGATTGAGTATATCATAGAACTGTGGATTATTTATCATTGTCCTCCGTGCGGAGTTGAGACTATTGACAGGATATATTATATGTTGAGACCTAGACAGCGTTCTACCGCCGATGCTGCGGTGTAGGCTGGACGTACCCATGACTCATGCCCAAATTCTGGGTGTGGGTCGTGACACTCGCGCTCCCAAGTAGACTCGCCTGGTGAATTGTGCTTCTATGCCACTCTGACCAGTCGAATCGTCTGCCCTCTCGAAGTCTTCTCGCTGCGATCGAGGATCTCAACTGGCTGCTCTACGTAAGACAGGCGGGGCCCGACTGTAAGCTCCGAATGATCAAGCACGTGGCTAGGGTCTGCGACATATCTCCTCAGTTGCGATACATGAAATACGTCATGTACTCCCTCTAATGATGGAGGTAATGCAAGACGGTAAGCCACTTCGCCAACTCGTTCCAAAACGTCAAAAGGTCCGATATACCTCGGACTCCGCTTGCCTCTGCCTCCGAATCTGATGGTACCACGAGTGGGCGATATCCTCAAAAATATGTGGTCACCCTCCTTGAACTCCAATGGTCTGCGGTGCGCATCTGCCCAGTGTTTCTGTCTGTCCTGTGCTGTGCGCGACGGCTCTGAATCTGCTTGACCTTCTCTACTGTCTGTGTCACCAACTCTGGACCCAGTATCTGACGCTCTCCCACGTTACTCCAATAAACTGGCGACCTATATTTCCTGCCGTACAGTACCTCATAAGATGCCATCTGAATGCTGGCCTGGTAACTGTTATTGTAGGAGAATTCCACCAAGTGTAGATGGTCCTCCCAAGATCCTCCAAAATCAATCATGCACGCTCGCAACATATCCTCTAATATCTGTATCGTGCGCTCTGACTATCCATCAGTCTGTGGACGATACGCAGTGCTGAACTTGAGACGAGTTCCTAGGCTCTCCTGTATACTCCGCCAAAAATGTGACGTGAATCTGGAATCACGATCCGATACGATGCTGACAGGCACTCCATGTAATCGTACTATCTGCCTGATATACATGTCAGCTAGTATCTCTGTGGTTTGCCCAACTCTGAAGGGCAAGAAATGTATAGACTTGGTGAGTCTGTCTACGACAACCCAAACTGCATCCTTCCCGCTAGGGCTTCACGGAAATCCTGTGACAAAGTCCATGGTAATGTGTTCCCGCTTCCACTCGGGAATGGGGAGTGGCTGCAATAATCCTGCAGTCCTCTGATGTTCAGCCTTGATTTGCTGACAAACTAAATACTTCACCAAAAATCTTGTAATTTCCCTCTTCGATGCCACCAGAAATGCTCTCTCAAGTCTCGGTACATCTTCGTACCCCCGGGATGAATGGAATAAATCGAGCTATGAGCCTCGGTCATCAACTCTTGGCGTAGCTCGCCACTCGGAACATATAGGCGATCTCCGCACCTCAACGTTCCGACTCCATGAATCCTGAGTCCCATCTGCATGCCAGCTTCTGTTCTCTCTCGCAGACGTCGAAATCTCGCATCTGTAGGCAAGGCTGCCTCGATCCTCTCAATCAGTGTAGACTGAACCTCGAGACTGACCATCTGTCCATCCATGCCTGGCAATACAATCTCAATCCTGAGTTTCTGAAAATCCTCTAACATCTGGCGATGCATCGTAAAAATATGCCACAGGCTTTCTGCTCAAGGCATCTACTAATACATTCGCCTTGCCAGGATAGTACTGCAACTCGATATCATAATCTGTCATCAACTCTAGCCAACGTCTCTGCCTCATATTGAGCTCCTTCTGCGTGTAGACGTACTTCAGGCTTTTATGATCTGTATAAATCTTAACACGCTCACCATAAAGATAATGTCTCCATAGCTTTAGTGCAAATATTACCGCAGCTAGCTCCAAGTCGGGCGTCGGATAGTTTTTTTCATGAACTCTCAACTGTCTCAATGCGTAGGCTATCACCTTACCGTGTTGCATCAGTACACATCCCAATCCGCTCCCTGATGCATCACTGTACACTACAAATCCTCCTGATCCTGAGGGTAGTGTCAAAATCGGTACTGATGTCAGACGCTTCTTCAGCTATCGAAAGCCGCCTGACATTCGTCGGTCCAGATAAACTCTTCGCCTTTACGCGTCAGTCGCATCATAGGCGTAGCTATCCTCAAAAAGTTTTCCACGAACCTCCGGTAATATCCGGCAAGTCCGAGGAAACTCCTAACCTCCGTAACTGATGTAGGGTAGGCCAGGTCTCTACTGCAGCTATCTTCTCTGGATCAACTGATAGTCCATCTCCGGTGATTATGTGTCCCAGAAATGGTACTCTATCCAAGCAAAACTCACATTTGCTGAATTTGGCGTACAGCCTCTCATGTCTTAGCGTCTCCAACACAATCCTGAGATGTCTCTCATGCTCCTCCTGGCTCTTGGAATATATCAGGATATCGTCTATAAGTACCACCACGAACTTATCTAAGTACTGGTGGAAAATATTGTTCATCAAACACATGAATACTGCTGGCGCGTTGGTTAAACCAAACGGCATAACTAAAAACTCATAATGGCCATACTTCGTCCGAAGCGCCGTGTTCGGAATGTCTTCTCTCCGTACCTTGATCTGATGATAGCCTGATCTGAGATCGACCTTCAAGAATACATATGCGCCACTTAGCTTATTCAATGAATCATCGATGTGTAGAAAGGGTACTTGTTCTTTATTGCTACGGCATTTAATGCCCTGTAATCGTTATGCAACGTATCGTCCTGTCCTTCTTTGGTACAATAAGATGGTTGCTCCCCATGGAAAATACTAGCCCGATCGAAACCCTTGTCTAAGAGATCCTCCACGATGGACCTTCAACTCAACCAACTCTATCGGTGCTACTTTGAAGATGGGAAAATAACTGTCTCGGCTCTTGGAGTCAACTCTGTAACAACTCTTTCTGTCATGTGGCAGGCCTAAGAAATTCTCTAGAAACACATCCTCAAACCCTAATATAATACGGGGTACACTGGTTCACCTTCTGCAATGTGTGTCTCTATAGTAGAGGGGCACCATGCTCCCGGGCTCCCTGAAGTATCTCAAACTCAGGGTAATCTGGTAGTCATAAATAATATAATCGCTTGGACAATCTCGCGTCGCGTGATATTGGCTCAATCAATCCATGTCTAGGATAAGGTCATAGTCTAGACTAAACCTCACAATAATTTCTCCCGTTCTATTTCCAACATCAATCCTCAAAAAAAAAAATTCCTCGCCTAATGTATAATTCTCTCCTCAAAGTTTTCCCTAAAATTCTATTCCTCGAATTTCTTCTTTCCGTTATTTATCTCTCCATGTCACATAGTACAATAATGGTATCACTCAAGAACATACTGGAATTTCCTGGAATCCGATTATTATCTCCCAAGTGAGATCCTAAAATTTTCATCTTCCCTAGCTCATAATCATCGTTCCTGGTATTGTTATCGTATACAACCACTCGTTTCCATCATCAGGCTTTGGATTCCTATAAATCATTCTAGGTCATGATCAACAGTCCTTCTGGCTCTTAGTACTTCTAAGATCACTGCTACCTCAAGCACGGGTAGGGTACTACTGGGTCCAACTCTCTTGCCGGACTTCCACTCTAGTTCTAAAATCCAAAGATCCTATCATTCTGTCCTGATAAGGTAGCACTCTTCTCCAAGAAAGGTATACGAATTCTGTCTCCTATCGTCTGGTCTTCGATCTTCTTCCGGAGGGAAATCATCAGTCACAAGCATTCGTCTTCCCGAACAATAGGGGACGAGAAACAAGGATAGCGATATTGACGAAGATTGAACGAATGCAAAGTGGAAGTCCAAGGGCGATAATCACATACAAAGAGTTTTAAAATTGATTATGGATTGAGATCCTATTCAACAATCATAACATCTATTCCTAATTTGCAGGCTCGCTTGGCACAGTCAGGTGACCAAGACGATTTATATCGGACCTGCATGGGCCACCACAAAAATATGTCACGCCCCAGTCCCAAAATACATAGGACCAGGAATACGTGGCACGCCAGCTACGCATTCGACCAGACTCTGGTCTGACTCGAATACGTATAAGCTGTAATATAAAGGGCACTATCTAGAATTTTCCATAAATGTAAACCTCTATGTCTCAATCCATAATTTACATCAGTATACAAGAAAGAGCTAAATGTGCTAAGGTCGGCCGCCCAATAACACACTAACTCGAATAGACTCGAGAAGAAGTATGAGTCTACAAAACTAGGCTACAACAGCAGATAAAATATCAATAAAATAACCATAATGCCGGTAGATATAATGTGAGTACCTGGTACCATGCTCGCAAGATATGCCACTCCATCAGTATATCCAAGTGCTCCGTAATCGTCTATGCTGCAAAACTGGCAGGGAACCAGGTCCTCAGAGGGACATAACAAGGTACAGAAATACAACATGCCAAGTAAACAGAAAGTACAAGTGCACGACAGGGTACTCTATCATAACCAACTAGTGTGACACAATTTAAAGACAATGTTCGACGCGTGGGCTGTCCAAAATAAAACTGCAGCTCCGAACACAGAGACACACGGGTCGTACCATAGCTCCGAGCACAGAGACACACGGGTGTTACCACTACACTATGAAACAGGATCACTACATTATGAAACAGGATCACTACATATACATATATAAGCGCGTGCAGAGTAGCCCAAACGTCTAGTAACTGTCTTCCCCATCCCAAGCGGTCAACGATTATGCGCTGATCCTGAACCTCTAACAGTCTCGACACACGGAAGATAACTCAACAGACGCGACCCTAAGGTCGTCCCAGTCTCTAGTCATGATGTCAGTATCAGGATACAAGAATCTGGCATGATCACAGTGTACGAGTGTGTCCTGGGGTATCGATAAGCTCAGGTACGCATATCGAGATACTATGAATCATCCAACAATCTTCCTAGGACGCTATGACGTACGTCTTCACCCGGTTGTGAACCGGACGCGAAGTACCAAATGTCAACATAACTACGTGCATAATGTACATACGAAACAACAAATATCTATAAACTGAAATACAGGGTGGCAAGGTACACTTGCCTGCGTGCGGCTGCTGATGACGGGGATCGGGTACTGCGTCCAAGTCCTCAGGTCCGGTAGTACCTAGAGAAGAGGTACAAACCAATAATTAATAATCTATTCTACGACAAACAAGGTTGCGACACACATCTACACCTAGAATCAGTCCCAGTTATGACTCACAGGGTCAAGACACTAGGGAGGTTGACCATAGTTGACTGTCGGTATGATAGTCAAATAAACTAGTCATCATTACCATATCATCAAGCCATCCTCAAACCATATTTTATGATTTTTATCCCTTCGCTTTATATTATTGTTACCCAATCACAAAGTACTATTCCAAATTAATCACCTTAAATTTCCAGTTTCTAATTTACCAATCACACTAGTCCCCAATCCGTCATTCACCTACTATCCTTACTAATTATACATTTAAATCGAGCATTTTACACTACGCATAAATCCTTCATCAATCTCGTGCTCCTCGGTGTTTATCAATGTTCAATCCCTGACAGTATTTACTTATTAAGTATTAGGTCTTCCTCAACCCTCGGTATCATTTCACCCACAATCACTGCTCATCCATACAAATTACCATACACTTAAGTAAATATGTTAAACCCTAATCTCAATGCCTATCATTCAATTACATTTTATTATACTGATGGCGAATAAACAAGTTCACCATTAAACCTTAATCTTAAATCATTATAATCCACATTCACCTCAATCATCGTTGGCCTTAATCATCCTTAACCTAAATCACATTCTCTTTATTCAATATAAACATTAATCATCACTTGGAACAAGATTATTTGTGCTTCACCACAACTACGCAACATTATTAAACCACCAAACCCTAACAGGTATCTATACATATGCTTAAAATACTAATTAAACTCTAACCACATTAAACCTTATTTAATCCAATCTCAAGTCATTTTTCCATGCTTCTCATCAACATAAAACAATTATATCAACACTAATACTAAACCTTGGTTAAAAAATCAATATGACCAATAATCAAAGAGAGGGAGGGAGAGTCAACCTCGTCGATGCTCGCTGGCCGGAGGGGATTGGCTAGGTGGAGGTGATGCAATGGTCAGCAGCTTGCCGGAGCAATGGCCATGGCCTGGTCGGAGGGGAGCTGCACAGCGGATCGCCGGAGAGTGGTGGTGCGGGCTCGTGGAGATGGCCGGAAGAGGAGAAGCACTGCCGGAGTGGGGTGGCTTCACTGTCGGGACCAGAGCGTGGAGGCTACAGCGTCGGAGGGAATGCACAGTGGTGGTGGTGATGGGAGCAGACGGGGAGGGGCAGGCCGCCGGAGGGGAACCACGGGGAGCCTAGGGGTGGAAGAACTGGAGGTGGTGGCAATAGAGCTGGCCAGAAAATAGGAAGTGGAGGAGTGCAGTCCGGCGTGGGGAGTGAAGCTACTACCGCGGGGGGGGATGGCTGACCGGACGGCTGCTGTCAGGCCGCGCGGGGAGACGAGATCGCCGTCGACTGTTGTGACTGGCCGGAGCGGTCGTGGGGTCAGCCGCGGGGTTGGCCGGGTCAGTCGTGAACCACTGCTGCGGTCGGGAGCAAGCCGGAGTCGGCTCAGTGGTCGGTCGGCTGCCGAGTAGGCTCTGCGGGATTGCCGGATGAGCACAGGCCGGGGGGAAAGGGCTGTGCACCGGTCGGAGTCGGCGCCGCTGCACAGTGCCGGAGTCGGGTATAGGCCGGCGGTCGTGGAGGAACAGTGGCCGACCGAAGTAGTTCTCCAGGAAGAAGGCGCAGAAGAAATTTAAAGGAAGGAGAAGAAGAAGTTTAAAGAAGGAGAAAGAAGAAGAATGGAAGAAGAATGTACATTGGCTGTGAGTGAAAGGATGGAGGAGAGAGAGAGAGGGGTGGGGTTTCCCAAGTTTGGGGATTAGGGCCGGTTGGGAAGTGTGAGGGTGAGGGTGAGTTGATGGGGTGTTTTATAGGGGATTGGGAATTGGATGGAGGGTTGTGATGTTGTCATTAAAAATAGAGGGTGGAGATTTATCATGAAGGGGAGTGGGTTTCTTCATGTGAGGAATAGGTGGGTGAGAATGGGACCCTATATTGGGACCATCTCATTTATTCATGACCAATAGGATGTTGCCAATAATTTGATAATTGCGACTTAGTCCCCGTAAATTCGGAAAATTGCATGGACACATGAAATGACGCAAAAATTACGGAGAAAAATATAATTACAAATTTTTATGGTGGGAGGGTGTTGCGCGTTAGGCGCGGGTCTAATTAGAATGGCATTAGGATTAATTTAGGATTAAAATAGGATTTACAAAGTTGGTAATCCCGATTTAAATAGAAATAAAGCGTCCTGCAAATTTAATTTAATTTGGGGCACTTGGGGTCAAAATCCAGAAATGACGCAAAAGCCAAAAATGGTAGGAGATTCGAGTCAGTCTTGGACCCTTTAGTTGGTCCGGCTCAACGGGTTAAATTGGTATCCCAAAATCGAGGGTAACGACACAGGTGTCCGACACGGAATTAAATATGGGTTACGATTTTCGGAATATTGTGCAATTAATTTAGAGCACACAAAAAAATTGATTTTAACAGTCAGAAAAGTCCAGTGCCTAATTTGGCGAGTTGAGTCGGAAGTACAGTAATTGTACAGAATTTATGGGCTGATAATGGGCTCCAAATAATTTGACAAAGATAGGGTGTGCCAATGGTTTAAATTAATTGGATTAAAATTCCAGGTAAATATCCTCTACTCTAAACCTCAATATCTTCTATCAAAATTTTTCCTGGTCCACTCTAACTATCTACAGAATAAATTGAGGGGGTTTACACTCTCTCTCTTGACCTCTGGTTCGATCTTTCTTGGAAGTTCGACCTTGTTCGATTTTTAAAGTCTCGACCTGTTCCTCTGTTGATAGAGGTCTTTATTTATAGAGTTTTAGTGACAGTGACCACTCCGTCGGTGTAGAAACCGAGGAGTGGAAAGTACAGCACCCTTTTACACAACGGTTAAAATAACCAATGCCTGCGTATAGATGATCCTTTGAATGAGCGTGTGATGCGGATCCAACTAAGGGACAAAACGGGTATAATCACTACGAAGATCACGGCGTAGAAGCCACGTAGGTAGGTATCCCTTGTGTAGAAGAGGTGGGCGTAGAAGCCAATGTCTGTCACCATGGCGTAGAAGCCAAGTAGGCATAGAAGCCGAATAGGCATAGAAGCCAAGTTGACATAGAAGCCGAATAGGCGTAGAAGCCAAATGGTCGTAGATGCCGAGTGAGCGTAGAAGCCGAATGGTCGTAGAGGCCGAGTGGGCGTAGAAGCTGAATAGGCGTAGAAGCCGCTGCGTGCCGTGCCAGAGTGCTGATGTGGACGTCTTAACTGGAATTATGGCTTTTGAAGATATAATCAAATCTCTTGCATTAAATGTCGAGATTTGCCACCATCCTGTACATTAAATGCGAAGGCGTGTTTTGAAGGTCTGCAGCCCTTCTGTGCATCCGTCATAGAGACGTGCCTCGAGAGAAACTGTCACCGTTCTGTGCAATTAGACGTAGAGACGTGCCTCGAGAGAAACTGTCACCGCTCTGTGCAATTAGACGTAGAGACGTGCCTCGAGCCCCGTACGAGGTGCATCTTTTGACGTGGCAGGCGGTTACTCTACTACGGAGCGTAATCAGCTCATGTCTGCCTGTGTAAAATAAGGCAGCGTATCCCCTTGTATGCGAAAGAGCAGCTTTAGGCTGAGGGGATGTTAGTAAATGACGGTTCGGTGATTTTTAATCAAATCTACTGCATTAAATGCAGGGATCCTCCATCATACTGTGGGGGGGCGTCCTGAGTGGTCTGCCATCATTTCCAGCTGTCGTCTGGGTAGCCGTGTAGTACTTTTTATCAGGAGTCAGGGGTCAGGTTCATTGCAGGGTCTGACAGGTTCATTTCAGGAAAGACGAAGCGTTCCTCGTACGCTTTAACGCTGTTTTGAAAGTGGATGAGTTTTACGCCATGGAGGCGATGAAGCACCCTGTCTACGCTGAAGTGGCCTGGACATACTGTACTTACGCGGATGGTCCTTTCATATTTTATGCTGTGTTTAGCGAAAAAAGCTTTGTTACATGCTTGATGGCTCTGGGGTCCCCTGCTTACGCTGCCCTGCCTCATCATGTTGCGTAGAGCTATCCAGCATATTTTTCATGCTTCTACATCAGATAGACTACGATACCATTGGTAAGCTACTCCAGACAGACAGCCTTTAAACACTCGAGTGAGAAGGGCATCATTTCCTTGCAACAATATTGTCATCATGATGAAGTAGTTCACACACTGGCATTGCGACGTCTATCCCTCAAACAAAACCATAGCCTGTGGTTTATATTTTGGTGGGAAAGGGATCTCATCCCAGACAGTTGGATATGGCTGGTTAATTCCCAACTTCTTGAGCTGATCTTTATGTTTCAAAGCATCAAATTGGGCTTTCAATTCTCAAACTGCTTGTATTAGATCTTTAGATGGGAGAGGGACCGCAGAAAGGTGAGAGATTGGATGTATTGTAACTCCAACAGGAGATAATACATTCTTCAGGTTAAGAGGTTAGGAAGCAGTTAATTCTTGATTTTAAACAGGCTCTTGGCTTGCATTGGCTGGTGGTATGTCTACCCCTACACGTAGTTGAGTCGGAGGAATAGGTGTTTGAGCTATTGCAGTTGTATGTTGAGTCACCATCATTTGGTGCATACTCTCCATCATGGTAGGCATTTCTTTAAGTGATGTTTCCAATGCAGTGATACGTTGTTTAGTACTTCCTGATGGGGAAGCTTCTTCATGTTCGTCTCCAATAGCATAAACTCCTATTTCTCTATATGCCACTGAGGGAATAGTATAGATCTCTGTAGAGATTGAATCTATACTTTCAGCATCTGGTTCAGAAAATTGGCAATTCTTAGTATCAGAATCTGAAGAATATGAAGCTGATTGTCGTGACCTCAAGCGAGTATTTCGAAAAATACCTTCTTCAAAAGTCTCGATGAGTCTGTCAAATCTCCTTTGGCTTGGAGTTCTAGAGGGATGACGTCTTGAACTCGACCTTCCTATAGGAATATGCGAAGCCATGTTTACTGAAGCAAATGTTGGTTCTTCTTCCTGTAATGACAAAGAATAGTTCAATCGGTCGAACACTGACCATTTTGCTTTAGAACAACAACAGTTAATTACAACCTTATGACTATTACAATAATATTCTCTAAGGGGTATGATAGACATATTAGGAGATCCCCTGTCTTTGCGTTTCTGGATCAAAATATCACGTAAATCAGGAAGATTACCAGAAGAAGAAGAAGGCTTATTCTGCCTTTTTACATCAGTAGGAATGTGTAGATTAGGAACCATAACCCTTTCTCTGCCATAGGAATACAACTGTCCACCCATATGAGTAGCATATGATCCATCATCTGTCTGAGGAGCGTATCTTCCCATGAAACGAGTCCTCTTTACGCGGACAAACCTATCCTGGCGTAATTTGGATTTTTGCATAGGTTCGCGTAAAACAGGAAAAGTCCTCAAACGGCTTTCAGTGTCACGCGTAATCTGTAAAGTGGGAACTTTCTTCTCTTATGGGCGTAAAAGCTTAGAGATTGAAGGATTCGTCACTTGTTTTCCTTTGATGTGATCAAAGGGTACATCTGCCTCATCATAGACGGGAGATATAATTTTACGCACAGGGCATGTTTGAAATTTTTGAATTGGCACTGAAGCCTTGCCAGAAGTTTTTTCTACCACGTCACAGACGGGAGACGAAGGTTTACGCGCATGGCATGTTTGAGACTTCTGGATTGGCACTGAGGCATTGCCAGAAGTTTTGTCTACCACGCCACAGATGGGAGACAAAGTTTTACGCACAGGGCGTGTTGGCTGTGTTGTCACAACTTTGTTGATAAATGAATGAGAACTTACAGGAAGGGTAGAGGACGTCTTAGGCATCCACACTTTACGCAGCTTCCTGTTGTTATGAACAGAGGAGGAATGAGAACTACCCCCTGCATGAAGCATGTCTTCATAGGCAGATTGGTCGAACTGGACGACCAAAGTCTTCTTCGTCGATTCGATGGATACAGCATCGTGTTGAGCAATTGCTTTCTCGTAAGAGGAGAAAGTCGTCCCCAACAGAGTCGCCATTTTGTTTGGATAAACAAAGTTTATATGAAACTTTTGCTTACAAACGAGAAAAAAGAAAAGTACAAATAATCCTATACGAGGATATTAAGTACAATAAAATGATTTGGGAAAGTATTGCTATGAAAGTCTGATCTGCAGTCGATCACTTTGTTCCTTGGACTACACGATGATGAAGAAGTGCTGTAGAAGAAGCTTCAAACTTTCTCTGGACTGAAGGCAAAAGCCAGCAAAAGGAAAGTTGTAAGTAGGATCAAATTCTTGTTGCCAAAGTTGTCAGCCAAAACCCATTCTTTTCATCCTGTGACCAGGGGTCTCTATTTATAGAGATCAATCAAATAACTGCCTAGTTGGCGTAAAAGCCAAATAACTGTCTTATTGGCGTAAAAGGCCAAACTGTGAAGAAGATTGCCTCCTTTACGTTGCGGTTATGATAACTGCTACCCACGTTCCAATAATCTTCTGAATCTACGTATGACACGTATCCCTTTATGAGGTAACACGTATAACTGCTTCTCGAAGATCATGGCATGCAAGCCACGTCGGTAACTGCCCCTGCATAAAATGGTTGGCGTAAAAGCAAAATGACTGTCTTGTTGGCGTAAAAGGCCAAACTGTGAAGAAGGTTGCCTTCTTTACGATGCGGTTATGATAACTGCTATCCACGTTTAAATAATCTTCTGAATCTGCATATGATACGTATCCCTTTATAAGGTAATGCATATAATTGCTTCTCGAAGATCATGGCATGCAAGCCACGTAGGTAACTGCCCCTGTATAAAACTTGATGATTCATGAATAATAGATAACCAGCATAAAATAGCCAATTATCCATCACGACTGAGGTCTTGAGCGTATTCTGGGCTAAATAGCCTTATCAACGTACCTTTACAAATATAGCCGAGTTGGCATATTTCGAGGAGATAGCATATGTCGTATTCCTATAGTTGAAAATAGCCTAGTTGGTGTAAAATGCAAGGATGGTGATGTGAGCGTATTAGTCACAGTCTTAGCTTTTCCAGTCATGACAAATTTTAAAAATAGAATAAAATCCCGTGCATTAAATACAAAGATATGCCTCAATCTCGTGCATAAAATGTAGAGATATGCCTCGATCTCTGTACAAGAAACAGATTTTGACGTGGCGTCTGATTTTGTCTTTTCTTGAGCATAAAAACTCATTTCTGTCAATGTAGAATAGGTAGCGTATTCAGAAGACTCCATTTTTCTTCCTTTGAATGCGTAAAAATAACTTGTATCAAAAATATATCACTAAATGACAACCTGGATCTCTGTGCAAACTCATCATCACAGCCGTTCAGTACTTTTGTCAGATGTCAGGTTCACTGATTTGACTGACAAATTCATACGAGGAATACAAAGAGTTACTCGTACAACTTTATGTTGCATTAAAAACAATGTATTTTAAACTTTACGCAGGAAGGTATAGCAACCTTTTACGCATAACAGCCTTGAAGCTCTGCTTTACGCAGACAGCTCTGAAGCCCTATTTTACGCCAACCAACCTTGAAGCTCTGTTTTACGCAGACAGCTTTGAAGCCCTATTTTAAGCCAAATAGCCTTGAAGCTCTGTTTTACGCGGATAGCTTTGAAGCCCTATTTTACGCCAAACAGCCTTGAAGCTCTGTTTTATGCGGACAGCTCTGAAGCCCTATTTTATGCCAAACAACCTTGAAGCTCTGTTTACGCAGACAGCTCTGAAGCCCTATTTTATGCCAAACAAACTTGAAGCTCTGTTTTACGCAGACAACTCTGAAGCCTTATTTTATGTCAAACAACCTTGAAGCTCTGTTTTACGCAGACTGCTTTGAAGCTCTATTTTACGCGGACAGGGACTTCATGTATGTTGGGGGTTTTGACTGTAAAATATGCGGACAATTTCCCAGCATATTTTATGCTTCTACACTAATGATCAATGAGGCTCGAAGAGAAGACCTCCTTGAAAAAGATAGAAGTAGCAAGTCCTGATCCGTGCGCCTGCAAATAGTAATGATCATCTACACCTGGAAAGAGACCAGGTCCTCAGAGGAACGTAACAAGATACATAGAAGCATGCCAATTAAATAGAGTAAAACATGCATAATAGACAGAAAATATATAAGTATGTTGTAACAGACAATCTATATGAATATGCATAATGAGGACAAATATTTCAACGTATGGGTAGGTGTAGTATACTCTATCTATCTTACAACTCACACACACGTCCATGAACATCAGAAGCCACCAAATCTCGAGGGCAGTGACCATCGCGACACCAAAAATCAACATACCTCGAGGGTAGCGACCAGCACGACACAACTACCGCAGTGCGTGCTAGTTACTACGGTTTACCAGAATGGGCAGCCCATACACCTACTGATTGTTCTCCCCTCCCATGATACTATATGTCAAGTGTGTGTCAACATATATATAGTATATAATTATGACTGAAAGAAAACACATATATAATGAATATATAAAAATATGATAAGCATGCAAAGTACTATAAGCAATTTGGCAAGGTATCTTGACTCACAAGAAAACTGTGAATTGTAAGCGTCCAAACGTCAAGCACAAGGGATCAGAACTATGGCATCAGAATAAATGTCTCTGGATGCTGAAATAAACATCACCAACATTCCCAAAATAAGCGAGATAGTCAGAAAAGTCTACTCTTTAGTCCAATTTGGATACAGGGGCAAAACAGTAATTTTGGATCAAAATGGGGTCTACATGTGGCCCACTTTGCATCAAAATGTGTGCCAGAGGTAAAAGTCTCTAAATGGAACAAATTATAGGTCAAACAAATTCTAAACATCGATACGAACTCAACGGTATGTCCAAATTTGAATTCCGGTAAGCCGATCACAAATTCGCCCTTCTAGTCAAACCGTTGGGCCCGCGAATAGGCAGCTTGGTCAACTGTCTCAGAATCGCATAAAACTTGGGTTACAGGACCTACGTGATACCACGAATCCAATAGCATAAGTTTTGTCGCATTCTGACGAGCATACCCAAAATGGGATAGTGTTTTACAATAGTTGCGATATTGGGACTTTTACAGATACGGGTTGATTTCGACGCGGACACACGTCCGAATCAACTTTCGCGAAAGTCCACACGTCAGGATATACCATATGCACCTTTCGGTGTAATGGTACGCGACGAGGCGGTACCGTTTGGCGGGGCGCACTCCATATCACAAAAGTTTAGTTTTAAAAATGTTAAGTTTTTGGTCATTTTGGAGGCCGAATAATTTAACAAATAAAACAAATTAATAAAAACTAAAAGAATAGTTAAATTCTGAAGACATGATTAGGTGAAGTAGGAGGAGCAATTCAGATTAAAAAAAATTTAGCTCGTAGTAACAATCTAAGTCTGAGAACTACTAGGATATCGCACTAGTTGCGACTTTGACTTACTCGACGACCTGCATGGGCCACCATAAAAATGTGTCATGACCCGTACCTGAAATTCGGGCATGAGTCATGGGTACATCTAACCTACATCGCAACATCAGTGGTAGAGCATTGTCTAGGTCATAATACTACCTATCATCTCTCACAATGATATATTTAACCTGTCAATGATCGCAACTCCATAATGATGACAATATGAATATAAATATAACAATAATATCAATACTCAATCACATAATTCTATAAGCAAGAGGAATGGCACGATAATGATATAAAGGAAAAAAGAAGTCTAAAATTTATACATCACACATCCATGAGTCTAGAGCCTAAACAAGAACATAAGTACCCAAATAAATATATAACTCATAGTATCTCAAATCTATAATCCAACTACAAAATAAAATCTAGACTCTAAGTCTCTATTAATGGATCCAATACTGGAATAGGATCCTCCTGAAGCTCCTAAGTGAAATCCTTGTCTACTCTGGGTCCGTAATAAGTAGGACAAAAATCCTCCAGATCCTCTGAAATTTTTTTATCAAGTCAGGATTGGAGCGAAGCGCATAAACTAACAACAATTTCGTTAATTTAACCAAGACGATAAAACAATAAGCATTAAAAATACAAGATAAAAGATATACTGGACAATAAGAAAAATAGTACACAGATAATCATCTCACAAGTAATAATGAACTGTAAATAAACAAGGAATAACTGTATCAGCAGGTATAAACTGGAAAAGAGATATAAACAACTACTAAGTGCCTTAAAATATTAATTATTATGTGATCGGCTTGGGATGTATCAGGCTCTACCATATATGATTGACTATACACAAGTAAAGTAAGGGATCAGGCCAATCAAGTATGATTGACTATGCACAAGTACAGGTAAGAGGATCAGGCCAATCATATACATGGAGCTATGCACAAGTAATAAGATCGGGCTACACCCTCGTGTAGTGAGGGTGAACTATGCACAAGTAGGTGGTGTATGATCACATAATCAACTAATACTTCTCCATCCCCGGTTAGTACAATAGACCCAATCATGGTTCCTTATGGCCGGTATCTTTGATACTAACCCGTGTATCCACTGTGTCGGAAATCAAGCATAACACTATATACTAGAATTATAGTAATCGTCAAAATAAGGAAATATCAGAGAATGTACTTGTCTATGGTCTTGAGCAACCTATAAGGATCAATGTCCAAGATGGAGTTACAATGACCTAAATATCAATATTAATGTTAATAAGGGATACGAGACGATAATCATGAATAAATAGTTATGATGATGCTTCTAGGTCATTTCTAGGTCCATCCTAGGGTATACTAGTTAATACTAGGTTAACTAGGTTAATACCTTACTATTATAGGTTTTCTAAGTCATGCTAAGGTATACCAACCAATACTAGTCCTATACTAGATACTACTAGCACATATAACTCATATGTATTGGTATTAAGTTAATACCTAGAGCATACTAACTTGGCAATATGCTTAACCTTACCTATCTCTTAGTATACCTTAATTGATACATCTACTCACCACACGGGTACCCATCCTAATACACAATTGGCATGAACTTACTTTATTACCTAAAACTGGTACTCTCTCTTGTGTACTAGTCATAACTCAACTAAACTTACACACTACTAATATATCTTAACTATCTTAGTATCTAGTGTAAGCTAACTAACTGGCATTAACTGAACTCAATACCTTCAACACATAGCTATCTAACCTGCTATAATTTCTGCATCAGTGCACTCCTGAATACCCAAGTTATTACTGATGCTCACATCAAAATATTGACCTAAACCTTCACTACAAATTCCTACAGCAATAGTTCCCCTACCTTGACTTCTTAATATCTCACTGTGCGATGTATACTCCCTTCACATCTGAAACTTGAGCCTTCAAGTCTAGCAACTACTACTCACATTCCCATATATGATAATATTACTTATTGTGCAAGGACCTGGTGCCCTCCCTATAATTGATGCCCACCAAACATAATTCACACAGTTAGAGCAATACCCGAGCCTTAGCTCCTAGCACTGCCTCCGTGTAGTTAACTGGTTGTACTAGCTGCTGTTGATTACTTGATGTCTGCTGGTACATGAACTGAAACACCCCCACATTTACTCTTTCCTCCTAGATAGTCCAAGTAATATCGAAGGTAGTGAGTGCAAAAAGATTGCCCACAAAGTTGGAGGGTGGATCAGACCGGGTTCGTAGAGTAGGATTTCTCATTTACCCACAACGTGAACAAAACCTTATGCTTGACACCCCAAACTTCCTGCTTAAGGCACACTGTCTCACATACACCACAGTGCACTGGCACATCCCTAAGACCATGCATGGGTGCAGACCCCTTTCTTTATTTCTGATAGCTTTGCAACTGGACTCACTTGATCAGAGATCGGATCCCCCTCCTTGTAGTCTATCAATAACTAGACTGATACTAAGTATCAGTCCTCTTTCCTTAGCACTAATAATACTTGAGCTCTTTTACCCTTAATTTGTACATCACATATACTTGGTGCCTGCAACACTTAAGACTACTAATACCACTTATCCTTAGTTGCTGAACAACTGATCCCTATGCCCGAGTTTAATTGCTCAATCAACAATGGTCTAATACCTCATATCTTCTGAAAAGAACCTAGCTCCTCCTATACTTGATGCACACATAGCAACCAAGCTTGCTGCAAATAACCTCAATGCCACAACAACCTATTCAACTCATATATCCAGTCAACTCTTATCCGATAATCAATTGAGCACCAACACAGGTCACTTACCACCAGTATATATATATATATATATATATATATATATATATATATATATATATATATATATATAGTACTAAGTATATATACCTAACTATAACTCTCAAATACATACACACTAGTGTAAAGTCAAATCATCAAACACTTACTATGCAACATCAATTATTACACCGTATCAAACCGTATCATGACACGGCCTACTCGTATCCAATTGTGGACACGTATCTACCCTCACATAACCAATCCATCTCAAATTTGGTCTACCAAACCTAATAACAAATGCTTGGTGTCCCATTCTCGGATTTCTCCCAAAATAGACACCAAACTCAATGTAGAATTCACAAATATGGTCAATAGGAGTTAAAACTCCTTCCTATGGATAGCCCTAATGTATGGGTATATTTTAAATGCTCTAAATCACTAAATAAAACTAATTACGAGAAGAATTTCAGAATTCTCTATTGGGAGATGGATTCCTAATGAAAGTTTAATAGGACACAACTTGGACACAAGCACAAAGCCAAACACCTTCTTCTCCAAGCTTCTTGCACCCACTAGCTTCTAGTCTCCTTAGATGGTAAGGATGAAGGAATTTGAGAATAATTTGTGTAGGTTTGGATGGAGGAATAAACTATTGGGGAAGAACCCTAATTTAAAAATAAAGGGGATGAAGAATAAGAGGAAAGAGAGAGTCCCCCCCCCCCCAAATTAGAGCTGCCCCCCTATTCCTCCTACCTCAAGCAATGTACAATGACCCCTATACCCCTATTGGTTTGTCATGAAAACATGGTCAGCTAGGAAGCTTCTAATTCTAATAAAGATTAAGTCTAATCCATAATTAATGAGATTGGCTAGCTAATTTGGGTCCAATGTTACTAGTCTCATAAATAGGTTAAGTTATCATGTCAAGTTGGTTAGGTCCATTAGGGTCTAGTCTAGTCAATTAGTCTAATCACTAAGCACTAATAACATATTAGTCATATAATATAGCATGCATATTTATATAAATAAATATTATAACTCAATAAATTTAATAATTCTAAAATGACAAAAATATCCCTATTCTAGAAATGTGGTAGTGACACAATTCTGCGAAATAGAGTTAATAACAGGAGGATTATATAGACTTGTTGCGTTTGCATAGACATCATTATTACCCTTAGACAAGTATGTCATATTATTCATCGTAGTGGTAATTACGATTATCGCTCGATGAATAGCCTTGGTGATACAAGAACAAATAGCCTGGTGATACAAGAACAAATATGGTATCAGATCCTGGTGTTGTTCCCTCTTCTCATGGTCCACAAGCACAAATAGCCTATAAATTGGGACAGGCAAAAATGCTTGTGGACCATGAGAAGAGGGAACAACACTAGGATCTGATACCATATTTAATTTTGGAAGAAAAGAGTATCTGTGAAAATATTTATATTCATTCTTTCTTTACAAGGTACATAGACTGGTGATACAAGAAACTATTTTAGGAAAGCAATAATGTAGAATATTCCTATGCTATAGTTATGGAATATAGATTTGCTTCTAAAATGGACCTCTCCCATCATACATCTCACCCATTGAAAATCTGCTTCCCCGTAAAATTTAACGCTTATGGCTCAAACAAAGTCCTCTATTGTTTTGCGGCAGAATCTGTCATGGCCACACCCGATGTGAGGGCACGAGTATGTGGGTACGTCCAGCCTATGTCGCAGCATCGAAGGTAGAATGCTGTCTAGGTCAAAAATATTATCTAAACATCTCATATATATATATATATATATATATATATATATATATATATATATGAAACCTGTCAATGATATCTCAACTACATACATAGGACAAGATGACAATATATAATGATAATCAATACTTAATCACAATAGACTAAACGAAGATAATGGCATTATATGGAATAGAAGTAATAGAATCACAAAGTCATAGCTACAACCAAATCTATGTCTAATAGTCTATCAATAAGCACAAATTGTCTCAAAATATATAACATGCCAAAATGTCTAAGCTGAAGACATATCCAGTACAATAAGGGAAATAGCTAAGTCTCCTCAACGGCTGGCACTAGATCATCCTTCACTAAGGGTGCTACCTCAGCTGACTCGTCATCTTGTGGGCCGTAATGTGTAGGACACCAGTCCTCTAAATGATCATCTGGAAAAAAATATCTAGTCAAGATTGGAGAGAAGTATAAAACTCTAAAATAAGTTCCAAATACATGGTAGAGAATATATAACAAGTAATAGAAAAGAATACAAGATGCACAAGTAACTAGGAATGGAAATATAGTTGAAACAAATAGATAAATACAATAGGAAACTGGAAAGATAAATGCATGCAATATGGAATAAACTGCAAGTAAGAGAAACTAGAATAATGACTAAGTGCCTTAGAGTACAAGTTCGTTATTTGATCGGCTTAGGTTGCACACGAGTAAACTAAGGTAACTTGATTATACGTGAGGTATATAATCAATATACACAAGAATAGATTATAGTCTTTTATCACATAACCAACTTTTACTACCCGCCCCAACCAATACTCATGGATTCGATCATGACACGTTACGCACACGAATATAATATAAGCACACGGAGCACACAAATAAACACGAGCACAAATAATACCCGATGCACACAAAAAAGTACATGCGTAAGGAGTACCTGTTGTACACGATAAAGGGATAACATCTCCTGATAGGATTCATATATTACTAGTCCGTGTAACAAAGTATCAGAATCAAGTATAACAGTTCTAGAACATATGATATATATACTATCATGTAATAAAAACTAACAAAAAGATGTATTCGTCTGTGGTCCTGAGCAAATGGTATATCTCGGTATCCGAGCTAGTGTTACATAGACCTATTTATGAAATATCATGTCATTTGGGTGTAATGAAGTGATAAACATGCTAAAATATGCTAAAATATGATTTCCAAGCCATTTCTAGGTCATACTAGTCAATACTTTAATTTTTGTTCCATGCCTAACTTTGAGGGTGATTATATGTCTAAACTAGTAATTATTAGGTGATACTAGGTTATAACTAGGCTTCTAGGTCAATAACTTAAGGTTATTAGCTATACTAGTTAATAATATTAGGTAACTTATATATATAAATATAGTGATCACTTACTCTTTATATAACTTATTACTTAACTATCTACCTAGTCCAATAATTGCTATCAACCACTGCCTTAATTTGTTAACTCATACCTTAGCTTCAACTGTCAGGCTAAACCCCCATATATTTAGTACAGCTAAGTATCAACCCATACCTCACCTTATTCCATCACTATCATTATATTAGTGTCACCCTTTTCCTAATTGTAAACTCCTGATTTTTTAAAAATATTAAACTTGGATTTTTTTACAATTTTCTAGAATTTTCTGGAAATTTTTCTGTAATTAAAATCAGAGTTTTAATTATTAAATAATTTTTAATTATTATTAAATAATATTAAAATATTATGGAAATAAAATTTTTGGGCGTAAAATAGAAAATTGGACTTAGGGTAATTTTTCTAAAATTTATTGGGCCCCGGACCTATTTTAAAATACCTAAAAACTATTTATTATTTATTTATTTATTTAATCATTTATTTATTATTTTAAACCCTAAATCTAAACCGATTTTAGCCCAGCCGGCCCAAGCCCTCGGCCCATTGGGCCCAGCCCGCCTTAACAGGTCGGGTCGGGTCTACCCGAACCTGACCCGCCGCCTGCCCGACCCGGGCGACTGTCCCTCTCCCCTGACCCACGCCCCGCGTTCTCCGACGGCCGCCCGATTCCTCCGCCACGACCCCCCTCTGCCCGGCCTCGACGCAACATCCCCCTCTCCCTCCGCCTAACCCGGCCTCCCCTCGCCCTCTCCCTTCCGTACAAATTCCCCACACCAAAACCCTCCGGCCACCACGAACCCCCACCGGACATCCTCTCTCCCCCGCCTGAACCGTAGCTCCGCCGCCGTCGTTCCCCTCCTCGCCATCGACCCTCGCCCAAGCCACCGTGAGCAGCCCGGCCTCCTCCTCCTCCTTCTCCCCTCTCCTCCAGCAGCCGCCTCCGGCCTCCCCACGAGCAGCAGCCGCCGTCCCCGGCGCCACCCCGCTCCACCGTGCCTCGGCCCGGCCTCGCCTCGGCTTCCCCGGCCACCTCCGGCCAGCACCGCCTCATCTCAGCCCTCCTCCGACCGGCCCCCGCCTGAATCCAGAAACCCTAACCCTAATTTCCTGTATCGGCTCGTGTCAGACATGACACGGACACGAGAAATTCTAATTTCTCGAGCCCTGTTCAGGTACGTGTAACTTTCTCCTCGCTGCCCCGTTTTTAATTCCGTAAATTGCAACGCGTAGCCTGCATGACCCTCTCGGTGCTCGGGCAAACCGCTCGGGGCATGGTGATCGCACACCGCGATCCAAAAACAGGAAAAACAACGACCCAATTTACCCCGAAACTGGATACGCCCCGCCAAACGGGATGATTTGGTCGCGCGCGGCCTTCACAGATACGTGCGAGTCGTTGATACGGACGTGTGAAATTTCGCGGAAGTCGATTCGGGTGTGCGTGCACACCGGGATCAACGCGTATCCGCGGACAACGCCCCGTATCCGACTTTTCTGAATTACTCCCTAACTTTCTGTATACACGTCGGATCGAAACGAAACTTGCGCCATCGGACTCGTAGCGATATGCTGGTCCTGTGACCCAAGTTTGGTTCGATTCTGAGAACGTTGACGAAATTGCGTGTCGTGGGCCCCACAGGTCCCACTCGACGGGCGATTTTGTGATCGACTCATCGGAATCCAATTTTGGAAGTTCCGTTGGATTCGTAGCATCGTTCCTGACCTGTTGACACTAAGTTTGGTAAATTTGGAGACCTTTGACCCTGACACATTTTTCGGTGCAAAGCGGGCCACATGCGGACCCCGTTTTGACCCGAAATTGCCTTTTTGCCCTTGTCTCCAAATTGGACTCAAGGACAGGCATTTCTAGCTATTTGATACCTTTTGAGCATGATGGTAATGTTTATTTCAGCATCCGAAGACATTTCTAGAAATTTCCCGAGAACAGAACCGTAGTTGGGATCCAAACATCAGGCAAGTACCTGCACTTCAAGTTTAATCTTTATATTGTGATAATTAGTTTCTTGCTCTACTAGTACCATTGAATGATTACACTTAGTGTTAGGATTTGGAGTTCATGTCTTACTTTTCGTATCGGGAGGGAGAATACTAGGAGGCATGTAGTTTACCCTTCCCCCTGTCCTGACTAATAGCTGTTGGTACGCGACTGTACCATTAGCCGGATACTCGATTATTCCTGTCTGATAGCCATCTATGACGTGCCGGATTAGCCTTATAATCCCCTACATGCCAACTATGTATTCTAAATACACAATTTCACACACGTATAGTTCCTGTTGTCTTCTTGTAGTTCCATTTTCCTGTCTCATTATATTTCCTGTTTACTCATATCCCTGATTTACAGCAATTAACTCTTAGTTAATTTGACTACTTATTATGCATATTCTTAACATGTTACTTAGTCAGTTTTCACTACTTGTCATAAATATTTAGTTTAAGCTTTGTTGTGCATTGGTACTTTGCTCCTTTCCTGACTGGATCCGTTGATATTAGGCGATGATGAGGACTATGCCCCCATATTTTATGGCCCATATGAGGTAGCAGATGATACATTTGAGGAGCCGGTTCCTACTCAGGAGACTACTTTTGAGGAGTAGCTAGCCAGTTGGCTAGTATTTTCTTTCAGCATAATACTCGGGTTTGTCCCCGATTTATCTTCTGGTTCTGTATTAAACTGTGGATTTGGATGTCACAAATTTGTCTTATGAAATCTTAGCATTCCTATTTCCTGTTATTATCTTTCCTATTTATTTATTGTGGATGAGCTAGATTGTGAATTACCTGTGAATATGATCTAGACAGCCGACACTGCGGCGTAGGTTGGACGTACTCACGAACCGGTGCCCGAATATCCGGGTGCGGGTCATGATACTAATCACCAATCTCACCCCACACTCATGAGACACAAGTCTCCACCCTACCTATGGAACAAGTATACTTATATATGCTAGTATACACTCTAAGATATGTACTCATGCTACCCCTGATACATCCCACTGCCTCAAACTATCACCCCCCACACTTACACACATCCAATACTTCATACATAGCACCCCAGGTTCCTTGATACATGGTATAGTATCACATAAAAATTTACCATGCTGTGTAGTGGTTGGACTGCTGATAATAGCTACCTGAACTACTTGCATATCATAGCAAATCCATTATATTGAGCAATAGTTCTTGCACCAGATATCAACATCCTCACATGTGTATCAATCATCAACTTCACCCACTGTTACGTGCCCGAGCTTATTTGTAGTCATTTGCGAGTGACTGTGCAACTAACTAACCTAATAAGTGCACATAGTGCACTGATAAAAAAATTTCTCTGTCACACTCCATGCTAGCTTCCCCTTTTCCTGATCACACCCAGAATATATCCCTAGTTCTAATAGAGTATACACATACATTGGCCAGTATGGTAGTGCACATTATTGCTGTTGGGTTGCTCCACTTTGAATTCTATTTAGGCCCCACTCTCCTCCCTCTACTTGACTTGGAACCCCTCTCTTGCTGTTAAAACTGTTGCTCTTCTTAGCAGCAAGTTGCTGCTACAACTTGACTTCATTGCTGTTATTGTTGGTATGTATCTCATGACCTGACACCCCTATGATACCCTACTGCTACTTCTTAGGGTGTTGCCACTGCTGCTATGTGATGTATCAATGCATAATCAGTGCACTGATAACACTATTGTGACCAACCCGATACCCCCTTCACTCATCCTCTTGTTCACTGATATCTTATGCTCAAACTAACCAACATTACCTGAAATATTACTCTTATCCATACCAATATCACTTCATATCACACAATGTGTCTGCACTACTAAAAATACAGTCCCAACCAAGCTCGATAACCCACACACACAGTATGCATGTGTGCACGCAAGCACACACTCCACTCTTCACTTGCACACAAAAGCTTAACATATTACATTACCTATACACTTACTAAAATACGTAAACACACATATATTTATACTAATATACATATACATCTAACATCAAATACATATATTAGATAGGTACACTAAATCTAAGGCAAAGTATCAAATACTTAGTAGGCAATATCAAGTATCTCGATATCTATGATACACTCCCCAAATACTGATTCTATTGAGATACCACTCTTTAAAATATATCAAACATACTCTAATATAGTTATATAACACCATCTAACAATTATATTAGCTATACATCATGTAATTAGAGAAATTAATATTTGTATCACAATCGTATCACAAAGTATCATGATACACCCTACTCATGTACAATTGTGGACATGTAACTAGCCTCACACACTCAATCTAAGTCCAATTATACCTAATTAACCTAATGACAAACTTCGTGCACCAATCTCAAATTTTTTCCAAAATTTGGGCAAAAAACTCAAGGTAGAAGTCACAATATGAGTCATATAAACCTATTTCTTCTTCCTATGGGTAGTCCTTAGCCATGGGAGGGTTCCTAATGCTCAAATGCATTAATTAGAATCTAATTAAAGGAAAATTTTAAAATTATACCTATTGGAAGATGGATTTCCAATGCAAAGTTTCAATGGACACAATAAGGACACAAGCTCCTAGCCAAATCCTTCTTCTCCAAGTGCTCCGTGCAATCCAAGTTTCTATGCTCCTTGGATGATGAAAATGGAAGAGATTGAGAGTTATTTGAAGGAAAATTGGTGGAGGGATGGGTGGAATTGGAGAAGAACATAATTGGGGATCTAATTGGAATGAGGAATAAAGAGGAGAGAGAAAGAATTCTCCCCTTAAGTGGCCGGCCCCTATACCCCCTCTCCAAGCAACACATAATGTCCTATTTACCCCACTAATTAGTCATGAAGGGTGTTTAATTAAGGAAGTTTAATTAAAGAAAGATTTTAACTCTAATGGAAAGGAATATTCTACTCATCTCCTTAAACTAATCAGTCTATCCATGACTAACCAATAAGTTGAACCAATGGTCATGATAAGTCTAGTTGAATCCACTTGGGCTCACTAGTACAAAGTCTAACCAATGGGCTATACACTAACTACTAACTATATTAACAATGCATATTTAGAAATATATATATTATTAACAATACAAATAAATATGAAATGAAAAAATATTTCTCTCCGAAAAAGTGGTAGTTACAATCCTACCCTCCTTAGAATTTTTTCTCTCTCAAAATTTAAGGAAAGAACTAGCACTAGAATAAAACATTTACGATCAAGGAAGAAAGAATATCCCATGCCTCTAAGATAAAGTAATACTCATAAATCTCCTCTCCTAGGAATATCACATAATCATTATGTTCCACAAAATCTAGATTCTCATTACACCGATCTTGAAGCTCCCAGTACAAGTTACTATACTGTCCTTGATATATTAACCTCTATCATATCCTTTTGATCTACCATCCTTAATATTTTAAATTTTTCATGAACTCATGGAAATTACCTTCCTTTATTCATCAATATTTTCTCTTATCGTTTTCAGTTGATTCTATGATCCTCTGCAAACTCTTATAAGATATAGTTACCTCAGATTTCCAATCTCATCCATAGCAAGGTCCATCTTTCGAAATTCAATTTTTCTTTGAGTTTTCAAATTCATCGTATCAATTTTAAGATTCTATCTACTATGTATGTTCCTTCAGTCAAAACATCTCGTACCTTGTTTTATTTTCCATTCATCTACTATTCTCCGGTATCTGGTATTATCATCCTGATTTACTATTTTTACCACCAATGTTCTCATCTAGCAGTTAACCCCTAATTTACCTCAATTTGTATTCATAAATCAGTTTATCTTATTATATAGTCCCTACCACTTCGAGATTTTATTTTGTTCCATCCAATCATGTTTGAAATCCTAATTCAGTGTTTGATCATAATATTGTTTCCTTCATTACCTTTGAACATTCTCATTATTTATATTTCTATCTAGTTTATCTCCAATATGATTCCTCTCTCACTCGAATATGCATATATTAAAATCCATCAAAGTTTTACCAATTCCTATTTAATCCAAAACTAATCTTAGTTATCCTTTAGTTTTTTCTCAACTTGTAAGCCATTGATACTCAATATTCACCACAATTTTTAGCATCATAAAATTTAAATCCATAATTTTATTTATTATCCCTCGTCACTAGATTTAATAAAATAAGATTCTCAAGATCAACATTGCCCTCATCTATTTTATTAATTCTCAATACTACCTCAATTTGTACCACCTACTAATAAGCAACACCTCCTTTCTTCGAGGTTTATATCCTTTATGACTTCAAAATTAATTTTGCGCTATCAATCTTTAAATTTAATATTAAGGTTTCAATTTCTCAAAATATCACTTCTTCCGATAAAATCACTACAGTGATCTCGTCCACTTCTCTTCAGAGTTCCAACTCTCTATACTTCTGACCTATGAAGTTCTATCATCAGTGTTCATGTATACGTTCCATTGTCAAATCCTTTCTTATTATCTTTTATACCCATTCACGATCTCCGTTTGTCATAGACCTTGCAGTCCTTACCAAGAGCTCCACCTATGAACTACTCCTCAATATCCTAATAAGAATATCACTACTAGGCTAGACAATAACATGGTCAAACTGGTATGGCAAACCATTAAAATGAGTCTGATATATATCAATATAAGAATGGATTGATGGTGGAGAACGTCATTCTAGAATATCTGCTTATTCTTTCTCAGAAGTAACTGTTCCTCAAGGCATATCCTTATAGTTTCTTATAATCACGTGATCCCTTATCAGATTCTGTAATCCATCATCAACTCTGAAAAATTTTAATTTTACACTTGTGTCTTTAGCTAATCTGTAATCCTTAAGTTAATTTTGCATCTTCTAATCAAATTCAATCAATTCATTTAATCTTGAATTATTCTTTGTATTCCCCCAAGTTTTTTTAGATCTTCAATGTTTAATGTTTCTACCAATTACCTATTTTTTTTATCAATAAGGTATGTCACTATACTAATTTTTAACCTCGAAATATCTATACCTTTTAATCTCCGGTTACCAATTTAACCTTATGATTTAAAACTCCTTAGTTCATAATATTATCGTCGATTATCATTTTCCCAAATTGAATTTATATCCAAGAATCAATGATCCCTGTCCTCTTATTGACTAATCCTTAGTTTTATGGTACCATCTTGATAACTTTGTTTCATGAAATCAAAATTTAATTTGTGGCATTATTCCCAATACTTCTTCAATATTTAAGAATCAAATCTCAAAAGTATTTAAAATATATCATCTATATACTTATCTGAATTTATACCCCTGAAGAGTCTTTTTTGTTAGAAGACTGATAATCTTCAAATTAACCCTCACATTTCCTATTCTCTTGACTTACCACCCTTCGCAATTTATGTAATACCATAAATTTCCAAAATTCTCCTTTGTTTGCTTTAGTGATCCTCAATATCATAGTATAAATATTTAAACTATCTTGCATATAACCAATTTTAAATCCTTATTTCATCGTCGTCCCTAAAATCTCATGTTCAGTATTTATCAATTTGTCCTTATAATTTATATCCTTAAGGTATTGGAAATTCCAAAACCCAGTCATAAATCCTTCTAATTCATTCTCTTATCCTCCTTGGTCATATTTTATTTTTATAATACCATTCCAAGCCCGATTATGCAACTCCAATCTATTTCTCTGATTTCATATGTTATATTTTTATTCTTTGATTTTTTCTATCATTCTCCAGTCGCTATATATTATGAGTATCATACTATCATCATCGAATGACTCTCAAAAGTATAATAATGTAGTCAATTATTTATTGATATTTCTAAGATATTATCTAAAGATATATCAAAATTCTGAATTAATCACTTTTCTCAATCTGGTTTTGGATGACTATGGTTCTCCCTTCGTTGTTCAACCCGAGTGTAATCCCTTAATTTATGCTCGTTAGATCCACAATAGAGGCACTATATTCTCAGAGGCGGTCATTTCTGAGGATATAAATGAGCAGATAATGGGTCCAAAGCAAGAAGAATTCAAATATTACAAGGAAAGCAAATATTCAAGAATCAATGAGTATGGAAATTTCCTAGATGTGATTAAGTATTCTCTTATCCTAGTATCCTATATCCTATATTCTATCGTAGGCTCACAATAGTACAACTAAGCCATTGCACTACCACGATATCGTACTAATTACGAAGCCTGACCTGTACGGGCTACCACAAAAATGTGTCACGACCCGCACCCGGTGTGAGGGCACGAGTACATGGGTATGTCCAGCCTATGCAGCAGCATCGATGGTAAAACGCTGTCTAGGTCAACAACACTATCTAAATATCTCACACAATATATATATATGAAACCTGTCAATGATATCTCAACTCCATACGAGAACAAGATGACAATATATAATGATAATCAATACTCAATCATAATAGACTAGAGGAAGATAATGTCACGATATGGAATAGAAGAAATAAAATCACAAAGTCATAGGTACAACCAAATCCATGTCTAATAGTCTATCAATAAGCACAAATAGTCTAAATATATATAATATGCCAAAATGCCTAAGCTGGAGACATATCCAGTACAATAAAAAAAATAGCTGAGTCTCCTCAACGACTGGCACTAGATTATCCTGCACTAAGGGTGCTACCTCAGCTGGCTCGCCGTCCTATGGGCCGTAATGTGTAGGACATCAGTCCTCTAAATGATCATCTGAAAATATATATTCAGTCAAGATTGGAGCGAAGTACAAAACTCTAAAATAAGTTCTAAATATATGGTAGAGAATATATAACAAGTAATAGAAAAGAATACAAGATGCACAAGTAACTAGAAATGAAAATACAGCTGAAATAGGCTAATAAATACAATAGAAAACTGAAAAGATAAATACAGGCAATATGGAATGAACTGCAAGTAAGATAAACTAGAATACTGATAAGTGTCTTAGAGTACAAGTTTGTTATATGATCGGCTTAGGTTGCACACGAGTAAACTAAGGTAACTTGATTATACGTGAGGTATATAATCGACATACACACGAATATAGTATGGGCTTTGATCAATTAACCAACTTTTACCCCCCAACCAATACTCATGGATCCGATCATGACACGTTATGCTCATGAATATAATATAAGTACATGGAGCACACAAATAATCACGAGCACAAGAAATACCCGATGCACACGATAAAATACATGTGTAAGGAGTGCCCATTATAAACGGTAAAGGGATAACTTCTTCTGATAGGATGCATATAGTACTAGTCCCCGTAATAAAGTGTTAGAATCAATTATAATAGTTCTAAAACATGTGATATATACAATATTATATAATAAAAACTAACAGAGAGATTTACTTATTTGTGGTCCTAAGCAAATAATATATCTCGATATCCGTGCTGGTGTCACACAGACTAATTTATGAAATATCATATCATTTGGGTGTAATAAAGTGATAAATATGCTAAAATGTGCTAAAATATGATTTTTAGGCCATTTTTAGGTCATACTAGTCAATACTTTAATTTTTAGTCTATACCAAGCTTCTAGGGTGATTACAAGTCTAAACTACTAATTATTATGTGATACTAGGTTATAACTAGGCTTCTAGGTCCGTAACTTAAGGTTATTAGCTATACTAGTTGATACTATTAAGTAACTTATATATATAAATATAGTGATCTCTTACTCTCCATATAACTTATTACTTAACTATCTACCTAAACCAATAATTGCTATTAATCACTGCCTTTGTTTGTTAACTCATATCTTAGCTTCAACTATCAGGAGAAACCCCCATATATTCAGTAATGCTAAGTATCAGCATATACCTCACATGATTCCATCACTCTCATTATATTAGTGTCACCCCTTTCCTAATCACCAATCTCACCCCACACTCATGCGATACAACTCTCTACACTACCTGTGACACAAGTACACTTATATATGCTAGTATACACTCTAAGATATGCTCTCATGCTACCCATAATACATCCCACTGCCTTAAACTATCACCCCCACACTCACACACATCCAAAACTTCAACCATAGCACCCCAGGTTACTTGATACATGGTATAATATCACATAAAAATTTACCATACGGTACAGTAGTTGGACTACTGCTAATAGCTACTACACTACTTACATATTATGGCACATCCATTATACTGTCACGACCCGCACCCGGTTTAGGGGCACGAGTGCGTGGGTACGTCCAGCCTACGCCGCAGCATCGGCAGTAGAACGCTGTCTAGGTCATGTAACTATCTAATCAAGCTCACGTGAATACCCAACTCCATAAGGAGACGTGGATATCATAAAATAATGTTAGAAATACTCAATCACATAAACTAAAGCACGATGAGATATCAAGGCAAGCAAGAAATACAGGACAAGTCTAACGACAAAATAATCATACCTGCAATCATTAACTTCCAATCCTCAAGTGTGTCAGAAACCAGTCTACTAAGGTCACAGTCTAGAAAAATATTTTCCAGTCAGGAAGGAGCAAAGTACATCTCTAAATAGCAGTTCTATATTAATGATATAAACTATGTAGCAGTTCTAGATGGAAATATACGAGAAGCATGTATAGGTACGAGAAATAAAAGAAATACTGGAAATACTGTAAGTAAATGCAGGAGAAGAAATAATATGTCCATGAGCAAGAACCTATGACTAAGTGTATGAGTACTAGCTTTAACATATGATCGGCTTGGGAACTTGATCAGGCTGGTTACATGTGATTAGCTATAATTCATGTAAGGTCAGGCTAACCGTTGGTTAGCTATGATGCATGTAGAGGTCAGGCTAATCACACGTAACAGCTATGAAGCATGTAAATGGTCAGGCCGCACCCGACGTGAGATGTGGGGTGAGCTATGATGCATGTAAAGTTGGGTATGATTACATATCTACACTAAAATACTCCCCAACCCCCGACTGGTATAGTAGATCCAATCATGGTACGCTATGGCACGGGATTCCCTAGGGAGGTAGCAAATCTCCTCGGGTCTCAGTGTCTGTACATGCACAAGATAACAAGGAAACAAGTCTTGTACAAGATACACCATGAATAAGGAATAACATCTCATGACGAGATTCGTTTATACCAATCCGTGTAACCAACATGTCAAGAGCATGGATATCTATACTAGATACAGTGAACATAGGAAATATCATAAATTAGAAACTAATCAGAGAATGTACTCGCCTTGGGTCCTTAGCTGTCAATACCAATGTCCTGTCCCAGAGTATCGTCTGGAGAATCCGACAGTCCTATAAACATATAATAATATCACTTGTATCAGATGCTACGCTAACACACAAAAGAAATACCCTGGCCTCAGGGCTATGCCAGGCATGACTCTAGTCAACTAGGGTCATCTAGTAGGGATACGTATATAATACACATTTACACTCAAAGTATATACCAATAAAAACGTATATAATATATATATAAGTGTCTATTAGTAATTGTACAAAATACGTTTGTGTGTATATACACTAAATAGATGTATATAAATATATATTTATACACCAAAAATATATATTTTTATATATATATCAATCAAATATTTTTATATATGTATATTAACAAATCAAAGAATGTACATAATGCCACCCTCCTCAAGGTGATCCCAAATGAAATAGCAGTTAGTTCCAATGGGTCCGGAGCAGTCCAATTAGCTAGAAACTATATAAAGAAGTTCAAGATCGGAGTTTGGCACGAAAATTGGGATAAGGATACTAGGCTAATAGGGGAAAGGGTCGTTTGTTTGTAATTAAGGTAACACCTTAATTTATGAAAATCATTTCAAAATTATTTTGAACAATAATTACCAATAAAAGTTTATTTATAAAATTTAGAATTTATGTAAAAGCGAATATATTTTTATACCTATAGTAAATTCGGTTACCAGTCCAAATAACCAATTTTGAACAAATTTTTATTATTGAAACTATTTCTTAAATAATATAAACCCCATAAAATTATTATATTTTTACATAATCACAAACCCTTATAATTATTACGCAACTACTAATTACATAAAAACTAACTAATTACATATTAATATAACCAATCCTTATATATAATACATAACTAAATTTTACACATAATAAAAAACTAATTTCATACATTATAAACAATAAAACTAATTATATATATTACTAAACTAAATATATATAATTAATAAACTAATTATATATAATTAATAAACTAATTATATATAATTAATAAACTAATTATATAATTAATAAACTAATTATATAACTAACCTAATTCCCTTTAAACTCACTCCCCACCCTGAGAAATCGAAAGGGAACAGAGAAGGGAGGCTCATATTAGGGTTTTTTCCGACGTCGGGACCGGGAAGTCCGCCGGGATCGCGGTGGTCGGCCCCCCCTCGACTTCGAGGCTGGATCTGGAACTCAGGGCGGCAGCGAAGCTCGGCGGCGGCTGGATCAATCGGCTCGACGCACGCGGAGGGAGGGGACGGCTCGATCTGGTGGCGCTGGGCGGCGGATCTTCGAGCTCGACGCGGCGGAAGGAGCTCGACGACGGTCGACGGATCTGCTGTGGTCGAAGCTCGGTAATGCTGGACACACGGACACGAGCACACAAATCAATGGTGATGGCTTGTTGGCTTGTGGAAATTTGTGAGGGCTAGCTAGGGTTTCTTGGGAATGGTGTGGTGAGAGACTTTAAATAGGGAGAGAGGGTGTGGGATAAAGGGTGAGGAGGCCCAAATAATGAATGGCCAAGATTATATATAAATGAGTTTTTCATGTGGGAAATGAGGGTGTGAATGGGAGATGGTAAACTTGTAAATTTAATAGAAAAAATTATAATTTAAGAAAATATTTTAAGAGGCTTCCAAGGCTAACTGATTCCAAATTAGCTACTAATTAAACCCATATTTCAAAATCCTAGAAATTATGTAATTTATTTATTTACTATTCCAAAATGGATATGAAAATTTATTATGAAAACAACTAGTCCTTCAATAATTTTATTAAACAAATAATTTTATGATTTCAAGCCAATAAATATTCGAAGCTAGAGTATTATATATATATCATTATTTATCAATTTATAATAAATCGACATTTAGGAAAAATGATTTTATAAAAGATTTCAAATCACTTACAAAAAATCAAACATTGTTAAAAATCTAATACTAAAATTCAAGGAGAAATATCTTATAAACTTGATATTTTAAAATAAAATAAAAATCTAAATATTTCAGAAATTTGGAAATCGGAGGTTACATATACTGAGCACTAGTTCTTGCACCAGATATCAACATCCTCACATGTGTATCAATCATCAACTTCACCCACTGTTACATGCCCGAGCTAATTTGTAGTCACTTGCAAGTGACTGTGCAACTAACCAACCTAATCAGTGCACATAGTACACTGATACAAATTTTCCCTGTCACACTCCATGCTAACATGAGCTTCCCCTTTTCCAGATTATACACATATTATATCCCTAGTTCTAACCGAGTGTGCACATACATTGTCTAGTGTAGCAGTGCACATTGTTGCTACTAGGTTTCTCCTCTTTGCATTCTATTTAGGCCCAACTCTTCTCCCTCTGCTTGACCTAGAACCCTGCCTCTTTCTGTTAAAACTGCTGCTCTTCTTAGCAGCAAGTTGCTGCAACTTGACTTTGTTGCTGTTGCTGTTGGTGTGTATCTCATGACCTGACATCCCTATGATACCCAAATGGTACTACTTAGGGTGTTGCCACTACTGTTGTACTATGTATCAGTGCACAATAAGTGTATTGATGATACTACTGTGAACAACCCGACAACCCCTTTACTCATCCTCTTGTTTACTGATATCTCATGCTAAAACCAAACAACATTACCTGCAATGTTACTCTTGTCCATACCATTCACTTTGCAGCACACACTGTGTGTGAACTAATAAACACACAGTCCCAAACCAAGCTCGATAACCCACACACATAGTACACATATGTGCACAAAAGCACACACTCCACTCGTCACTTACACACATAAGCTTAACACAACACATTACTTATACACTAACTAAAATATGTAAACACACATATTTTTATACTAATATACATATACATCTACATCAAATACATATATTAGATAGGTACACTCACTCTAAGGCAAAGTATCAAATACTTAGTAGGCAATATATCGAGTATCTTGATATCTATGATACACTCCGCAAATATCCATTCTATTGTGATACCACTACTAAAAATATATTAAATATACTCTAATATAGTTATATAACACCATCTAACAATTATATTAGCTATACATCATGCAATTAAATAAATTGATATGTGTATCACAACCGTATCATAACCTATCACAAAGTATCATGATACAACATACTCATGTCCAATTGTAGACATGTAGCTAGCCTCACACACTCAATCTAAGTCCAATTAGACCAAATTAACCAAATGACAAACACTTTATACCAATCTCGAAATTCTCCTAATTTGGGCACAAGACTTAAGGTAGAAGTCATAATATGGGTCATATGAACCTTGTCCTTCTTTATATGGGTAGTCCTTAGCCATATGAGGGTTTCTAATGCTCAAATTCAATAATTAGAATCTAATTAAAGGAAAATTTTAGGCAGATTGACCATGTGACCACGCCATGGGATTCCTAACATAACTATATGGCTAATTTAGGCAACTAAAATTGGTAAAGCATTGGGAGGGATAAAATTCTGAGATTGTGCACATTAGCCACTTTAGACAACTGTCATGACGTGCAAGGCTAACCCCCATGGATATTGGTCACGTCCGTACTAGTGGACGGCAATATCCAAATACTTATATTGTATAATGTGTTATATGTGATCTTAGCACGATGGCCTTACGAGGGACCAATGCATAATATGCAATGTGCTATGCGATATTATGGCTCAATTAGCCCCACTAAACAGCTCACAATATGAGAATTTCTCTTATGCATCCAATCTGAGATAACTCAGACTCCACAGTAGTAAGTCGTACAAATGATTGGTCGTCATATAACTGGACTTGGTTGTGATTGTATTATTCTCTTAGTAATCTAGGGATATGGATTATCTTAGTGTGATAATTCAACTCTTATCCTTGTTTGGTTATAGGGTTGGCTATTATGCTAAGATAAGCTATGGACCAAAACCATGACACATAACCTATATTTATACATATCTATTACTTTGAGTTTTGTTTCTCCATCTTCGTGCTTTCTTTGTGGTACTTGCTATTTGTGGTCTAACTCCACTGGTTTTGCATGGCTAGGTTTTGAACCAATTCCAGAGGATCTAGCTTACTTTCCCCTTCCTGATGGCGCTCACCAGGCGGATGGGCGCTGAAAGGCACGAATGGGTTTCTTCTTCCCTGCTTGTTATCATATATTTTACTCTTTTGGGCGTTTAGCCACCGATACTTGTTAGCCGTAAATTTGGATATTTAGTTTTCTTTACATTATTATAATTAATTAAACTACAGCTAATCATGGTCATATAATTTTGCTACTCTGTCAGCTTTTTATTTTGCACAACTAGTTTCCAGAATGTTATGGAAGGGCATTTGGGACGCCTTACTTGCTTGTCATATATGTTCTATATTTACTATTATTGTTTGACTGATTGAGATAATAGATTCTCCTTATGACCCTAAGTGACTTAATTATAGCATGTGCCCCCTTGTCTAGTTATAGTCGTGATCATCGTACGACGTATAGTACCTTGCATAGGGTAGCTGGCCATGTCCGTCTCCATATTCTAGTACTGGGACAAGGTTTTAGTGGTGGCCCATGCAAGTTTGTATTTTCAGACTTGTGGGGTGTTATGGTCATAAGAGTCTCAATCAAACATGTGCTTTTAAAATCCTGAATTCGTTCTTCTCGAATCTTTGCTTGACTATCGAATCAATTATTTCCTTTATCCTTCCCATCATATTCTTGATGATTTTTGTCCTTTCTTTAGGGCTTATTCAGTTGCTGGAGCAGCAGGGATGGTCGAACAGAGTTCACGTGGGCAACAATCGGAGCTAGCACATGCTCAAAGTCAGATTTGGGTAGAGGCAGTAGTTGAGCAAATTGGCACCGTGAAACCAGAAGTTGGGCAAGTTGTGCCACAAGCCCCTGAGATCCCTATACCCCAGTAGTACCAGCAGTACTAGTGGTACTAGATACTCGCATTACTAAAAATTCTTCGTGGAATGATAGCTATGTAGCAACATTAGATGGCAGTACAATAGCACCAACAGTTTAAACAGCAAGAGCAGAATGTCTAAATAAGTCAGGGTTTGCAGACACCTTTGGAGAGAAGCGGAAGGACTGATTCGGGGGAGTCGGTCAGATTTTGCCGACTTAGCCTGAGATACTTTGACGGCACGGAGGACGCCATCACGGCAGATGCATGGCTCCGAGATATCAATGTTATTCTGGCAGTAGCAAGGGTTTCGGATAATGAGCAAGTTGACTAGGTCCAACTGCAGCTTCAGGACCTTGCCCGTGACTGGTGGGCATTAGTGGAAGTCGGCTTGAGGCCTCCTATCTCCTGGGACAGTTTTATGATTCGATTCAGGGCTAAGTATTTTGGAGTTATAGCGTAGTATGAGCTCCAACAGAGGTTTATCGGTCTTAAGCAGGCCGGTAGGACTGTAGATGGATATACAACAGAGTTTTACAGGCTGAGTAGGTTCGCTCTGACTACGGTGGCTACGGATCTAGATAGAACAATGAGGTTCCAGCAGGGTATTCACCTGGAGATTCTATAATTGGTAGAGGGACACGACTACCAGACTTATGAGGAAGTATTGATAGCAGCCAGAAGGCACAAGTTGACCATGCAGAGATTGTTAGCGAGAATAGGAGGCCAGAAGAGGTCTCATGCTCAGGTTGGAGGAGGGGCAGCAACCCAAATGTCGGCACCATCCCCTAGCGTTCATATCTATGACTTAGCACCACAGAGGATAGCAAATTTAACAATAACAGTTCTAGCTCGACAACAGCCGAGGCAATAGCAACAGCGTCAAGGAGCTCAGGTGGGTTGCACCTACTGTGGCAAGGGAGGCCATACTAGAGACGTGTGGAGAGCGACAAATAGAATTTGCATAAGGTGTGGTGATCAAGACCATAAGATTGCTAATTCCCGATAATACAGAGGCAAGGAGGGCCGGCTCAGCAATTCCCGACACTACCAGCACCAGGGGCAGGGTAGTACAAAGGATCAATAGTAGCAGCACGACCGGTGGCTCAGCGTCCATTATTGATGCAGGCACAGATGTTCCAATAGAGGGACCAACAACAGGGCCAGTAGAGACCACAACAATGTTACCAAGGGAGGCCACAACAAAGAGAGCCACGAGGCCAAGTGCAGGCATTCACTTTATCGCTGGAGGAGGCTTTGGCATCAGGTGATGTAGTGGCAGGTAACATTTATGTTGCATTTTTTTCTGTAATAGCATTATTTTATTCAGGAGCTTCACATTCATTTGTATCTGCATAATTCGTGTCACATATTAGTTTATAGTTTAGGGTTTTGCCAGAGAGGTTGAATATACTTATTGGTAATGGGCTCGTAGAAGTTAGTAGAGTGTGTAGCATGTCCAATCGTAGTGTATTGGCATTCATAACCCACCAAGTTGATCGAGTACCCTATGGATAACTTCGACGTAGTTCTAGGCATGGACTTGTTGTGAGACAGTCATTCTACGATAGATTTCTATAGGGGTAGAGTGTTATTTAACATTCCAGGCATAGAGGATTTTGTCCTTGAAAGAATCATGAGAGACCGACGTGGAGACAAAATTGCAATAGTAGAAGAAAAGCAGATTCCCGGGGTAGTCCAAGAATTTCTAGATATCTTTCCTGATGAACTTATATGTTTACCCCCAGTAAAAGATATAGAGTTCTGTATAGAGTTGATTCTGGAGGCAGGACCAATATCTTGTAAAGTTTACCATATGGCACCATCAGAGCTAGACATACTATACCAATATGTAGAAGAGCTGAAGGCGAAGAAGTTTATTCGAACCAGTGGATCACCTTGGGGAGCACTAGTGGTTCTAGTGAAGAAGAAAGATGAGCCATCCTGGTTATATATCGACTATAGACAGCTGAATATAGTGACAATGAAGAAGAAGTATCCATTACCAAGAATCGATAATTTGTTTGATCAACGGAGCAAGGCTAATATTTTCTCCAAGATCGACCTTCGATCAGGGTATCATCAAGTAAGAATTTGGGAGCAAGACGTACCCAAGACAATATTCAGGACATGATATGGGCATTATGAATTCTTAGTTATGCCATTCGGACTGACAAATGCTCCAGCGTTATTTATGGATTTGCTAAATGGAATTTTTATGTCATACTTGGATCAGTTCGTGGTGATATTTATAGATGATTTTTTTTTCTATTCCAGTAGCAAGGAGGAACATAAAGAACAGATCGGAAGGCCTTGTAGATCCTGAGGAAGCACTAGTTATACGTAAAACTCAACAGGTGTGAGTTTTGGTTGGATCACGTGTTATTCTTGGGTCACATTATCTCGGAAGTAGGAGGGGCAGTAGATCCGAAGAAGGTTGAAGCCGTAAAAAGTTGGCCAGTTTCTAAGACATTAGCAGAAGTGCGTAGTTTCACGGATTGGCAGGATACTACATAAGATTTGTGTCATATTTTGCAAGAACTTCAGCACCATTGACTCGGTTGACATGCAAGAGGCTAAGTTTGATTGGTCAATGAGTGCCATACTGCATTTGAAGAATTGAAGAAGAGACTTATTTCAGCACTGATTCTCACACTTCCAGTAGGTTCTGGAGGGTTTATAGTATATTATAACGTATCTGGCAAATGACTAGACTGTGTATTGATGTGACATGCATCTCGGCAGCTTCGAGATCAAGAGAAAAACTATCCAACTCATGACTTGGAATTGTCAGCATTGGTATTTATGCTTAAACTATGGAGGCACTACTTATATGGTGATCGTGTAGAGATATTTATGGACCATAAAAGTCTAAAATATGTATTAACTCAGAAGTACTTGAATATGAGGCAGATGAGGTAGCTAGAATTAATAAAGGACTATGATACGAAAGTTTACTATCATCCGGGCAAGGATAATATAGTAGCAGATGTACTTAGCCGGAGAGGCAACGCATTCATGTTGACATCGCTACGATATATAGTAGAGGATCTTCAAGAAATTGGTATTGAGTTAGTACTTCCGCAGGACGCAAGAATTTTGGCTAGCTTACAATTACAGTCTACTTTAGTAGAGAGAATCAATGCGGCTCAGGTAGAGGACCCGAAGATCCAAAAGCTACGTGAAGAATATGAGTTTGGTCTCAGGAAGGAGTTGACGATTCATAAAAATGTGACACTTAAATTTGGGAATCGTCTTTGTGTACTAAGTAAAGATATTCGTCATAAAGTTATGACCGAGGCAGACAGTTATCAGTACTCAATACATCCAGGGGCACCAAGATGTATCAACACATCAAACAACACTTTTGGTGGAATAGAATAAAGAGGAAGATAGCACAATTTATTTCTCGGTGTCTGATATGTCAATAAATGATGGACGAACAACAAAGACTGGCAGGATTATTACAACCGCTTCCTATTTCGGAGTGGAAGTGGAAGCATATCACAATGGGCTTTGTGTCTGGTTTACCTAGATCCCCGACTGGTCGTGATGCAGTTTGGATGAATGTTTATTGCCTCACGAAAGTAGCTCATTTTCTTTCCTTTCGAGTTGGACAATCCATAGAGCAGTTGGCAAAATTGTACATGCGACAAATAATAAGATATCACGGTATCCCAGTGAGTATCGTATCAGATCGAGGCAACATGTTTACTTCATATTTTTGGAAAATACTTGTATTGGAGTTTGGGCACCAAGTTGAGATTCAGTACCGCTTATCATTCTCAAATAGACGGGCAATCAGAGAGAACCATCCAGACGTTGGAGGATATGCTACGAGCTTGTACTTTGGGCTTTGGAGGGTCTTGAGAGGATCACCTTCATCTCATCGAGTTCTCGTACAACAATAATTACCAGGCCAATATCTAGAAGGCACCCTTCGAAGCGTTATATGAAAGAAAGTGCAGGTTACCATTGGCATGGGATGATATAGGTGAGCGGAAGATGTTAGTCCCTAAGTTGATCACGTAAACAACAGAAGTTGTCAAGCAGATCAGAGAGCGACTTCGGGTTATACAAGATAGGGATTGGGTAGATAAGCATCGTAGGCCTTTAGAGTTTTGTGTAGGCGACCATGTATTCTTGCATATTTTGTCAACCCATAGAGTCATTATATTCAGGGTTCGCAGGAAGCTTAGTCCATGATACGTAGGTCCGTTAGATATTCTCGAGCGGGTAGGCGATATTGCTTATCGTCTTGCCCTTTTTCTTTTACTATGTGAGGTATACGATGTATTTTATATGTCTCAGTTGCATATGTATGTTCCAGATTCGAGTCATATCCTCGATCACTCTGAATTAGTCGTTGGTACCGACTTATCTTATGAGGAGAAACCCGTATCCATATTAGACCGAAGGGAGAAGGTTCTTAAGAACCGGACTATTTCTCTTGTCCGGGTTAATTGTGGCCATCACTCTCTAGGAAAATCGACATGGGAGCACGAGGACGATATTCGATCCCGGTACCCGTACCTATTCGATTCTAAAAGTATATTCTTTTTTACGCCTTCATATCTCAAATTTTGTGATCATCGATCACCTATGTGTTATGATGTTGCTTTGCTTCATTATGTGTGTGATTGCTTACATATGTAGATTAGCTTGTAGATTAGTATCGTCCTTGTCCTGACTTCTCTAACAATACTTGGATTCAAATTTTGAGGATAAAAATTTTCTAAGGTGGGTAGAGATATCACTCTCCATTTCTGATATACGTATTTGGGACATATTAGTTTTTCTGCTTATAATATTTCTTCCTTGCATGGTGATTAGATTGTATGTCATGGAGACTAGACCAATTCTCTGGTTCAATTAGACTAATGGTTTAATTGTTGGGTTGGTTTGGTCATGAGTAAACCTATGGTCTAAACCTCAACCCTAGCATATATAAGATAACTTCTTTCTCTCTCTTCCCTCATTCTCTTATTTTCCTCCTTCCTTTATTTTAGGCAAGTACACCTTGTATTAGATGGAGAAACCTCTTGATTTTTGATTCTTGATCCTTTCTTACATTTTATTAGTCTAATATGTGTACATTATGATTCTAAATACTTTTAATACTTAGAATTTTTGGTTATGATGGCTAAATATGAGTAGATCTACATTTAAAGTTTAGGGTTTTCATGGGTTCTATGTGTTTTTTGTGGTTTTGATATAGTAAAATATGGTATTGTAGAAAAACCGATTTTATTATTGATGGAGAACTTTATTTCGAGCATTTTGTCTTTTGTTTCACTGGATTCAGAGTTAAAATAATGTTTTTATGAAGAAAATAATTTTTAGATTTTGGAGCTTTTTTGCCATGGCTGAACTTGCTGCCTGGAGAAGACGAAGTTCTTATACGACCAGCACCATATGCGGCTGAGACTTCTATACGGCATGATCCTTATACGTCTTGGACTCTTTGCTGCATATCCAACCAGCATGCATCTATTTTGTTGGAAGCATGAATGACTATTACACAAAGTACTCTGGTGCTAAGTGACAGAACTCCTTGTGTTTTGTTCGCTGGACGAATGAGAAATTTGCTAAGTCCGAAGAGCAATATGCGACCGAGTGATTTATACGTCAAGCAGACTTTCGAGGCAAGCAGAAACATATGACAGCGACTAAGAGCCTCTTCTCTTGTGGATGAATAACCCTGTTTCGCTCTTACACGTTATTCTATGATTTTATCTATTCTCTCTGATACTTTATGGCTTGTCACATCCATCACTTCTCTGACATATCACTTTGTCACTTGTCCCAAAGAGTAAATATTTTTCCGGAGCAAGCAGCTTGGAAGAGTATGCCCCCTAGGATCGTATGCGACCTGAGGAAGCATGAGGCCGACCGTCCATGCGGTACCCGTCTCATGCGTCAAGTTGTGTATGCAGCTTAGCTATTATATTTGAAATATTTCTTTATTCTATATGGTTGGTCTTGAAAATTGTTTGTGATTGATCCTAAGAAAGAATGGACTTAGTAACCCGACTTTGTGCTAGACATGGCCATGTGCTAGAATTGACTATGTCATAAGTGACTAACAAGCTATGTGCAAAACATGAGATACGTGTCCCAAAGTGATAAGGCTCATATGATCAACTAAAAGTTTGGTAATTATACCGATTTCTTGTATCTGTGCTTATACAATTATTACGTGCTACGTATACATGTGTTATAAGGTGCACTAATGTACGACCATATTATAATGTGCACTGAGGTACGACATAACTTGCTACGTGCTATGAGATTACATGTTTTGAGTTATGCATCGAGAATGCCATATATACTACGCAATATATGATATTATTATATTAATTCTCTCGCTCGGGCATGGTATGTGGGTCAACTACCAAAGCATGGCTAGGACTTGATTGATTACTTTATCACTCTCGGGTGAATCCAGTTTGAGCTATCAAGTAACAAAGTGGATTCGTATCTAGCGTGGATCATACTACGGTATGACATATAGGAGGATTGATCATGTGACAATGCCATAGGATTCCTAACATAACTATAGGGCTAATTTAGGCAACTAAAATTGGTAGAGCATTGGGAGGGATACAATTTCGAGATCGTGCACATTAGCCACCTCAGACAACTGTCAAAACGTGCAAGGCTGACCCCCATGGATATTGGTCACGTTCGTACTAGTGGACGATAATATACGAATACTTATATTATATAATCTGTTCTATGTGATCTTAGCACAATGGCCTTATAAGGGATCGGTGCATAATATATAATATGCTATATGATATTATGGCTCGGTTAGCCCCGCTAAATAACTCACGATCTGAGAAATTCTCTTATGCATCCAATCTGAGATAACTCAGACTCCATAGTAGTAAGACATACAAATTATTGGTCGTCATATAACTGGACTTGGTTGTGATTGTATTATTCTGTTAGTAATTTAAGGACATGGATTATCATAGTGTGATGATTCAACCATTTTTCTTGTTTGGTTGTATGGTTGGGCTATTATGCTAAGATAAGTTATGGATCGAAACCACGACAAAGAAGCCATGAGACCACTGATGGTCGGTATGTTTGGAACTGCGGGTCACCAATCAAAACTTTGAATGAGTATGTATAGCTTGAGAATGATCGAATGTACGAGTAGAATGTACATTGCTTTACATTATATGTTTATATTAAATTGTTCAGCATTTGTATAGACATGGATAACTTGTGCACAAGGTTTGGCTTTCCTTAAACAAACATCAGGGCACCATAATTGTTTCAACCTAGGAGGAAATTATGTGGAACATTCCTTAAAGCATGGTATTATGGGACCTTCCTAGAGGCTAACTATCTGCTTTGAAAGGGTGTATTGCAATACCATGTAATGTCCTTCGTGGTGTTGATTCACCAATGACCTCATATTCGACATGATACATTCTAATATATGTCTTATACAGGAACGATAAGTATTCACCTCTGTCTTATGCAGGGGCAAACATATTGATTATGGTAAAAAATCACGGATAAGTAATATGGTAACATGTTTCCTGCTTTTACTTATGCTACCAATATAACATGTTTATATGCTCCTAATTTTACTATATGCTTTAGATAAAACTGTAAATCAATCATAGTCTAAATAGCTATATCACTTTATAAATATGCATGCTGCACATTATTAACATTGTTGGTTTAGGTGAATAGTTTCTCCCACTCACCAGTACATAGCAATAACCCCCCAGGTATGGAGATTTTCTTGGACGTGCTGAGGCATAGGGTCTCGGATTGACCTCTAGAAGGTATACGACCGGAGATGAATTCTTGTATATAAAAGATATAATGTACAAAATAATAAAATTCTTTATGATCAAGAGTAGTTGTGCGTTGTAAGCCAAGATGGCATATTCAGTTGGCTATTGAGAGCCATTGTATTCTATTGCAAGACTTTATATTCCATTGTAATTATCAATAAAAGGATTGTTTTTGTATGTTCTGTTATGATTTCAATTGGATTATGTTTATTCTGCTATTATATTATTGTTTCAAGATACACCATTGATTGTAAATCTTCTTTCCTTGTACAAGTATAATATAGACTTGTACGACATTACGTCCATTGGCTGCTTTTTAGTCCTGAGGAACCACACTGTGACAAATGGTATCAGAGCATGGCTTTACTTTCTTGGACCCTCATTTTGATTTGTATCAATTCTAAGTTGCTTCTGCGATCGAAAGTCTCTTGACACTCTTGATATTTTATTGGATATTCCATGCAATAATTTTATATATATTATGATGATGTGGGTATATTTGTTGGTTTATAATTATACCAAGTAACAACGAGAGATGATTTGTTATATCGGATTCACACGTTAATCTGGGGATGATATCTTGTATTTGGGAATGCAGGAAGGAAAGCAGATGTATTGAAAAATGTTATGAGTGGTGGCATAATATGTAAAAAAATAATAAACTGGATTAACATAAATCGTAAGTTGATTCGTTTGTATGGGCTTGTTGTGTTTCAGTCTTTGAGAAAAGTGAGTATTATATTTGTGGTTGGCAGAGCTACGCTGTGATGGATAGTCCAGAATGAACGTTGAACCAATACGGGAGAGGCATGGTGATGGGAGTGGCTCGAGTTAGTGGCATAATATGTCAAAAAAATTGTTGTATAAAATTTAATAAACTGGATTAACAGAAATCGTAAGTTGATTCGTTTGTATGGGCTTGTTGTGTTTCAGACTTTGAGAAAAGTGAGTATTATATTTATGGTTGGAAGGTCTACGATGTGATGGATAGTTCGAAATGGACGTTGAACCAATACGGGAGAGGCATGGTTATGGGAGTGGCTCGAGTTATGAGTAGTATATACTTCAACCCTCGTAGTGATGATATATATATTTTATACCATGTTTTATATTAATAGCAATAGACACCCACAAAGGATGGGGTAGTACCGAAACTCGATTAGGAGTTAGGATTTATAATATTACGATTTCTAGTATTACTTGATGTATTGGATTCGAATGGCAATGAGCGAGCTCGTGTCAACTTAATGTTATATTGGGTAAAGATCTGGAAAGTGTAGACTGGATGATTTTATTTTGAACAAGAAAATGAGTTATACATGGAGACGGTAACACTTGAAATAGTTGGATGAATGTATAAACTCAGAACGTATGATTGAACATTACTATTGGAAACTTATTGGAAGAATGATGTGGATCGAATATTAAATAATGATTGAATTGGTGGGATAGGATATTGTAATTGGGATATTATAATTTGGGTGCACGATTAAAAGTTCTTTGAAATATTTGCTGATATGGAGAATTGAACCTAATGTAATGGATAGTTCGTACGTGTACAAGTATGCTTGAAGGAAAGAGGTATAACGAGAAGTGATAAAACTTAGACCGTGAATTTTGTAGCTTCAATAAATTGTTGGTGTAGTAGATAGAATCGTTGGAGTAGGAATAAGTTATGTAATTATTGTCATATAAAGTAAGATGGTATGATTGTTAATATTGGATGATCTATAACTTGGTTATATGATCAGGGTACAGTAGATGTGGATATTGTAAAACCGGTATAACAAATATGGAAGATTCCTTATGAAATTCTGGTAGATTGTAATGTCTGAATAAATTATGGTGTTACATAAAAAAATTGGGTGCATGAAAAACTCAAATGTGATATGAGGAAACAAATTGGAGTGAGCTTATGATTTTAGGATTTTAAAAGTAATAGTGTAAAAACTTCGAAATTGGATTGAACATAAATTTATATGATGGATTCAGGATATGGACTATGAAAGTTATTTGGATAAGCTTCATAAATTATGATTCAACGTAGAATGAGATTGGCGAGTGTAGCATCTCAGGTAATGATCTTGGGTAGATAGGCCTTGACCCTAGACGGTTGGATGCTTTCCTGGTTAGTGGATTGGTTGGCAATAGCGCATCAGTTGTTTGGGTTGAAATTATTTTCTTGGATGGGGTAGAGTCTTTTAGATTGGTCGGTTTATAGTTAGAACCCATAATAAGGATATAACATGGTTTATAGTATCCATCCTTCTTAGATGAGTTACTAGAATAATTAAGTATAGTTTCAGGGATAGCTAACATTAGAGCCTTGGTCAAAGAAGTGAAGTGATGGTTAAAGTCCCATATGATGACCCTAATGATTTTGCATAAAGTTATATTGAGGATAAATATTTAAGTGTTGCATATTGAGAGATAATTCTGGGAGTCTTAATTTTGGTTTGAAAAATTTGATCAAGTGGCCTTCAAGTGAAGTTAACCTTTTGTATTTGGATTAGTTGGTCGAATGAAACACTTGAATAATTTTAGTTAATTAGTAATCAAACTTGAATTTGACTGATGAACTTTTGATGTTAAAGATGGAACATTGCATAGAATTATGCTTGGAAAGAGTGACTGATAGTAATGTGAACTTTGGATTCGATAATGTTGATAAATTATGATTTGCCTCGATAAAATAATAATATTCGTGATGGATTTATTAAAAGGATAGTATGTTGACTCATAGAATAAAGGAACATTTCAATTACTCAAGATGTTTGGTGTCGAATGATAATAACATTTGGGAAAGAAATCAAGGTTGGAATTGATGTGAATTGTAATTAAACTCGTAGAATTATTTGAATTTGATAATGAAAGATTTAGAAATTTGATATTTTTAAGCTTGGAAAGTTTATAGAGATTCGTTATGTGTAAATTGAAATGTTTTGAGGAATTGTCAGATCAGTTGTGAATTTAAAATCGAGTCGAAATCAAAGAATAGTTAGTTTCATTCTCGGTTCGAATCGATGATAGCTAAATAGATCGAAATAATGCGATAACATATCAGGTTACTCACATGAGATGAATAAAAGGAATTATTATTGAGGAATATAATTTTACTTTGGATTTGAGAACTTGATATTTTTAGTTATAAGTTGTCCCTTATTTTAGGATGATTTAAGTGTACTGTCTGAGAGAGTTGCCTAGCTTGGGTAGACCCGGAGGTTTGTGTTGGTAGTTTAGGGAATGGAGACTGTGAGGGATTTATTCCGTGCGAGGCACGGTATGGTTAGAGGCAAAGGATTGTGGATATATTGGACATAGTTAATATTGATGAGAATTCAAAATGATTGGACAGAGACTTGTAATATATGAGATGTGTGTAAAGATGGGATAAGTAGATGTTGCAAAAACTCATCGTGTTCAGATGCATGCGAGCTTGATGCAACGAGTATGATAGAATATCAATATGAAACATATGGAGATGTGATGCGATCTTGAATCTTGTATTGTGTAGAGATTTTTATAAAGAATCATGTGTTCTTAAGGAACACCTATGCAGAAGAGTTATGATACTTGGTACTAAAAGGAAAGTTGAATTAGAAGTATTGGTACATGTAGACTTTTGGAAGAAAGTTGCAGCTATAGCCTATAGAATCGTACCACATTGGCATTGGCTGAAGTTCATGATGCTTCCAAGTCCCATAACATTGGAAGTAAGTGCATGATTCCGAAAAAGTGATCGACTGGGACTACATAGAGTTGCTGGGAGAATTTTGGGTGAACTGAGAAACTTATGGAGGTTTTTTGAGAAGAACAAAAAATGTTGATTGGAATCAGCGATATTTAAATTGGATGTTAAAAAAAATATCGAGAGACAAGGGGGATATTGAACTGGAGCTGAGTAAGTAGTTTTATTGAGATTTATGTGACAAAGTAGAATGAGTATTATTTTATGTTTCGAGGACGAAATATTTTCTGAGTTATTTATTATGTAATGCCCCATCCACATGATTCATTATGATGTTTATTGCTATAGAGAAGCATGATTTGGACTTGGTTTCAATCAAGCCTCTTTGTACCAATAAACCATCATGAAACCAAGTCAAAATCAAGCCTCTTTGTACTAATGATAAAATAAAGTCACATGAAACCAAGTCCAAATAATAAAGGTATTATTCAGAGTTCCTTATGATCAGTGTATTTTCTTGCTACGGGCGAAGGTGTTGTGGTGGCCTCGTAGTTTGAATTAGTTGGTTAGTTCTGAGCTGTACGAAGAATCACGGGATTTAAACGGTGATGCAAACTTGCTTATTTTGGTCAGATTAGATGATTGTGGAGCACGACATACTCGTATGGTTATACCAGTTAAGAAGATCGTGCATCATGCTAAATCGTGTTATTGAGAAAATTATATTGTATTGGCTCGGTCGAAATGATAGGAAAATATGTATATGGGGTGGTTCTCTGGCCCTTTTTATCTATCCTTAATGTCCTAATAAAAATAAATCCCTTGTTGCCTTACAAGCATTCGTAGATAAATGATGCATGGTAGATTTTGAGTAATAAATAAAATCACCATGCATGTTATAATACTGAGAATAAAACAATGAATGGATTTAACTATGAAGTGCATTAGTGCACAAAACTTATGTACTAAAGGCTTCTTATGCAAAGTGGACAGTTGTTGTACGATACCACGAAATTGTAGATATATGATTGGTAGACTTCATATGCGAAGTGGATAATTATGGCACGATACTACGGAACTATCGGTATATAATTGCTAGGCTTCGTATGAGAAGCGGATAGTCATTGTATGGTATCATAGATAATTGGATTATGGTTTTAGTGCCACGGGACCATGAGATGGTCGGTATATTTGGTACTCGCGGGTTGCCAATTAGAACATTGAATGAGTATGTTGATGGTGTGAGAATTATCGAATATATGAGTACAAAGTACTTTGATTTACATTATGTTTTATGTACCATCCATTGTATTTATAGTTAAATTGTTCATATATTTTTATGCTAATTGACAACTTGTGCAAAAGGTTTGGCCCCGAGCCCAGAATACTGGAGAGCGGGGGATGACAAAGCCAGCTACGTAAACCAGAGTACTCCAGTACCCCGAAATACGGTCACGGCTGTGAATAGAAATGGGGGGTTAATGTTATAAGCCATCAGTCAACCTAGGTCAAGTAATCCTAGTGTCTCAATCACAAGCAGGAAAATCACAATATACAAGAAATATGATCATCAAAAACAAAATAGTAAAGCGTCCCAAACCATATATACATAGCTGATCATGAAGCTAATAATACAAAATGAAGAACTAGCAAGAGTGTAAGTCATACATGATCAACTTTAGCTATAATCTAGAATATGATAATCATGTCATGCCAGTAGGCGATATAATAAGTCCAAAATATGAGACTAACAGGTGCTCGGGGCTAAACGCCACAAAAAATATATACAATAAGTGGGAGAACAAGATAAGAACACACTCAATCAGTCCGGTGCTCCGTGTGGTCACCATACTCGGGAAGAATCAGAAGATCCTCTGGCTCTACTACCGGATCTGGCTAAAAAAACCAGTAGGGTCAGACCCCAAATAGCAAGTACCACAAAGGAGGCCAAGCTAATGAACTAAAACTAGCAATACAACAAAGAGCTACATTATCCTAAGCAATATGTAACTACCACGTAATAATGTAAGGTACACCAGAATATAAGAAAATAAAATAAATAATGGTCTCCCTCCCTCTTCCCTTCCCATCCTGTACGGTATGGTAAGCAAATTTTGAGCTAAAAATGAAGACGTTGAAGCATGTATATAAAAAATTAGACGAGTGACTTGTATGGGATCATGCAAGGTGAACATAGGAATATAAGTAAACTGGACACATGTAGCATATACACTTGAACTGGACAAAAAAGTAAACGAGAATATATCTAGTACAATATTGGGATCATGGAAAGGGAATCATGTAAGGAACAGTGCATATAAGTAAAATAACATATGCCAAAGGCAACGCTGCCATGTATGCCCATACATCAAAAGGTACTGATGACTCACTCGCCCTTGTATCTATGTCTTCCCTTAGATCGTCGGACTGGATTATCGATTCGGGTGCGTCTCGACACGTGACAGGGAATTCTAGTGAGTTCTCTTCCTACACTCACCTAACATCTGCAGACAGCATTCAAACAGCCGATGGTACTTTCCAGCCAGTGGTTGATAGGAGTACTGTCGATTATACATATTCAGTAATATTATCCAATGTTTTTACATGGTCCTTCTTTTTCAGTTAGTCTTTTGTCCATTTGTTCTATAATCCTCCAACTAAAATGCATTATCTCTTTTGATATTCCTAAGGTTATCTTCCAGGAGAAGGAGACGGGACGAAGACTTGGGACTGGTACTTGGCATGATGGACTGTGGTACTTGGATTGGAAAGGACTGGATTCGGTATTGGTGTCTGTGGCAAAAAGGGCAGGAATGGGAGGACCAAAGATGAGTACTGAGGATAAAATGATACTCCATCACAGGCGGTTAGGGCACTCCTCTTTTGGTATTTTAAGTATGTTGTATCCATCTATTTATAAGAAAGAAAATAAGGAGAAACTAGTATGTGATGCATGTGATTTTGGCAAACTTATTAGGAGCTCATATGTTGGTGCGGGTCATATGAGCTCTTCTATTTTTTATATTATATATTCTGATGTCTAGGGGCCGTGCGCCACAACTACTATGAAAGGTTAGAAGTATTTTATCTCTTTTATTGATTGTTCCTCTCGTGTCACCTGGCTGTATTTGATGAAGAATAAGATTGATATCTTTGCCTATTTTTGGGACTTTCATAAACATGTCCAGACTCAGTACAGAACAGTGGTGAAGGTACAAAGGTCTGACAATAGAACAGAGTATACCAACAAAGCACTTGAATAATACCTGTCAGCCCAAGGGATATAATATCTGACCACCTGTGCATACACACCAGTACAGAATGGAGTGGCAAAAAGGAAGAACAGACACCTTCTGGAGGTAGCAAGGAGCATGATGATCGCCATGAATGTCCCATAGAGTCTGTAGTGGCATGCAGTGTTGACAATAACTCAATTGATCCACAGTATGCCCTCGAAGGTACTGGGATGGAAGTCTCCATATGAGATATTGTAAGGAAATAATAGTGTGATACTCCCACTAAAGGTGTTTGGCTGCATATTTTTTATGAATGACAACAGACCGTCTGTTGAAAAACTTGACTCCAGAGCAGTCAAGTGTGTATTCATGGGCTATTCGGCGACTTAGAAGGGGTACGTGTCCTGGAGCCTAGTAGAAAAGAAGAACTTTATATGCATGGATGTTCACTTCAGGGAGTTTGAGCCATACTACCATCAAAAGGAAATCTCATCCATGAGTAACTCACTTGATACTGAGAGTATAAGGCGAGAGAGGAAGATTGGTGAGAGTGTGGTGACCGACTTAGGAGTATGGCATGGAAGAACGTTTGAGGAGGAGCAGGAGAGTGAAGAGGAACAGGGGGAGGCAATGAGAGGTGTTAGGCCTACGGCTCAGGGGAAGTTACTTACCTACAGCAGAAAAGGGAAGCAAATTGCAGGACCAGTACCTATAGTGCCAGTGCCAGTGCCAAGTCCCTTGCCTGCATCTGTCTCATCTCCTGAGACACCTACACTACCACTACCAGATTCTTTTTCAGGTGATATTATTCTTTCTACTCCTTCCACACCATTATCAGTACGAAGGACCACTCGCAACAATGCGAGAAATCCTCCTGATAGATATGGTTAGGACCTTGCTCAGTTTATTTTATATAATAACATCTTTTCTTCTCATGGAGCATTCATTGCATCTTTGGATAGTATTACTGTACCTAACAATTGGAAGGTTGCCAAGAATGATCCAAAGTGGAAAGCGATAATGCACGAGGAGTTAGGCGCTTTTGAGAAGAACTACACTTGGGAACTGGTAAAATTACGAGAGGGAAAGAGGGCAGTCGGATGCAAGTAGTTCTTTACTGTAAAACAGAACCCAGATAGAAAAGTAGAGCACTACAAGGCTCGACTGGTGGCAAAAGGATACAGTCATACATATGGCATTGACTATGATGAGTCCTTTGCACCAGTGGCAAAGATGAGCACCGTCAGGACCCTGATTTTTTTGGCAACGAATGGTGGATGAAAGTTACACCAACTGTATGTGAAGAATATATTTCTTAATGGAGATCTATAGGAGGAAGTGTACATGGAGATACCACCAGGATTCTGTACCGATAAAATAGTGGGCAAGGTCTGCAGGTTAAAAAAACCACTCTATGGACTGAAGCAGTCTCCTCGAGCGTGGTTTGACAAATTCAGGAGGGCGATGATAGGGATGGGATATCAGCAGATCAATGATGATCATATTGTGTTATTCCGTCAGAGTGAAGGCCGCATCACCATGCTTACGGTGTATGCGAACGATATGATTATCACAGGTGTCACGTCCCAGTCCCAAAATACGTAGGACTAGGACACGTAAGCATGCCAGCCGCATGTATATGGCAACTCCAATATATAAAAACTATAACACATGCGTACGTTGTATCATGAACAATAATTCATAAGTGGTATATATTTAACACAAGTCACAGGGCATAACTAAATCTCTTCCACATAAATCAAATAGACATAAATAACCAACATCTATGAAACTAGATCTCAATCTAAAGTATCTAATGATGGTAGTCGGATGGAAATAAATCCACTACCGAACTAGAATATAGAATAAATAAGTTAAATATAATATAAGAATATCAACTAACAATAACGGGCTCGAAGAGAAGACCTCCTCGAAATATACGTAACAAGTCCGGATCTGCGCTCATGCAAATACTCATGGATATCTACACCTGGAAAGGGACCAGGTCCTCAGTGGGACATAACAAGATACATAGAAGCATGCCAGAAAGTAAATACTGTAGAAACTCAAGGGTGATCTAACTAGCTAAGTGAAATGCACTTTGAAGACAACCTTGGTACGTATGGGTAGGTGAAAGATATAAAGCGTAGCATCGAGCCAGAGGCTAGTTCCTGGCATTAGCTGTAAACTGGATGCCAGGAGTATATGCTGACTACATCACCGATCATGATAGCGCGTATCTAGTAACCTCTACCGGATGTATCGACAATCATATACGCCCATAACCGGGTAATACTGGCCCATAACCGGGTAACATTGAGGCTCACGGCCCCGTAGTTTACTCTGAAACTACCGCAACCAAATGTCTGTCCCATACGCCTACTAATTATCTTTCCCGCCCAATGTCAATGTACAATTCGCGAACATGACATGGATATCTCATACTATAATGCAAGTTTCTAAAGAAATAAACAACTAAGCTAAATATCGTCACACGTACTACTCATACCGATGGCCAGTCGAGAATGAGGCATACGTCCCTACATGAACTCACTCTGTGATGTGTAATGATACGTGTCAAGGCCTGGGGAGTTATACCGATAACTCCTCAACTTTAGGTGGGTCCACTAGACACTAGGTCAGACACAAGTCCTAACATCAACGCCTTCGTTGACTGCACCCGAGTCTCTCTCGGACGCGCACAGTTATATAATATAAACATGCAACTAATAATACAAAATTTAAACAAAACAACAAGGTAAGGTATACTTGCCTGGAACTCTGGTATGCACAAGCAATGCTCCAGAACCAGCAGTCAAGGTAGCACCGTCTCGGATGCCTATGAACAGATAACAAAAATTATAAATCACTACATTACCCTATGCTTAATAACTTATGCTAACATTGTACATGTATAACTACCTATCATATATACATATATCTATATTAAATAAATTAATAAACATATATACATATATATACAATTATACCTATAGACATATGTACATATACATCCATAAATACATATAAACATAGGTACATAAGTACATGTATACATATATACATATATACATAATATAAATTAATAACATATTTGCCTATATACATTATATATATATATATATATATATATATATATATATATATATATACACACACATAAATATATAAATATATATATATACAAATATACATTATATATATACATTATATACAAATATACACTATATACACTATATATTATATACATACGTTATACACAATTATGCACTATATACAAATATATACTATATATATACATTATACACAATTATACACTATATATAAATATATATTATGTATACTTCATACACAATTATACACTATATACAAATATATACTATATATATACATTATACACAATTTATGCACTATATCTAAATATATTATATATATATATATATATATATATATATATATATACATACCATGTTGTGTCGTGTCTAGGGGGGTGCGTGTCAATCGTACGGGTCGTCGCCGGCGAGGGGGCGGAGCTCCGGCGGGGGTGCACAGAAACAACGGTGGCAACAGTAGTCACAGCAGAAGTTGCAGCAGCAGCGACTTTGGCAGCTGCGGCCTGACGGTTGGGGACGATGGTCAGGGTCGTGGGGAAGGCGGCGCTGGTCGTGGGGAAAGCGGCGGTCAAGGTGGCACGGGGTGGTTGGCGGTGGTTAGGCGACTAGGGCAGTCGGGATCGGGTAAGGATGGAGTTAACGCTGGTGATGTTGGTGCGGGTGTGACGAACGGAAAAGAGAAGGGTGGCAGTCGTGGTGGTAGTGGAGGTGGTCCTAGTGGTAGTGATGGTGATGGAGACGATGCTGGTGGCGGTGGTGACGGGATAAGGGAGGTGGCAGGGTGGTCGGGTTGGTGAGGGTGGTGATGGTGAAGGGGATGTGATGATGGTGGAGGGGATGTGGTCCGGCGGCCTGGGGGGTGGTCCGGCGTCGACTGGGGAAGGGCAGGCGGAGGAGGTGGTGGCTGTGGCGGTGATGGTGGTTCTGTCTGGTGGGGGAAGGGAGAAGGGGTGCTCGGGCAAGGGGGTGTTCGGCTAGGGTTTGGCTAGTTATTTTTGATTTTTGAGAAAATAAAGAAAATAGGGGAGGAGTTGTATTTATACACATGTAAGGGGGTTGGTTTGACCTAGGAAAAGTTGACTTTGGTCAAAATCCTCTTGGGTTGGGCCTTGGGCTCATATGGGAATATTTGGGAGGGCTATAATTTGTATTATTTTAAATGCAAGGATAGGTTTAAAATAAGGGGGCGATGTGGTGCGTTGCACATTCCAAAAATTATGGAAAAATTCTTATGAAGGGGAAAGTAGGTTTTTGCATGTATTGTGTCCGACGGTGTGGACACCTCAACGCACTTTTGCATAAAAGTGCCTAAAAATTAGAAAATTGCACTAATATGGAAATTATATTTTAATTAATTAAATTAATGCGCAAGGTGTTCTGGAATTAATTGAAAGTATATGGAGATAAAATTAGGTAGGACGCAAGTGTCATGGATATGGAGGATTCAGAGTAGAATATTATCATTAATTGGGTTGCACAAAATAGGTCAAGATTATGTCTCCAATTTCGATTGGAACACACAAGGATACAAAGTCGTATTTTATTTAAAATTAAGAAATAACGTCCGCGACGTTTATTGTGCGACTAAAATATAGCACAAAAGAGCATAATTATAAGTTACACCAAGGTCAGAATAGAAGACGGACATGTCTAGGGCAAGAGTATAAAATTTATAGGTAGACAGTGGTTAGTGTTGTGCTCCAATTATCGAAGCAATGGTAAGGCGCGCTAAGTGATATAAATATTACATAATTAAATAAAATGCCATGTTCTAATTCTAATTGGGTTCAAACTAGCCCTAGTCTCACTATCTAAGCCAAGTAGACCTAATTTCGGGTGTGGGGGTTTACAATAGGAGATGACGAGCAGAAGATTGCCCGACTCAAGGAAAAGCTTGGCAAGGAGTTCGTGGTGAAGGACCTTGGCCTTCTTGGGTACTTTTTTGGGATTCAGATTGCTTGATAAGCAGAGGGGATTATTCTTTCTCAGAGGAAGTATGTGCTGGACCTTCTCACAGAGACAGGGATGTTAGGATGCAGACCTGTAACGACGTCGATCAACCAGGGGTTCAAGCTGTGTGCTGAGGCTGGAGAACCAGTTCACCGAGACAGATACCAGAGACTGGTGGACAAGTTGATCTATTTGAGCCACACATATCCTGATATCTTCTTTACAATGAGTGTGGTGAGCCGCTACATGCATGACCCAAAGAAGGTCATATGGACACAGTGTACCAGATTCTGAGATACTTGAAGCGTGCCCCGAAAAGGGGTTGATATTCAGAAAGAATGATCACTTGAGCATCGAGGGATATTGTGACTCTGACTAGGCTAGCTGTATTGATGACACAAGGTCTACCTCGGGCTATTGCATATTTGTAGGAGGCACCTTGGTCTCTTGGAGGAGTAAGAAGCAGTCGGTGGTGGCCAGATCAACAACTAAAGCGGAGTACAAAGCTATTGCCTTGGGGGTTGCAGAGATGCTATGGCTGAAGAGTATGTTGGTGGAGATGAAGCTCGATCAAGGAGCCAAGATAAAGCTGTGGTATGACAACCAGCTAGCCATTAATAACGCCAATAATCCAGTGCAGCATGACAGGACCAAACACATCGAGATCGATAGGTTCTTCATCAAGGAGAAGTTAGACCATTGACTACTAGAGCTAGGTCATGTTCCAACAAAGGAGCAGGTAGCAGACAGTATGACCAAGGGACTTAGCTCTGTTGATATGATTAGAGAATGTGACAAGATGGGCTTAGTGAATATCTTTCTCCAATCTTGAGGAGGAGTGTTGGTATATTAGAATATTCTTGGTATATTTGTTAGTATATTAGAATATTCTTGGTTTATTTATTAGGATATTAGAATATTCTACATGGGGTTTTAATAGGGTATTAATGCAAGATGAAGGGTTGTAAGGCTATAAATAGCCAAGAGATTATCAATAAAAAATATAACAATTACTCCAAAATATTCTATATTAACTTTGCAAGTTTAACTTATAAGTTGTGCATTCCCCGTACCTCTTTGAGAGACTTTCTCGTTTGGGAATTATCTGCTAGCAGTCTGGAAGGTCATTTAAGACAAAACAAGACTATTGAGGCTGTTGAGTGTCGATTTTATTGGACAAATTTGAAATAAAACATTGTTAAACTTATTGGTTGATGTCAAACTTACCACTTAGCTAAATAACAACAAAAACATACTGGTCTATACACTCCCATGACAGTCCTAAACTGTCCTTCATAAGATGTTAGCATTGATTTTGTGCTAGGTCTTCTGAAAACACTCAGAAACACGATTCTATTTTTGTCTTGGTGGATCAATTGTCAAATATGGCCCACTTTATACCATGTTCTAAGACTTTCGATGCATCAAGAGTTACAAAAATTTATTTTGACAGAGTCGTTAGACTATATGGCCTACGTAAAACTATTATGTCTGATAGGGATGTGATATTCACTAGCTATTTTTGGAAAACCATATGGCACATGATAAATAATAAGCTACAATTCTCTACTACTTTTCATCCTCAAACCAATCGTTAGACCGAGGTTGTCAATCAAAGTTTAGAAATTTTGTCAAGGGCGCTCATTGATGAAAACTTGAGAGATTGGGATCTATAGTTGCCTATCACTGAGTTTGCATACAATAATTTGGTCAATTGGACAATAGGTGAGTCCAGTTAAGATATTATATGGGTACCCGCAACTTGAATGAAAGGTCAAGTCCAAGAAAAAATCTACTAACTAATCGGTGATAATCAGAACAGTATCTTATTCCCATGGCACATTACCATAGAGTGCCACAATATGCATCTTTATTTGCATCACATGTACATGATCTATAGAAGAAAATTAGTAAACAAATTGAACAAAGTAATGCTAATTATAAAGCTCGAGCTGATCTAATATTAGGATTAAATTGTATGATTAAATAGTATATATAGTGATTGGCCCATGTGACTTAGGTCCAAGTTGATATGTGGATGTATATATATGTAATATCATAATGAATAAAAGACCTAGATTATTCTCTCCTACTACTTCTTCACATGGTATCAGAGCATGACGGCTAGGGCACGATTTTATTTCCTATAGCGGCAACATCGACGACAATTTTTCTCTACTACGGCGGTGGCGAGTCTCCCTTCGACCGGCGGTATGACGAGAGTTGGCGATGGCGGCAAGTTTTCTACGTCGGTGGCGGTAGCAACAAGGATCGATCCCACCTCACCTTATTACCTTGGTTCTAATGACAATTCGGGTAATACAATTACGAAAGTGGTATTCGTGGAGAAAATTATGAGAATGGTAGAGATCTATTCGGCTTTCTCTACGGGCTCAACAAAAATTTGGTTTTATTGACGGGTTTAATGATAAACCTACAGAGAATAACAAATTAGTGGATTGGTACTGTGTCTAATTGATGCTTGTGCAATTAATCTGGCACACTATTGATGCTTCGATGAAGAAGACGATACCCTACTTTGAAGAGGCAAAATCGCTGTAGAATTCGCTCAAGGACCGATTTAGCATGGGGAATGGCGCTAGAATTCAACATATTACACATTCATTCGCAGAGTATCACCAAACAAAATCCATGTTCGTGGTCGACTACTTCAGCCAATTACGGACTCTTTGGGATGAGTTGGGGACTTATGAACCCATTCTGGCATGCAGTTCTGGAAAATGTACGTGAGATATCCCGAAGAAGCTGCATAAACAGGTTGATGAGGAGCGCTTTCATCAGTTTCTTTATTGGATCAATCAGGAACTCTATGGCACCGTCCGCTCGACTTTATTGGCACAAGATCTGTTCCCTACTTTGGCGCATGCTTATCAATCCATGCTACAGGAGGAATGCTTGTGCACGTCCACACAAGTCTCCTCTGAACGGGATGAGGTTATGACACTTTTGGTTAAAACTCCTTCTATTAACCATAGGCTATCTCATTTGGATGCTCGGGATAAATCAGAGTTTTTTTATAATTTTTGCCAACACAACAAACATGAAGAAGCCACTCGCTTCAAGAAATATGGCTTTCCGGATTGGTGGAGGGATAGGCTGCGTGGAGATGAATGAGGGGCTGGCCGCGGACGTGGTGGCAGACACGCGGCTGGTGGTGGACATGGACGGGGTATAGAGGTACGTGCGGCGGTAGCAGGATATGGCACGATGGCTGCGGCACAGACACGTATGGCAGGTGATGGTGCAGGTGCTGTTCTAGGAATAACTCCGGACCAATGGCAACAATTTATTTCTCTTCATGGTATCTCTTCGGTTAAATCTTCGGAGGATCGTATGGTGGGTAAGTCTATTGTACCTTAGATTATTGATACAGGTGATTCGAATCATGTTACGGGGAATTTAGATTTGTTTTCGGGGGTGATAAAATAGAAGAAATTCGGTTGGGCTCCCGGACGGATGGACTACGGCTGCCTCGTGCAGCGGTCGTGTTGCTCTTACACCGGGTGTTGTTCTCATGAATGTTCTATTCATATCTGAATTAAATTACAATTTAATTTGTGTAGCCCATCTTATTGATGATACAAATTATTTTGTATAATTCACTAAAAATTTGTGCATGATACAGGACCCCAGTATGAGGACCCTGATTGGCGTCGGTGAACGGCGGGACAGACTCTACTACTTTTGTATTGTACCGAAGACTCAGGTCTTGACAGTGACTGGGACGACTTCTCTGGATATTTGGCATCACGACTTGGGCATCCTTCTGATAAAGTAGTAAAGTCTCTTCCTGTTATTACTAACACTAGTAGTTTAGTGAATAAGGCATGTGAAGTTTGCCATTAGGCAAAGCAAACTCGAGAAATTTTTCTTGTCAATGACTCTCGGGTTGTTAAAATTTTTGATTTGATACATTATGATCTTTGGGGGGTATATCCTACACCTTCTTCATGTGGAGCTCGATATTTTTTAACGATTATAAATGATTTTTTTTGTGTTGTTTGGGTATTTTTGTTGATTGATAAGACTAAAGTATATAAGATGTTCTCGTCATTTTTTTCTATGATTGAACGACAATTTAATTCTAAAGTTTGAATTATGCGAAATGATAATAGTACTGAGTTTAATTGCCTACATGACTACTTTGCACATAATGGTATTTTATTTTAGACATCTTATGTGGGTATACCTCAGCATAAAGGGAGGGTCGAACGAAAACATAGACATATTTTGAATGTGGTACGTACTTTACATTTTCAGAAAAAATTGCCAATTTCTTTTTTGGGAGAATGTATTTTGGTGGCCAGTTGTTTGATCAATTAAACCCCTTCAAGTCTTCTTGGTTTAAAAATCCCTTATGAAATTTTATTTGGTGCTTCTCCTTCTTGTGATAAATTACGTTTTTTTGGTTGTCTATGTTTTGCCCACAACCAAAAAGCTAAAATGGACAAATTTGTGAGTCGTAGTCGAAAGTGTGTTTTTGTGGGATATCCCTATGGTAAAAAGGGTTAAAATTGTATGATCTTGCTACTGATAATTTTTTCTCTCTCGGGATGTTAAATTTTATGAGACTGAGTTTTCCTATTATGTTGAGGATGATCGTGGTGGTATGGCTTCACCTGAGCTTGTGCCTCCTGTTGTGGGTGATGATGATTTAGGTTTTGATTCTGTGATCGACAGTACTACAGGGTATGATTTACCTCATACAGATGGGACGGTCGTATCCCCGAATGGAAAACGTGATGGGAGAGGCTGATAGTGAGGGTGGCGTGGCTGAGGCGGCGGTGAGGGCGCCAGATGGTGAGTGTTGTACTGGGACATGGAATACGTGCCAAAATTTTGTCTGTGAAGCTCCTTAATTTTTTTACAAATATAATACGAAAGTTGAGTCCCAGTCCTTCCTCCCAATGTTCCACCACGTCCAATCATTCCTCAGTTACTCCTTATCCTATAGCAAATTTTTTGAATTGTGATCGATTTACTCTGGAACAGGAATTTTCTTGCAGTTGTAACTGTAGGTACAGAACTTGCCTCATTTAAAGAGGCGGTTAAAGAGGCAGGGTGGAGTGATGCTATACAGAAGGAGATACAAAATTTAGAGGATAATGATACCTGGACAATAGAGACGCTTTTGGCTGAAAAAATGTGCTCTAGGGAGCCGGTTGGTGTATAAGATAATGTATAATTCTGATGGAAGTGTTGAGCGGCATAAAGCCCGTTTGGTAGTTTTTGGCAATCATCAGGTTGAAGGGATTGATTACACTGATACTTTTGCTCCAGTTGCAAAAATGGTTACTGTTCGTATTTTTCTAGCTGTAGTTGCAGCAAAGAATTGGGAATTACATCAGATGGAATTTCATAATGCTTTCCTGCATAGAGATCTTACCGAAGATGTGTATATGAAACTACCACCTGGTTTTTGAACTGCCCTGATCAGGTATGTCGGCTTCGAAAATCTCTTTATGGGCTTAAACATGCGCCTCATTGTTGGTTTTCGAATTTGGCGTCTTCTTTACGGGAGTAGGGATTTTGCCAATCGTACTATGACTACTCGCTTTTTACTCTTCATAAGGGTGATATTCAGATGAATATTCATGTGTATGTCGAAGATTTGATTCTCTTTGGCAATAATTCTCCTGCTCTTACTGCCTTTAAGAATTATTTGAGTACATGCTTTCATAGAAGGACCTTGGGATGTTGAAGTTTATTCTTGGAGTTTAGGTAGCTCGAAGTGCGGAGAAAATTTTTTTGTGCCAACGGAAATATACACTTGACAATATATCTAAGACAGGATTGGTGGGGGCAAAACCCGTAAGCTTTTCCATGGATACATCTTACACAGAATCCAATTTTCTATAAGCGCATAAAACACATTGAGTGGATTATCACTTTTTGAGGGATATTGTTGTTGATGGAGTTATTCGCCCATCTCATGTTCCGACGGATGGACAATTGGCGGATATTTTTACCAAAGCTTTGGACAAACGACAATTTGAGTTTCTTTTGTGCAAGTTGGGCATTATGACTTGCATGCTCCAACTTGAGGGGGTTATTAGGATTAAATTGAATATGTGGTGATTGGCCCATGTGACTTAATCCCAAGTTGATATATGGATGTATATATTTGTAATATCATGATGAATGAAAGACCCAGATTATTCTCTCCTACCACATCTTCACATCTAAGTAGACGATATAAGGAATTTGATGTAGGAGACTATGTGACGGTCCGGATACGTCCGGAACGGTTGCCTCCAGAAGATTTAAATAACTTGCATGATTGGAATAAAATTATGGAAACCCATTATAAAATGGACATCCATTAATTGAAAAGTATATTTATTAACATAAATATACAAGGATTCCAGTAATAATTGTACAAGAATAGGAGGTTGTTCTTTATGCATTTGATTACTATTGAGAGTATGAAAGGGACTTTAGTCCAATATACTGAAGAGAGAGGGGTTGACCCCTCCTATAAATATGTAGCTCCTCACATCAATAAAGCCAAACAAAATATTCTACCATATTTCAACTTGGTATCAGAGCCAAACCCCCTCTCCTTCTCCAAACCCTAACCCTAATCCCCCTTCCCTCTCTAACATCCCCTCCCTCCTCCCCTCCCCTCCGCCCCCTTCCCCTCCTCTCCACCACTGGTACCCTTCCCCTTCCCCCCTCCCTCCCCTCCGTCCCCCTATTGCTGCTGCTTGTCGGGCGGCTGCTACTGCTATCGCGACTGCTGTTACGGCTGTTTTACGGCTATTCGCTGCCATCGTAGGTGCTGTGGTGACTGTTCGGTACCCCGACATCCTTTATCGACTTCAATCTCGATCTCGGCTATCTCGACGATCTTTTTCTTCTTCTTCTTCTTCTTCTGAAGTTTGTAACAAGGTTCTACCCGCATGCAACTTCGATTGCAGGGATGAACGAGAAAATTGGTTTGACATCTTCATTGGCTGACCAAGTATCGGGCAATATGGAAGTAATGGAGGGTGCTGATGTTATTTGGAGGACGCTAAAAGACATGTACTTAGGGTCTGGCAACCCTATGAGGGTCTTCCATCTACAAGATGTACTTGATAAGGTGGTCCAAGAAGATCACACAAACTCTGAGTATGCACCTCTGCTGAAGAAGTATTGGTCAGATCTCGACCACTATGATCCTATTGGCGTAAAGATTGAGCAAGTAGAACCGGTATTTGTGAAGCATTATAAGTAGTTCATGGAGTATGTTTCGCGACAAAGGACGATGAAGTTCCTAAAGGGACTCAACCCAGCATTTGAGCAGAAGAGCAATATCCTACTTGCACAACCCAGACTGCCATAACTGGAGGAGGCCATAGCTGCTATGGCACAAGAAGTGGCACTATTGAAGCTGATGCCTAGCACCACTAACTCTCTGGTGGAAAAATTAGCCCTAACAGTTTTTAACCCAAATTCTTCCGGAGGGGGGGTGCTACAACTGTGCAGACTCTGGGCATTTCATCAGATTCTTTACGAAACCCCTGAGAGGCCAGTCCAGCGGACGCGGCCGTGGAGGGCGTACGGGTGTCGGAGGAGGCTATACTGGTAGCAGAAGTAATCATTTTAAAGGGCAGAAGGAAAATCTGGCAGAAGAGGGAAGTAAAAAATAGTCACCCGGAATAACCCCTAGTGAGAGGAAAATGCTAGAGATGTGAAGGAGCATGAGGCTTGGATCTGGCGACAGTCAAATCACCACCCATGGGGCATCGACTCCAACCACCTCCGGGGGTAACATCACCTACTATGCCCAAACAAGCACAGGTATACCTGCTCATGCCCTTGCATCTATCCACTAGCCAAGTTGGATAATTGACTCTGGAAAATCTTGCCATGTCACGGATTTCCATGGTGAGTTCCAAGAATACACACACCTGACAACGTCAGAAAGCATTCAGACTATTGATGGTACTGCCAGACCCATTCTAAATAAAGGCACAGTTGAATGCACCCTTTTTATGACCCTTACTGATGTCTTGCATGCTCCATCTTTTTTTGTTAATCTTTTGTCCATTAGTGCCATTATTCTTCAACTTAATTATATTATTTACTTTGATATTCCTAAGGTGACTTTTCAGGAGAAGGGAACAGGGAGACGGCTGGGGACTGACACGTGGCATAAGGGGCTATGGTACTTGGACATGGGTGGACTGGACGTAGAACTAGCATCACTGGTGGAGGAAGCACAACCGGAGGAGCCACGAAGAACTGTAGAAGCAGAATTATTACTTCAACATCAGCACATGGGACACTCTTTATTCAGTCTACTGAATCAGATGTATCCATCTATGCATCAAAAGGCTAATAAACAAAAGTTGGTTTGTGATGCTTGTGAGCTTGGAAAACATATCAGAAGCTCTTATGTGAGTTCTGGAAATAGAAGTTTAGCTGCTTTTGATATGATACACTCAGATGTGTGAGGACATTATCCTACAACTGGTATTAATAGTTTTAAATGGTTTGTCACCTTTATTGACTATTACACTCATGTCACCTAGGTATACCTAATAAAGAGTAAGAGTGACGTCTTTGCATACTTTCAAGATTTTCATCGCAGAGTTACAACCTATTATAATGCTAAAGTAAAGATTTTGAGATCGAACAATAGGACATAATACAAAAACAAGAGTATTGAAGAGTACTTATCAAGCCATGGGATAGAGCATCAGAATTTGTGTGCCTATATACCAGCACAGAATGGCGTGGTAGAACGGAAGAACAAACATCTATTGGAAGTAGCACGGACAATGATGTTTGCCATGAATGTTCCTAAATACTTGTAAGGACATGTTGTGTTGACGGCTGCATATCTCATCAACATGATATCCTCTCATGTGTTGGGATGGAAGACACTATTTGAGATATTTACGGGAGAAAATAAGTACATTGTTCCCCCAAAGGTATTTGGGTGTGTATTCTTTGTGAAAGATAGCAGGCCTGCGGTGGAAAAGTTGGACGCTCAAGCTGTGTAGTATATATTTGTTGGCTACTCTGGGACTCAGACGGAATATTCTTGTTGGAGTCCGGTGGAGTGGAGGGTCTTTGTGAGTATGGACGTTATATGTAGAGATATGGAACCATACTACCACAATTGTTCAGGTAAAGGGTCTATAATTGGTGACACACCTAACACAAGAGGTGTTAGAAGTGAGGGGGGAGATGGGCCCAAGCGTGATTGTCGGGTCAGTTTTATGCCCAATGATGGAAGCTGGTACAAGAAAATAAGGGGAAGATTGCGAGGGTGAGAAAATTGGTGAGAATGAGGAGGGAGATAGTGGTGACAATTAGGAGAAAGAAAGTGATATTGTGCAGGGAGAGAAACAGACTACAGAGCTCCAAGTCTACAGAAGGAGAAAGCAGCAGTCCAATACTGTGTCGTGTCCCTCGCCTATTGTGCCAAGCCCCTCGCCTAACCCTATCCCAACTCTTGAAGATGTTTCTCCTGCACCGGATCCCTCTGATTCGGATGTGGATCTCTCTGATTTGGATGGTATAATCTCTCCACCACTACCTCATATTCCTCATATTCCCTTAAGGAGATCTTTTCGCAGTATGCGGGAAAAGCTCCTAATCGTTATGGTTATGAACATGATATTGCCAATTTCTTATCCTACTCTAATATATCCCCTACTTATCGACCATTCATTGCATCGTTAGACACCACCTCTTTGTCCAAGTGTTGGCAGGAGGCAAAGAAAAATCCACGGTGGAGAGCTGCAATGTTGGAACAACTTGGGGGACACTAGAAAGAAATGGGACATGGGAGCTTATTCCGTTGCCTAAAGGGAAGAAAGCAGTGGCATGCAAATGGGTTTTCACAGTAAAGAAGACACCATAAGGTAAAGTAGAGCGTTATAAGGCAAGGTTGGTTGCAAAGGGATACACTCAATCCTACGGCATCGACTATGATGAGACGTTTGCTCCAGTAGCCAAGATGAGCACTTTGAGAACCCTGGTCTCCCTTGCAGCAAACCATAGGTGGCAGTTGTATCAATTGGATGTGAAAAAAGTATTTCTTCATGGGGATCTACCAGAAGAAGTATACATGAAGAACCCCCCCCCCGGGATTTTGCACAAAACTGTCGACAAAAAAGGTGTGCAAGGTAAAAAAATTACTATATGGACTCAAGCAATCTCCTCGAACCTGGTTTGATAGATTTAGGAAGGCTGTCACAAGCATAGGGTACCGCCAGACCAATATAGATCACACGGCCTTCTTCCAGCATGCAATAGGCCACATCACTATACTTGCAGTGTGTGGATGATATAGTGATCACAAGTGATAATGAGGAGGAGATTACCCAGCTAAAATAAAAAATTGCCAAGGAGTTTGAAGTGAAGGATTTGGGAATGATGAGGTATTTTCTCGGGATCGAGGTGGCTCGAGGAAGAGATGGGATCATCCTCTCTCAAAGAAAGTATATACTAGATCTGCTCACAGAGACTGGGATGCTGGGATGTCGATCGGCAGTCACTCCAATTGATCAGAGAGATAAGTTGGGGACAGAGACATGAGAGCCGGTTGATCGTGAGAGATATCAGAGACTTGTAGGCAGATTGATTTATCTAGGCCACACTCGACCTGATATCTCATTTGCTCTGAGTGTAGTGAGTTACTATATGCATGATCTAAGGAAGGGCCACATGGACGCAGTTTTTATATATTGAGATATCTGAAGGGGACTCCTGGAAGAGGACTGGTTCAAGAAAAATGGACACCTGGGTATTGAGGGGTACTGCGATGCAGATTGGGCAAATTTCATGAATGACAGAATGTCTACCTCAGGGTACTATGTCTTTGTGGGAGGTAACCTAGTCTAATGGAGAAGCAAAAAATAGTCGGTGGTAGCACGGTCGACTGCTGAAGCAGAATATAAAGTTATGGTTCTGGGAGTGTCAGAGTTGCTGTGGGTATGAGTATTACTGACATAGTTAAAATTGGACCAGAAAATACCGTTGCATCTTTTGAGTGATAATCAAGCTGCAATAAGTATAGCTAACAATCCAGTTCAGCATGACAGAACTAAGCACATCGAGATCGATCGGTTCTTCATTAAAGAGAAGCTAGAAAAATGGATATTAAAACTCGATTATGTTCGCTCAGAAGAACAAGTTGCAGATTGTCAGACTAAAGGTCTTAATTCATCGAGTCTTTCTGAACTATGTAACAAGATGGGGATGATTGATATCTATCGAGGGAGAGTATTGAGAGTATGAAAGGGACTTTAGTCCCACATCGGATAGAATTGAAGAGAGAGGGGTTGGCCCCTCCTATAAATATGTAGCTCTTACATCAATAAAGCCAAACAAAATATTCTACCATATTTTAACTATTACACTAAAAATATTTTTGTTGATACTACAATCAGGAACCGAGGTTCAAATTGAAGCCACAAGGACCATAAGGCCCCTTAAATTGACAGGAAAAGCAAACAAAAAATAATTATTTTAATCTTTAGTTTACAGTTAAGACTCGACGTAATAAAAATAAAATCTTAAAACAACCTTAGGTGTGATGCCTAGGTGTGATGATAGCATTTTATATCATTACAGTCCTTATTGTTCTTAAATAACCAGAACTCTTAACTAAAAACTCAAGATTCTACAGAGAAATCCTTATCCTATAGTACTCTCCCTATTTATCTGCATCAAGATATCACTGATAATACTACAACAGAAGATCAAATGAATTTCCAATAATATGATAGTATAAGAAAAATTCACAAAGAAAGAGAAGCTGATCTTCTGAAAAAGTACAGGAACCACATGACAGAGAACGAATACAAGCATCAACCAAGATACTAGTTTGGCATTGAAATATCAATCATCGAATTGGGACATCTCAGTTACAGGTGAACAAAACTAGCCCCAAGACTGATTAGTGCTATTACAATTATGAAAAATAACTTATGTCTTCATTTACATATGTGATTATGTGCGAGGCATTACTGTAGCAAAAAAATAATATATGACTAGTAAAATCTAACTAAACCAACCAAAATAGAAGTGTTTCTTCTTCTTTTTTTAGTCCTGGAACTTGGGTCAGTTCACATTCTATTCCTTATAAATCAGAAGTAACATGCAATCCCCCCCCCCCTTTCTCATTTAAAAATACCAGCTACAAGTTAAAATCATATTGGTACTTACAAGTTACAACACTATTGAAAATACAAATCAAATAGTAGAAGAGTTGTTGGATTGGTGATCTTCTATATCAATATTTGTCACGACCCGCACCCGGTTTAGGGCACGAGAGCGTGGGTACGTCCAGCCTACGCCGCAGCATCGGCGGTAGAACGCTGTCTAGGTCAAGTACTATCTAAACAGTCTCACTCTAGTATCCCACTCCATAAGGAGACGGGGATAAAAATAAATCTAGAAATACTCAATCACAACTACAGCACGATAGGGAATGAAGAAATAAAAGAATATAATACAAGTCTAATGACAACATAATCATACCTGCAATCCTTAACTTCCAATCCCCAAGTGTCAGAAACCAGTCTACTATGGTCACAGTCTGGAAAAATATTTTCCAGTCAGGAAGGAGCAAAGTACATCTCTAAATAGCAGTTCTATATAAATGACATAAACTATGTAGCAGTTCTAGATGGAAACATACCAGCTGCATGTATAGGTACGAGAAATGTACAATGAAAGGAATACTGGAAATACTGTAAGTAAATGCAGGAAAAGAAGCAATATGTCAATGAGCAAGAGTTCTATGACTAAGTGTGTGAGTACTAGCTTTGACATGTGATCGGCTTGGGAACTTGATCAGGCTGGTTACATGTGATTAGCTATGGTTCATATAAGGTCAGGCTAACCGTTGGTTAGCTATGATGCATGTAGAGATCAGGCTAATCACACGTAACAGCTATGGTTCATATAAGTGGTCAGGCCGCACCCGACGTGAGATGTGGGGTGAGCTATGGTACATATAAAGTTGGGTATGATCACATATCTACACTAAAGTACTCCCCAAACCCCCCCCCCCCCCCGACTGGTATAGTAGATCCAATCATGGTACGCTATGGCACGGGATTCCCTAGGAAGGTAGCAAATCTCCCCGGGAATCAGTGTCTGTACATGCACAAGATATCAAGGAAACAAGTCTTGTACAAGCTACACCATGAATAAGGAATAACATCTCATGACGAGATCCGTGTATACCAATCCGTGTAACCAACGTGTCAGGAACATGGATATTTACACTAGATACAGTGAACATAGGAGATATCATAAATTAGAAACTAATCAGAGAATGTACTCGCCTTGGGTCCTTAGCTGGTAAAACCAATGTCCTGTCCCAGAGTATCGTCTGGAGAAACCAACAGTCCTATAAACATATCACAAGCAAAACCATATTTGCATCAGGTGCTACACTAACACATCACAAATACATGAACTCAGGGGCTCTGCCAGGTATGGCACTAGTCAACTAGGGTCATCTAGTTAGACAGACATCTATAACACATTATACCTATTTAACTAACATTAACACCTACACTATTACTTGTACCAAAATAAATACATATACAATATATATATATATACCATTTAATTCATGCATAATATATATATATATATATATATAGGTTGAACAATATATTTACCATATATATTAATTTTATATCTTTAAAAATATGCTAAGTAGGTTTACAGATACATAAATATACATATACCAATACGAAAATATAAATCTACATATATATATATTTACCAAAATACGTATTAAAATAATATGTATATTACCAACACATTTTTATACCAAATTACATACCTATATATATATGTTTATACATATACACATTCTTTTTTTTTTTTTTTTATTAAACATATACCCTTACCAAATATATACATATATACATATATACATTTTTATACCAAAAATAAGAATTATACTATATACAATTTTTGAATTTACGTAAAAGCCAATATATTTATGCATCTATAGTAAAATTGGTCACCAGCCCCAAATAAACTAATTTTGAACTCATTTTATTATTGGAACTATATTTTTAATAATAATATAAACCCCAAGATTTATTATATTTAACATAATCAAAAACCTTTTAATTATAACTAAATAAACTAATTACATAAAATTAGCTACTAAACTAATTACATTTATTTACTACATCAATTACATTAATTAACTAAACTAATTATAAATTAACTATTACAATACATTAAATACTTAAACTAATTACAATTTAATTAACTAATTAATCTAATTAATTAATTAACTTAACTAATCACACTTAACTAACTAATTTAATTATTCTAAATGATTAATTACTTAACCATTAATTAAATTAACTAACACTAAGTTAATTAAATACTAATTATACTAATTCAATTACTAACTATAGACAGAACAGAAAAGGGGAAAGAGGGAATGGAGAAAGGGCTCACGATGGGGAGGGTTCCCTTCGCCGGCGCGGTGGGGGTCCGTCGGGCAGGGCGTCGGCGCTCCTGGTCGAGGCGGCAGCGGATCGGGGTTCGAGGCGGCTGCGGATCTGAAGCGACGGCGGCGGCGCTCGGGTGTTTGGCTCGAGAAGATCCGACGCGGTGGCGGCTTCGAGGCTCGACGACGGGTCGTCGGATCTGTTCGGCGGCGGAAGGAGATCTTGGCCGCCGGCGGTGGCTGGATCTGCAGCGGCGGTCGACTCGGCTCGAGACAGCGGCGTTCGGCGCTCGAGGAGGCGGGCTCGGCGCTCGAGGAGACGGCTCGGCGCTCGAGGAGGCGGTTCCTCTCGGCGGCGGCGGCTTCCCGGCTTCAGCGGCGACGACGACGACGACTCCGGGCGGCGGCTTCGAGTCTAGGGTTAGGGTCAGGTTCTGGATGTCGGGGTCTGGGTACGTGTCTGGGATGGACACGAGGGTTTGTTGTGGGGGACGTGTCCGGGGCTAGACACGGGGACTCGATGCACAGTGGACGTGTCCGGGTTGAATGTACTGGTGTGGGGGTTGTGTCCGGGTGTGTTGGACACGGAATCTGATTGTAACGTTGTAACTGGACACAGAAAATGAATGGATACTGTGGGACACCCGGGGTCGGACCCGAGGCCATCACGGCTGACACGGTGATGCTGGACACACGGACACGAGCACACAAGATGATGGTGATGGCTTGTTGGCTTGGGAATTGTGGAGGCTAGCTAATAATTAGGAGATTAGGGTTTCTTGGGAATGGTGAGAAGGAGAACTTAAATAGGGAGAAGGGTGTGGGATAAAGGGTTGCGGGTTGGCCCAATGATGAATGGCCCAGAATTAAATATAAAGGGCTTTTCATGTGGGAAGAATGGGGGCGTGAATGGGAGACGGAAAACGATAAATTAAATAGAAAAGAAATTTAAGAAAAAATGTTTTTAAGAGGCTTTCGATTAGCTACTAATTAAACTCATTTTTCAAAATATTAGGAAGTATGTAATTCATTTATTTACTACCCCAATTAATTATAAAATTTATTATGAAGAAACACTAGTCTTTTAATTAATTTTATCAAATAACTAACTTTATGATTTCAAGCCAATAAACATTTGAAACTAGAGAATATATATACATTATTTTGTAATACATCGTCATTTAGGAAAAATGATTCTTATAAAGATTTTTAAATTACCTCCTACAATCAAACATCGTTCAAAATCAAATAAAAATTTCAAGGAGAAATATTTTATAAAACTTGATATTTTAAAATAATTTAAAATCTAAAAATTTTGGAAATTGGAAATCGGAGGTTACAAGTCTATCCACCTTAGAAAAATTTCGTCCTCGAAATTTTAGGGATGACTAGGATAGAAAAAATTTGTTGTTCATAATGATGAATATATCATTGAAGAAAATATTTCTATAAGGAAAATATTTACCAAACAGAAGGAAACATGAAGAAAAGAAAATATGGTTTAAGACAGGAATAACTTGAAGGAATCATGGCTCGGTCTTGAATCCTCTAGAAAGTTTAGGTTTTGGGAAGTAGACACGATCATAAAAACAGATAATTGGAATAATGCACGTTACCTTTCAAAGTAACTAAACCAAGGAAGACCCAGTATAACGAATGATATAGACATGAAAGTTATAGCTAATTCGAAAGATACGGTCGACCATTTGATTTAAGAAACTTAAACACATCCAAGAGACATCTAATCGCCTTTCTTGATTTCTAGGAAAAAGAAGTAGTCTTTACTACCATCTGGAAAATAATCCTTCCTTTTTATCCTCATCCATTTTATTTTTCCCAATCTTGTGATTCATCATTAACTAATATCTATAAAAGTTTCAAATTCCACAAACTTTATTAGATTAGATCTTAGAATTTCTGAATCAAAATTTATTACATGTCCAAAATCCTTATCATCAAACTCGAGTTTGTTTATCTTACATCAACTATACCTCGCTTATTTTCTTCGATTTCAAATGTTACTGTCATGGTCAAGATTTTAATTTAAATCACAACCTCAATATACCATGATCTTACCTTACGACCTTCAATTATATGATCCCATAATCAATTATATTATAATCTTCTTTACCATGAGCTTCATTTCATTCCATATTTCTTTATCCGTATGTATAATGTTTCAGAATTTTGAACCAATATTTTTTTTTTTTCCTCCTCTGAATTTATTATCCCAATGTAAAATTTACTACTCAATCCTTAATATTTTAATTGAATTCCAGTCGTATTATAATCTCCTCAAATTTTGAGTAAATAACTAAATACAAAATTTACTATCCAATCCTTTTAATTGAAATCCAATCGATGCATATTTATAAAACTTAAAAATCTGCATCCCAAAATTTAACTTTAAACACTCATCAATCATCTTACTCCTCTAACTCAATTTCAATTGATGCTTATTCCAATCTAACTCCTCATCCCAAGAATTTAATTCGACACTATTCCATTTACGATTTTATTTTCTGATTTTTGTTTTCCTCAATATTCAACGATGCGATGCTTCCAGAATCTTCAATGCAACATTCATAATATATAAAATTTCTATCTTGCAATCAAATAGATAAAATGATAATCTCTCGAATTTCTCAAATTTTAAATAATCAATTCAATCATATCAAGACCTCCTTAAAATTAATTAAATCCTCAAATTTTTGGTTCTGTCAATTTCTTAACTCTCCTTTCAAGTCAATATTTATCCTCGAGTTTCGATCATCCTCAATCTTCGTAAAATTAATGATCCGCCAATTCTTTTATTAACGCCTTAACTCTTTATTTAATTAAATGCTTATCCACAAGTTTAATCATCTTGTCCCTTTTTGTCAGTCATAACCTTGTCATAGGTCTTCGCTATGGTCAAAACCCCAATGATCATGGTTTAAGAAAACTCTACTTACAGCCATGCAATTTGAGAAAATATATAGGTCATGTGTCTTTTGTCATGGTATTTCAGTCTCGGTTAGGGGTACTACTAGTTATATTTTAACAAGAAAAATCATGCATGTGAACCACAGTACTAGGAAAATCAATCAATCAATCGAAAGGCGAAAGAAAAGGAACATTAGGAAGGAAGAAGGATCATGTTAACATATTACTTGTAGTGTCCACTATCTCTAACAAACACTTAACTCTAGTACACTAACAAATTCCTATTCATGTACACTGGTACCCATATCAACTAATCATATATTAATATTCATATCTCTCATCTACCAAAAATAAATCCTCAAAATAATCGTCAAGGTTTAACTTCCCGATCGACTTAAAATAAAATGCATATACCTCCTCAAAATTAGGTACTTCACATCGAAATAAAATTTAATCACTTCTAAAATCTTTGTAGCCTTAACTATGTTTAGTGAATCAAATTTAAATCCTCAATATTTTAACAACATAAAATCTCAGCTCCTTAAAAATTCTGAAAATTTAAAATTCATTTCCACCTTTTAATTTATAACTCCTCAATGTACATATTAGTGCTCACGGTCTCTGATACTCAAGGTGTACTCAATGCATCTAGTGTCTATAATTGTGTACTAAATTTGTACTGCCCGAATCACTTGCACTATTACCTCCAATGATCAAAGTTATCATCAACTGTGTTTTCTTTCCTGATTTCAATTTATGTCAATTGGTATATCATCTAATTATCAACACACAGAGTGCTTACTGTTATTAACGTCATCCTTGACTAATCCTTGATATAGAATCATTAGCACTCTTGGTATTATATCACTAGCTGCATTAATGGATTATCTCATCAAGCTCATTAGACTCATGATCACCTGTATCCTCTATAACACTCATGTTTCTTTACTCTCATGGGTATGTGTATGGTTCCTCATCTCGATGGTTGTATAGGTATTTCCTTTAATCCTTTAAAGCCTATTAGACTATCCCGTGATACGCTTAACCACTTTCATTACCAATTCCAATATTTTTCTACCCATGACACCTCATTAACTCTTTATGCGTATGTATTTCCTTACCTGTAACACTTCCGATATTAATCATCAAATTGAACATCATGCTCCATAAATCCTTAACACAATTCCTGGATACTTAATTGTTTACATAAATCACTCAATTCCATAATCATGATTATCCAGGACGGGTAATTGGCTCTGATACTAACTCTGAGAACTATCACCGATACTCTATACTCTCCTTAACTCTCAGTCTCTAATGACACTACTCCTAGAATCATTGGTACAAGGTACTATGCTAAGGGCTAACTCTAGATTAAAGCCTACTGCTCACATGTCCAACTAAGAAATACTTACAACTCACTAGCAACACAGTCAATACTAATACAAGACACAAACAAAATTTCAAGCCACTAATTATCATACTTAGCAAGAAATCCTCAAGGAATAGGAGCTCAAAGACTGAATTGAGGACAGAGGGTATCCTTACTGCTAGTAAAGAAAGAAGCGGTGGAACAAAGTCCTGGATTAACAGAAATAGATAAGGCTTGAGATGATATTTTAAGAACCAATTTAGGATACAACCTGATAATCATACACGTCTGTCTGAAATCATGACACTCAGAATCCTCGCCACGCCAGTAAGCATAGAGGCGATAACGACAGGTTCCGTAACTAAGGTATGCAACTCTATAATCATGTCATCTAGAATCCTCGCCACGCCAACCGGTATGGCTGCGAGAGACCCTAAGTTTCATAACTACAGTATGTACACCCAAGTCAGGTTCCTACGTTCTCGTCGCGATAGCTAATATGGCTGCGATAAACTCTAGGTTCCATAACCAAAGTAGACGTTTTACCTTTCTCACTGTCCTCATCAATATATGTCATCAGATGATACCGTAAATTTTAGCCCATAAAATTCATCTCAATTTGAAATCAACTCAACAACGATACCAAGAATTAAAGTTAACAACTGGTCAACAAGAATCAAACTCAACAATGATACCAAGAATTTAATTTAATAACTGCTCAACAAGAATCAAGTCCAGTAACAACAAGCGAGAGCGGACGGAAACAAGGAAAGATTTAAATTGAAAATAAGATTCTCATGGGGTCATCCCAGGAAATCTTTCAAGAATTTGTGATTGAGTATCCTCTCTCATCCTAGTATCCTATGTCCTATTTTCTACAGCAGGTACGTAGTAGTACAACTATGACGTCGCACTACTACGACATCGCACAACTAGCGAAGTCAGACCTGCATGGGCCACCACTAAAACGTGTCACGACCCGCACCCGGTTTAGGGCACGAGAGCGTGGGTACGTCCAGCCTACGCCGCAGCATCGGCGGTAGAACGCTGTCTAGGTCAAGTACTATCTAAACAGTCTCACTCTAGTATCCCACTCCATAAGGAGACGGGGATAAAAATAAATCTAGAAATACTCAATCACAACTACAGCACGATAGGGAATGAAGAAATAAAAGAATACAATACAAGTCTAATGACAACATAATCATACCTGCAATCCTTAACTTCCAATCCCCAAGTATCAGAAACCAGTCTACTATGGTCACAGTCTGGAAAAATATTTTCCAGTCAGGAAGGAGCAAAGTACATCTCTAAATAGCAGTTCTATATAAATGACATAAACTATGTAGCAGTTCTAGATGGAAACATACCAGATGCATGTATAGGTACGAGAAATGTACAATGAAAGGAATACTGGAAATACTGTAAGTAAATGCAGGAAAAGAAGCAATATGTCAATGAGCAAGAGTTCTATGACTAAGTGTGTGAGTACTAGCTTTGACATGTGATCGGCTTGGGAACTTGATCAGGCTGGTTACATGTGATTAGCTATGGTTCATATAAGGTCAGGCTAACCGTTGGTTAGCTATGATGCATGTAGAGATCAGGCTAATCACACGTAACAGCTATGGTTCATATAAGTGGTCAGGCCGCACCCGACGTGAGATGTGGGGTGAGCTATGGTACATATAAAGTTGGGTATGATCACATATCTACACTAAAGTACTCCCCAAACCCCCCCCGACTGGTATAGTAGATCCAATCATGGTACGCTATGGCACGGGATTCCCTAGGAAGGTAGCAAATCTCCCCGGGAATCAGTGTCTGTACATGCACAAGATATCAAGGAAACAAGTCTTGTACAAGCTACACCATGAATAAGGAATAACATCTCATGACGAGATCCGTGTATACCAATCCGTGTAACCAACGTGTCAGGAACATGGATATTTACACTAGATACAGTGAACATAGGAGATATCATAAATTAGAAACTAATCAGAGAATGTACTCGCCTTGGGTCCTTAGCTGGTAAAACCAATGTCCTGTCCCAGAGTATCGTCTGGAGAAACCAACAGTCCTATAAACATATCACAAGCAAAACCATATTTGCATCAGGTGCTACACTAACACATCACAAATACATGAACTCAGGGGCTCTGCCAGGTATGGCACTAGTCAACTAGGGTCATCTAGTTAGACAGACATCTATAACACATTATACCTATTTAACTAACATTAACACCTACACTATTACTTGTACCAAAATAAATACATATACAATATATATATATATACCATTTAATTCATGCATAATATATATATATATATATATATATATAGGTTGAACAATATATTTACCATATATATTAATTTTATATCTATAAAAATATGCTAAGTAGGTTTACAGATACATAAATATACATATACCAATACGAAAATATAAATCTACATATATATATATTTACCAAAATACGTATTAAAATAATATGTATATTACCAACACATTTTTATACCAAATTACATACCTATATATATATGTTTATACATATACACATTCTTTTTCTTTTTTTTTTATTAAACATATACCCTTACCAAATATATACATATATACATATATACATTTTTATACCAAAAATAAGAATTATACTATATACAATTTTTGAATTTACGTAAAAGCCAATATATTTATGCATCTATAGTAAAATTGGTCACCAGCCCCAAATAAACTAATTTTGAACTCATTTTATTATTGGAACTATATTTTTAATAATAATATAAACCCCAAGATTTATTATATTTAACATAATCAAAAACCTTTTAATTATAACTAAATAAACTAATTACATAAAATTAGCTACTAAACTAATTACATTTATTTACTACATCAATTACATTAATTAACTAAACTAATTATAAATTAACTATTACAATACATTAAATACTTAAACTAATTACAATTTAATTAACTAATTAATCTAATTAATTAATTAACTTAACTAATCACACTTAACTAACTAATTTAATTATTCTAAATGATTAATTACTTAACCATTAATTAAATTAACTAACACTAAGTTAATTAAATACTAATTATACTAATTCAATTACTAACTATAGACAGAACAGAAAGGGGGAAAGAGGGAATGGAGAAAGGGCTCACGATGGGGAGGGTTCCCTTCGCCGGCGCGGTGGGGGTCCGTCGGGCAGGGCGTCGGCGCTCCTGGTCGAGGCGGCAGCGGATCGGGGTTCGAGGCGGCTGCGGATCTGAAGCGACGGCGGCGGCGCTCGGGTGTTTGGCTCGAGGAGATCCGACGCGGTGGCGGCTTCGAGGCTCGACGACGGGTCGTCGGATCTGTTCGGCGGCGGAAGGAGATCTTGGCCGCCGGCGGTGGCTGGATCTGCAGCGGCGGTCGACTCGGCTCGAGACAGCGGCGTTCGGCGCTCGAGGAGGCGGGCTCGGCGCTCGAGGAGACGGCTCGGCGCTCGAGGAGGCGGTTCCTCTCGGCGGCGGCGGCGGCTTCCCGGCTTCAGCGGCGACGACGACGACGACTCCGGGCGGCGGCTTCGAGTCTAGGGTTAGGGTCAGGTTCTGGATGTCGGGGTCTGGGTACGTGTCTGGGATGGACACGAGGGTTTGTTGTGGGGGACGTGTCCGGGGCTGGACACGGGGACTCGATGCACAGTGGACGTGTCCGGGTTGAATGTACTGGTGTGGGGGTTGTGTCCGGGTGTGTTGGACACGGAATCTGATTGTAACGTTGTAACTGGACACAGAAAATGAATGGATACAGTGGGACACCCGGGGTCGGACCCGAGGCCATCACGGCTGACACGGTGATGCTGGACACACGGACACGAGCACACAAGATGATGGTGATGGCTTGTTGGCTTGGGAATTGTGGAGGCTTGCTAATAATTAGGAGATTAGGGTTTCTTGGGAATGGTGAGAAGGAGAACTTAAATAGGGAGAAGGGTGTGGGATAAAGGGTTGCGGGTTGGCCCAATGATGAATGGCCCAGAATTAAATATAAAGGGCTTTTCATGTGGGAAGAATGGGGGCGTGAATGGGAGACGGAAAACGATAAATTAAATAGAAAAGAAATTTAAGAAAAAATGTTTTTAAGAGGCTTTCGATTAGCTACTAATTAAACTCATTTTTCAAAATATTAGGAAGTATGTAATTCATTTATTTACTACCCCAATTAATTATAAAATTTATTATGAAGAAACACTAGTCTTTTAATTAATTTTATCAAATAACTAACTTTATGATTTCAAGCCAATAAATATTTGAAACTAGAGAATATATATACATTATTTTGTAATACATCGTCATTTAGGAAAAATGATTCTTATAAAGATTTTTAAATTACCTCCTACAATCAAACATCGTTCAAAATCAAATAAAAATTTCAAGGAGAAATATTTTATAAAACTTGATATTTTAAAATAATTTAAAATCTAAAAATTTTGGAAATTGGAAATCGGAGGTTACAAGTCTATCCACCTTAGAAAATTTTCGTCCTCGAAATTTTAGGGATGACTAGGATAGAAAAAATTTGTTGTTCATAATGATGAATATATCATTGAAGAAAATATTTCTATAAGGAAAATATTTACCAAACAGAAGGAAACATGAAGAAAAGAAAATATGGTTTAAGACAGGAATAACTTGAAGGAATCATGGCTCGGTCTTGAATCCTCTAGAAAGTTTAGGTTTTGGGAAGTAGACACGATCATAAAAACAGATAATTGGAATAATGCACGTTACCTTTCAAAGTAACTAAACCAAGGAAGACCCAGTATAACGAATGATATAGACATGAAAGTTATAGCTAATTCGAAAGATACGGTCGACCATTTGATTTAAGAAACTTAAACACATCCAAGAGACATCTAATCGCCTTTCTTGATTTCTAGGAAAAAGAAGTAGTCTTTACTACCATCTGGAAAATAATCCTTCCTTTTTATCCTCATCCATTTTATTTTTCCCAATCTTGTGATTCATCATTAACTAATATCTATAAAAGTTTCAAATTCCACAAACTTTATTAGATTAGATCTTAGAATTTCTGAATCAAAATTTATTACATGTCCAAAATCCTTATCATCAAACTCGAGTTTGTTTATCTTACATCAACTATACCTCGCTTATTTTCTTCGATTTCAAATGTTACTGTCATGGTCAAGATTTTAATTTAAATCACAACCTCAATATACCATGATCTTACCTTACGACCTTCAATTATATGATCCCATAATCAATTATATTATAATCTTCTTTACCATGAGCTTCATTTCATTCCATATTTCTTTATCCGTATGTATAATGTTTCAGAATTTTGAACCAATATTTTTTTTTCCTCCTCTGAATTTATTATCCCAATGTAAAATTTACTACTCAATCCTTAATATTTTAATTGAATTCCAGTCGTATTATAATCTCCTCAAATTTTGAGTAAATAACTAAATACAAAATTTACTATCCAATCCTTTTAATTGAAATCCAATCGATGCATATTTATAAAACTTAAAAATCTGCATCCCAAAATTTAACTTTAAACACTCATCAATCATCTTACTCCTCTAACTCAATTTCAATTGATGCTTATTCCAATCTAACTCCTCATCCCAAGAATTTAATTCGACACTATTCCATTTACGATTTTATTTTCTGATTTTCGTTTTCCTCAATATTCAACGATGCGATGCTTCCAGAATCTTCAATGCAACATTCATAATATATAAAATTTCTATCTTGCAATCAAATAGATAAAATGATAATCTCTCGAATTTCTCAAATTTTAAATAATCAATTCAATCATATCAAGACCTCCTTAAAATTAATTAAATCCTCAAATTTTTGGTTCTGTCAATTTCTTAACTCTCCTTTCAAGTCAATATTTATCCTCGAGTTTCGATCATCCTCAATCTTCGTAAAATTAATGATCCGCCAATTCTTTTATTAACGCCTTAACTCTTTATTTAATTAAATGCTTATCCACAAGTTTAATCATCTTGTCCCTTTTTGTCAGTCATAACCTTGTCATAGGTCTTCGCTATGGTCAAAACCCCAATGATCATGGTTTAAGAAAACTCTACTTACAGCCATGCAATTTGAGAAAATATATAGGTCATGTGTCTTTTGTCATGGTATTTCAGTCTCGGTTAGGGGTACTACTAGTTATATTTTAACAAGAAAAATCATGCATGTGAACCACAGTACTAGGAAAATCAATCAATCAATCGAAAGGCGAAAGAAAAGGAACATTAGGAAGGAAGAAGGATCATGTTAACATATTACTTGTAGTGTCCACTATCTCTAACAAACACTTAACTCTAGTACACTAACAAATTCCTATTCATGTACACTGGTACCCATATCAACTAATCATATATTAATATTCATATCTCTCATCTACCAAAAATAAATCCTCAAAATAATCGTCAAGGTTTAACTTCCCGATCGACTTAAAATAAAATGCATATACCTCCTCAAAATTAGGTACTTCACATCGAAATAAAATTTAATCACTTCTAAAATCTTTGTAGCCTTAACTATGTTTAGTGAATCAAATTTAAATCCTCAATATTTTACAAACATAAAATCTCAGCTCCTTAAAAATTCTGAAAATTTAAAATTCATTTCCACCTTTTAATTTATAACTCCTCAATGTACATATTAGTGCTCACGGTCTCTGATACTCAAGGTGTACTCAATGCATCTAGTGTCTATAATTGTGTACTAAATTTGTACTGCCCGAATCACTTGCACTATTACCTCCAATGATCAAAGTTATCATCAACTGTGTTTTCTTTCCTGATTTCAATTTATGTCAATTGGTATATCATCTAATTATCAACACACAGAGTGCTTACTGTTATTAACGTCATCCTTGACTAATCCTTGATATAGAATCATTAGCACTCTTGGTATTATATCACTAGCTGCATTAATGGATTATCTCATCAAGCTCATTAGACTCATGATCACCTGTATCCTCTATAACACTCATGTTTCTTTACTCTCATGGGTATGTGTATGGTTCCTCATCTCGATGGTTGTATAGGTATTTCCTTTAATCCTTTACAGCCTATTAGACTATCCCGTGATACGCTTAACCACTTTCATTACCAATTCCAATATTTTTCTACCCATGACACCTCATTAACTCTTTATGCATATGTATTTCCTTACCTGTAACACTTCCGATATTAATCATCAAATTGAACATCATGCTCCATAAATCCTTAACACAATTCCTGGATACTTAATTGTTTACATAAATCACTCAATTTCATAATCATGATTATCCAGGACGGGTAATTGGCTCTGATACTAACTCTGAGAACTATCACCGATACTCTATACTCTCCTTAACTCTCAGTCTCTAATGACACTACTTCTAGAATCATTGGTACAAGGTACTATGCTAAGGGCTAACTCTAGATTAAAGCCTACTGCTCACATGTCCAACTAAGAAATACTTACAACTCACTAGCAACACAGTCAATACTAATACAAGACACAAACAAAATTTCAAGCCACTAATTATCATACTTAGCAAGAAATCCTCAAGGAATAGGAGCTCAAAGACTGAATTGAGGACAGAGGGTATCCTTACTGCTAGTAAAGAAAGAAGCGGTGGAACAAAGTCCTGGATTAACAGAAATAGATAAGGCTTGAGATGATATTTTAAGAACCAATTTAGGATACAACCTGATAATCATACACGTCTGTCTGAAATCATGACACTCAGAATCCTCGCCACGCCAGTAAGCATAGAGGCGATAACGACAGGTTCCGTAACTAAGGTATGCAACTCTATAATCATGTCATCTAGAATCCTCGCCACGCCAACCGGTATGGCTGCGAGAGACCCTAAGTTTCATAACTACAGTATGTACACCCAAGTCAGGTTCCTACGTTCTCGTCGCGATAGCTAATATGGCTGCGATAAACTCTAGGTTCCATAACCAAAGTAGACGTTTTACCTTTCTCACTGTCCTCATCAATATATGTCATCAGATGATACCGTAAATTTTAGCCCATAAAATTCATCTCAATTTGAAATCAACTCAACAACGATACCAAGAATTAAAGTTAACAACTGGTCAACAAGAATCAAACTCAACAATGATACCAAGAATTTAATTTAATAACTGCTCAACAAGAATCAAGTCCAGTAACAACAAGCGAGAGCGGACGGAAACAAGGAAAGATTTAAATTGAAAATAAGATTCTCATGGGGTCATCCCAGGAAATCTTTCAAGAATTTGTGATTGAGTATCCTCTCTCATCCTAGTATCCTATGTCCTATTTTCTACAGCAGGTACGTAGTAGTACAACTATGACGTCGCACTACTACGACATCGCACAACTAGCGAAGTCAGACCTGCATGGGCCACCACTAAAACGTGTCACGACCCGCACCCGGTTTAGGGCACGAGAGCGTGGGTACGTCCAGCCTACGCCGCAGCATCGGCGGTAGAACGCTGTCTAGGTCAAGTACTATCTAAACAGTCTCACTCTAGTATCCCACTCTATAAGGAGATGGGGATAAAAATAAATCTAGAAATACTCAATCACAACTACAGCACGATAGGGAATGAAGAAATAAAAGAATACAATACAAGTCTAATGACAACATAATCATACCTGCAATCCTTAACTTCCAATCCCCAAGTATCAGAAACCAGTCTACTATGGTCACAGTCTGGAAAAATATTTTCCAGTCAGGAAGGAGCAAAGTACATCTCTAAATAGCAGTTCTATATAAATGACATAAACTATGTAGCAGTTCTAGATGGAAACATACCAGATGCATGTATAGGTACGAGAAATGTACAATGAAAGGAATACTGGAAATACTGTAAGTAAATGCAGGAAAAGAAGCAATATGTCAATGAGCAAGAGTTCTATGACTAAGTGTGTGAGTACTAGCTTTGACATGTGATCGGCTTGGGAACTTGATCAGGCTGGTTACATGTGATTAGCTATGGTTCATATAAGGTCAGGCTAACCGTTGGTTAGCTATGATGCATGTAGAGATCAGGCTAATCACACGTAACAGCTATGGTTCATATAAGTGGTCAGGCCGCACCCGACGTGAGATGTGGGGTGAGCTATGGTACATATAAAGTTGGGTATGATCACATATCTACACTAAAGTACTCCCCAAACCCCCCCCCGACTGGTATAGAAGATCCAATCATGGTACGCTATGGCACGGGATTCCCTAGGAAGGTAGCAAATCTCCCCGGGAATCAGTGTCTGTACATGCACAAGATATCAAGGAAACAAGTCTTGTACAAGCTACACCATGAATAAGGAATAACATCTCATGACGAGATCCGTGTATACCAATCCGTGTAACCAACGTGTCAGGAACATGGATATTTACACTAGATACAGTGAACATAGGAGATATCATAAATTAGAAACTAATCAGAGAATGTACTCGCCTTGGGTCCTTAGCTGGTAAAACCAATGTCCTGTCCCAGAGTATCGTCTGGAGAAACCAACAGTCCTATAAACATATCACAAGCAAAACCATATTTGCATCAGGTGCTACACTAACACATCACAAATACATGAACTCAGGGGCTCTGCCAGGTATGGCACTAGTCAACTAGGGTCATCTAGTTAGACAGACATCTATAACACATTATACCTATTTAACTAACATTAACACCTACACTATTACTTGTACCAAAATAAATACATATACAATATATATATATACCATTTAATTCATGCATAATATATATATATATATATATATATATATAGGTTGAACAATATATTTACCATATATATTAATTTTATATCTATAAAAATATGCTAAGTAGGTTTACAGATACATAAATATACATATACCAATACGAAAATATAAATCTACATATATATATATTTACCAAAATACGTATTAAAATAATATGTATATTACCAACACATTTTTATACCAAATTACATACCTATATATATATGTTTATACATATACACATTCTTTTTCTTTTTTTTTTTATTAAACATATACCCTTACCAAATATATACATATATACATATATACATTTTTATACCAAAAATAAGAATTATACTATATACAATTTTTGAATTTACGTAAAAGCCAATATATTTATGCATCTATAGTAAAATTGGTCACCAGCCCCAAATAAACTAATTTTGAACTCATTTTATTATTGGAACTATATTTTTAATAATAATATAAACCCCAAGATTTATTATATTTAACATAATCAAAAACCTTTTAATTATAACTAAATAAACTAATTACATAAAATTAGCTACTAAACTAATTACATTTATTTACTACATCAATTACATTAATTAACTAAACTAATTATAAATTAACTATTACAATACATTAAATACTTAAACTAATTACAATTTAATTAACTAATTAATCTAATTAATTAATTAACTTAACTAATCACACTTAACTAACTAATTTAATTATTCTAAATGATTAATTACTTAACCATTAATTAAATTAACTAACACTAAGTTAATTAAATACTAATTATACTAATTCAATTACTAACTATAGAAAGAACAGAAAGGGGGAAAGAGGGAATGGAGAAAGGGCTCACGATGGGGAGGGTTCCCTTCGCCGGCGCGGTGGGGGTCCGTCGGGCAGGGCGTCGGCGCTCCTGGTCGAGGCGGCAGCGGATCGGGGTTCGAGGCGGCTGCGGATCTGAAGCGACGGCGGCGGCGCTCGGGTGTTTGGCTCGAGGAGATCCGACGCGGTGGCGGCTTCGAGGCTCGACGACGGGTCGTCGGATCTGTTCGGCGGCGGAAGGAGATCTTGGCCGCCGGCGGTGGCTGGATCTGCAGCGGCGGTCGACTCGGCTCGAGACAGCGGCGTTCGGCGCTCGAGGAGGCGGGCTCGGCGCTCGAGGAGACGGCTCGGCGCTCGAGGAGGCGGTTCCTCTCGGCGGCGGCGGCTTCCCGGCTTCAGCGACGACGACGTCGACGACTCCGGGCGGCGGCTTCGAGTCTAGGGTTAGGGTCAGGTTCTGGATGTCGGGGTCTGGGTACGTGTCCGGGATGGACACGAGGGTTTGTTGTGGGGGACGTGTCCGGGGCTGGACACGGGGACTCGATGCACAGTGGACGTGTCCGGGTTGAATGTACTGGTGTGGGGGTTGTGTCCGGGTGTGTTGGACACGGAATCTGATTGTAACGTTGTAACTGGACACAGAAAATGAATGGATACTGTGGGACACCCGGGGTCGGACCCGAGGCCATCACGGCTGACACGGTGATGCTGGACACACGGACACGAGCACACAAGATGATGGTGATGGCTTGTTGGCTTGGGAATTGTGGAGGCTAGCTAATAATTAGGAGATTAGGGTTTCTTGGGAATGGTGAGAAGGAGAACTTAAATAGGGAGAAGGGTGTGGGATAAAGGGTTGCGGGTTGGCCCAATGATGAATGGCCCAGAATTAAATATAAAGGGCTTTTCATGTGGGAAGAATGGGGGCGTGAATGGGAGACGGAAAACGATAAATTAAATAGAAAAAAAATTTAAGAAAAAATGTTTTTAAGAGGCTTTCGATTAGCTACTAATTAAACTCATTTTTCAAAATATTAGGAAGTATGTAATTCATTTATTTACTACCCCAATTAATTATAAAATTTATTATGAAGAAACACTAGTCTTTTAATTAATTTTATCAAATAACTAACTTTATGATTTCAAGCCAATAAACATTTGAAACTAGAGAATATATATACATTATTTTGTAATACATCGTCATTTAGGAAAAATGATTCTTATAAAGATTTTTAAATTACCTCCTACAATCAAACATCGTTCAAAATCAAATAAAAATTTCAAGGAGAAATATTTTATAAAACTTGATATTTTAAAATAATTTAAAATCTAAAAATTTTGGAAATTGGAAATCGGAGGTTACAATATCACGTTTTTCCTCTCCACCTTTCAGTTATTGTTGAATATTAATATAGGTACGTAGACTTTTCTGAATAATTTCCCTCACATAATAATTGTTTTGTCATATGCATGGTGTAGTAAGTCAAGTTATGCATTCAACACTTTGTTTGCTGTCTTGTAAGAACCCTATATTGAGGGGAGTGCTAGTACGTTGTGTTATCATCCAAAACTCATAGAGTTAAAAATAAATAAATGAGTAGTTTTGTTCTTTAGTAATCTTCCTTTGCTCTGCTTGATTCTTGCTTCTTTTCTTGTAGTGTGAGTAAGAGAGTGTGGTGTGGTATGTTCGTAAACTCATCACCCAGTGAGTTGGTATTAGCTTGTAAGCTGGAATTCTAACAAAGTGGTATCAAAGCACTTGGTTATTGCTCGAGCAAGATGGCTTCCAATTTGGTACAATTGCATTTTTTGCTGATGAAGAAAGAAAGCTATGAGAAATCATGCATCCAATTCAAAGCTTTGTTTGGATCACAAGTGTAGAATATTTGGTGTTATATTTCTTATTATTATCTCTTGGCTATATATATATATATATATTTATATATATATATATATATATATATATATATATATATATATATATATAGCCTTACAACCATCCATCTTACATAAAACCTCCTAATACATTATAATATACCAGTACTCCTCCTCAAGATGGACGAAAGATATTCACAAAGCCCATCTTGTCACATCCTCTAATCATATCTACAGAGCTAAGTCTCTTGGTCAGACTGTCTGCTACCTGATCCTTGGTTGGAATATGGCCTAGCTCCAGTAGTCCACTGTCCAACTTCTCCTTGATGAAGAACCTATCGATCTCGATGTGTTTGGTCATGTCATGCTGTACTGGATTATTGGCGATACTGATGGATGACTGGTTGTCACACCACAACTTTATCTTGGCTCCTTGATCCAATTTTAGCTTCACCAGCATACTCTTCATCCATAGCAGCTCTGTAACTCCCAAGGCCATAGCTGCACTCCGCTTCAGCTGTCGATCTGGCCACTACTTACTGCTTCTAACTCCTCTAAGAGACCAAGTTGCCTCCTACAAATATGCAATAGCCTGAGGTAGACCTCCTATCATCAGCACAGCTAACCCAGTCAGAGTCACTGTAGCCCTCAATGCTCACGCAATTATTCTTCCTGAATATCAGCCCCTTTCCGGGGGCACCCTTTAAGTATCTCAGAATCTGGTACATTGCGTCCATATGACTCTTCCTTGGGGTCATACATGTAGCGGCTCACCGCACTCATTGTAAAGTAGATATCAGGACGTGTGTAGCTCAAATATATAAAATTGCCCACCAGTCTCTAGTATATGTCCCGGTCAACTGGTTCTCCAACCTCAGCACCCATCTTGAACCTCTGATTGATCAACGTCGCTACATGTTTGTATCTCAATAGCCTGCCTCTTTGAGAAGGTCCAGCGTATATATTCTCTGAGAAAGAACAATCCCCTTTGCTTCTCGAGCAATCTCAATCCCAAGGAAGTACCAAAGAAGGCCAAGGTCCTTTACATCGAACTTCTTGCCAAGCTTTCCCTTGAGTCAGGCAATCTCCTGCTCATCATCTCCTGTAATAATTATTTTGTCGATATATACAGCAAGCATGGTGATGTCGCCTCTACTCTGAAGAAAAATATAGTGTGATCAGCGTTGATCTGCTGATATCGCATCCCTATCATCACCCTCCTGAATCTGTCAAACCACGCTCAAGGAGACTATTTCTGTCCATAGAGGGACTTCTTCAACCTGTAAACCTTGCCCACTATATTTTCAGTACAGAATTCTGGTGGTATCTCCACTTACACCTCCTCTACTCGATCCCTATAAAAAAATGCATTCTTCACATCCAGTTGGTGTAGCTTCCATCCACCATTCGCTGCCAAATGCTGTGTGGGAAATCGTCAACAATGTAGTAGCTGGATGGTTGACAACTTCATTGTCCGACCAAGTGTCGGGTAATATAGAAGCAATGGAGGATGCTGATGTCATTTGGAGGACGCTAAAAGATATGTACTTAGGGTTGGGCAACCCTATGTCATGCCCTAGTCCCAAAATATGTGGGACCAGGCCACATGGCAATGGCCAGCTAATACGACTCAGAGGAATTTCCTAATTTAATGGACCCGATGAAGCATACTACGCTGTCCTAAAATACTAACAAGTCTAATATGCTAACATGCAGCAGGTAAATATCTAATCTCATCTATAAAATATAAATAAGAAGTGCTAAAATAAATACTGGAAAATAAGTACGGAGTCTGAATGTCATAGTACAATCCAAACAAGTCTGATGGGAACAAACCCACTACAATGATAAAATAAGAGTACGGAAGGACAAATAAGAGTACGGCTAGAGCATCGACTAACTAGATAAGGATGCTCTAGCCCTAGGCGAAAGGCCTACCAGTGATCAAGAAAACTCTGATGGTAACATCTCAAGCACCTCCTCGGTCGCATACCTCGTCTCCTGTCCGGGCCCGTACACGGTCGGATAGTATACCTCATCCAAATCTGGAAGGGAACCAGGTCCTCAGAGGGACATAACAAGATATAAAATATATGCCAAATATAAATACTGAATAAGAAAAGGGGGCGTACTAACCATCTAAGTGAATGCAATATGAGGACAACCTTGGTACGTATGGGTAGGTGTAGGCATAATGTCCAACACTCTGAAGAGCGTGGTATCTTTACATGTAACATCCATCATTTCGAAGAATGAGGTATTTGCATATATATATATATATATATATATATATATATATATATATACACGTCCGTAACGCTCCGAATAATGCGGTATTTGAATAAAGGAAGTCATTGGATCCTTGGCTCCTCTGGACACTACAGATTCTAATATGTGTATCCCATATGCCTACCAGTTGTTCTCCCCGCCCAATGTAAATATACAAGTCGAATACACAACGTGCATATTATGTAACTATATGTCAGGTCTCAAATAACTAGACTAACCTGACTATGCCCTAAACCGTGATGCATGTTGCACGTACCGATAGCTAGTCGAGTATGCTAACCCAACATGAGTTTATCATCGTGATGAATGTAAAAAGTGTCAGGGTCTTGGAAGATATCAGAATATCCTCACAACAGTAGGTGAGTCTTCTAGTAACTAAGTCAATACACTACACATCGACGCATTCGTCGACTGCACCCGAGTCATTCTCGGACGCGCACAGTTATATGTCATATTTTTAACAACATCTCATGCAACATTTAATAACTTGAATTAAACAGTAAATAAGGCAAGGTATACTTGTTTGGATTCTCAAGCTGCGAGTACCAAAATTCTACTCCCAAAATCTCGCCCGAACGGTCCAATTATCCTATATATATGATATAATATAGTAATCACCAGTCATTATACTAGTACGCACAGAAATACAACTACACTGTACTTAGAAACTAACGCAAGGAGGGATCATAATCGGTCAACTAGCAAGGTCGAGTGTGCACGTAGCTAAAATGCACAAGTGTCATGTCCCTCTAAACGTACACAACAAGACAGTTAACTACCAAATACGTTACAACTCCAAATATCGTATAACACTAACCTGTGTCCTAGCTATTAGGTTAGAGTTTAAAAATAGTACTTTAGTCTAAGCACCTAGGGACTACATAATCATATGCCATACTAACAACCTAATTTCCATGAAGTATTTAGTAACACTAACTACTATTCCAATACATGCACACATATATACTAGGTATTAGGGTTCACAAGTCAACATTTGTCTATGCAACAACAACAACATGAAGGAAGAGTGAACATGCAAACCTAGGGGTGCTCTTAAACCGGGGGGGTAATGCTCGGTCCGCTGCTCGAGGGTGGCCGATCTTCGACGGGTGGAGGTGCTCCGGCGATGCACAGTAGCAACAGCAACAACAATGGCAACAGCTGCGGGGAGGTGTGATAAGGTGACGGTGGTGGCGGGATGGCTATGGTCGGGTGAGGGTGAGGCTGATGGTGGTGGTGGCCATGGCAGTTGGAGGTGGTGATGGTGGAGTGATGGTGATGGTGGTCGAGGTGATGAGAAGGTGATGGCGGTCGGAGGAGGAGAAGGAGAAGGGAGGTAAGGTGGTCGTGGGTGGTGGTTGAGGTGTGGTGGCGGGGTGATGATGATTGTCGTGGAGATGGTCGGAGGAGGCAGTGGTCGTGGGGATGATGGTGATGGTCGGGATATTGGCTGTCAGGGTCAGGTTTACTAGAGGAGACAGCGGGTGATGATGATGGTGGTCGGGATGGCTGTGGTGGTAGTTAAGATGGTGGTGGTGGTTGCTGTGGCAGTGGTTAAGGTGGTGGCGAGGACCGTGGTTGCTCGGAGGAGAGAGAGAAGAAAGTCGAGGGAATGGAGAATGTGGTGGCGGAATGGTGATGGTGAGGTAGTGACGATGGTGATGGAAGAGGTGGTGACGATGGTTATTGTGACAGTGGTGGTTGTTGTCGTCGAGGAGGAAGGTCGGAGGAGGAAGGTCGGGTGACTATGGTGGCGGGGTGGTGATGGCCGAAGAGTTGGAAGAGGAAGTCGGGGAAGAAGAAGGAGGAGAGAGTTAGTGTTCGGGTTGGGTTGGCTATGGATGAAAATAGAGAGAGGAAGGAGGTGGTTTATTTAGGAGAGAGAGAGGAGGATGTCATTGGGATTAGGGCCGGCCATAATGCATTTCTAGGGATGGATTGAAGGGCTAGGATGGGCTTGATTTTGAATGGAGGGTGTAGATGAGGTAGAAGAAAAAGGTGGTGTGTTGTACACACAAAATGGGGAGCAAACCCTAGGGGACCGGTCAACAAATGAGGGGGGAGGGTTCTTCATGGCTTGGCTCTAATGGGAGGTCGACACCTAATTGCCTATTTGAACAAAAGCCCGTAACAATTGGAAAGTTGTACAAATAAGAGAAATTGGGATTGGATGAGGAAAAATACCATATTTGGTATGATGTAGTGGTTAAAATGGTGTGTGGTGTTTAGTACGAACCTTGATGGTGTTAGTGGGGGTTTGGGTTGGTGTTGGGCCTAGTTTTGGGTTAGGTTGAGTCTTTGTACTAATTTAATTAAAATTTGTGTCAATTGTATTCTTTAATTAATTGGAAGTGCATAGGGTTAAAATTGTATGGGACACAAGTGTCATGGACGTAGAAGACTCAGAATAGAATATTATCATAAATTGGGTTGCACAAAACGGATCGAGGTTGTGCCTCCAATTTTGATTGGAATGGACAAAGATGCAAAGTTGGATTTATTTGGATTTAAGAATAGACGTTTGTAACGAATATTGTGCGAATAAAATGAAGTACAAGTGTGGGAATTTATGAATTACACAAAGGTCAGAATGGAAGGCTGGCACGTTTAGGAAAAGTGTGTAAAATTTGTTTCAAAGCAAAAGCTAGAGTAACGCTCCAAATATCGAAGCAACGTTAAGGTGCACAAAGTGATACGAATATTGTATATTAATCTAAAATACTATGTTCTAATTCTAATTGGCTCCAAACTAACCTAGTCTCTCTATCTAAGCCAGGTAGACATAAATCTAGTCGAGGGAGTTTACAATCTACCCTCCTTAGAGCATTTCGTCCTCAAAATTAAAATAGACATATGGTAAAACTATTGACTGAAATTAAATGCTACTACATACCTAGGCCTTCAAAGAGAGGGGGAAAATGCTGCCGAATATCATCCTCTCGTTTCTAGGTCGACTCGCCTGGTGCATGATGCCTCCATACGACACAAACTAGAGGGATAGTCTAACCTCAGAATACCTTCTCGCTTCTGTCCAAAATCTCTAAAGGCTCCTCCTGATATGACAAACTCGGCCCGACAGTGATCTCCGAGTGGTCAAGCACATGACTCGGATCTGGCATGTACCTCCTTAACTGAGATACATAAAAGATGTCATAAACTCTTTCTAATGTCTGTAGCAATGCTAATCTATAAGCAACCTCTATGATGCACTCCAACACATCGAATTGTCCGATGTACCTCGGACTCAGCTTTCCTCTGCCTCTAAATCCAATGGTCCCTCGGGTAGGCGAGATTTTTATAAACACATGATCTCCAACCTGTAACTCTATGGGTCATCGATGCACATTTGCCCAATGCTTCTGCTTGTCCTGTGCTTCTCGCAGTTGCCCTTGGATCTTCTTTACCTTCTCCATTGTACGAATAACCAACTCTGGTCCAATTATTTGCCTCTCGCCCACATCACTCCAACACACTGGGGAACGACACTTCCTGCCATATAATGCCTCATAGGGAGCCATCTGAATGCTCGCTTGATATCTATTATTGTAAGAAAATTTAACCAAATATAAATGGTCCTCCCATGATCCACTGAAATCAAGCATGCACGCCCTCAACATGTCCTCCAGTGTCTGAATGGTGTGCTCGGACTGGCCATCCGTCTGCGGGTGATATAATGTGCTAAAATTCAGGCGGGTACCGAGACTCTCTTGTATACTCCGTCAAAAGTAATATATGAACCTCGTATCCCTATCAGACACTAAACTAGCTAGCACCCCATGCAGTCGTACGATCTCCCACATATACATATCTGCTAAGACCTCTGTAGACTGCCCAACTCTAAAGGATAAAAAAGTGAGCGGACTTGGTGAGTCGATCCATGATCACCCACACAGCATTGCGACCACTAGGACTCCTCGAAAAGCCTATAACAAAGTCTATAGTAATGTGCTCCCATTTCCACTCAGATATCGGGAGTGGCTAAAGTAAACCTGCAGACCTCTGATGCCCAGCCTTTACCTGCTGACACACTAGGCACTTCGCCACAAAGTAGGCTATCTTCCTCTTCATTCCATGCCACCAATAGTACTGCCTCAAGTCTATGTACATCTTTGTACCTCCTGGATCAATAAAGTATGTTGAACTGTACGCCACCGACATCAGCTCCTGATAAAGTTCTCTATTCAAAACATAGAGACGATCTCCACATCTCAAAGTTTCGTCCTCATGTATGTGCAATCATGTCTGCATCCCGGCCTCTTTCCTCTGTCGAAGCCTCTGGAATCTGGTATATGTTGGCAAGGTAGCCTTGATTCTCTTAACCAATATCGATTGCACCTAAAAAATTGACAACTGGCCGTCTGCTCCGGGCATAATGACCACTATACCCAACTGCTCTAGATCTCTCAATAGATTTTGTTGGGTAGTAAAAAAGAATACTATAGGCCTCCTGCTCAATGCGTCAGCTACTACGTTAGCCTTTTTCGGATGGTACTGTAGCTCAATCTCAAAGTCTGTCATCACCTCGAGCCAACGTCTTTGTCTCTGGTTTATGTCCTTCTGAGTATAGACGTACTACATGCTTTTGTGATCTGTGAATATCTTTACCCATTATCCGTATAGGTAGTGCCTCCAAAGCTTCAGGGCAAAGATCACTACGGCAAGCTCCAACATGAGTGGGATAGTTCTTCTCATGGGTCCTCAACTGCCTAGAGGCATAGGCTAAAACTTTCTTATGCTGCATCAAGACACATCATAATCCCTTTCCAGATGCATCGCTGTAGATCACAAATCCTCCGCGTCCAGAAGGTATAGTCAAAATAGGTGCCGTAGTCAGACGCTTCTTCAGTTCATCGAACGCCGCCTGACACTCCTCTGTCTAAATAAACTCCTGCTCCTTGCGGGTCAAGTGGGTCATTGGCTCTGCGATCCTCGTGAAGTTCTCTACGAACCTCTGGTAATATCCGAAAAGTCCTAGGAAACTTCTCACCTCCGAGACGTTGGTAGGGGTCGGCCACGTCTCTAGTGACAAAATCTTCGCTGGATCTACTGAAATACCATCTTCTGAGATAACGTGTCCGAGAAAAGAGAAACGGTCTAGGAGGAACTCACACTTGCTCAACTTGGCATAAAGCCTCTCATGCTTTAGCATTTCCAACACTAACCTCAAGTGCTCCCCGTGCTCCTCGTGGATTTTTTGAATACACCAAGATGTCGTCGATGAAGACTATCACGAACTGGTCCAAATACTGGTGGAAGATATTGTTCATCAGGTTCATAAATACTACAGGCACATTCGTCAGTCCAAAAGACATCACCAAGAACTCGTAGTGGCCTTAACGAGTCTGAATGCTGTCTTTGGAATATCTTCTCTCTGCACCTTTACCTAGTGATACCCTAATCTCAAGTCAATCTTCGTGAACACCACTACTCCTGTCAACTGGTCAAAAAAATTATCAATCCGCGACAGAGGATACTTGTTCTTGATAGTCAAAGCAATAAGGGCTTTGTAATCAATGCACATACGGAATGTCCCATCCTTCTTTAGTATACTTGCTCATGCCCTTAAATCTATCCACTAGCCAGGTTGGATAACTGACTCTGGAGAATCTCGCCATATCACGGGTTCCCATGGTGAGTTCCAAGAATACATTCACTTGACAATGCCTGAAAGCATTCAGACTGCTGATGGTACTGCCAGACCTATTCTGGATAAAGGCACAGTTGAATGCACCCCTTCCATGACCCTTACTGATGTCTTGTATGCTCCATCTTTTTATGTTAATCTTTTGTCCATTAGTGCCATTATTCTTTAACTTAATTATATTATTTTCTTTGACATTCCTAAGGTGACTTTTCAGGAGAAGAGAACAGGGAGACGGCTGGGTACTGGAACATGGCATAAGGGGCTATGGTACTTGGACATGGGTGGACTGGATGTAGACCTAGCATCACTGGTAGGGGAAGCACAATCGGAGGAGCCACGAAGAACTATAGAAGCAAATTATTACTTCAATATTAGCGCATGGGACACTCTTTATTCAGTCTACTGAATCAGACGTATTCATCTATGTATCAAAAGGCTAATAAATAAAAGTTGGTTTGTGATGCTTGTGAGCTTGAAAAATATACCAGAAGTTCTTATGTAAGTTCTAAAAAAAGAAGTTTAGCTGCTTTTGATATGATACACTCAGATGTGTGAGGACCTTATCCTATAACTGGTGTCACCTGAGTATACCTAATGAAGAGTACGAGTGAAGTCTTTGCATGCTTTCAAGATTTTTATCATAGAGTTACAACCCATTGTAATGCTCAAGTAAAGATTTTAAGATCGGACAATGGGACAGAATACACAAACAAGAGTATTGAAGAGTACTTATCAACCCATAGAATACAACATCAGACTTCGTGTGCCTATACACCAATACAAAATGGTGTAGCAGAACGGAAGAACATGCACCTATTAGCACGGACAATAATATTTGCCATAAATATTACTAAACACTTATGGAGGCATGCTGTATTGACGGTTGCATATCTCATCAAAAGGATGCCCTCTCACGTGTTGGGATGGAAGACACCATTTGAGATGTTTACAGGAGAAAATAAGTATATTATTCCGTCAAAGGTATTTGGGTGTGTATACTTTGTAAAAGATAACAGGCCTACGGTAAAAATGTTGGACCCTCAAGCGGTGAAGTATATATCTGTTGGCTACTCATAGACTCAGAAGGGATACTCTTGTTGGAGTCCGGTGGAGCGGAGGCTCTTTGTGAGTATGGATGTTACATGTAGAAAGATGGAACCATACTACCATAATGGTTCAGGTAAAGGGTCTACATTTAGTGACACACCTAACATAGGAGGTGTTAGGAGTGAGGGAGAGATGGGCCAAAGCATGATTATCGGGTCAGTTCCATGCCCAATGATGGAAGCTGGTACAAGAAAACAAGGGGGCGATAGCTAGGGTGAGAAAAGTGATGAGAATAAGGACGGAGAAAGTGGTGACAATTAGGAGGAAGAAAGTGATGTTGTGTAGGGGAAGAAACAGACTACAGAGCTCCAAGTCTACAGAAGAAGAAAGCAGCACTCTAATACTGTGTCGTATCCCTCGCCTATTGTGCCAAGTCTCTTGCTTAACATTGTCCCAACTCTTGAAGATATTTCTCCTATACCGGATCCCTCTGATTCGTATACGGATCTCTCTGATTCGGATGGTATGATCTCTCCACCATTACCTTATATTCTTCATATTCCCTTAAGGAGATCTTCTCGCAGTATGCGGAAAAAGCTCATAATCGTTATGGTTATGAATATGATATTGCCAATTTTTTTTCTACTCTAATATATCTCCTACTTAACGAGCATTCATTGCATCGTTAGACACTACATCTTTGCCCAAGTGTTCACAGGAGGCAAAGGAAGATCCAAGGTGTAGAGCTATAATATTGAAAGAACTTGGGGCACTCAAAAGAAATGGGAAATAGGAGCTTGTTTCGTTGCCTAAAGGGGAGAAAGCAGTAGGATACAAATGGATTTTCACAGTAAAGGAGATGCCAAAAGGTAAAGTAGAGCGGTACAAGACAAGGTTGGTTGCAAAGGGATACACTCAATCCTATGGCATCAACTATGATGAGATATTTGCTCCAGTAGCCAAGATGAGCACTGTGAGAACCCTGGTCTCCCTTGCAATAAACCATAGGTGGTAGCTGTATTAATTAGATATAAAGAATATATTTATTCATGGGGATCTACAAGAAAAAGTATACATGGAGACTCCCCCGGGATTTTGTACAAAACAGTCAACGGGAAAGGTATGCAAGCTGAAGATTAATTACTGTATGAACTCAAGCAATCTCCTCGAGCCTGGTTTGATAGATTCAGGAAGGCTGTCACAGGTATGGGTACCGCCAGACTAATACAGATCACACGCTCTACTTCCAGCATGCAAGAGGCCACATCACCATACTTGTAGTGTATGTGGATGATATAGTGATCACAGATGATAATGAGGAGAATATCACCCCGCTGATTTCATAACTCACCAAGGAGTTTGAAGTGAAGGATTTGGAAATGATGAGATATTTTCTTGAGATCGAGGTGGCTCGATGAAGAGAAGGGATCGCCCTCTCTCAAAGGAAGTATATACTCGATCTGCTCACAGAGATTGGGATGCTGGGATATCGATCGGCAGTCACTCCAATTGATCAAAAAGATAAGTTGGGGGCATAGGCAGGAGAGCCGGTTGATCGTGAGAGATATCAGAGACTTGTAGGCAGATTGATTTATCTAGGCCACACTCGTCCTGATATCTTATTTGCTATGAGTATAGTGAGTCACTATATGCATGATCCAAGGAAGGGCCACATTGACGCAGTTTTTTATAACTTGAGATATCAAGGGGGCTCCTGGAAGAGGACTATGGTTCAAAAAAAATGGATACCTGGGTGTTGAGGGGTACTGTAATGCAGATTGGGCAAGCTACATAGATGATAGAAGGTTAACCTCAGGGTACTGTGTCTTTATGGAAGGTAACCTAGTCTCATGGAGAAGCAAAAAATAGTCGGTGGTAGCATGGTCGACTGCTGAAGCAGAATACAGAGTTATGGCTCTGGGGGTGTCAGAGTTATTGTGGATAAGAGTACTGCTGACAGAGTTGAAACTGGACCACAAAACACCGTTGCATCTTCTGAGTGATAGTCAAGCTGCAATAACTATAGCTAACGATCCAGTTCAGCATGACAAAATTAAGCACATTGAGATCGATCGATTCTTCATTAAAGAGAAGCTAGAAAAATGGATATTAAAGCTCGATCATATTCGCTCAGCAGAACAAGTTACAGATTATCTGACTAAGGGTCTTAATTCATCGAGTCTTTCTAAACTATGTAACAAGATGGGGATAATTTATATCTATCGCCCATCTTGAGGGGGAGTGTTGAGAGTATGAAAGAGACTTTAGTCCCACATCGGATAGAATTGAAGAGAGAGTGGTTGGCCCCTCCTATAAATATGTAGCTCTTTACATCATTAAAGCCAAGCAAAATATGTTACCATATTTTAACTATTACACTAAAACTTTTTTGTTGATACTACAATCAGGAACCGAGGTTTGAATTGAAGCCACAAGGACCCTGAGGCCCCATAAATTGAGAGGAAAAAACAAACAAAAAATGATTTTTTAATCTTTAGTTTATAGTTAAGACTCGACGTAATAAAAATAAAAGCTTAAAACAATCTTAGGTGTGATGCCTAGGTGTGATGATAGCATTTTATATTATTACAATCCTTCTTGTTCTTAAATAACCAGACCTCTAACTAAAAACTCAAGATTCTACAAAGAAATCCTTATCCTATTGTACTCTCCCTATTTATCTGCGTTAACATATTACTAATAATACTACAACAGAAGATCAAATAAATTTCCAGTAATATGATAGTATAAGAAAAATTCAGAAAGAAAGAGAAGTTGATCTTCTAAAAAAGTACAGGGTGACAGAGAACGAACACAAGCATCAACCAAAATACTAGTTTGGTATTGAAATATCAATCATCGAATTGGGACATCGCTGTTATATGTGAACAAAACTAGCCCCAAGACTAATTAGTGCTATTACAATTATGAAAAATAACTTATGTCTTTATTTACATATGTGATTATGTGCGAGGCATTACTGTAGCAGAAAAATGATATATGACTATAAATTATGACGAGTAAAATCTTACTAAACTAACCAAAATAGAAGTATTTTCATCTTCTTCTTTTTAGTCCTGGTACTTGGGTCAGTTCACATTCTATTCCTTATAAATCAGAAGTAACATACAATCTCCCCCCTCCCCTTTTCTCATTTAAAAATACCAGCTACAAGTTAAAATTATATTGGTACTTACAAGTCTCATGCATCAAATTCGAAGCTTTGTTTGGATCACAAGTGTAGAATATTTGGTGTTCTATTTCTCATTATAATCTCTTGGCTATATATATATATATATAGCCTTGCAACCCTCCATCTTACATAAAAACCCCTAATATATTATAATATACCAACACGTCTCTTCAAGATGGGCGAAAGATATTCACTAAGCCCATCTTGTTATATCCTCTAATCATATCTACAGAGCTAAGTCAATATGGTCAGACTATCGACTACCTGATCCTTGGTTGGAATGTGGCCTAGCTCTAGTAGTCTACTGTCCAACTTCTCCTTCATGAAGAACCTATCGATCTCGATGTGTTTGGTCCTGTCATACTGCACTGGATTATTGGTGATACTGATGGCTGACTGGTTATCACACCACAGCTTTATCTTGGCTCCCTGATCCAGTTTTAGCTTCACTAGCATACTCTTCAGCCATAGCATCTCTGTAACTCCCAAGGCCATAGCTCTGCACTCCGCTTCAGCTATCGATCTGGCCACCACTGATTGCTTCTAACTCCTCCATGAGACCAAGTTGCCTCATACAAATATGCAATAGCCCGAGGTAGACCTCCTATCATCAGCACAGCTAGCCCAGTCAGAGTCACAGTAGCCTCGATGCTTACATGATCATTCTTCCTGAATATCATTCCCTTTCCGGGGGCACCCTTCAAGTATCTCAGAAGCTGGTATACTGTGTCCATATGACCCTTCCTTAGGTAATGTATGTAGTAGCTCACCACACTAATTACAAAGCAGATATCAGGTCATGTGTGGCTCAAATATATCAACTTGTCCACCAGTCTCTGGTATCTGTCCCGGTCAACTGGTTCTCCAACCTCAGCATCCAGCTTGAACCTCTAATTGATCAGCGTCGTTGCAGGTTTGCATCCCAACATCCTGTCTCTGTGAGAAGGTCCCGCACATATTTTCTCTGAGAAAGATCAATCTCCTCTGCTTCTAGAGCAATCTCAATCCCAAGGAAGTACTGAAGAAGGCCAAGGTCCTTCACTATAACTCCTTTCCAAGCTTCCCTTTGAGTCAGAAAATCTTTTGCTCATCATCTCCTATGATAATCATATCGTCCACATACACTGCAAGCATGGTGATATGGCCTCCACTCTGACAAAAAAATACAGTGTGATCAGTATTGATTTGTCGATATCCCATCCCTATCATCACCCTTCTGAATCTGTCAAACCACGCTCGAGGAGACTACTTCCGTCCATAGAGGGACTTCTTCAATCTACAGACCTTGTCCACTGTCTTATCAGTACAGAATCCTAGTGGTATCTCCATGTACACCTCCTCCACTAGATCCCCATAAAGAAATGTATTCTTCACATCCAGTTAGTGTAGCTTCCATCCACCATTCGCTGCCAAAAAAATCAGGGTCCTAACGGTGCTCATCTTCGCCACTGGTATAAAAGTCTCATCGTAGTCAATGTCGTATACCTAATTATATCCTTTTGCCACCAGTCGAGCCTTGTAGCGCTCAACATGTTCATCTGGGTTCTGCTTCACAGTAAAGACCCACTTGTATTCGACTACCCTCTTTCCCTCAGGCAGTTTTATCAGTTCCCAAGTGTGGCTCTTCTCAAGAGCACCTAATTCCTCGTGCATTGCCGCTTTCCACTTTGGATTGTTCTTAGGAACCTGCCAATTATTAGGTACAGTAATACTATCCAAAGATGCGATAAATTCTCCATGAGAAGAAGAGATATTATCATATAAAATAAACTGAGCAAGATCCCAACCATATCTATCAGGAGGAATTCTCGCATTGCTGCGAGTGGTCCTCTGTACTAACAATAGTGTGGGAGGGGTAGGAAGAATGATATCACCTGAAGCAAAATCTGGTGGTGGTAGTGTAGGTGTCTCGGGAGTCGAGACAGATGCAGACAAGGGACTGGGCACTGGCACTATCGGCACTATAGGTACTGGTCTTGCAGTTTGCTTCCCTATTCTGTTGTAGGTAAGTAACTCCCCCTGAACCGTGGGCCAAGCATCTCCCATCTCCTCCCCCTGTTCCTCTTCACTATCCTTCTCAATCGTTCATCCATACCATACTCCTAAATCGGTCACCAAACTCTCACCAATCTCCCTCTCTCACCTTATACTCTCAGGGTCAATTGAGTTGTCCATTGATGATGTTCCCTCCTGACGGTAGTATGGCTCAAGCTCCCTGAAGTGAACATCTATGCTTACAAACCTCTTCTTCTCTACTGGGCTCCATCACACGTATCCCTTTTGAGTCGTCGAATAGCCCACGAAGACACTTGATTGCTCTAGGGTCAAGTTTCCTAACAGACGATCTATTGTCCTTCACAAAATATATGCAGCCAAACACCTTCAGCGGAAGTATTCCACTATTATTTTCTGACAATATCTCATATGGAGACTTCCATCATAGTACTTTCGAAGACATCATGTTGATCAGTTGGGCTGCTATCAACACTGCATTCCCCTACAAACTCTGTGGGACATTCATAGCGATCATCATTCTCCTTGCTACCTCCAGAAGATGTTTATTCTTCCTTTCTGCCACTCTATTATGTGTTGGTATGTATGCACAGGTGATCTAATGCTGTATCCCTTGGGCTACCAGATATTCTCCAAGTACTTTGTTTGGTATACACTGTCCCATTTTCAGACCTCAGTACTTTCACCACTGCTTTGTACTGTCTGGACATGTTTATGAAAGTCCTAAAATTAGGCAAAGATATCAATCTTATTCTTCATCAAATATAACCAGTGATACGAGAGGAACAATCAATAAAAGAAACAAAATACTTGTAACCATTCATAGTAGTTTTGGCTCACGGCCCCCAAACATCAGAATGTATAATATAAAAAATAGAAGAGCTCCTATGGCCCGCACTAACATATGAGCTCCTAGTAAGTTTGCCTAAATCATATGTATCACATACTAGTTTCTCCTTATTTGTTTTCTCATAAATAGATTGATATAACCTACTCAAAATACCAAAAGAGAAGTGCCCCAACTGCCTGTGGTGGAGAATCAGTGTATCCTGGGCACTCATCTTTGGTCCTTCCATTCCTTTCCTCTCTGCTATAGACACTAATGCCGAATCTAGCCCTTCCCGATCTAGGTACCACAGTCCATCATGCCAAGTGACAGTCCCAAGCCTTTGTCCCATCTTCTTCTCCTGGAAGATCACCTTAGGAATACCAAAATAGATAATGCATTTTAGTTGGAGGATTATAGAACTAATGGACAAAAGACTGATTGAAAAAAAAGGAGCATGTAGAATATTGGATAATTTTACTGAACCTGCACAATCGACAGTACCCTTTACCGACCATTGGCTGAAAAGTACCATTGGCTGGAAAGTACCATTGGCTGTTTGAATGATGTCCGTCGATGCTAAGTGAGTGTAGGAAGAGAACTCACTAGCATTCCCTGTCACATGTCGAGACACACCCGAATCGATAATCCAATCTGTCACGACCCGCACCCGGGGTAAGGGTACTAGTCGGAAACAACGCCCAGCCTACGCCGCAGAATCGGCGGTAGAACGCTGTCTAGAAAGTCTATCTAATAATATAATGAACCACCAATAATGATAGTATACTCAATCACAGAACTAAGATAGAATGAACACGAATCAGATAAGAATAGAATAGTCACAATACAACTCATGAGTCTAAAATAATACATCAATGAGTCTGAAGAAAAATACAGAAATATGCTGGAGACAAATCCAGTACAAAGAATACTACAAAACTATAAAGCTACAACTCCAGGGTCAACTGTCTCAGTTGGGATAAGTCCCTCTTGAGCCAGGGTCTCAGAATCTAAACCCACAATATCCTGGGGTCCATAATAGGTAGGGTACTCCTCAGTGTCATCTGGAAAAATATATCCAGTCAGGAAAGGAGCAGAGTACAACCCTAATAGCAGTTCTCAAACAATGATAAAAACTATGTAACAGTAAATAGCTGTGGATAAACAAGATGCATAAATAGAGACAAGAATGTAGAGACAATAAGGAAATACTGGAAAGAAATACAATAATGAACAACATGCTGATGGAACAAGAATACTAATGACTAAGTGTGTGAGTACTAGCTTTAACATGTGATCGGCTTGGGAACTTGCACAAGAGTATAATGGCCTGGTTAATCATACGTGCGGTGTATGATCAACACTCACAAGAAACAAGACGTGCACAAGGAGGGTATGATCACATATCTATACTAAAATACTCCCCACCCCCGACTGGTATAATAGATCCAACCACGGTACGTTATGGCACGAGATTCCCCAAGAAGATAGCTAGTCTCCCCGGGAATCGGTGTCTGTACATGTACAAGATAACCAATGAAACAATACTTGCACCATATACACCATATACCAAGGAATAACATCTCATGACGAGATCCGGATATACCAATCCGTGTAACCATAGTGTCGAGAGAAACATGTAAATCTACACTAGATACAACGAACATAGAGGATATCATAAATGAGAAACTATCAGAGAATGTACTCGCCTGAAGTCCAATGAACAGTCTCACAAATGTCTGACTCGGTGCCTGGAAGACCTAGATATGGAATACAACATTAAAACAAGATCCCGGAAAGATAACAAGTCAAACTAGACAACTTCTAGGCCAATAAGTCAATTCTAAGTCAAAAGTCAACTATGGTCAACTCTAAAGTTAACTAAAGTCAAACATGGTCAAACCTAGGTCAACCTTACAAATCATCTATAAAAATAATATAGGATAAACTACAACAATTTAGGAATCAAATAGATTCCAAAAGAATCTTACACAAAGTATATTAATAATTCAAATAATATATATATCATAAATAATATATATGAAAACCAATATTCATACAATTAAAATACTATATTATAATAATTATTATACCTCACAAAACACATATATATATATACATATATATATATATAACAATAATATATATAATATAAATAAAAACTGCCAAAGCGTCACTGAAAACAGGGAGTTAAAACAAAGATTTAAATAAAATAGCTTATAGTGACAGTCTTGACTGTCACTGAAAACTGTCGCAGAAAACTGAATAAATAACACACTGCTGATCGGATTTCTAACAGTTAGAAACTGACGCAGAAAAACCGTCGCAAAAACTCGCTGTGTTTTCCCGCCGCTGCATGGGTATTAATGACAGTGGCGGCTCTGTCATTAATACCCGCCGCCACTGCTACAGCGGCTGCTGCTGACCCGATCAAAATAATGACAGTTCAACTGTCATTAAAACCTACTGTCACTAAAACACAGGAAATATATATATAAATATATATATATAAATCTATATAAATCAATATAAATAAATATATATATATATATATATATATATATATATATATATATATATAAAACAATTAAATAGATATATATATACTTATATATATATACACATAAATTTGCACATTAAAATATTAATAATTACAAAACACAATGCACATATTAATGTACATAATTAACATGGCTAGAAACACAACTAAAATATTTACATTAATATCCAAACAATTACATAATAATTATAAATAATATAATTACACAATTAAACATACAATATATTTTACAATTTATATTATTAACAAGTAGTACATATATATTTGCATGTAAGAAATCTATATATATTATATTGTACATAATATTAGCACACACAAAATATAGATCCATGCTACAATAATTACCATAATAAATACACAAAATAAATATATAATATCTATATATATTTACTAATTATGAAATAAGAATTGAACCACAATTAATTAGATCTATGCAAAAATACACACAATTGGAGAGTATCTCACCGTATCCCACTAGATCTAGGATACGCATGCGACACGAGTCCAACACACAACCAATTGCACCCCGAAGGACACAAACAAATCACAAATAATATTTATAAATAATTCAAAGTGTCAAAAGTAGATCTATGTGTCCGTGTCAAAATACGACATGTTCAAAGCCCCGTGTCGGAGGAAAACCCCCAAATGACACGTATCACCAAATAGTTGGGATACGAACCACAAGTATCCCAATATGGACACGACACTAGCTCCAAACACAAAGCTCATTGTCCAATTGATCTATAGGATCAATTGACACACACAACAAAATGTAAATTCGGAATTCCAACAAAATTGACACAAAAAGCACCATAACTTTCTCCATGGGTCTCCTATGAACACAAAACAAAGTCCTATGGGTAGTACATACATATAGGTTGATTTTACATGATTAAATCTCAGATTTAGAAGCTATTTAAATGGGAAAATCTGAATTATACCTATTGGGAGATGGATTCCCAATGAAACTTCCAATTGAGATGAACTTGCTTCCAAATTGTAGATCCTTGCTCCTCTTTGTAGATCCTTGCTTCCTTCTTCTAGATCCTTGCTTTCTTCTTCTCTAATGGTGAATTGGGAAGAATTTAGAATGAATTTGGTAGGGAATTGGATTGGGAATGGAGGGAATTTGGTAGTGGGAAAATTCTAGATCTAGATTTGGAATGAAATAGGAGGAGAGAGAAATTTCCCCCCCTCCTATATAGGCCGGCCATAGCCCCTCCCCCAAGCAATTGTAAAATGTCCAATGTACCCCTTGGGGCCTCTCATGAAGAAATAATTAAGGAAGGAAGCTTCTAGTCTAATCATTTAATTAATTTAATCCATCTCCTTAACTATGGGCTTTCTAAATGGGCCAAGTCTAACTAATTAATTCATGTTGGTCCATGGGTCCAAACTAAACTAGTTGGGTCCACTAAAAATAAGTCTAAAATAATTTAATAATATCTAACAACAATTAAATAATACAACAATTAATTATTTACCATGCACAATATTTATTTAAATAGGAAATTACCAAAATACCCTTTCCTAGAAAATGTGGTAGTGACACAATCTGACGATCTAAGGGAAGACATAGATGCAAGGGCGAGTGATTCGTCAGTACCTTCCGATAGATTGGCATACATGACAGCGTTGCCTCTAGAGAAGACTGAGGTGGACGCCTCCTCAGTCCCACTCCTCTTGTCTCCATCGCTTGACGCTCTCTGCTTTCTCCTGAGTATCTCCAGCATGCCCAACAGTGCCTGATCCTTCTTAGTATAGGCACCATCAGCTCCCTCCTCGCCTTCTGCTACCAGCAGGTTCGTTCGATAACCTCCTCGACCACCCCGTCAACCCCCACGACCATGGCCACGTCCTCCAAACAGGCCACATCCACCACCTGAATCTCCCTTCTTAGGTGATTTCGTTCAAGCTTACCTCCGATGGTCCACCTCCCCGCAGTTGTAGCATTGTCGGGGATCTCCCTTAGGTCCTGTGCCGCCTGAATTGGCAACCGCCAGTGCTGACTTTACTTCAAGATGACCACATGCCACTGCCTGCAGCTTGATGCGAGTCTTCTCCTGGATCATGGTCGAGATAGCCTCCTCAAGTGTAGGAATCTTCGATTGGGATAGAAGTAGTGCTGTCATCTGAGCAAACAATGCGGCCAGCCCCTTAAGAAACTTCAACATCCTCTCCTGCAGACATAGCTGCCTTTCCTTACACTTTGGGTCCTCGCAGCTCGTCCGATCTGAGGAGTGATCGTAATCCAACCACAGACGCTCCAACTCTGTGGCATACTCCTACACCGTCTTCTCTTCCTGTACGGTGTCGTCGATCTCCTCCTTGATTTGGAAAATCCTCAAGTTATTATCCATACATCGTAGGTCCTCCTTAACTTCTCCCACACGTTCTTTACCATCTCAAGGACATCCACTGTGGCGGCGATTGACTGGACTAAAGAATTGAGGAGCCAAATGTATATCACCATATGAGTGAACTTCCACTCGTCGCATCCTGCCGAGCCCTCATCCGGCTTTGTCTTCTCTCATGACAAGAAACCATCCAGGTTCTTTCCTGCGAGGGTTCTTCTCACCCGTCGTGACCAACTCAGGTAGGTGGCTGGTCCATCAAGATTCAGATCGATGGAGGGAAGCTCCAACTTCGCCGATGTTCGTGTCGCGCTCTCACCAGCCGACAGTTTTATCACCTTCATCAACGTTGCTACCTCCCCAGGGTCCAACTTCTTATTGATCTCCTCCATCGATCATCCTCTTCTTCGATCACCTCACACCCGTCCCACGATTCACATTCGTCCTCTTCGTCCTCTCCTAGACCCGATCATGCCTCTCCACCATCGGATCTAGGCCTTTGATGTCAACGTCCGGAATGACCCGTGGGAGACGCCGGGAACCGCAGCAAAAGGCTCTTGCGGGCTCTGCAGGAGTCGCGGCTTCACGATGGTGGCTGAAGTGTTGTGGCAGCGGCAGAGACGGCGGTGGTGGGCAAGCGGTGCGGCGGCGGCAGCGGTGGCTTGGGTTTGGTGGCTAGAGTTTGTGGCGGTTCCGGTTTGTGCTTTGATACCATGTAGAATACTTGGCGTTCTACTTCTCATTATAATCTCTTGGCTATATATATATATATATATATATATATATATATATATATATATATATATATATATATATATATATATATCAATCCTCCATTTTACATAATATCTCCTAATACATTATAATATACCAACAACAAGAACTATGGGAAGTTGTACAAAGTGGGTTTGTTGAGCATACTTAGGAGCAGGAAGCCACATATAATGCAGAGCAGAAGTCCACTATCAAAGAACAAAGAAAAAAAGACAAGAAGGCGTATTTTCTATTTCAAGGATTAGATGATTCAACATTTGAGGATCGCCGAAGCGACAACAAGCAAGGAAGTATAGAACACCTTAAGCACAATTTTCAAAGGTATCAATAGAGTTAAGAGTGAATTGGCTCATATGAGTGAAGGAGAAAATGTTTCGGACTGATATTCACAGTTACATATAATCATGAATAAAATGAAGAGAAATGGAGAGAAGATTGGAGAAGATCGTGTTTTGGAGAAGATATTTTGATATCTCACACCCAAGTTTGAGCATATGGTGACAACAATTGAGGAATCGAAGGACTTGGAGATTATGAGTGCAGAGGAGCTGCTGGGACTCTCCAAGTTCGTTAGCAACGATTCTGAACAATGAAGGTTCTACATCATTGGAACAATCATTGGAGTCAAAATTAGATTTTGAGAAACCAAATGGAGGTCGTGGAGAATGGAACTTACAACGAGGTGGAGCCAACAATCGTGGACGAGAAATAGACGAGGTTGAGGGCGAGGCATCCCTGAATATCATGGCTCTTCACAAGAAAGGAGAACTTATGAGTGAGGAAAGAATAATGTTCAACGCTACAACTGCAACCAATTTGGACAACAATGATCATATCAACCTTGTTGAGGCTTCCAACAATATAGGTGATGAATCTACCTTATAGTTTCTGGTAATGTGAGCCTAGGAGATCTCTACTACATACCGTGCATGAAGAGCAATTTTCTAAGCATCGGGCAACTAATCCGGAAGGGATACATAGTGCACAAGGAGAAAGGTTCTCTCTAATTAAGATATGCAAGAAGAAGACTCATTGCACGCGTTCAAATGACAAAGAAGCATATGTTCCCATTGAACCTAAAAATAAAGTTTGAAGAATGCTTGGTTTCACGGAGAACGAGTCGTGGCACTGGCATTTACGCCTTCATTTCGACGGCCTAAAGCTATTATCTAAGAGTGGAATGGTCCATGGTCCACCACAAATTGAATCACCGAACCATGTATGTGAAGGATGTGTTCTTGACAATCAATCACGCCTTCCTTTTCCCAATGATAACACATGGAGAGCACACACCATTGCAATTGGTTCACACAGATATTTGTGGACTGCTAGAGCCTATGTCATTTCTGAGGTAGTAAATATTTCATTGACTCCATGGATGACTTCAGTAGAAGATATTGGCATATTTACTAAAGAAAAATATCAGCCTTACAAGTGTTCAAAAACTTTAAGCCTTCGCTGAAGCAAAAAATATTTGCAATAAGTACACACACCTTAAATGTATTTCAAGCATTTACAAAGAAATAGAGATAAGGCATCAATTCACAACAGCCTATACTATCCTTGACATGGCGAGATCTATGCTGAAAGAAAAAGGTTTTACAGAGGAGTTCTGGGAAGAACTGTAGCATGCTCAGTGTATTTGCTAAACCGGTATCCAACGAAGAGTGCCCAGTGCATGACACCTAAAGAGGTATGGAGTGGGTTCAAATCCAATGTTTTGCACTTAAAGATTTTTGGGTGTATTGCATATGCTCGAGTCCCTGAAATCAAAAGAAAGAAGCTTGATGAACGTTGTGAAAAATGCATTTTAGGTGGTTATAGTGAACAGTCAAGGCATATAAGCTTTACAATCCACTAACAAAGAAATTGGTTGTTAGTAGAGATGTTATCTTCATTGAGGAAGAAACATGGAATTGGAGGATTAAAGAAGTGGGCAATGAAGCTCTAGTGTCAGATCAATTTGAAGAGAAATCCCAGAAGTAACACCAGTTGCAACACCACCATCATCTCAGATAAGTACACCATCTTCGGTGCATGAAAGTAACACCATTTGCAACACTGCCATCATCCCAGATGAGTACACCATCTTCGGTGCTTGAAAGTGCAACATAGTAGCAGATTCTCAACCCCAATTATGATGAGAAGCCTCAGTCATTCTCGACCCCAATTATGATGAGATGCCTCACAGACATTTATGGACTTACTGAAGAAGATGGAAGCATTATGATATGCCTCTATGCAGATTATGAGACCTTAACCTTCCACAAAGATGTTGAAGAAGGTTGTTGGAGATCAGCAATGGAAGAAGAAATTCATGCAATTCAGAAGAATAACACTTGGGAGTTGACAACACTCCCACCATAGCAAAATGCTATTGGCGTGGCGTGAAATGGGTGCACAAGATCAAGCACACTGCAGATGGCAGGATTGATCGTCACAAGGATAGACTAGTAGCTAAAAGCTACAGACAGAAGTATGGACTTTACTACGAAGAAGTTTTTTTTTTTACCTCTTGCTCAACTAGAAACAGTAAGATTGTTGATCTCACTTGCAGCCAATCCTAGTTAGAAGATATATCAACTCGTTGTCAAGTCTGCATTTCTTGTTAGACTTATTCCTGTGCATACCAAGTCCGTGGGATATGTGTGGTGATGCATGGTCCAAGGAGAAAATAGCTCCAGAATTTTAGATGAGGAGTTATGCATGTAAACCTATAAAAGGCACACTACTCATTTTAATAAAATTACAGAACATTCCATCTTCTTATCCTCTTTGTGTTCTATTTCCTCCACACACACACTTGCGTTCTCCATTTGCAGGTGTTCGACAAGTGGTATCAGATACATGTCGTCTGATGTGGACGGGAATCCACTCACACCTCCATCAGTGTCGACGTCGAGTCCAGCGAGCGGGTCGAGCGTGGCGGGCACCCTGGTGATCCCGAAGGTGTTTCAGGAGTCCGACGGGACGCAGTATCCGCAACTCACGCGTGTAAACTATGATGAATGGGCCCTGGTGATGCAGTGTATGCTGGAGGCAAGAGGTCTCTGGGCGGCGGTGCACACCGGGACGACGGAGCGGGAGCTGGATAGGAAAGCGATGGAGGCTCTCCTACGTTCTGTCCCACCAGCGATGATCTCATCACTGGCGATCAAGGCGACGGCGCGGGAGGCATGGCAGTCTTTGAAGACAGTGCACGTCGGCAGCAATCGCATCAAGAAGGCAAAGGCGCAGTCGCTGCACAAACAGTATGAACAGCTGGCATTCCGGGACGGTGAGGGCGTGGATTCTTTCGCCATGTGTCTCACTTCTTTGTCGAGCGCTCTCGCCGCACTCGGCGACACGATCTTCGAGGACAAGCTCATCCTCAAGATGCTGGCGACGGTTCCCAAGAAATACAGCAAGACCGCCCTGGCTATCGAGACCCTCTTGGATCTCGATGTGCTCACCATTGAGGATCTAACGGGGAGGCTTAAGGCAGCGGATATCAGGGACGAGATCGAGAGTGGCAACACCTCGGGCGGCAAGTTACTGCTTACAGAGGAGGAGTGGGCTGCTCGCAAGAAACAGCAGAGAGGCGGCTCGTCCAACAGGGGCGCCGGAAACGGCGGCCAGAAGAAGAAGTGGCCCGTCCCGGAGAGGGACTCGGGAGCGCGCAATCCCAAGCCGAGCGGAAAAAGGAGCGGCTCCGGTGCAACTCGCGACGATAAGTGTCGTTATTGCGGCAAACTGGGCCACTGGGCTCGTGAATGCCGCAAGAAGAAGATGGACGAGGCCCTTTTGGCGCAGGTGGAGGAGGACGAACCGGCGCTTCTGATGGCGCAGGTGTGCACAATCACCGAAACGCCCGACACCCATGCCGAGGTGACCGAGCAGGTGATGCTCAACGAGGAGTGCACCATGGTAAAGCTTGGGGAGCGGGAGTACACCGATAATGTGACCTGGTACTGCGACACGGGAGCTTCTAACCATATGACGGACGCGCGGGAAGTCTTCTTCGAACTCGACACCGGTGTGCGGGGCAGCGTCAAATTTGGCGATGGCTCCATCGTGGACATCCAAGGCCGGGGCACGGTGGTGTTCACGGGCCAAGGAAGAGAACATCGAGCCCTCACCAACGTCTACTACATTCCCCGGTTGCGTAGCAACATCGTCAGCATCGGACAATTGGACGATACCAGCTGCTCCACGCTAATCGAGGATGGAATGCTCCGAATCTGCGACAAACAGTGCCACCTCCTCGCTAAGGTATCACGCACTTCAAATCGTCTATATATTCTTCCATTGCGGATCGCACAGCCGGTGTGTCTCGCGGCACAGTGCTTGGACATGGCGTGGCGCTGGCATGCGCGCTACGGCCATCTACACTTCGATGCCCTTCGTCGTCTGAGCAGCAAAAACTTGGTGGACGGCCTTCCGCACATTGATCACGTCGATCAGTTGTGCGACAGCTGTTTGGCCGGGAAGCAGTGACGCACCTCATTTTCCCGGCACGCCAACTACCGTGCCACCGACCCTCTCGACCTAGTGCATGCGGACTTGTGTGGTCCCATCTCACCGGTAATACCTGACAGAAAGGGCTACTTCCTTCTCCTCGTCGACGACTACAGCAGGTTCATATGGATCAAGCTGCTGAGATCCAAGGATGAGGCAAGCGAGGCGATTAAACACATTCAGGTTGCGGCGGAGGTCGAGTCCAAGCGCAAGCTTCGTGTACTACGCACAGACCGTGGCGGAGAGTTCATGTCGAACGATTTCAACGACTACTGCAAGCGCCACAGCATCAAGCGCCACCTCACCGCGCCTTACTCGCCTCAGCAAAACGGCGTCGTTGAGCGCCGGAACTAGACTGTGGTAGCTATAGCCCGAAGCTTGCTCAAGGCGAAGAGCATGACGGCGGCATTTTGGGGCAAGGCGGTGACTACGGCGGTGTACCTGCTGAATATGGCACCAACAGCCGCAGTGAAGGGAAAGACACCATATGAGGCATGGCATGATAAGCACCTTGATGTAAGTTTCTTACGTACTTTCGGTTGCATTGCTCATGTGAAGATGGTGCAGGCAAATTTGAAGAAACTTGATGATCGGAGCAAGCCAATGGTGTTTGTTGGCTACGATGCGGGGTCCAAGGCTTACAGGGCCTACGATCCAGTCGATCGTCATTTGTATGTCACCCGTGACATCATCTTTGACGAGGCGGGGAAGTGGGACTGGACGCACACCGACATTGACGCCAGCCTTATCGGGATCGGCGAGGCATTCACTATTGAATTTCCCTATGAGCTTATTCCAGGCACGTTCGATTCGGCCGAGAACGGAGGTTCATCGCCAGAGGCTGTGGGCGCAGCCACACACACATCGACACGGACACTACCTCCACCCGAGCAGGAGGGAACCGGTCACGCGTCTCCACCACCGGCCGTGACGCCCGCTCGCACAACCGCGACATCAGCCGCGACGACGCCAGCGGTTTCGACGTCTGAGACGACGGGTGCGGCTCTAATCCGATTCGTCTCACCGCCGTCAGGAGCGACGTCTGATCCGCCAAATGAACCGCCGTGTCGATACCGCTATCTGCAAGACATCTATGAAGTTGAGTCAGTGCACCACCACGACTCCGAGGACCTCCTCCTTGCCATGGATGACGAACCCTCTATTTTTTAAGAAGCGGAGCAACACGAGTGCTGGCGCCGAGCGATGATGGATGAACTCACATCCATTGAGGAGAACAACACATGGCGACTCGTGGACCTGCCCGCTGGTCACCGCCCCATTGGACTCAAATGGGTCTACAAGGCGAAGAAGGATGAGCACGGCATCGTCATCAAGCACAAGGCCCGGCTCGTCGCAAAGGGGTATGTGTAGAGGCACAGGATCAACTACGATAAGGTTTTCGCGCCAGTAGCCAGACTTGAGTCTGTCAGGTTGCTACTGGCGCTTGCCGGTCATGCAGGTTGGACTGTCCATCACATGGATGTGAAAACGGCGTTCTTGAACGGGGAGCTCGACGAAGAGGTCTACGTCACGCAGCCACCCGGTTTTGCAGCCGCCGGCGAGGAGCAGAAAGTTTTTCGCCTACACAAGGCACTCTACGGCCTGAAGCAAGCGCCGAGGGCCTGGAACGCTAAGCTGGACAAGTGCATGTCCACACTCAGGTTCAGCCGGAATTCCTCGGAGCACGCCATCTACGTGCGCAGCCATGGCGAGGCAAGGCTGCTCGTGGGTGTCTACGTCGACGACCTCATCATCACAGGAAATAATGCGGGCGAGATCGACAAGTTCAAGCGCAAGATGAGCAGCTCATTTAAGATGAGCGATCTCGGCTTGCTTTTTTTCTACCTTGGTATCAATGTACAGTAGAACGCAGACGGTATCACAGTGAACCAGTCTGCGTACGCAGCCAAGATTCTAGAGAAGAGTGGCATGGGCGACTGCAACCCTTGCCATGTGCCTATGGAACCACGTCTGAAGCTCAGCAAGGATAGTGTTGCACCGCCGGCAGATGCCACAGAGTACCAGAGCATAGTGGGAAGCTTGCGTTACCTCGTGCACACCCGGCCGGACTTGTTATTTGCAGTCGGGTATGTGAGCTGCTTTATGGAGAAGCCGACAATTGAGCACCTAGCGGCGGTCAAACACATACTCCGGTACGTTGCTGGTACGCGGGGTTACGGCTGCCGCTACGGACGAGGAGCAGAAGAGCCTCGGCTGGTCGGCTACTGCGACAGCGACATGGCCGGGGATGTTGACGACCACAAGAGCACGACAGACGTATTATTCTTCCTTGGCAACAGCGCCATCAGTTGGCAATCGCAGAAGCAGAAGGTGGTGGCACCGTCATCCTGCGAAGCCGAGTATGTCGCAGCGACCACTGCCGCCTGCCAAGGCATCTGGCTCGCACAGCTGCTGGCGGACATGAATGGCAACGATAGCAAATGTGTAAAGCTGTGCATCGACAACAAATCAGCAATCTCCCTCAGCAAAATCTGGTGTTTCATGATCGCAGCAAACACATCCAGACGAGGTACCACTTCATTCGTGACTGCATCAAGGACGGGACAGCTGAGGTAAAGTATGTCCGAACAGAGGAGCAGCTCGCCGACATACTGACCAAGGCCCTGGGCAGGGTCAGGTTCCAGGAGCTTCGCTCCAAGATCGGGATGATCGTCATCAAGTAATCGCAAAAGTTTAGGAAGGATAAAGACTATATGCAACAGGATTAGGAGGTGAATTGTTAGACTTATTCCTGTGCATACCAAGTCCGTGGGATATGTGTGGTGATGCATGGTCCAAGGAGAAAATAGCTCCTGGATTTTAGATGAGGAGTTATGCATGTAAGCCTATAAAAGGCACACTACTCGTTTTAATAAAATTACAGAACATTCCATCTTCTTGTCCTCTTTGTGTTCTATTTCCTCCACACACACACTTGCATTCTCCATTCGCAGGTGTTCGACATTTCTCAATGGAGTATTTGAGGAGAACAAAATGTGTATCGTCTGAAGAAGGCTTTATATGGCATAAAGTAAGCCCCAAGAGCTTGGAACTCACACATCAACAACATTTTCAAGAAAATAGATTTGCTATGTCCATAAGAACACTCTCTGTATATGAAGAAGGGCGACGATGGAGTCCATTGTCTATACATAATTTCCATATGAACACTCCGTGTGTGTGTGTGTGTGTATATATATATATATATATATATATATATATATATATATATATATATATATATATATATCAAGAAGGGCGACGATGGGAACTTTTGGTCCTTTATCTATACATGGACGATCTGCTATTCACTGGTAATAGTGAAAAGATATTTGCAGAATTCAAGCAGTCCAAACGAAGGAGTTCGAGATGACCGACAATGGACTGATGACATATTTTCTTGGGATAGAAGTGAAGCAAGAAAATAATGGAATTTTCATCTCTCAGAAGAAATATATGAGAGAGATTTTGGAGAAATTCAAGATGAGTGTAATGTTGTGAACACTCGTATTGCCTGTTTCAAGTTATTAAAAGAAGGAGAAGGATGTTGGCTGGAAGGGATCGTTCACACAGATGTGTGTTTGTGAGAGGAGACAGCAAGCTTGCGTTGATGGCAAAGGAGAACACAAAGAAACTTTAACACTCTCTATGAAGAAAGGAGAACACAGGGAGCTTTTTAGAATTGATGATTCTTGGAATTGCATCTCAAAGAGTTACTACAAGGCTTCTTAAATACATGAAAGAAAACAAACTAAAATGCCTAAAGTCATGCTCAAGTTGGCTACAATTTAGGATCTATGCATGCTTGTGGACCTATTCTCAAGGTTGCCACTTCAAGCAATATGCACAATGCAAGGAGAGCCACATACCAAGTCATGATTATTATTAACATGCTCCCCCCTAATCTAGACTTCACTCTGAGAGGTCCTTGACTCCAATGTTCCTACGATGCTCTTCAAACATGGATCGGTTCAGAGCCTTTGTCAGGATGTCTGCAGTTTGCTCTTTGCTGCTCACGTACTCCACATCAATCTGTCCCTTCTCGACACATTCCCTGATAAAATGATAGCGTGCATCTATATGCTTGCTTCTATCGTGAAAGACAGGATTCTTCACCAATGCAATTGCAGACTTGTTATCCACCAGTAGCTTTGCTGAACAATTTTCACTCCCTGTCATCATCTCCACCATGCGATTCAGCCAAATAGCTTGACAAGCTGCTGCCGACGCCGCCATATACTCCGCCTCACATGAAGATAATGCCACTGTCTTCTGTTTCTGTGACGTCCAAGTGATCGGACATTTACAGAAGTAAAAGATGATCCCAGTGGTACTCTTGCGATCGTCCAAATCTCCGGCCAAGTCGCTATCACAGTAGCCTTGAAGCTGCTCCTCTACTTGTCCTCTAACAAACTCAAGGCCATAATGTAGTGTGCCCTTCACATATCGCAGTATCTGCTTGATTGCAGCGTAATGAGTCTGCGTCGGTGCCTCCATGAAGCGACTCACCACGCCAACGGAGTATGCGATGTCGGGCCGGGTGTGCGTCAAGTATCGAAGACTTCCAACGATACTCCAATAGTGTGTTGCATCCACCTTTGGGCTTGTATCAGACTTGGTGAGTTTCAGTTTTGCTTCCATGGGTGTTTTGCTTGCATTGCACTCCAACAAACCGGTCTGCTCGAGGATCTTCTTGGCGTAGGCCGTTTGCTTCAGCTTGACTTTATTGACACCTTGCTGCACCTCTATGCCAAGGTAGTAGCTAAGGTCGCCAAGATCACTCATCTCAAACTCATCTTTCATCTGCTGCTTGAACTCCTCCACGTGTCTAAGATTTGAACCGGTGATGATAAGGTCGTCAACATAGACTCCAACAAGCAGCACTTCGTTCTCCTGACAGCGCATGTACATGGCATGCTCTTGTGGACATCTGCTGAAACCAAGTGACAACAAGTATGCATCAAGCCTTGAGTTCCATGCTCGTGGCGCCTGGCGTAGACCATACAAGGCTTTATAAAGCTTGTATACTTTGTCCTCGTGACCCTTCACGACGAACCCAGTTGGCTGCGCAACGTAGACATCCTCCTTGAGCTCGCCGTTCAGGAATGCGGATTTGACGTCCATGTGGTGCACACGCCAACCTCGCTGACATGCTAGTGCGAGAATGAGCCGGATGGTTTCCAGCCTAGCCACCGGTGCAAACACCTCATCGACGTCGATGCCTTGGCGTTGAACATAACCCTTTGCAACCAGCCGAGCCTTATATTTTATGACGTCGCCATTTGGATCCTTCTTGAGCTTGTACACCCATTTCAGCCCTATGGCTTGCGCACCCTTCGGCAGATTTACAAGACTCCACGTCTTGTTCTTCTGGATGGCTTCAAGCTCAACCTCCATAGCCCGCTTCCAGTTGAGATCACGTGCAGCTGTGTCATAGCTTTGGGGTTCATCGTTGAGTAGCTTACACATATGAAGCTCACTTGTGTTGTCATAGATATCAAACAAGTCACGATATCTATGTGGTCCACTCCCGTCGACGTTGGGGTCTGAAGCTTCTCCGGTTGGCGGGGTTGCATCACTTGCTCCAGAAGCCTGTCTCACTACAGGCACATTAAACCTTGAGGTCTCAGATTCAGATGTTGTTGGACCAACTCCATCTGGTGGCGTGCGTGGTGTACTTGGAGAACTCGGCATCGTCGCTGGAGATAGTGGTACATGCTCCTCATTGTATTGAACGGTGAAAGTGACAGGGACGACCCCAAGTTGGTTTGCTTCAATGCTCCAGTCGTGCTGTTCATCTTCTCTAAACACAACGTCACGGCTGACACGTACAGACTGGGTCATGGGATCATAGAGACGATGTCCCTTGGTGCCAGGCTCGACTCCAAGGTACACCATGATAGTGCTCCTGTCCTCCAGCTTTCTTTGGTGATTACGAAGCACCTTGACATGCGCTAAGCAGCCAAATATGCGCAGGTGATGCAGGTTCGGCTTCCTTCCTGTCCATGCTTCGTATGGTGTCACGCCGTCTAGAGCTTTCGTCGGAGACCTGTTCAGTAAATACATAGCATGTCGAATAGCTTCACCCCAGAACCAAGCGGGCATACCTCGAGAATGCAGCAGACTTCGTGCTGTCGCCAACATGGTTCGGTTGCGGCGTTCCACAACTCCATTCTGCTGCGGTGAATACGGGGCTGTGAGGTAGCGTCGAATGCCCTCTTCCTCGCAATACTTGTTAAATTCTCGTGAAGTGAACTCGCCGCCATTGTCAGTTCTGAGCCCTTTCAGCTTGTGACCTGATTCAGCTTCCACCGCCACCTTGAATCGCCGAAAAGTGTTGAAGACCTCGCTCTTCAACGTTAGTAGATACGCCCACATGATTCTGCTGTAGTCATCAACTATGAGCAGAATGAATTTGTTACCTGCTGGTGTCGTTGGAGTAATGGGACCACAGACATCCGCATGCACCAGCTGCAGTGGCGACTTCGCTCTGAACTCTGCCTTGTCGGGAAATGGCTGTCGTGTCATCTTTGTGGTTTGGCACCCGTTGCAAACCTTGTTCAAGTGCTCTATCATCGGCATCCCCTCGACCATCTTCTTTGTGCACATGGTCCGCAGTGCATGGAAGTTGAGGTGGCCCATGCGCACGTGCCAGATCCATGCCACATCTTGTGTCTTCATTGACAAACACACAGGCGAGCACACTCTCAAGGCAAGCTTGTACAAGAAGTTTTCAGTTCGCCTCACCCTTGCAACAAGGGTGTTGTCCCTGTCGTAAAGCTTTAACTGATTACCTCCTATGACGATCTGCCACCCTTGCTTGTCCAATTGCCCCAAGCTGATTATGTTACTCTCTAGCTCAGGGAGGTAGTAGACACCCTCAAGTAGCTTGTGCTCCCCTGTCTTGCATTGCAGAAGAATATTACCAATGCCCTTAATGCTGATCTCCGAGCCGTCGCCGAATCTTACACCGCCGAGGTCCTTCTCTTCAAACTCCAAGAAGTTGGTTCTTTCTCCGGTCATGTGGTTGCTAGCACCGTTGTCCAGGTACCAAAGCTCCTCGGATCTGACAACGTCTTCTACACCATGCCTGGGGATGCTTCCAGTCCCACGCGTCATCTGGCAGGACTTCTCCACGTGAGATGCCACCAGAAGTGTGTCTTGATCATCCTTGAAGTTAACCTTGGCTAGGTTAGCTTCTGGCTCCGTCTTGCTGTGGCATTCGGCAGCGAAGTGCCCGAAGTCACCACACTTGAAGCACTTGGACTTCGACTTGTCGCGAACGGGCTTGTCATTGTCACGCCCGCCTCTGCCGCGGCCCCTCCCGCGACCACGACCACGACCTTTGCCACGCCCACGCCCTCCGGCGTTCGAGCTCTCCGCCACCTCTTGTGACGACTTTTGGTCAGATTTCAGTAGCATGATCTGACCTTGTCGTGGTGCATATGCGCGCATCCGCTCTTCATGCGCCTTCATGGAGCCAATAACCTGCTCCAACTTCTTCGTCTTTAGATCTCCGAACTCTTCAATGGTTGTGGCGAGCGCCACGAACCTCTCAGGTACTGATCGTAATACCTTCTTGACAACGTATGACTCCTCGAGCGTGTCACCAAGAGTTCTGATCTGATTCACCAAGTTTGTCACCTTCGCACTATAGCCATCAACCGTGTCGGACTCCGACATACGGAGTCCCTCAAACTCCCATCGGAGTGTCTGGAGCTTGACCTCCTTGACACGATCATCTCCCAGATGCACTGTGCGCAAGGCATCCCATGCCTCCTTGGCATTCTCCTTGTCAGAGATGTGCATGAAGCTCTCCTCGTCCACCGCATTGAAGATGAGTGCAAGGGCCGCCTGGTCCTTGCGCTCGTTCACCTCCTCGTTGGCCTTGGGCTCAATCGCGCTCCACACGCCTTGTGCGCGCATGTTAGCCCTCATCTTAACCACCCACATAGAGTAGTTAGTACTGGTAAGAATCGGGTATGAGAGTGCCAAGTTGCCTTCCTTCACCAGTGTGGCCATCGGCTGTGTGGTCGCACTCCCGCTAGTACTTGGTGTCTGTGGCGATGCAGCTCCGGGCTTGCCCATCTTCTCAAACGCGAGCTCTGATACCACTTGTTGGCTGGAAGGGATCGTTCACACAGATGTGTGTTTGTGAGAGGAGACAGCAAGCTTGCGTTGATGGCAAAGGAGAACACAAAGAAACTTTAACACTCTCTATGAAGAAAGGAGAACACAGGGAGCTTTTTAGAATTGATGATTCTTGGAATTGCATCTCAAAGAGTTACTACAAGGCTTCTTAAATACATGAAAGAAAACAAACTAAAATGCCTAAAGTCATGCTCAAGTTGGCTACAATTTAGGATCTATGCATGCTTGTGGACCTATTCTCAAGGTTGCCACTTCAAGCAATATGCACAATGCAAGGAGAGCCACATACCAAGTCATGATTATTATTAACAAAGGAAAGCTCGTCGACTCTAACTTTATACAAGGTGTTAGAAGCTTGAGATACTTGAGTATTAGGCCTGACATATGGAGTTGGACTAGTAATTCATTATATGGAGAGAAAAGCTCATTGGCTAGTATTGAAGAGAAAATTAAGGTACATTAAAGGTACACTCACTTTTGGGCTTTTATATGCATATGATGAAGATGCAAAATTAGTTGGGTATTCAGATATTAATTGGGGAGGTGACAAAAGGGAAACGAAAAGCATGACAGGATGTGTTTTATCTTGATTCAATAGCTTTTTCTTGAATGTCGAAGAAGAGGCACTTGTAGCACTATATTCATATGAGGCCGAGTGCGTGGGACTTTCATCTACTGTTTACGAGACTATTTGGTTAAGAAACCTTTTGGAATCACTGAATCATCCACAAGAAGAATCCACTGAGACTCACGTGGATATCAACTATCAAGTTAGCAAAGAATCCAATAGAACGTTGAAGGAGCAAGCGCATTCATATCAGGTTCCATTTTCTGAGGGACCACGTGAACAAGCAAAAAAACAATCAAGTTGGTTTGTTGTCACACATTGGAGCAAGTGGCTGACATTCTTACTAAGTTACTAGTAGTTGAATCCCTCAAGATACTATGACAAAAACTAGGCATGAAAAAATTTGAGGGTGTGTTGAAAATACAAAATATAGTAGAAAAACTGTTGGATCGGTGCTCTTCACCTTTTAACTATTGTTGACTATTTATATAGGTAGGCAGACTGGTTTGAATAATTTTCCTTACATAGTTTTTTGTTTGTCATATGCATGGTGTAGTAAGTCAAGTTACGTATTGAATGATTTGTTTGCAGTGTTTTGTAAGAATTCCCATATAAAGGGAAGTGTTATTACATTGTGTTATCATCCAAAATTCATAGTGTTTATCAATAAAGAATGTTATAGATTTGTTCTCTAGTAAGCTTCCTTTGCTTTGTTTGATTCTTATTTCTTTTTTCTTGAAGTGTGAGTAACAAAGTGTGGTGTTGTTTGTTCGTAAATTCACTGCCGAGTGAGTTGGTGTTAGCTTTAAAGGTAGAATACCAACAAACACAACCCTATCAACCAACATTGATATTTCTTTCTAGCAGTAAAAAAATAAAAAGTAGGCAACCGTTAGGTCGCCCACGGACCGGTAAGCTAGGCGAGAGAAGTGAGGCGCTTCTCCTTGGCATACTTGAGATCAATGATATTAAGTCCAAAATCAAGAAAGATTTCTCTTAGTGAAATCTATTACTGTTGAAAGAAGATTTCTGGGCTACTCCACATTAAAAATTTAAAATTTTAAGTGTTTTGGAATTTCAATCATTACTTTACAAACTAGCGCTTTTTCCTTCTTAAATTTTCTGTATTCTTAAGTTCATAGCCGCGTAGGCCGAGTATCTTATTCCATAACAAATAAAAGCTATAAAACTTCTTAAACCTATTTTAGGAGGTGGAAAAAAACTGCATAAAGATTAACAAGTACTTAACATGTATCCTTATTACGGTTCCTGAAAAAACTGTTGGGATAATCTTGTTAGTTTGTTTAGATTGTTTAGTTAGTTTATATTATTAGTTGGTTTAGATTGATAAGTTGTTTGTTGAAACAACTTTGATATATTTATTATTTAGTCTATCTCTTTACATCAAATGTTCAACTATATATAGCTACCATTTCATTCAATAAAAATCACCAAGTTTATTCATCCTCCACAAAACTTGTGTCCTGTTTCCTCTTTACTGGGCTATTTTCCAACATTTGGTATTAGAGCTCGGGTTGAGGAACAGAGAAGCTATGGCAACCAACGACGAGCAAGGCCCCACGACGTCGACGTCATTCACCTTCAAGTACCCCATGCTGACACGGACCAACTACGCGGATTGGGCTCTCTTAATGAGAGTCAACATGCAGGCGCAAGGCCTGTGGGAGGCGATCGAACCCGGGAAAGCCGACTACCGCGACGACAGGATGGCCCTGTCCGTCATACTCCGTGCCGTGCCGCCAGAGATGCTGCGGACACTGGCAGTAAAAGACACTGCCAAGGAAGCATGGGATGCTGTGAAGATGATGCGGATGGGGGTCGAGCGCGTGCGCGAGGCCAAGGCAGCGCTGACTTCGAATCAATGAAGTTCAAGGACGGCGAGTCCGTCGAGGACTTCGCGATGCGGCTCACGGGACTCGTCAGCGACCTACAACTACTCGGCGACGAAATGGACGACGAGAAGGTAGTTAAAAAATTCCTTCGAGTCGTTCCATCCAGGTACACACAAGTCGCCATCGCCATTGAGACTTTAGTGGATCTCAAGACGCTGTCAATTGAAGAGCTTACCGGTCGTCTTCTAGCCGTCGAGGAGCGGTACGATCTTGGCAGCAACTCCGACGACACAAGTTGCCGCCTTCTCCTCTCCGAAGAGGAGTGGATCGCTCGCACGAAGCAGAGGAAGGAAGGCGATGCCTACTCCGACGGTCGCAAAAGTTATGGTCGTGGGCACGGCAAGCCAAGAGGTCGTGGCCGCGACAACACGAACTACGCCAACGGCAACGCGTCCGGTGGCACACACGACAAGAAGGGTAAGTGCTACAATTGTGGCATCTACGGCCACTGGGCAAAGGACTGCCGCAAGCCGAAGCGCGATGAGCGTGCCAATCTGACGCAAATAGAAGACGATGAACCAACACTGCTCATGGCCATGCTTCATGAGAAAAAAGTGCAGATCCATGAAGAGAAGGTGCAACAAAGATTAAAAGGCGACGAGATCGGTAAAGTTTCAGTTGGTCATGTAGATCATTTGAAAGATGCTTTTGGCGATGATTCACCATCAAGACCTTTCTTGTGAACATGAAGTCATATCGGAAAAGATCTCAGAAGAGATTTCTCCAGATTCCAACCCGTGTCAGAATATTCTGACAGAACCCAAAGAGAATTCGTCCAAAGTAGAAAGCACTTGCCTACCCAACGCACGTCAGCCACATCATATGGAGGAATGTATTCCTGTGAATCATGGTAGAAGTCAAGCTGATGAGGCTAACATCAATTCAGGTGACACTGTAAATAAAGAAATACAGGTGAAGAAAGATTGCAAGATGGATGTGGTAGTTTCAGCAGCTCCTGATAACCAACTACTCCAAATCCTCGCCACGAAAGCAGCTATGGAGGTCGTCGAGCCGATCCCCTCCACCGGCGAAGAGATCCAGCCGTCGACTCCCCAAACGGCGAAAGAGATCGTCTCTGCCACCGACTCCAAACCCACCGAGAAGCGCGAGAGGGAGTGGGAGACCGAGCGGTCGGACCTGGTCGACGGAATGTGCTCGCTGCAGGCGAGACTGGACTCGAAAACCAGGGTTACGGAGGATCTCCGCTCACGGCTGGGGATGTGCAGCCAGGCCCTGGCCCATGAGGAGGGACGGAGGAAGGCGCTCGAGGCCCAGGTCTTCAAATCGAAGGCGTTGTACGAGAAAGTCGTATCGGAGTTCGAGGAGGCCAGGTCGAGCATCGCGGCAGCAGGGGAGCAGGAGTGCTTCTACACGTCGGCGTACCGACACCGGGCTCCGGATCTGGATGCGGCGGAGCAGGAGAGCTTTTACTCGCCGGCGTACCGGCACATGGGATCGATGCTGATGGAGGAGGGGTTTTCCACGCCAAAGGCTAATGCGGGTGGCCATGGGAGAGAAAATGGGGAAACTGTTGAAGCTGTTTCCGAAGTCACAGAACATGAACAAGAAGTTAAAGTGATCAATGAGGTAAAAAAGAAGGCACAGGCGCTAAAAGATATGCGGGATTATTCATTCCTGCTCTCGGATGATGCAGATTTTCCTGTTTTGGATAAGGGGCAGCAGCAGCAGCCTGTAGTCCGAAAGCGAGCTCCAAATTCTGATGATCGTCTAGCTCAAGATTCATTGAAGCTCAAACCACCCATAGGCAAGCATATGCCTGCGAGGCCCGTGTCCAATGGCGACCAGATGAAGACTTCTTTTGCGAAAAATCTTCAATCAAAGACTAGACTGGACCCAGTCAAGGAAGCTGTTATGAGCAGATCCACGCCAGTTTCAGCTGAGAATAGAAAAGTTGTTGGTGGTAATGGCTCCAGCCGACCTGTAGAGCATAAACCTTTACCTTCAAAGGTTTCTTGTACTACTACAGGTGCAAATAGACCTGCAAAGGTCATGAATGACCCCACTTTAAAAAAGAAGGTTCTATCTGCAGTGCCTCATTCTTCGAGTCAGAAGAATGCTTACTCTGAACAGAAGAGGAGACCGAGTGAAAGGATGTATGAAGTTAGACCAGCACCAAGACAGCCACCGCCTTTGTCCAAACCTCCGCCTTCTCAGAAAATCCGTGTCCGGGATGGCCGTGAGGACCAGTTGAAGAAGAAGCCGTTAAAAAGGAGAACTGATGAGGATGACGAAGAGAATCCTTTCCTAATGATCAGAAGAAAGTGAAGCATTGATACAACAAGATTAAGGGAGTGATTGTTGGGATAATCTTGTTAGTTTGTTTAGATTGTTTAGTTAGTTTATATTATTAGTTGGTTTAGATTGATAAGTTGTTTGTTGAAACAACTTTGATATATTTATTATTTAGTCTATCTCTTTATATCAAATGTTCAACTATATATAGCTACCATTTCATTCAATAAAAATCACCAAGTTTATTCATTCTCCACAAAACTTGTGTCCTGTTTCCTCTTTACTGGGCTATTTTACTACAAAAACCAACTTAGGTTGTGGATTATTACTCCACGTTCAACACTGAAGTAATCTCCCTTCCTTATAGATAATATGCATGTTTTCGCTGAGCACTTATTTTCTTCCCATCAAGTCAGGCAAGAAAGTTGATTTGGTTGTTCCATAAAATGTAATCTCCTTGTATCCTTATTTTATTTCCCATAATTTGAAATATAATTTCACGTGATTCATAAATTTGACCATGATTTTCCAAACATTTTCTTATATTCCATTACTTTCCAAGTAAGACAATGTCAACACCTCATTTTTTTTCTCATATGCATGGTACATAATCCCCAAATGTGAATCCATTACTAAAATCATTTTTTTTCTGGTACTCGGACTCAGGCTCAAGGGCGCAAAGTGGCGCTTTGTTGGTGCACTTTGCACTTAGCACGTCGGCATCGGCGCATGACGCTTGTGCGCATTAGTTGTGCTCACACGCTCGTTTTATGCACGAGTTGCATGTGCTGTTACTTGCGTGGTTGCATGCACGGGTGCATGCGTAGGTGCTTGAGCAGGGCGTTGAGCGGGTAATGTACAGTTGCTGCACGGGCGATGCGCAGGCGCGGCCATGTGCGGCAATGAGTAGTTATGATGTTGTGCGCATGCGTGCTGGGCCTCTGTGTCGCTGTGCCGCTGCGCTGTTGCGCTGAAGGCGATTCAGATTTGCTTACAGAAAGATTGTGTCTTTAATTTAAATCCAAATTTATGGGATTTGAGTTAATTTCGTTCTTATCTTTTTGTAACCGACTAGGGTCCAGGCTCCTCTATAAATACTCTCCTCTCAGCCCTCATAAGAGACATTTTTCGAGAAAGAGAGAAAAAGAGAGAGTTAAAGAGAGGCTGTTGCGCCACCAAGAGGAGTCCATGAGATCGTGTGAGTCAAAGAAGAGGTGACACGAGCGTTCCAGAAGTTCTTCGAGAACTTGCTGGTTCCTGGGAGCAGATCGTGTAGGACGAATCTTGCTTTAAGCAACGGTGATCTCCATTACCCCAGCAAGCAATAATCTTTCTTCTTCTTCTCCTCTAATTGTAACTCATTTTTTTCGTCTGCAACTGCGATTGCAAGGACGAACTAAGATTAGTTTTTTTATTCTTTTGTTTTCTTCGGAGCAAGTTGTAATCAGAGATATTCTATATAGTGATTGGTTGGAATCAAGATCTCGGAAGGCAAACTTGTTTGCTGAAGCTTCTGAATCTCGACTACAACTTTTGGATCAATAGAGGATACACTGCAAAGTTTAATTAAGTCCCGAGACTAACAATCTCAAAGCAAGATCAGAAGAAAAGATGTAGAACACCCGTACAAACCTTCTTGATACAAGTTTTAACAAACTTGAGAACATTGACGGGCTACACTTTAATCATTTAGATGAGAAAGGAGTCCTCTGACAAAGTTGGATGTGTGTAGACAGATCCTGGATCTACCATTACTGCGGATGGAGGTGTACTTGATATGGCATCGTTGGAGATGCACATTCCAAGAGAAAGGAAGTCGACATCTGATGTAAGTTGCCGCATGGAGATGTCTAATGCAAGTTGCCGCATGGAGAAGTCTAGGGTAGTTGCCGAAAGAGACTGGTACTATACATGAACTGCATCTGCGCATGGCAACAATTGGCATATGGCAGAACTCTGTGCATAGCAATCTCGGCCCAGGGCACTCACTACGCATGGCGGGCTCGGTGCAGTATAGTTACTGAGCATGGCGGACTCGGTGCAGTGTAGTCTCTACGCATGGTGCCCTTTAGGCTCATGGAAGAACTTGGCGCATGAAAAAACTTGGCGCATGGAGGCATCCATGTGGCTGGCTCTCAACAAGGTCTATGCGCTATCAGGTTATGCATATAGAGTTATGCACACCTTGGCGCATGTCACTTCTAGCATGAAGGACCATGACAACGAGGATTGCAAATCCAATTCCTAGTCAAAATAGCAAGGTAAAAGCTTAATTTTTTTAGTTTGATTACTTAACTTGGTTGCTATGACTACGCGGGTTAAGTCACTTGGCGTGGTTATTGCTGGTGAATGGACACTAGTGCATCTAACCACAAGAGCTCTAGGAAGAGCAGTTCACCGAGATCAAACCTATCATTGAAGAAGGTCAAAGGTCTCTATTGGCGAACAAGGAACAAGCAAAGGATTGGGACAATAGTTCTGGACTTCGAGAAGTTACAATCAAAGAAGTACGTGTAGCAAAGTACTAGTGATTACCAAGAACGTGATCTCAGAAAGTCTGTTGTAGACTTGAGGGTAAACATCCATGGTTGTCAGATGGTAATATCTTGGCATGAGACATACTTTGAAACAAGGTTTCAGTATCAGATGGATGTTCGAGCTTCTGCTTGTGTGTAAATTCTCATTATAAGAGTTGTGGGACACCAGACTAGGACATGTACTCTGTACCACAAAATATCTAGTCTAGAGCTTATCTCCAAATATGAGGGTAAGAAGGAGGTGGAGAAGTGTGAGGTCTGTGTATAGAAAAAGATCACAAAAAAATCGTTCAAACGGGTAAATCGGAGCACAGATCTTCTGGAGTTGGTACACTCAGATATCTGTGACTTCAAACAGTTCTCCACAAAGGCCGAGATAAAGTATTCATTACCTTCATCGAAGACTACTCGACGTATGCATTCGTCTATCTGCTAAAGTCAAAAGATAAAGCATTCGAGAAGTTCAAGGAGTTCAAGGCTGAGGCTGAACGTCAAATAGGACAACAATTCAAGAGACTCAGAAGTGATCGAGGCGGAGAGTATAGGTCTATTGAATTTGCATCGTTCTACAAAGAACATGGAATTGTCAATGAGACAACTGCTCCGTATTCTCCTCAATCAAATCGAGTAGCAGAAAGGAAGAACATAACATTGACAGAGATGACGAACTCAATGATATTGACTGCGGGTCTTTCAAACTTCTTCTGGGAAGAAGCTGCATTGACGGCAACGTTCACCCTGAACAAAGTACCGTACGCAACTTTCGATATCATTCCTCATGAACTCGAGTTCAAAGTCAAACCCAACTTAAATCTCATTCGAGGGTGGGGGTGTCTGGCATATGTGAAGCTTCTGAACTTGAAGATACATAAGCTGGGTACGAGGACTACGAAGACCATCTTCCTGGGTTATGCTTGTAGTGTCCCGCTTTGCATAGGCACTATGTACAAGAGATATCGCTTTGCTCGCTCGAGCGAAAGCCTTCTCGAAGTATTTTTCGATCGAAACACAAGACGATTGATCTGGGTGTCTGGGCATAACTTTATTCTCTGATTTTTGCACGCCTTAATAATGAATTTGGGTTTTCGAAAAGCTTATTTGCTAAGTAGAGAACGTTCACTTTAGAAATGATAGAACGAGAATCTACATGCTTAACTAAAGAACTTGTATTGCTTATTGTTCGCCATTAAATTCGAAAGTCTTTAAGAAATAACTTGATTTAATAAACAAATTAAAGAGAATACAGGGAGGAGTCTAAAACAGTCTAAGTACAAATTTTATGTTCTGGGGGATGAAGATGTTGGGTTAGGAGTGTAGCATCTCTTTTTACTCCATGGACGATCCGATACGAAAGCTTTTCTCTCTTGCTTGAGTGTAGATTCGCAAATAGCCAGCCTATTATTTATTCAGGTATGGTACCCTACTATTTATAGTCATCCTGGGTGCAAATATGTTGGACCACATGGATGTTGGAGGGTGTCACGTGTCCCTTCGTAACAAGGTGCAGCTATAGCCGTGAGCAGGTCAAGCTTCCACGTAGGCGCTCGTTGGAATTTTTTGTTGCTGAAGATCTGGGTGGTTCTCGTCCTTTGTGGGCGTAACTTAGTCAGCTTGACACATAGTCCATACTTTGTTGGAGAGAATCACTCTTTAAGTAACAACAAGATTTGGTCTGCATGGAGTCAAAAACCCATGTGGCCAGAGATGCGTGGGATTCATAGAGTTTGGGACGCATGGAGTCTGGAATGCACCAGAGACGCATGAACCGCATGGAGTCTGGGACACATGGAGCCAGAGACGCATGGATCGCATAGAGTCTGGGACGCATAGGGCCAGAGACACACGGGACCGCATGGAGTCTAGGACGCATGGGACCACAAACGCATGGACCGCATAGAGTTGCATGAGGCCGGTTGAGCTGTACATGCAGCGATGCACATCCTTTGAGAGTGAAGTTCTGTGCTGACGTGAGACTTTTGTCGTTTAGTGTGTTCACGTCTTTTGAGAAAGTAAGAAAATCATTTTCGTCAGGATTCTGTGTCAGAGACGATCCTGTTGATGGGGCACCTTGTTAGGTCCTTCTGCGGCCAAGCTGTTTTGGCAGATTGGGGACGCATGGATGTCGTCTTTGTTTGGGTCGCAGGGTGACTCTACGGCCTTATTTGAGCCTCCTTTTGGGGGTGCATGGTTGTTAGCTTGTTAGGCTGCAGGAAGACTCTGTGGCATGATCCCTTTCGAGTTTTGTTTATGGGGCGCAGGGTCGCATGGCTGTCGGATGCATGAACGCATGCTGCCAAGATGGCATTTTTAAGGCTTGATTCAACCATTTTGGGAAGCTTAACCGCCTTCTTGTAGACTTCTTGGAAACTTAAACGTTGGATGAATGCATGATTTTAGAATGCCAAACAATCATATTTGCCCTTTCTATGTTTATCATTACAATTATTGCCGTCACACGAACCGTTGCTTTCTTTATAAATACCACTGTCGTGGTCCGTCGTGTTCCAGTTTGTAAAATATGTCGTCCAAGGAAGATTCTAGTTGGGAACCATGGCCACCCGCCTTGCTTTCTCGTCATCTCCTGCCTGCTACGTCTCAGTGCTCGGGTATCGGAGGGTACGGACTTGGAGGGTCTCGTGAGGGGCGAGCTTTCGGTTCTCCGTCGTCTGTCAGGGCATTTTTGCCTGGACAGAAGGCAAAGGATGATGGTGAGTTGCCTGCGGCTGAAAGCTTTTTGTCCTCATTGGGGTTGACTTTTGAGGCTCTTGTTTAGCCTCTAGAGTCCACTCTGAACTTTGTCTTGCTACCCGTAACTCCAGAGGAGAGTGAGACGTTGGAATAGAGGGATGGAGTGCGCCGCCAGTTTTATCGTGCGGGCGTACGTTCGCTTCTGGGTGTTGCGGATGTACTTCGTAAGGCTTGCGGATCTTTTGACTGATCGCGTCTTCCTCTCTTTGTTTTTTATTTTGTATGGGCCTTAATGGCTAGATGTTATAACCCCCCCTTTTGTAAAATAAACTTTTTGTTTTGTTTTGATCAATCTTTCTTTTATGCGGCCCTCGTATTCTGAGGATGAATAGGCCCCATGAGGGCCACCTATACGGTTGGCTGTTCTGGTCACATAGGTCATGTACGACTTCTATGCGATTTGCTTTCATATTAGGGGTGCGTGAGCTCTTATGCGGTCTGCATAATTTGCATGCTTCTACATGACCCCCTTCAAAGTTTCCAGAACTAGCCAGTTTGGAATACTTTGAATAAGAAGCATGGTTGAGTTTTGGCCGCATATGAGCGATATGTCGCATAGTCGATCATGTCTGACTGTCGGATCATTAAATGAGTGGATTTGCTCAATCTTTTGACCGAATCTCTCCAGATTCTGAGCTATCTCTTGGCATGGGGCTCGGGGCATCGATTTTCAAGAAAATTATGGTGGACCACGAGAATTGAGGCAATAGATTAATCCTCATTAACCGTTGGGTTCATTGTTTTGATCTTCCCATGCATTGGTGAAGCCTATAAATAGGCGGCCAGGAGAGAGAGAACTTTATCCCCTCGCTTCCTTTCCCCTTTTATCCTGTGGGGGATGCCTAAGGCTATGACTCTACTCGCCGAAGAGTTTATCAGGGGTAGTCTCGATCCGTGGCGATAAAATTTTGATCTGGATATTTTGCTTGGAGGTAGGGTAGTACCACCCTTCTCATACTGGGTTGTGAAGGACACGGAGGTACCAGTACACCATTTTGCTGCAGGAGACTTGTCTTGGACATGCGCAGACCTCTTTACAGAGTTTTATCGTGTGGACGAGTACTCCTCTGCCGAGCTTTGGCATGGACGCATTGGTAGGGGTTGTCTGCTTTCATATGCGCAGAGCTTTATCTCCTCTTGCTCGTGCGTGCAAACTCGGTCATGCGTCGCTGCAATCGAGCAGCAGTATGTTGCAGTTGTGTCTTTATGCGATCTTCGCTGAGACTGATGCATGTCTTCTTTTTGCAGGTTCTGATTTGAGCTTAGACTGTTCATTATGTGAGGACTGTTCATTACGTGAATGGCCAATAACACGAAAATTCTTTTATAAAACATGGTCAATCATATCAAAAAAGTCCATACTTTCGGCATAAAGCCAGCCGGAACGTGGAAGATCTTAGAGTTCTTCATTACAAAGAAAGTATGTAGAACTTCGGAAAGAATAATCCATGATTAGAATAAAAGATTTTATTCACTCGGAAGGATTCGTCCAAAAATGCCTCTTCTGGGTTCATTTCCTGAGTAAATTCTTTACCTGAACCGAAGTGAAAAAGAGGGCAGCTGAGCAAATAATTTCAAGAAGGGTGATAAGGAAGACGAGAAGGATAGTAGAACAATGCCTAGTGTCCTACCCGTGATGGCCATAAGGTTGATCCAGTGACCTAACATCAACATTGGAAATATCACCGTTGTTATATAAATACACACCACCCCAAAAAGGGGCGACCGATCAGATTGACAAAGAAATACAGAATCACCCGAGAATGAAGTTGGGTGAACCTACAAGAGTGGATCTTTTGCTAGGCTAACCAGCTTACAGAAGAGAGTGTAGTGCATTCGTTAATGGTCTTTTCTAACGCAAGCCTAATGGGAGTAAAAAGCCATAACTATGATGCTCTGGTGGTCTCCATGCAGATCGGAGACTAGGAGATCTGAAAGATTTTGATTAATGGTGGTAGCACTACAGACATTCTATTTTACCCAATATTTTGTGCTATGGGAAAGAGGATCTGAGTCCGACTTCAGTCACTAATTACAATGGAGGAGTTTCTAAACATGTTCGATCTTATTATGCAATATTTTATGCTATGGGAAAGATGATCTTAGTCCAACTTCAGCCCCTAATTACAATGGAGGAGTTTCTAAATATGTTCAATCTCTTTGTGGACTTATAAATGCCATGGCGTAGCTGGTGCAGCATCAGAACCGGTTGTCGAAATTGTCTAGCCTTAACAGGCAGGGGATATGGTGCTGATAACCCTGTTCATGGTATTGGACATTCCCTCCCCTTACAACGCCATATACTTTTTAGATGGTGGATCCATAAAATTTAGGCTATCTCGTCAACTTATGACTAGGTGGTCATGTTTTCCACTCAGTATAGGATGATGGAACTTAATTAAGAGTATTGTCTGAAAGTGTCACTTAGTCTAATACGACCGAGCCAGCATGTGAAAGATGTAAGTCGGTGACCTAGACCGGTTGCAGGAAGAAGGTATAGTCTGACGGATGAGTCTCCCACGTACCAAAAGAACGGTTAGCAATTACAGCAGCCATCACCGCTAGTAGGAGATTTCTCGGGTGATGGGACATAGAGAGAGAATGGAATCGGAGAGCCGATTTATGAAGACGATAAGAAAAGAAAGAGCGGCAAAAGACCTATAATCGAAGACTTCAAGGTCGTTGATATTGGAGACGGAGGAACACATAATGGTGTACATCGGATCCCAACTATTCTCGTGACTTGTCCAAATACAGAAAAAAAACCATCCTCGAGATGAAGCCATCTCGGAATATAAGAGAGTTGAAATGAAAGGACTTTAAGGACGTCTTGCCTATATTAGAAGATTCAATTCCAATCTCTCCGGAAGATGTCGACCCTTCTCTTAGTTAATTAAAAAATGTGTTCACTTTGTCCGTGTGGGACGAGGCTTGTGACAAGGTCTACGAAGATATAAAAGGGTACCTAACCATGCCTGCAGTATTGGTTGCCACATAAGCCGTCAGTTCTAGCGTGCGCCACTTGTGCTCTTTGAAAGAATTTCCTCTTTCTATCTTCAAAAGAAGTTGATGAATCAAATTATGATGCATGACAAAAGGAAATTGGTGGTTATTACATTCTTGGTTTATGGTGGGCAAGAGTTCACAAAAGGAAAGTTATTTTCAGGATGACCAACCTTGAAAGGGGTGGCATATAACACATTTAGGATTGCTTCCATGCAAAGCTCGTCGAGGGTGTCCTTCGGGGTTAATTCTAACACTTCACAAGGATATCGATTCATAGAACTTAATAAATCAAAGTACGACGCATGATAAAAACCTGTAAGCCTACGTAAAGGTCTGGTTTGTTCAAAAGTGCCATCCACAGGGATCATTTTTTAGCAAAGACAACATCCACATATGATACGAACGAAGTAGCCTTTGTACAACACAATTTTTGATCGCAAAGATTCGACGCTTTCCCGTGCCTTCGCACGGTATCGCCAACTTTCCAGCAGGGATTACACTCTGGTAAGATGGAAGAGGAAGATTAGGTAACTACCAAATAAGTACAGGTTTTAACTCCTTTATCTTAAAGGTATCCCACCTCCTTATCAGACATCTTTCAGTCTAATAACCATAGTTATATATTGACTTTCAATACTAGCTTTTTGAACTTCACATATAGCTAGGGCTGCAAATGAGCCAAACCGTTCGGGAGCTGCTCGAAGCTCAGCTCGATAAAAACTCGTTTAAGCTCAGTTCGTTTAGTAAAAAGCTGTCACTACCGTATTTTCTAGAAAAGGGTATTTTGGTCATTTTATAATTAATTGAATATTGTACATGTTAAATATTTATTTATTGTATTATTTATTTATTATTAGCATGTTAGATTTATTTTTTGGACTTGTGTTAATGGTCCTAACTAGTTTAGTTTAGACTCATGGACCAACATGTATTAATTGTTAGAATTGAGCCCAACTAGAAAGCCCATTAATTAGGAGGATAATTAAATTAATTAAACCATTGGACTAGAAGCTTTCCTCCTTAATTAATTTCTTCATGAGAGGCCCCAAGGGGTATTTTAGACTTCACATAGTAGCTTGAGGGATGGGGCAAGTGAGGCCTATATAAAGGGGATGAAAACTTTCTCTCTCTTCATTTTTCATTCCAAATCTAGATCTAAAATTTTCCTCAACCAAATTCCACCAAATCCCTACCAAATTTCTACCCAATTACTTCCCAAATCATCATTGGAGACTAGAAGAATAAGGATCTAGAAGGAGGAAGCAAGGATCTACAAAGAGGAGCAATGATCTACAAGTTGGAAGCTAATTTTACCAATTTTGGAGGTTTCGTTGGGAATCCATCTCCCAATAGGTATAATTCAGTTTTTCCCCTTAAAATAGATTATAAATCTGAGATTTAATCATGAATAATTAACCCATATGTATGTACTACCCACAGAATTTTGTTTTGTGTTCATAGGAGGCCTATGGAGAAAGTTATGGTGCTTTTTGTGTCAATTTTAGGGGAATTCCGAAAATAACTTTTGTTGTGTGTGTCAATTGATCCTATAGATCAATTTGACATATGTTTATGTGTTTGGGGCTAGTATTGTATCCATAATTGGGTACGTGTAGGTCGTATCACAACAATTTGGTGATACGTGTTGTTTTGGAGGTTTTTCCTCCGATACGGGACTTTGTACATGTCGTATTTTGACACGGACACATAGATCTACATTTGACACTTTGTTTTGTTCATAAATATTATATATGATTTGTTTGTTTCCTTCGGGGTGCAATTGGATGTGTGGTGGACTCGTGTCGCATGCGTATCCTAGATCTAGTGGGATACAGTGTGATACTCTCCAATTGTTGTGTGTTTATGTGTAGATCAAATTAATTGTGCTTTAATTCTTGAATTATAATTGTGTATGTATCTATATATATTATATATGTATTATGTATATTTATTATAGTGTTTATTGTATCATAGATCTATGTATTATATATGTATTAATAGAATATATTATGTAGCTTTCTTCTACATGCATTAATATATATGTTATAATATATGTTAGGGATGTAAATATATGTATATATTTTATATAATATATATGTGTATGTTTAATTAAGTAGTTAGATTATTTATAGTTATTATATGATTATTTTTATATATATATATATATATATATATATATATATATATATATATATATATATATATATATATATATATGTAGATATATATTTATAAGTGGTAGCATATGTATATATAATATAGTAGATATATTTATATGTGGTTATATATATAGTTATATTATATATTGTTATGTATTTATATTATTGTATGATTATATATATATGTAGGCATATATGTATAGTTATATATACAAATTACTATATGTGTGTGTGTGTATGTTACTATGTGGTATTTTATACAATTTACTATGTATAAGTGTATGTATAGTTATATATAGTTTTATATGTATATCGTATAAATATATATATTGTGGGTTATATATATATATATTTAAATATATATTGTATAAATATATATATTGTGGGTTATATACATGTATTTAAATATATATTGTATAAATATATATTGTGGGTTATATATATTTATTTAAATATATATTGTATAAATATATATGGTGGGTTATATATAAGTATTTATATATATATTGTATATATATATATACATAGATTTTCAGCGACGGCAGCGAGCCAGAAGTGTCGCAACAGCAGCAACAAATACAAATAATAGCAGCTTTTCAGCGACAGCAGTCAGCGACAGTTGCAGAAAACTGTCGCTGAAACAACAGTGTATTAGCAGAGTATCAGAAGCTTCAGCGACAGTTTTTAGTGACAGTGCAGGAAACTGTCACAAAAATTGTAGTGTATCTATATACACAGCAGCTTTCTGCGACAGTGGACAGGGTATTTAGCGACAGTTTGACAGTTTTTAATATAGTAGATATTAATATATATATAGATATATATGTATATGTATATATATATGGTAATTAATATATATATAAATATGTTCATAATTGATATTTGTATATAGTATACTATATATGTATATATTTAGTTGTAGCATATAAATTTATTAGAATAGTTAGTATATTTTAGTTATCAATTGTTATGAGTATCTTTTATATATTATATATTTGTAGGTATGTATGTACGTATATATGTATTAATAGTTAGTGTGTAGTTGGTAGTTAGTATTATTCTATTAATACATACTAGAGTTATATTGGATTGATATATGTAATTATTGATGGATAGTTAGTATATATATGAGATTTTGGCAAATACCTTGAGGTACCAAGGTAAGTATCAAAATATACCAAGGTAAAAGTAGTAGGTATTGGCATAAGTAATAGGATAGTTGTAAACTAATTATGGATTGGTATTAAGGTGACTAAAATAAGGTATATAGTATTATATAAATATTAAATGCATAGTAGTTTATAATTATTGTTGGGTAGTTAGTATAAATAAGATTTTGAATTTACCTTGAGATGTCAAGGTAAGTATCAAGGTATTGGAGGATAATCAAGGTATTGGGTTTGGATATCAAGATAGAGGTTTAGTATTGCGATACCAAGTTGGTTGAAACCAAGGTATCCATTTAGCATTGGTAATTAGGATTTTATATATATAATATTGTTTGATATGTACATATGTGTTATATTTATCCCTTGTTTGCGTATCCTGAGATACGGTATCTTAGTATACTAAGATGTAGCTTGTTTGGCCTAGATGCATAGTGTGTGAGCCCAATATCTTTGAGTTAGACTCATGCAACCTATAAATAGGTAGTTGACCATAATTTGACTATAGTTGACCATAGTTGACTTAGAGTTGACCTAGTTTGACTTTTGACTTAGAAATAGTTTTATGACATAGAAATTGACTAGTTTAATTTATTTATCTTCCCCAAAACTTATATTAATGCAATATTTTATATATAGGTCTGTGACACCAGTTCGGACATCATTTTTCATTATTTGCTCTGGACCACAGGCGAGTACATTCTTTGATAGTTTCCATTATTTGATTACCACTATAATTCAAGTATTTAGAAATGTTACTTATGATTCTTGACACGATGGTACACGGATTGGTATTGTTATTGGATCGTCAGTCATGGGATGTTACCTTGATTATGGAGATGGTATCGGATACTGTCCTTGTTGGTATTGGATAACATTGAATATTATAGATTAAACATTGGTTACATTGGCTAGTGACGTGTCATGATTCGATCCATCATATCAGTCGGGGCAGGGGAAATACCAATTAAATATGTGATCAAGAAACTATCGGCTAGTAGTGTAATTATTGGCTACTAACTAACCATGCAATTCACGTATGGTTGAGTTAGCTCCTTAGTGTAATCATTGAATCTCCCAGGCCGATCACATATTTAGTTAGTATCTCAAATCACATAGTTATTATAGATTCCATTATTCAGTTCATTGATTACCTTGTTCTATTCTGACATTATAGTTCATTCCTTTATTCTTGTATGCATTGATTATATTATGTTGCTAGTATTGTCTATTCTCTCATTGTTCTTGATTATCAGTTATATCCTCATCGTAGATTGCATCTTCTATTGTACTGTTTTATAGTTTTTGTTAATTAATTGGAACTGCTATTGGGTTGTACTTCGCTTCATTCCTGACTGGAAAATATTTTTCAGAGGATCCGAGAGATTGGTGTCCGATATACTACGGACCTCAGCCTATAGATGGTGCAGACTTGGTCCCACTAGTTCTGGAGTGACTGCCAGAAAATTTAACCGGGTTCACTAGTTAGCATAGTTAGTTCTCTTTAGCATTTTGGTACCGGATTTGTTTTCGGCATATATTTGTGTTTGGATATTATTTCTATTTGTTGTTGTTATATTTTTAACTGCATAGTTATGTTAAACTTCTTTGATATCTTCTCGTGCCATAGTAATGTGATTGAGTATTGTGTTGAACTAAGTTGATTATACTCTCATCCTGGAGTTGAGATATTATTGGAGGTTTATGCTTTATAGTGAGATAATTAGATAGTATAGTTAACCAAGATAGCGTTCTATCGCCGATGTTGTGGCGTAGGCTGGGCGTTGTTTTCGACTTGCATCCCTACACCGGGTGCGGGTCGTGACACATTTTTAGTGGTGGCCCATACAGGTCAGGCTTCGCAAGTTATGCGATATCGTGGTAGTGCAACGACTTAGTTGTACTACTGCGAGCCTGCGATAGGATATAGGACATAGGATACTAGGAAGAGAGAGGGATACTCAATCACAACTAGGAATTCCAATCTGAATTGAATCGCTACTTTTGATTCCTTCTGAATACTTTGAATATTGTTGTCCTTCCTTGATGATATCTTATCTTGTGTCGAATTGATCTCCTTTGTTTTGATCTGTCTTCAGGATGCCGCCGAAGACTAGATCCCATCGATCGGGAGCAGTTTCTGCGAGGTCTGCCACCTCTCAATCTTCTACTCAGGCAGTAGGGTTTGTACCTCCTACGACATCAGTTCACGTAGGAGTCTCAGCTGCCTTCGGGGGTTATCCTCCACCTGTTTTGAGGACTACTCCAGTTGCTTCGGAGGGACTTCCACCACCTCCATTTTCAGGAGATGTCGTGCTGATGGTTGCACTGTTTAGAGAGATGATGAAATTACAGAAGGCACAGATAGAAGCCCAGCACAGGCAGTCAGATATGATGTGGCAGAGTATGGAAAACGCCCATCAGGTAGCTATAGTAGCAGTTCAGAGAGAGGCTCCTCCACAGCCATAGGATATTCAGATCAAGCCAGGCAACATTCAAAATTTCAAGAAGCTTGAGCCTCGAGTTTTCAAGGGTACAAAAGGTATAGTCTATGCTGACGATTGGCTTAAAGATATCGACCGACTCATGAAGGTGTCCCGTCTTGCGGAGGATCTGAAGGTTGAGGCGGTAGGACTTCAACTGTTCGAAGTTGCCCGCACTTGGTTCAGGAATGAGCCAATTCTTACTGATGCGGGACAGTCTTGGGAGATATTCAAGGATCTCTTTAAGAAGAAGTTCTTTGCTCGGACGGACAGATTGGAATTAGGAAGGCAGTTTGAGAGCCTTACACAAGGGAGCATGTCCGTAGAGGAGTATGCCGCAGAGTTCTGGAGGCTGAGCCGATTTGCAGAATACTTAGTGAGAGAACTAAAAGTTCGGCCTATCCGTTTCCGCGAGGGTCTGAATTGGGAAGTGAAGATTCTCATTCCGTCTTTCTACGAGACGTATTCTGAGATACTTTCGGAGGCACGCAAGGTCGAGCGGGAGTGGAACTTGAAGTCGAAGAGGTACCGTGATATGTTTGGGGGTGACAGTAGCAGTGCAGGACCGGCAAAGAGGTCGTTGTTCCAGCAACAGCAGTTTCCAGTACAATTTGGAGCCTATCAGCAGCTATATCAGATGCCAGAACCAATTGTTGCTCTAGTACAAGCTCCAGTACAGCAAATATTATAGCAGCCTCAGAGACAGGTGCAACAGGCTCCTCAATGCACCTATTGCAAGAAGACTGGGCACACTTGGGAGATGTGCCGGAAGAGACTTGGAGCATGCTTACATTGTGGATCAACGGAGCATATGGTGAAGGATTGTCTCTGGACACTTCAACGTCCAGGCCAGGATGCAGATCAAGGGCAGAGAGGTAGGCTTAGTCCACCTGTAGCACCACAGATTGCTCATCACCCACAGAGGAAGCTATCTCGGCAGGGCGGAGCATTTGCGATGACGGTCGAGGAGACCAATACTACAGGTGATGGGTTAGAGAGTCTGTTCTTTCTTTCTGTTCTTTTCATCTATTTTGATTGATTGATTGATTCTTTAGTACCTTTTGGATGCTTGTGTTATATAGTTAGTGTAGCTATAGAATACCCTGACAGAGACAACAGTAATAAGACAGGTGGAGACCATGACCATGCATGTTATTCTTTGCATAGGACAGTTCTTGGTGAGATAAGACCTTATTAGACTATGATTGCTGGGGGTTTGACCTAGAAGGAGTACGATCACCCTTAAATTTCGAGGACAAAATTATTTTAAGGGGGATAGACTTATCACTACCGTATTTTCTAGAAAAGGGTATTTTGGTTATTTTATAATTAATTGAATATTGTACATGTTAAATATTTATTTATTGTATTATTTATTTATTATTAGCATGTTAGATTTATTTTTTGGACTTGTGTTAGTGGACCTAACTAGTTTAGTTTAGACTCATGGACCAACATGTATTAATTGTTAGAATTAAGCCCAACTAGAAAGCCCAGTAATTAGGAGGATGATTAAATTAATTAAACCATTGGACTAGAAGCTTTCCTTCTTAATTAATTTCTTCATGAGAGGCCCCAAGGGGTATTTTAGACTTTACATAGTAGCTTGAGGGAGGGGACAAGTGAGGCCTATATAAAGGGGATAAAAACTTTCTCTCTCTTCATTTTTTATTCCAAATCTAGATTTAAAATTTTTCTCAACCAAATTCTACCAAATTCCTACCAAATTTCTACCCAATTACTTCCCAAATCACCATTGGAGACTAGAAGAGCAAGGATCTAGAAGGAGGAAGCAAGGATCTACAAAGAGGAGCAAGGATCTACAAGTTGGAAGCTAATTTTACCAATTTTGGAGGTTTCATTGGAAATCTATCTCCCAATAGGTATAATTCAGTTTTTTCCCTTAAAATAGCTTCTAAATCTGAGATTTAATCATGAACAATTAACCCATATGTATGTACTACCCATAGAATTTGGTTTTGTGTTCATAGGAGGCCTATGGAGAAAGTTATGGTACTTTTTGTGTCAATTTTAGGAGAATTTCGAAAATAACTTTTATTGTATGTCAATTGATCCTATAGATCAATTTGGCATATGTTTATGTGATTGGGGCTAGTACCGTATCCACAATTGGGTACATGTAGGTCGTATCCCAACAATTTGGTGATACGTGTTGTTTTGGGGGTTTTCCCTCCGATACGGGACTTTGTACATGTCGTATTTTGACACGGACACATAGATCTATATTTGACACTTTATTTTGTTCATAAATATTATATGTGATTTGTTTGTGTCCTTCGGGATACAATTGGATGTGTGGTGGACTCGTGTCGCATGCATATCCTAGATCTAGTGGGATACGGTGTGATACTCTCCAATTATTGTGTATTTATGTGTAGATCTAATCAATTGTGCTTTAATTCTTGAATTATAATTGTGTATGTATCTATATATATTATATATGTATTATGTATATTTATTATAGTGTTTATTGTATCATAGATCTATGTATTATATATGTATTAATAGAATATATATTATGTAGCTTTCTTCTACATGCATTAATATATATGTTATAATATATGTTAGGGATGTAAATATATGTATATGTTTTATATAATATATATGTATATATTTAATTAAGTAGTTAGATTATTTATAATTATTATATGATTATTTATATATATATATATATATATATATATATGTATGTAGATATATATTTATAAGTGGTAGCATATGTATCTATAATATAGTAGATATATTTATATGTGGTTATATATATAGTTATATTATATATTGTTATGTATTTATATTATTGAAAGATTATATATATGTATACATATATGTATAGTTATATATACATATTACTATATGTGTGTGTATGTTACTATGTGATATTTTATACAATTTACTATGTATAAGTGTATGTATAGTTATATATAGTTTTATATGTATATCGTATAAATATATATTGTGGGTTATATATATATATATATATTTAAATATATATTTTATAAATATATATATTGTGGGTTATATATATGTATTTAAATATATATTGTATAAATATATATGGTGGATTATATATAAGTATTTATATATATATTGTATATATATATCCATATATTTTCAGCGACAGCAGCGAGCCAGAAGTGTCGCAACAGCAGCAACAAATGCAAATAATAGCAGCTTTTTCGCGACAGCAGTCAGCGATAGTTGCAGAAAACTGTCGCTGAAACAACAGTGTATCAGCAGAGTATCAGAAGCTTCAGCGACAGTTTTTAGTGACAGTGCAGGAAAATGTCACAAAAACTGTAGTGTATCAATATACACAGCAGCTTTCTGCGACAGTGGACAGGGTATTCAGCGGCAGTTTGACAGTTTTTAATATATTAGATATTAATATATATAGATATATATGTATATATATATATATGGTAATTAATATATATATATATATATATATATATATATATATATATATATATATATATATATATATATATATATATATATGTTCATAATTGCTATTTGTATTATAGTATACTATATATGTATATATTTAGTTGTAGCATATAAATTTATTAGAATAGTTAGTATATTTTAGTTATTAATTGTTATGAGTATCTTTTATATATTATATATTTGTAGGCATGTATATACGTATATATGTATTAATAGTTAGTGTGTAGTTGGTAGTTAGTATTATTCTATTAATACATACTAGAGTTATATTGGATTGATATATGTAATTATTGATGGGTAGTTAGTATATATATGAGATTTTGGCAAATACCTTGAGGTACCAAGGTAAGTATCAAGATATACCAAGGTATAAGTAGTAGGTATTGGCATAAGTATATGATAGTTGTAAACTAATTATGGGTTGGTATTAAGGTGACTAAAATAAGGTATATAGTATTATATAAATATTAAATGCATAGTAGTTTATCATTATTGTTGGATAGTTAGTATAAATAAGGTTTTGAATTTACCTTGAGATGTCAAGGTAAGTATCAAGGTATTGGAGGATAATCAAGGTATTGGGTTTGGATATCAAGATAGAGGTTTAGTATTGCGATACCAAGTTGGTTGAAACCAAGGTATCCATTTAGCATTGGTAATTAGGATTTTATATATATAATATTATTTGATATGTACATATGTGTTATATTTATCCCTTGTTTGCGTATCCTGAGATACGGTATCTTAGTATCCTAAGATGTAGCTTGTTTGGCCTAGATTCATAGTGTGTGAGCCCAATATCTTTGAGTTAGACTCATGCAACCTACAAATAGGTAGTTGACCATAATTTGACTATAGTTGACCATAGTTGACTTAGAGTTGACCTAGTTTGACTTTTGACTTAGAAATAGTTTTATGACATAGAAATTGACTAGTTTAATTTATTTCTCTTCCCCAAAACTTGTATTAATGCAATATTTCATATATAGGTCTGTGACACCAGTTCGGACATCATTTTTTATCATTTGCTCTGGACCACAGGCGAGTATATTCTCTGATAGTTTCCATTATTTGATTACCACTATAATTCAAGTATTTAGAAATATTACTTATGATTCTTGACACGATGGTACACGGATTGGTATTGTTATTGGATCGCCAGTCATGAGATGTTACCTTGATTATGGAGATTGTATCGGATACTGTCCTTATTGGTATTGGATAACATTGAATATTGTAGATTAAACATTGGATACATTGGCTAGTGACGTGTCAAGATTCGATCCATCATATCAGTCGGGGCGGGGAAAATACCAATTAAATATGTGATCAAGAAACTATTGGCTAGTAGTGTAATCATTGGCTACTAACTAACCATGCAATTCACGTATAGTTGAGTTAGCTCCTTAGTGTAATCATTGAATCTCCCAGGCCGATCACATATTTAGTTAGTATCTCAAATCACATAGTTATTATAGATTCCATTATTCAGTTCATTGATTACCTTGTTCTATTCTGACATTATAGTTCATTCCTTTATTCATGTATGCATTGATTATATTATGTTGCTAGTATTGCCTATTCTCTCATTGTTCTTGATTATCAGTTATATCCTCATCGTAGATAGCATCTTCTATTGTACTTTTTATAGTTTTTGTCAATTAATTGGAACTGCTATTGGGTTGTACTTTGCTCCATTCCTGACTGGAAAATATTTTTCAGAGGATCCGGGAGATTGGTGTACGATATACTACGGACCTCAGCCTATAGATGGTGCAGACTTGGTCCCACTAGTTCTGGAGTGACTGCCAGAAAATTTAGCCGGGTTCACTAGTTAGCATAGTTAGTTCTCTTTAGCATTTTGGTACCGGATTTGTTTCCGGCATATATTTGTGTTTGGATATTATTTCTATTTGTTGTTATATTTTTTACTGCATAGTTATGTTAAACTTCTTTGATATCTTCTCGTGCCATAGTAATATGATTGAGTATTGTGTTGAACTAAGTTGATTATACTCTCATCTTGGAGTTGAGATATTATTGGAGGTTTATGCTTTATAGTGAGATAATTAGAGAGTATAGTTGACCAAGACAACGTTCTATCGCCAATGCTGCGGCGTAGGCTGGGCGTTGTTTCCGACTTGCATCCCTACACCGGGTGTGGGTCGTGACAAAAGCTGAGCTCAAGCTTCATTTTCGAGCTCATTTAATAAATGAGCCAAGCTCAAGCTTAGAAATACTAAGCTCGTTTGAGCTCGCGAGCTAGCTTATTTATGAGCTTTCGAGCTGGCTCGTTTAGAAGCTCATTTAGGAGCTCTTTGCTAGCAGTCTACCAATTTATTTTGTTATTTAAATCTTAATTTGTTCTTTGTTGAAGTCTAATTTTATGTATGTTTTTTAATAATATGGTTGTATGCATTATATATATATATGTCCTTATGATATTAAGAAACTTTTTAATTGTATTTTTATAAATAAATTGTTAATATTATATGTACTTTGAATTCAAGCCTAACTAGCTTGAAATCGAGCTCGTTAAGTTTGAAATCAAGCTTAATGAGCTTGAAATAAAGCTGAACGAGCTTGAAATCAAGCTTAACGAGCTTTATTTTGAACTTATCAAGCTTGTCAATTAAGCTTGCTTATCAAGCCAAGCTCAAGCTTATAAAATCTTGGCTCGGCTTGGATCATTTGTAGCCCTATATATAGCTCATCAGCTTGTGACTTCGCACTCTAGGTTTTGAGATTAGGAATTGATGGGATTGCCCTTTCAACATGTGAAAGGTTATTTAGGTAGCTTAGTTGGTTAGATTTACTGAAGGTGCCCGGAGGAAGCATCGTCATATCTAAGAGTTTTTAGTTTCCCTTTGATGTCCTAAATGTTCTCTTTAATAAGTCACCTTAACCGGCTCTTCACCATAGAACTTTACCCGTTCAACTGGAGCACACCTATACTTTCATCGCTTTAACTAGCAGTCATAGGGGCACTTTTTGTTTTGCCTTCCTTAATTCCCCTTCTACTTTCCTTCACCCTTAGAAGTTGACTTTTTAAGTGTAGATAGATCTTGACATCTTGATGTGAAGAGAAGATTTTTCTTAATCTTGGTATGGCCCTTTACTGCGTACAAGGCTTAAGCAAACTGAAGGACCCCTATGCTTCGCATCTAGAGTAGACCTAAGGAATTCCTTATGGAGAAGACTAGGTCACTAGTCTTCCACAAATAAAAGAGGAAACGAAGATGCAAAATTAATTGGGTATTCAGATGGTGATTGGGAGGTGACGAAGAGGAAACTTAAAGCATCACAGAATATGTGTTTTATCGTGGTTCAACAGGTTTCTCTTGGATGTCGAAGAAGCAGGTAGTTGTAGCAGTATCTTCATGTGAGGCCGACATGTGAGGCCGAGTATGTGGGGCTCTTTCATATACTGTTTGTGCATTATTTGGTTAAAAAACCTTTTGGAGTCACTTAATCATCCAAATGAAGAATCTACTGAGACTCATGTGGATAATAAATCAGCTATCAAGCTCACAAAGAAATTGATACAAATGGAAGGAGAAAACATGTTCATATCAGGTTTTATTTTATGAGAAACCATGTGAACAAGCTGTGTCATACTCATTTTCAGATTTGGTATTCTTGAATTTGTGATATTTAAAATCAGACCTTCTAAATATATTCTTGTTGTATTTTGCATGTTGGTTCATGTCTATGTGTTGTACTTTATATGTTTGGATTCATGTCTATTGTGGGAGACTACCCGAGACCAATAGTGAACATATATTGGCAATTTCCATGAACTCGTACTAGGACCCGCACGTAGGATGGATACCAGACCCGGTTCACTTTTGGAACCACTAAGCCTATTTTGGATGGTTGAGATTTGTTTGGAGAGTGTCATGACTTAATCCTATGGCTTACCTCATTTCTCCACTTGGTATATATATATATATATATATATATATATATATATATATATATATATATATATATGGTTTTCTCTCTCCTCTCTCATTATCCCATATTTCCACTTTCTTTCTTCTTTTCTCTTTCTCCTTCCCTCAAGAGCTCCCCCTTGGCCGAACCCTAGCCCAAGCTCTAGCCCTAGACTTAGTTCTAGGTTCTAGGAAGAGGTTTGTTAGTCCACCAAAGGCAAGTACATCTTGCTCAAAGTGGTGAAGCCATGATTTTCGAATTTATATATATATGCAGTAATTCAAATATGTTTGATGGAAAATATTTCCCTTGATGTGCTCATTATTTTTAGTTCTTAGAGTTTTGGATTTTGGTAAATGGTTTGGACTAGATCTGAGTTTCAAGTTAGAGTTTTTTTATGGGTTCTATGAGTTTTTCTTGATTCTAATCTATTAAAACTCTTTTTTTTAAAACTAGTAGTTCCATGTGATAGAGTATTTGATTTCGTATAGTTTTGGTTTTTGTTTCACTGGATTTGTACTTAAAATAAAAATTTTATGAAGAAAATAAGTTTTTCGAATTTTGGGAGCTTTTTCAATGGAGTTTGTGCTGTTTTGGAACGAAGAAGTTTCATGCGGTCAAGCTACATGTGCCCCTTCCAACATGACATCTATCATGTTAGGCACATTACTGTCTTTGCATGTGTGCCCATAAGCCGAATGCATAGAACACTAAACGCATGAGATTTTCCAAAGAGCAAAAGTGTCCAAGCAGCCAGAAGCTCATGCAGCCAGTTGTCTATGCGGCCAGAGTTGCATGCGGCCAGCTTGTCATTTGACATAGAAGCGATATATGTGTCTTTTTCTTGCATGTCTTTTCGTGCACACCTTTTTATGATTTGTCGTTTCTCTGACACACATTTATGGCATGTCACATCGGTCACTTCTCTGACCTGCATTTATGACCCATCACTTAGCACTTGTCCCGAAGAGTGGACTTTGTCTTGAGCATGCGTCCAATTTGTCCATGCGACACCTGTCTCATGCAGCAGCCTGTCCTATACGCCAGACATAGTTATGCGTCCATGCGGCCCTAGTGACCCATATGCATGTTTTGTTTCACTTATTTATTGTTTCATGGAATATTTTATTGAGTGTTATATTTTATATGCTGATCCCAATGCTTGCTTATGTTTTGACTCTAAGTATAATGGACTTAGTGAATCAGACTGTGTTAGACATGGCTATGTGCTAGAATCGACTACGTGCATGACATGATTATATGTTGGACTAGACTATGTATTGACCCAATTGAGTTGTAAGTGATATTGACTCAGTACCGGCTAAATGGACTCAGATTAGTAGATTATTTACCTTTTCTCCTCGCATAGAGTGAGGGGTATAGTTCTGCTCGGGCAACGATTTACAATCCCGATCCTTGTTTGGTTTAAGGATTATGGATCTGCTCCAGAGTGGTTCACATTTTTCCTCTTGCTGTCGTCTGGCATAATTAATTAGTAATTCGAGGACTTTACAATTAAGGCTCCAAATTAGTTGATTGATTGATAATCTGTGTACCTGATTTGAGGAGATTCTACACGATCAAGTGATTCAATAAGATGATAAGATTCAAGTGACTGATTTATAGACCTGACTACTTGTATCTGAGTTGATACTCTCTTTCGCACCAAGTGTGCCACATAATTTTACATGAGCAATAAAGTGCGACAAACCTTGCTAGATATAATATGACTATTTAACGCTTGACCTGATTAATATAGTTATCTGATCGGCTGATAGGCCGGATACCCTGACTCGACTACTTGTATCCGTGTTAATGCAGTTACTACTTGATATGTGTTCCTACGTGCTATGTGTTACATATGCACTGAGGTACGACATATCTTGCTACGTACTATGTGCTATATGTTTTACTATTCTACGCTACATGTGATACTATATGATTACTCCAGCAAGGGCCTCTTAGTTAGTTAGTGATCATAGTGTGGTTAAGTTGCTTGCTTGATTTATTGCATTATGCTTGGAGGAATCCAGATTTGGCTCTCGAGCAACAATATAAATTTGTATCTAGCATACACGTACTACGGTGCATCATCTAAGGAGGAGGATCGTGTGACCTTGGCACGTGATTCTATACAACTGTAGGGTTAATTAGGTAACTTAAACTGGTAGAAGCATTGGAAGGGAATGGAATCTCGAGATCATGCGTTGTAGCTACCGATAGGACATGTCCTAGGGCGTTATGTTGGTCCCCAACGGATACTGTATATCATCTACAGTATTAGAATGCAGTATCTGGCTATATTATATATTATTACATGATTACTTTTGTAGTGGCCTTACGAGGGACCAATGCTTATATACTATGTGCTATGCGTTTATTGGCTCATCCAGTCTGTCTCACCATCAGCCTGATCTGAGGATCCCAATATTGTATCATTCTTTTGGGATAACCTAGATATAACATAGCAAGTTATAGAACTGATTAGCCGTTAGAACTTGACTTTTTGTGCATTATTGATGGTCTATGGATATGAACTATTGTGGTGTGATGGTTCAACACTTGTCCTTATTTGGTTGTAGGGTTGCGCCAATGTGTCACAATAGGTCATGTACCAAAGCTGTATATTATACATATATCTTAGCTTGTATTGTGGCATGTGTTCTGGATTATATTGATGTGTTGTATCTTCGTCGTGTTCATATTTAGTGATTCGTACCCTATCTCGCCATAGTACGGCACCTCTTGTCCTTGTTTGGTTGAAAGGCATCATACTGCTTCGATAAAAGGTCATACGCTTTTAGTTGCGATACAGATTCATATTTTATGTACTTTATTTGGTTTTGCTTCATTCACTTGTGCTTTCTTTGTGGTACTTGCTCTCGGGGCCTGACCCCGCTGGTTTTGTCTGGCCAGGTTTAGTAGCCGAGCCCGAGGATCCTGTCTTGCATCTGACCGATGGCGCACACCAGAAGGATGTCCGCCGAGATACTTTAGTGGGTTTCTTCTTCCCACTATGATTATCATTTTGTATTACCTTTGGGCGTTAAGCCGATGGTACTTGTTAGCCGGTTTATCTGGATATTAGTTCCTTTACATGATTATATATTATTCAGACCGAGGCTGACTTACAATTATATACTCTTGACAATGTACTAGTTTATCATTCTATATAACTGGTTTCATGATCATTCAGATAGAGCGTCAGGGATGCCTAGCAGCTTTATCTTACATGTTCATTCTTATTATTTTATGGTTGATGATTGAGACAGATGTTCTTGACCTTAGATGACTTGATTATAGTATGCACCACCTTGTCTGTAGACAATCTTAGCATATTTCGAGTTACTTTGATATTTTGTAAGGTGTGGTTGGATGAGTCACGCTCCCGCTCTCCAGTATTCTAGTTCTAGGGTGTGACAAGATTTTAATGGTGGTCCATGCAGGTATGTCTGTCCTTTCAGACTTGTGGGTGTCTTGTTCTAGGAGTCTCAATCAAAACTGTTTCCATTGATATCCTGAATTCATCGTCTTCGATACCGAGCATGAACTATCAATAAATTGCTTCCTTGTTCTTTCTCGTGTTATGCTTTGATGTCTTGGTATCCTTTTTTCTTTAGGGGCACCTCATCCCCGCCTGTTAGAGAAGAATATATGGTAGAACAGCTAGCTTAACAAGATCCCATTGAGCGCTAGCAAGAGACAATACTTCCTCAAGATCAGCTTCGTGTAAAACCAGTAGATAGACAACATGCACCTGAGATCCCGGTACCCCTGGCACTGCTAGTGATACTAACAATACTTGATACCCCGACACTGTTAGAAATTATCAGAGGTATGATGGCTACACAACAGCATCAAATAGTGGTGCAACAAGACCACCAGCTTTGACAACTTGAGCAGAACTTTCCTTAAACTAAAGACTGCAGGCGGCTCTTGAGGAGAGTGAAGAAGAAGATTCGAGGGGCGTCATACAGATTTTGTTGACTTAACCCAAGTTATTTAGATGGCACAGATGATGTTATTACAGTGAATTCTTGGCTTCAATATATTGAGACAATCATGGTGGCAGCTAAGGTTCCAGCAGAGTAGCAGGTTGACCAAGTCCGATTACAACTACAAGATCTTGCCCGTCACTGGTTGGCAATGGAGGAAGTCGGCTTGAGGCGTCCTTCTCTTTGGACAACTTCAGAACCCGGTTCAGGACCAAGTATTTCGGAGTAGTGGCGTAGTACAAGCTGCAACAGAGATTTATTAATCTCAGGCAATCTGACAGAATAATGGATGGATATGCAGCAGAGTTTTGCCGGCTAAGCAGGTTTGCTCCAACTTTGGTGACGATAGAGCAAGAAAGGGCTATGAGATTCCATTAAGGGCTTCATCTCAAGATTTTATAATTAGTGGAAGGACATGACTATCAAACTTTTAATAACGTACTTGTAGCAGCCAGGAGGCATGAGCTCACTATCCAGAGAATGTCAGCAAGGATCGGAGGTTGTAAAAGGTCTTATGCCCAGAATATAGGAGGAAGACCAGCACCACGTACGTCAACACTAGCACCCGGCATTCGTATTCGTGATTTGACACCATAGTGGACAGTGGCATCAGATGAGACAATGCCAATTTGGCAACAACAGCCGAGACAACATCAACAACGTTCGAAGAATCCAGTAGGATGTACTTATTGTGGCAAAAGAGGTCATACTCAGGATATGTACAGGATGACAAGTGGAAGATGCTTGATGTGTGGGGGTTCAAACCACATGATAGCTACTTGTCGTAGATGCAGAGGGAAGGAGGACCATACCAGCAATTCCTATCGTTGCCAGCTCCAGAAGCAGTTATGTATCAAGAGCCAGCACTAGCAGTACAACTGTTAGCCCAACGTCCGATAATGGCGCAAGCACAGGTGTTTCACCAGAGACAACATCATTTTGGTACAACGGCAGCATCATCCTCGTGATAGGGCTGCAGCAGCATCGAGACGTTAGCAAATAAAGTTTGGCTTGTTAGAGCAGATGTTGGCCGAGGGCGGTCAAGTCGAGGGTGAGTTTTGAGCTTCTTCCAGTTTTATCTATCTTTTGGGTTTCGTATATTTGGTGAGTGGAGATATTATAATGCATGTCATATATCCCGTGATACATGATGCATGTCATATATATCTCGTGATACATGATGCATGTCATATGTCCCAACTACGAAGGTACATCCTGGGCAGAGTTATGTTCTTGACTAAGTCATTGGTACCGACTTATATCGAGACTTGATCCTTGTTCATTTTTTGGAGTCAGCATAGGCCAGCGAGGACGAGTTCCTATTTTAGTTGACTCAGGAGACATATTTATCTGTATGCCTCCCGCTCTTTCTTTTTCTCTGATTGTGTGGATTGGTTATGCATTTACTCTATGTGGTTGATTATTTTTATTTACTTGTCTATTCTATATTTGATTTGGTTTCCAACTAGTTGTAGCTCATGAGATCTTATAGTGCATGAGATTATGGTTCTTGAGTTTTCTATATCATGAGATTTCCTGCTTGTTGAGTTATAGTTCCCGAGTCTCCTGCTTAGTTCATGAGTACAGTATTTTTGATCTGGGGAATGTGATGATAGAGATCGAGTACTACAGCGACTCTTTTACTCCGTTGACGGTCCAACGAGGAAATGGGGATGCTCCCTTCTCTTTCTTTTGAGCCTGTGTGCACGTACGTGGCTAGCCGGGCATGTGGAGTATGCTACCCTTGATATTTATTGCCATTCTGCTGACGGGCTATAGGTATCGTTGTAGAAGCATAGAAAATTTGAGTCCATGCACCAGAAGATAAGACCTTAAAGCCTGACTTTAACCATGCTGTAGAGAAGCTATTTGGCCAAAGGACTCGTCTAGATCCCTAAAACAAGTATGTAAGTGCATCCATACGGCCAGATTACAAGCTGCATACAGACAAGATCTATGTGTCCTCATCCTCATGAAGCAAAAGTGTATATTCGACCAAGGTCGTACGATATAACATATACGACATCGGCTCTATGCGACCTCGTCGTCATGCGGCCACAATGTCCATTCGACCATGGCCAGATGAGAGCACGTCTACGGCAACGGCCCTATGTGATAGTCAGTTTGCAAGATCGTGTCGTTACAACCGAAAAGATCTTCACGCAATCAGTGCGGACTATGTGTCCAGTTGACAGTCACGCACACAACTGGTTGAGAAAATCCTGAGATTTTATCACTCGTATATCCCAAACGATGCTACGTTGCAGCCCACCCGTAATATGCGTCCACAGTTGCAACCATCAGCATGACAGCTATAAATAGGAAAATCTTGCATGATTCTTGAATTTTCTTGCTTGGCAATCAGCTCGACTAGCTTAAAGAATTTTGAGGACAAAATTTTTTTTAGGTGGATAGAGACGTTACACACCCGTTCCCAGATTTGGTATTATTTAATTTTTGATATTTAAAATTTTACTGTAAATGTATTCTAGTTGTATTTTGCATGTTAGTTCCTGTCTATATGTTGTACTTTATATGTTTGAATTCTTGTTTATTGTGGGTGACTATCCAAGACCAATAGTGTACATATATATATTGGCAATTGACATGAACCCATATGTACGCCCGAGGGAATACTGGATAAATATGAGGACTGACTCGGCCAACCACACCTTGCAGAATACCGAAGTAAGCCGCAATGTGCTAAGGTTATCTAGAAGACAGATGAGTGAACTTTAACATGCTATGACGTCAGTCCTAAGGCCAACAAATCCTAATATCTCAATCCATCAACAACAATTACAAGAGTATATCATACATGAAAGTAAAGAGGCATCACAAATAATATGTCACAAATGATCATGAAGCTAGTAAATACAAAATGCTGCACTAGCAGAGTATAATTATACATGATAAAATATACCAGCCATGGTCTAATATATACATCATGTTGACCGAAGTCAGAAAAATAATATCAAAATAAGGGGCTAACACTACCTCTTGCTAAAATACCACAAAATAAAATAAAATTACAAGGGGTGGAGGAAGGAACCCACTCGCGAGCTTCGGCCGCAGTCCTACGAGTGCGAGTCATCTTGTGGGAAGTACAATGGATCCTAGTTCTCCTCAGAGTAATCTGGCCTACAAAACCAGTGGGGTCAGAACCCCAAGCAACGAGTACCACAAAGGAGCTCAATAGACCAAATATATCACAACATACATCAGAAAAGAGACATAAAATAAATACAGATCGAGACTTGCACGGTACCAATATACTTATCTTAAAAATATACTAGAAGAACTGATAACAAGTGCTATAAAGGAAAGCAAGGTAACGAGCGGTAAGAGGGCATAGGAACTACTCTCGATCAGGACCGCAACCCTTAAACTAAATAAGGACCGGGGTTATAGTCCTTCACCCGAGTAGAACTTTGTACTCTAACCACACGTCGAGAGAAATAAAACTAGAAGAGAGAGCTATAATGAAAGTAACATCATTCATTGCACGGCCAAATAGCTCTACGGCTTGCTACGATTAACTAGCTAGGGTTGCCACAGGCCTTAATTACTAAATGCATGTTTTAAGAATATTGTTACCACCGGCACTACAGTTAACTCGGATGGCCAAGGGTATGCTTGTCGGGTAACTTAAATGCACATTCACCATCACTACAATAATAACTTGTTACTATTTATAAACTTAAATTTGAACTTATAAGCATAAACTTAAACTTGTGATCATAAACCTACCTTATAAACATAAACTTGTCTTGTAATATAAACTTGTATATAAGCTTGTCTTGTAAGTGTCGCAACACGCATAAACTTGGTCAGTCATGGAGCCCTTGCCTAGTAGGGTTGGTCCATGCTACATAGGGCCCTTAGAGATCGGGGTAGCCGGTAGCGCAATATGCTTCCCTTCCAATGATCTAGTTAAATCTTATCTTGTTTAATCATTACTAAATTATTTCAAGTTCTCGAGTCGTGGACACTTGAAAACTCGCTAGAATGATGAGTCACGAGTACAAGCTTTTCATGAGTTATTGTATTCGTGACACGCGTTACATTGGGCAATACTCACACTCGATTTCTGGATGCCAAATGTAATGGATTTTCATACAAAAATATTTTTACAGTGTCGTGAGGATTATGAACTCGTACATAAACTTATCTTATGAACTACATACAAAACTTGTCTAGTAATATAAACATGTATCGTCATAAGAAAGTATATAACAATAATCACTAAAAGGAGTTATTAAATGGACATAATTAAAAGGAACACAAAATGCATACAAGATTTCCTGGCCGCATGGACTCACTGGCCGTATGGACTCAAGTACTGAGTGATGGGTTATTAAATGCATGTCAAAGATAGAAAAGATGATTGATGTGATATTCCATAAAAATATGTCAGGGAGATAAGACAAGAATCATAAAAAGATGTGTAAGGACGAAACAGAGTTATGCGTCCACAAAGAAAAGAGGCGTATAGGGACACTGCCGCATAAGTCCGCTTGTCGCATGCTCTCTCGGCCACATGGGTGTTTCCTTTGGACTTAGCGAATTTCTCATTCGTTCAGCGAGTGAATACACAAGGAGTTCAAGGACTTAGTTGTAGAATACTTTGGGTAATAAACAGTCATGCATCCAACAAGATAGAAGGTATATGCGGCATAGAGTTCAGGCCTCATATTACTCAGGCCGCATAGCACTCTCTTCCGCATATGATGCTGGCCGCATGAGCACTTCGTCTTCTTTAGACTAGCCATGGAGGAAAACCTCCAAAAACTAAAAATATTTTTTCTTCATAAAAACTTTATTTTAACTCAGAATCAAGTGAATCAAAAGCCAAAATGCTCGAAATGAAGTGTTACATCAACCACAAAAACTGTTTTTTTAAATACCAAGTTTTAGTAGATTAAAACCATAAAAAACACATGAAACCCATTAAAATCCTAAACTTTAAATTCAGATCTACTCAAATATACTCATCAAAATCCAAAACTCCAAGAACTAAATATGATTAGCAACTCAATGAGAATATTTTTTATCAAATACATTTTTTAAAAACAACATATATGTATAAAATCTAAAAAATTAAGCTTCACCATTGAGCAAGATGTACTTGCCTCGAGTGGCTCCTAACCACATCTCATGGTCCAAGTCATAGCAACTTCTCCCTAGGGTTAGGATTTGGCTAGAGGGAGCTTGAGGGAGATGAGGAAGAAGGAAGCAATAAGAGTAAAATGAGAAAATAAGTGAGAAAAAAGAAAACACTCATATATATATATATATATATATATATATACACTAAGAGTGGAAGATGGTTTGGTCATGGTTGAATCAAACGAACCGAACCAAGTGTCCATTCTACATGCAGGTCCTAAATCGGGTCTATGGTCAATGGGTATTCTACTTGTCTTGGGTAATCTCTCTTAACAACAAGAATACATTATCAAAAAAAATTTAAATTCTAGAAATTTAAGAAATACCAAATCTGAAATCGGGTGTGACATCTCTACCCTCCTTAGAAAAATTACGTCCTCGGAATTTCACCAAGGCTAGTTGAGTTGGAACACACGAGAAAGCTCAAGATATCATATCACAAATCCAAAGATTAAGCAAGTAACTAAAATAAAAGATAACTGCAGAAAGTAACTAATGAATAAATGCACAAAAGTATCACACAAGAAAAAATGGAAGCATATGGATGTATATACCCTTGAGTCAGTTAAATAGGAACTCGTCCTCGCTTGCCTATGTTGACTCACAAAATGGACAAGAACCAATCCTTGAGGTAAGTCGATACCAACAATCTTATTAAGGACATGACTCTGATCTAGGGCATACCTTCTCAATCGGGCTGCTTGATAGTCATCAGGCGCCACGAGATACGAGGGAGGAAGAGTAATATGAAAACTCATCTCTGCTCAACGAAAGGATCGAGATGACTATCGTATTTCGAATGTGTCAGAACAGAAGATCGTTCGACAAGAATCCAAGGATAAGACAAGCCAAAAAGAGCTCAGAAATCTTACCTACAATCGTAGCTCCTGTGGCTAACAACTATTCCAGGTTGTCAAACTCTTCTGCATGTGCGCCTAGGGGCTAATGCTCTAACCTGCTGCTGATTAGTTCTTGCTTGCTGGACTTGCATAAACTGAGCCAGACGTTATTGTTGGAACTGTTGAGTCTGCGTCGAAAGAGGACACTGAGCTAGTGGTCGAACTGCTAATGCTGGTCCCCTCGGGCCTTCAATCGCTGCCTGAGGCAGAGCTGGCAACTGTCGAACTGAAGAAGTCTCAGGGTACAGAAGGGGGCATGAACCAATCATGGGGTCAGATGCCCCAAATTTGAGACACTGGCAGTTAGCCCTCCTACACTGATATCTGGTGTGCCCTGGCTTGCCGTAGTGACTGTATCCTACTGATACAGACTGCCTTGTGGATTGTACTGAGGTTATTGTAGAGATTGGAGGTACAAGCAGGCAAAGAGTTTTGGCTGCTGGTGCTGGAGGTGGTGACTGAATACTGATGCCTCTCATGGATGAGTGTTACCTCTTCTGGCCTCCGATCCTTGCGACCAATCTCTGGTCGGCAAGTTCTTGGGACCTAGCTACCCTGAGAACTGCATCATAGGTGGTATAATTATGGCCCACCGTAAACTGCTAGCCCTTACTCAAATCTCTTGGCTCGATCCTCTTCAAAAGCTACCATATGGGGAGCAAATCGGCTAAGTCGGCAAAACTCGGGCACATACTGGTCGATCGATCTTGTGTTATGACGGAGGTTGATGAACTGTTGCTGGAGCTGAAACTAAGCTGTGGTATAGAAATACTTCTCCTAGAAAGACTCATTAAACGTCCTTCAGTCAATGGGCTTCAAAAATGTTATTTCTTGTGCTGCCCACCAAACTCGAGCAAGATCTGATAATTGTAGCTTTACGATTGGTTCCTTCTCATCATCTGGGGTCTTGGTTGCATCCAGGATGGCCTCAAAGTCCTGGAGCCAAGAATCTGCTAACTGTATCCTCCGTGTCGAGAAACTTGGTTGGGTGCATGCGACTAACATTGGTAACAGAGTTATGAGTATAACGTCCAGTATTCTCGAGTGCTACTTTAACTCCCTGGCAAAGAGTAGTAATGGTCTATTCTTGTCCTTGCTAAAATTTCTGGCAGAATTGGACCACTTGTTGCTAAAGCTGGAGTTGTTGTTGTTGTTATTGTTGTTGATGTACCATCATCATGGCTTGGATTATCTCTAATATGGTCGGCGATCCTGCCTGCCTTGGTTGTACTGGAAGAATTGGTGGTATTGTCTGGGTTGGCTGGGCTGACATGAACGGTAGAATGGGCTGAACTGGTCATCCCAGCAAGACTGGTGGAGCTGGTTGTGTTGGTCGGATATGCGTGACTTGCGGAGCCGACCGATGAAAAGCTACTAACGCTTGCCCTTGGTTCAATATCGGAATCTGGCCTTAGCCTACTTCTGGATCTGCTAGAATTATCGGTGCAACAAAACCCTTAGAAGGAGGAGCAGGTGGGATGTCCTAAAGGATAAGGACACAAGGAACAAGGGACGAGAATGGAATAAGCATGTCAAGCAAGCTTGCAGTTCAAGGAGAACGAGAAGTACAGGTTACAAGTGGAGTTCAATCAAAGAAAAATAGAGGATTGAGATTCTAACAAGATGAGTCCTCCCACAAGTCTAAAAAATAAACCTGTATGGGCCACCACTAAAATCTTGTCACGCCCCGCTCCCAGAATACTGTATAAATACGAGGACTGTCATGTCCAACCACTCCTTGCAGAATACCGAAGTAAGCTGCAATGTGCTAAGGTTGTCTAGAAGACAGATTGGTGGACTCTATGCTATAACATCTATCCTAAGGCCAATAAATTCTAGTATCTCAATCCATCAACAACAATTACAAGAGTATATCATATATGAAAGGCATCCCAAATTACATGTCACATAGTATCATGAAGTTAGTGACTACAAAATGCTGCACTAGCAGAGTATAATTATACATGATCAAATATACCAGCCATGGTCATTAATATATACATCATGTCAATGAAGTCAGAGAAGTGATATCAAAATAAGGGGCTAACACTGCCTCTTGCTAAAATACCATAAAATGAAATAATACTACGAGGGGTGGAGGAAGGAACCCACTGGTGAGCTTCGGCCGCAGTCCTACGAGTGCGAACCATCTTGTTGAAAATACGGTGGATCCTGGTTCTCCCCGGAGTAATCTGGCCATACAAAACAAATGGCGGCAGAATCCCAAGCAATAAGTACCACAAATGAGCTCAAGGTGATAGACCAAACACAACACAACATACAGCAGAAAAGAGACATAAAATAAATGCGGATCGAGACTTGACCAGTGTACTTGTCTCAAAAATATACTGGAAGAACTGATAACAAGTGCTACAAAGGAAAGTAAGGCGACGGACGGTAAAAGGGCATAGGTACTACTCTGGATCGGGACCCCAACCCTTAAACCGAATAAGGACTGGGGTTGTAGTCCTTCATCCGAGCAGAACTTTGCACTCTAACTACACGTCGAGAGAAATAAAACTAGAAGAGCGATTTATAATGAAAGTAACATCATTCATTGTACGACCAAACAACTCTACGGCTTGCAACGATTAACTAGCTAAGGTTGTCACATGCCTTAATTACTAAATGCATATTTTAAGAATATTACTACCACCGGCACTGCAGTCAACCCAGATGGCCAAGATTATGCTTGTCAGGTAACTTAAATGCACATTTAACATCACTACAACAATAACTTGTTACTTGTCATAAACTTAAATTTGAACTTGTAAGCATACAATTAAACTTGTGATCATAAACTTACCTTATAAACATAAACTTGTCTTGTAATATAAACTTGTCTTGTAAGTTCTGTAACATGCATAAACTTGACCACTCATGGAGCCCTTGCCTAGTAGGGTTGGTCCATGCTTCATGGGGCTCTTAGAGATCGAGGTAGCCGGTGCACAATATTATTTTCTCCCAATGATGTAGGTAATTTTATCTTGTTTAACCATTACCAAATTATTTTAAGTTCTCGAGTTGTGAACACTTGAGAACTCCCTAGAATGATGAGTCATGAGAATAAGCTTTTCACGAGTTATTGTATTCGTGACACGCGATACATTGGATAATACTCACACTCGATTGTTCGATGCCAATTGCAATATATTTTCGTACAAAAATATTTTTACGGTGTCGTGAGGATTATGAACTCTTACATAAACTTATCTTGTGAACTACATACAAAACTTGTCTAGTAATATAAACTTGTATCATTATACAATAATAATCACTAAAATAATTTATTAAATGGACATAATTAAAAGAAAAACAAAATACATACAAGAATTCCTAGCCGCATGGACTCACTGGCCGCATGGACTCAAGTGTTGAGTGATGGGTCATTAAATGCGTATCAGAGATAGAAAAGATGATTGTTGTGATATTCCATAAAAATATATCAGGGAGGTAAGACAAGAATCATAAAAAGATGTGCAAGAAGGAAACAGATTTATGCATCCACAAAGAAAAGAGGCACATAGGGACACTGCCGCATAAGTCTGCTTGTCGCATGCTCTCTCGGCCGCATGGGTGTTTTCTTTGGACTTAGCGAATTTCTCATTCATTCAGTGAGTGAATACACAAGGAGTTCAAGAACTTAGTTCCAGAATACTTTGGGTAATAAACAGTCATGCATCCAACAAGATTGACACATATTGGAAGGTATATGCCTCAGGTCGCATAGCACTCAGGCCGTATAGCACTCTTTGCCGGATAGAACTAACTCTAAGCCGCATATGATGTTGGTCTCAAGAGCACTTCGTCTTCTCCAGACAACAAGTTCAGTCATGACGGAAAAGCTCCAAAAATCAAAAAATTATTTTCGTCATAGAAACTTTATTTTAACTCTGAATCAAGTGAATCAAAAGCCAAAATGCCCGAAATAAAGTGCTACATCCACCATAAAAACTATTTTTCTAAAATATCAAGTTTTAGTAGATAAAAAATACAAAAAATACATGGAACCCATGAAAATCCTAAACTTTAAATTCAGATCTACTCAAATATACTAATCAAAATCTAAAACTCCAAGAACTAAATATGATCAGCAACTCAACGAGAATATTTTCTATCAAATACATTTTTTAAAAACAACATATATGTATAAAATTTGAAAATAAAGGCTTCACCATTGAGCAAGATATACTTTCCTAGAGTGGCTCCTAGCCTCTACCTCTCACGGTCCAAGTCACAATAACTTCTCCCTAGGATTAGGGTTTGGCTAGAGGGAGCTTGAGTGAGAGGAGAAAGAAGGAAGAAAGAAGAGTAAAATAAGGAAATGAGTGAGAAGAAAATGAGTGAGGAGAGAGAAAATACTCATATATATACTAAGAAAAAAGGAAGATGGTTTAGTCATGGGTCAAACGAACTAAACCATGTGTCCATTCTATAAGCGGGTCCTAAATTAGGTCTGTGGCAAATGTCAATGGGTATTCTACTGGTCTCGGGTAGTCTCTCTCAACAACAAGAATACATTATCAGAAGAAAAAAATTAAATTCTAGAAATTCAAGAATTACCAAATATGGAATCGGGTGTGACACCGATTAGGACCCGTACGTAGGATGGATACCTGACCCGGTTCACTTTTGGAACCGCTAAGCCTATTTTGGATGGTTAAAATTTGTTTGGAGTGTGTGACTTATTCCTATAGCTAACCTCATTTCTCCACTTGGTATATGGTTTTCTCTCTCCTATCTCATTCTCCCTCATTTCCACTTTCTTTCATCTTTTATCTTCCTCCTTCCCTTAAGAGCTCCCCCTTGGTCGAACCCTAGTCCTATACTTGGTTCTAGGAAGAGGTTTGTTAGTCCACTAAAGGCAAGTACATCTTGCTCAAAGTGGTAAAGCCATAATTTTTGTATATATATATATATATATATATATATATATATATATATATATATATATAGTAATTAAAATGTGTTTGATAAAAAATGTTCTCCTTGATGTGCTCATTATTTTTAGTTCTTGAAGTTTTGGATTTTGGTGCATGGTTTGGAGTAAATCTGAGTTTCACGTTAAGGGTTTTCATGGGTTCTATGAGTTAATTTTGATCTATTAAAACTCATTATTTTTTAAAACTAGTAGTTCCATGTGATAGCATTTAATTTCGTACAGTTTTGGCTTTTGTTTTACTGGATTTGGACTTAAAACAATGATTTTATGATAAAAAAATAAGTTTTTTGGAGCTTTTTCCTTGGAGTTTGTGTTGTTTTTGGATGAAGGAGTTCCATGCGGCCAAGCTACATGCGCCCATTCCAGCATGATTCCTATCTTGTTATGCGCATGACTGTCTCTGCATATGCGCCCCTAAGACGAATGTATAGCACACTGAACGCATGATATTTTCCAAAGAGCAAGTGTCCATGTGGCCAAGCTACATGCACCCCTTGCTGTATGATGCCTATCTTGTTATGCGCATGACTGTCTATGCATATGCGCCCCTAAGCCGAATGCATAGAACATTGAACGCATAATATTTTCCAAAGAGCAAGTGTCCATGCGGCCAGAAGCTCATGTGGCCAATTGTCCATGCAGCCAGCTTGTCATTTGACTTAGAAGTGACATATGTGTCTTTTTCTTGCACGTCTTTTTGTGCACCTTTTTATACTTTTGTTTGTTATTTGACACACATTTATGGCATGTTTCATCGGTAACTTCTCTGACCCATATTTATGACCATCCATCACTTAGCACTTGTCCCGAAGAGTGGACTTTGCCTTGAGCATGCACCTAGTTTGTCCATGCGGCACATGTCTTATGCGGCGGCCTGTCACAACACAAGCAAACACTGGGATCAACACATAGAACATAACTATGTGAAACAGAACATGCATATTATAATGGACTTAGTTAATCAGACTATGCTAGACATGGCTATGTGCTAGAACCGACTATGCGTATGACATAATTATATGTTGGATTAGAGTGTGTCTGCTAAGTGGACTCAGATCAGTAGATTATTTACCTTTGTTCATCGGATAGAGTGGGGGTGTATTATGGCTCGAAAGACGATCTGTAATCTTGATCCTTGTTTGGTTTAAGGATTGTGGATCTGCTTCAGAGTGGTTCATATTTTTTCCCTTGCTCACGTCTGGCATCATATTAGTAATTCAAGGACTTTATAATTAAGGCTCCCAATTAGTTGATTGATTGATAATCTGTGTACCTGATTTAAGGAGATTCTACGCGATCAAGTGATTCAATGTGATAATAAGATTCAAGTGACTAATTTATAGGCCTGACTACCTGTATCCGAGTTGATACTTTCATTCGCACCGAGTGTGCCACATGATTTTACATGAGCACCGAAGTGCGACAAACCTTGCTAGATCAACTAATATGACTATGTGACTCTTGACCTAATTAATATAGTTTTCTGATCGGCTGGTAGGCCTGATACCCTGACTCGACTACTTGTATCTGTGCTGATGCAGTTACTACTTGATATGTGTTCCTACGTGCTATGTGTTATATGTGCATTGAGGTACGGCATATCTTGCTACGTGCTATGTGTTACATATTTTACTATTCTACGCTACATGTAATATTATATGATTTCTTCAGCACGGGCCTCGTAGTTAGTCAGTGATCATAGCGTGGTTAGGTTGCTTGCTTGATTTGTATTACGCTTGGAGGAATCCAGATTTAGCTCTCGAGCAACAATGTTGATTCGTACTTAGCGTATGAGTCTTGAGGTTGTGATTAGAGATTTAGTTTGGTGTTGGATCTAGTTTTTGGTCAAGTTGGGTAATTACACCAATTTAATTAAAATTGATATAAATGGTGTTCTAAAATTAATTGAAAGTACATAGGGTTAAAATTAGGTAGGACACAAATATCATGGATGTAGAAGACTCATAATAGAATGTCATCATAATTTGGGTTGCTCAAAATACGTCAAGATTGTGTCTCCAATTTCGATTGGAATGCACAAGGATATAAAATTGGATTTATTTGAAATTAAATATGAATGTCTGCGACGAATATTGTGCAACTAAAATGAAGCACAAGAAGGCATATTTATGAGTTACACAAGGGTCAGAATAGAAGACTGGCATGTCTAGGACAAGGGTATGAAATGTGTTGGAAGGCAAAAACTAGTGTAGTGCTCCAAATATCAGGGCAACGGTAAGGTACAACGATCAAATAAAATCACAGCCATTAAATATAATCCCTAATATTAAATCCTAAAAATGCTAATTAATGTCCATAGTCCTATAATTTGGTCAGGGGCTCATCTAGTGGGTTTCTAGGTCCAGTTCACTAACTCATGCATTTAAGGAACACTATAAATAATATCATGCAATATATTAACTCATTAAATTAAATAAATAAAAAGACAAAAATACCCCTATTCTGAAATGTGGTAGTGATAGGTGTTGCCTGTTAACAGTGGTAAGAATTTATGTGTTAGCAGTAGTGTAGGTTAGTGATACACATACATGTAGGTTAACAAGTGAGTGTTAGTGAGTGCATATAGGTGTATATGTGTCTGTAAATAAGTGATAGTATGTATTAAGTGTGTGTTTATTTAAGTATTAGTGTTGTATGAATGAATATTTGGGGTATGCTTATGTACAGAGTGAGGAGTTGTAAGGTTGGATGTGAGAAGGGTCAAGTGAGTAAAGGGAAGGGAATTTTAGAACAACAGAGGTATGGGGACGAATTAGGTGCTCAACTAATAAAGGAGAGCAGTAGGGGTGTGTTGTGTCGTATTAAGTTTGAGAGTTTAGCTCCAGCTACATGCCAAGGTGCAGCAAGTGGATCAGGTAGAAGATTTTGGATAGGTGAGTAGGTAATAGTGTTAGCTAAGGTAATGCAAGTTTAGCTATTAAGTTATTTCTAGAATAGATGTGCCAACTATTATTAACTAGTGTTAACTAGTGTTAACTTAGAAACTTGGGTAATGATTTAGTATAGCTAATGTAAGCTATTGTTAACTAGTTAGTGACCAATATAGACTAAATAATTAGTGTTGGATCTAGATATAGCTAGTTTGACTAAGGTTGACCCAGTTTGACCTGGTTTAGCTAATGAGACTTAAAAATGGCCTAGAAACTCATATTAGTGTATTTTGCCTCAGTTCTCACTTTATTACACTAAGTAACTTGATATTTCTATTTATGTGTGTATGACACCAGCTCGGATACCAATATATATTATTTGCTCAGGACCACAGGCGAGTACATTCTCTTATAGTTTTTATTATTTTATAATTACTATAATGCAAGTATTTAAAAATTTATTACTTGATTCATGACACATTGGTACACGGACTAGTATATACATAGATCTTCAGTCATAGGATTTTATTTATTATTTTATTGCTCCTCGTGTTCTCATATAGTTATTAGACAATATTTAATATTAGACAATGTTCTATGTTCAAAGTTCAATGTTCAAAGTTTAATGTTTTACAATGCCTTGAGTATTTTGCATCGTAACGTGTCATGGTTGGATCTATTGTACTAGTCATGTTCAATGTTCAATTTTTAAGTTAGACAATATTTATCCAACGTTTAAGTAGATAATGTTCAACCCAAGCTGATCACATATCTAACTTGTATTTTAAACACTTAGTATGGTTACAGTTCTTCACCATATTCTATTACATTATCTTTATTTATTTCATCGTGATTGGTTTATACGATATCGTTCTAGTTTATCTATCTTTCCTACCATAATATGATATTATTCATTGTTTCTCGTCTTGTATTACATTCTCTATTTATATTTATAGTCAATATCAATTAACTAGAACTGCTATAAAGTTTTACTTCGCTCAAATCCTGACTAAATATATTTTTTAGATGATTGGTTAGACGAGATGTGTCCCACCTTTTCTGAACCACAAGATGGTGAGCCAACTGAGGATTAGTACCGGCTACTGAGGCGACTTAGATTTTCTTTAGCATATTGTATATATTTCAGTTTTAGATATTGGCATGTATATTATCTGATATTGTGTTATATCTAGACTAATAGTCTTGGATGAATTGTATTATGACTTTTGTGACTCTTTCTTTTATTTTATATCATGTCATTATCTTTCTTTAGCTTTTATTGTGATTGTGTATCGATTATAATTGAACCATTATTTTGTCCTCCAATTGGAGTTAAGATATTTGGCAGGTACCTTTATATATTGTGTAAGATATTTAGATAGTATTATTGACCTAGATTGTATTCTACCATCGATGTTGTTGTGTAGGCTAAACGTACCTATATACTCATGCCCCTACATTGGGTGCGGGTCTTGACATATTTTGGTGGTGGCCCATGCAGGTCAGGCTTCACTATAGTGCGATATCTTGGTAGTGCAACAAACTTAGTTATACGACTGTGAGCCTGTGATAGGAAAGGATATAGGATACTAGGATGAGAGAGCGAATACTCAATCGCAACTAAAAAATATTTCCAACCTATTGATTCTTGCTATCTTTATTATTCTGAATATTGCTTTCCTTAAAAATTATGGTCCTTCTTTGATGCTATCGTATCTTGCTCAATATTGATTCCTTGTTTGAATCTGTCTTCAAAATGCCACCGAAGAATAGGTCACAATATTCTGGGGCAACTTCAGTGAGGTCGGTTACTTCTCCACCTTTGAGATGAGAAGCAGCAGTCACTACTCCATTATCTCCGGTTCAGAGGGCCGCCTCACCGGTCCAGGTGGGCGTTACCTCAGCAGCTTTCGGGGGTGCTCTACCTCCAGTTCAGAGGACAGTACCTGCAGTTTTGGAGGAGCTTCCACCACCCCCACCACCAGTTGATCCTACACAAATATTTGCACTCTTCAAGCAGATGATGGCGGCCCAGAGGGCCCAGGCGGAGGCTCAGCACCGTCAGTAAGACATGATGAGGCAAGGAATAGAAAATGTCCAATAGTTAGCACTAGCAGCCGTGGAGAGAGAAGGGTGTACTCAACCGCAAATTGTTCTACCCCAGGCCGATCCGCAGCCGAGACCAAGCACTATTATGGATTTTAAGAGGATGGGGCCCAAGGACTTCAAGGGCACCGAGAGAATCTTGTACGCAGACGACAGGATAGAGGAGATCGAGAGGAACTTGCGATTGGCGCAGATCCCGAAGATCCTACGGATAGAGGTAGCTGGCAGCCAGATGTTCGATATAGCACTAACATGGTTTCATACGGATTCGAGGATTGCGGCACCTGGATTTACTTGGGAAGATTTCAAAGATCTCTTCAAAGAGAAGTTCTTTCCGGATGTGGTTCAAAGTGCATTGGAGAGCCAATTTTAGGATCTTGTCCAAGGGAGTATGTCGGTGGACGAGTACGCCACAGAGTTTTGTAGACTAGGCAAATTTTTAGAGGGGCAGAATCCTGTAGGGTGAGCAAGAAAGTTTCGTAATGGTTTGATCAGGGAGATCAAATCCCACACCAGGGGTCACCGTACTGCTACCTTCGAGAAGATGCTGGCGGATGCCCAGCAGGCGGATGATGACTTGGAACTCAGGTCCAAGAGGATAAGAGGCATCAGAGGGAGTTAGCAGCAGTGCGAGGCCAGCTAAGCGACCATATTTCCAACAGCCGAGAGTATATCAGCATCAGCAGTTTCCTGTGCCAGTCAGGGCAGTAGCTCAGCAGACATATCAGTTTCAGAGGCCAGTTTATCAGGCTCCACAGCAACCTCAAAGACAGACCCAACAGATTTTTTTTGTACCAATTATGGGAGACATGGGCATGATTGGGAGAACTGTCGGAAGAGGCTCAGACTATGCTTGTATTGTGGTTCTCCTGATCATCAGGTGAAGGAGTGTTCCAACAACCTATATGGTCCAGATCGTGGTGCAGTTCAACATCAAAAATATGGAGTTAGGCCACCTGTAGCACCGCAGATTGCTTAGCACCCAAGGAGGGAGCCACCCCAGCAGGGCAGAGCATTTGCGATGACGGTCGAGGAGACCGACACTACAGGTGATGTGTTAGCATATTTTGTCCTGATCTATTCTATTCCTTTCCATCTATTATTATGTGTGTTTTTGTGCTATAGTATAGTTAGTAGAAGTAGCCTAATAGAGACTGTGATACTATGATGGGCAGGGACCATAATAATGCGTGACCATAATTAGTGATTCTTTTTGAATTGCATGCTTGTATGATTTTAGATGGGTTGGGGGTTTGACCTAGAGGAGATACAACAATCTTTAAATTTTGAGGACAAAAATTTTCCAAAGAGGGTAGACTTGTAACTACCATATTTCTAGAATAGGAATATTTTGTCATTTTATATTATTATAAATATTGTGATTATAAATTATTTTAATATTGCTCATGTTGTATATTTGATGACTAGTATTATGATTGGTTGGTAGATTGGACTATTTGATTATACATGACCCTAGTGGACCTAACTAGATATGACATGACAATTTAAACCAATATTTTAGACTAGTCACTTTTGAACCCAAATTAGCCATTCCCTTTCATTAATTAGAGATTAGATTAAACCATCATTAGGCATGGAAGCTTCCATTAATTAAATCCCTTTTCATGCCAACCCAATAGGGGAAAATATGATAATTCATATTGCTTGGACAAGGGGGTAGTGGCCGGCCCTATTTCAAGGGGAGAACACTCTCTCTCTCCTCTCATTCTTCATTCCAAAAAAAATTAATTAGTGTTCTTCCCCAAATAGCTTCATCCTATACAATTTCTTTCACAAATTCCTCTCATTCACTCATCCCCACCATCTAAGGAGACTAGAAGCTTGAGGTTGGCAAGAGCACTTGGAGAGGAAGGCTTTGGATAAGAAGTTTGTCCAAATTGTGTCCACTTGACTTTGTATTAGAAATTCATCTTCCAATAGGTAAATTCTGAGATTCCCTCTCTAAATGGTTCTAATTTTTGAATCTAATCATTAGGAACCTACCTATTACACATAGGAAGAAGTTTTGACTTCTAACAATCTCTATTATGACTTTTACATTGAGTTTGGTATCCATTTTGGGAAAAATCCAAAAATGGAACACCAAGTATTTGTCATTAGGTTTATTAGGCCTAATTATATTTGTATTAGTGTAGTAAGACTAGCTACGAGTCCATAATTGGATACGAGTAGGCCGTATCGCAAAACTTTGTGATACGGGATAATTTTAGGGTTTTTTTCCTTCGTCACTGTAACACACATGCCATATTTTGTCATGACACTTGGATTGGTTTGCTAACATTTAGTTTAGACTCTAATCATCATTTATGATGTATTGGTAGGCTTTGGTTTAGGTTTAGAGAAGTTTGGAGTGCGTAGCTTGAGTGTATCCTAGTGTATCACACTTGGCACCCCAAGTAGTTGAAGTAATGCCTAGTTGTTTATTTTAATATGGATATTCAATTTTGTGCATAGATATATAACCATATTTTTATTATAAATTGCTATATATAAATATATGAGTGTATATATATATATATATATATATGTGTGTGTGTGTGTGTGTGTGTGTGTGTGTTTGTGCAATAAATAGAGCTACAGCAGTACCTATGGGGGAGCAGTGCTCAGTCTTAAACCAATGTTCAGTGAAGGAGTTTCAAGTGGGTAGTAGCATATTACAGTGCACACATGTGCACTATAATTGCCAACAGAGGTGTACTATAGAAAATTAGGGAGAGAGCAGTCCAGTTGGACTTGTTGCTGCATTGTGTAGTCTATGGTGTAATTGAGTTTCAGTTTCAGTGGGTAGGAGTTTGATCTTAGATGTCGGGTTCAGATGGTTATTTGTTTGAGTTAGCATAGGAGTGATTGGTAAAGGGAGTAAACACTGAATACAACAACATCAGTGAATAGTGGTAACAAGGAGTTATATATGGTTTAAGTGAGCTTTAAGTATCCGAGAGGGACTGTGTTGGTACATGTGTGTATGGCTGTGTGCATGGGTGTAATACTCTAGAATTGGTATGGTTAGTATCATGGGTATCTCGTGTATGGTGTGAGTGTGGGATTTCGGTTGGAAAATGATTGTGACAGAGTGTTGTGTGTGTACTCTGTGCCTACGATTGATGAGGGAGGATGTTAAGTATTCAGGCTAAGGTAAGTGTTGGAGCAATGGACAGTGGGGGAGGCTCGGGTGCTTGGGATTGTAGGCTGCAGTGTTGAAATTAGTTGATGATTTTATTTATTGTCTCATTGGCATTATATAGCCTTACAGTCATTAATACAATGATCTCAATCATTATGACAATAATCTCATAATGGAATATCCTGTGACATATTCTGGCATCCCAAATATGTCCTCAGGATATTCCCATGTGCTTATACTGTACTTAAATATGACACCCAACATAATATATCAACACTCCCCCTCAAGATGGGTAAAAGATATTCACTAAGCCCATCTTGTCACATCCTCTAATCATGCTCACTGAGGCGAGTCCCTTGGTTAGTCCATCTGCTACTTGATCCCTGGTTGGAACATGGCCAAGCTCCAGTAATCCACTATCCAACTTCTCTTTGATGAAGAATCTATCAATCTCGATGTGTTTGGTCCTGTCATGCTGTACAGGATTGTTGGCGATACTAATAGCTGACTGATTATCATACCACAGCTTCATCTTGGCTCCTTGATCCAGCTTCAGCTCCACCAGCATATTCTTCAACCATAGCATCTCTGCAACTCCCAAGGCCATAGCTCTGTATTCTACTTCAGCTGTCGATCTGGCCACCACAAACTGCTTCTTACTCCTCCAGGAGACCAAGTTACCTCCTATAAATATGCAATATCCTGAGGTAGACCTCCTGTCATCAGCACAACTAGCCCAGTAGCCCTCGATGCTCACGTGATTGTTCTTCCTGAATATTAGTCCCTTCTCGGGAGCACCTTTCAAGTACCTCAGAATCTGGTACACTGCATCCATATGACCCTTCCATGGTTCATGTATGTAGCGGCTCACCACACTTACTGCAAAGCAGATATCAGAACATGTGTGGCTCAAATAGATCAACTTTCCAACCAGTCTCTGGTATCTGTCCTGATCAATTGGTTCTCCAGCCTCAGCATCAATCTTGAACCTCTGATCTATTAGTGTCGCTGCAGGTTTGCACCCCAACATCCCAGTTTCTATGAGAAGGTCCAGTGCATACTTCCTTTGAGAGAGAACAATCCTCTCTTCTTCTCGAACAATCTCAATCCTAAGGAAGTACCGAAGAAGGCCGAGATCCTTCACCTCGAATTCTTTGCCAAGCTTTCCTTTGAGTTGGGCGATCTCCTGCTCATTATCTCCTATGATAATCATATCGTCCACATACACCGCAAGCATGGTGATATGGCCTCCACTCCGACGGAAGAACACAGTATGATCAGCATTAATCTGCTGATATCCTATCCCTATCATCGCCCTTCTGAATCTGTCAAACCACGCTCGAGGAGACTGCTTCAGTCCATAGAGGGACTTCTTCAACCTGCAGACCTTGCCTACTGTCTGATTGGTGCCAAATCCTGGTGGTATCTCCATGTACACCTCCTCTACTAGATCTCCGTGAAGAAACATATTCTTCACATCCAGTTGGTGTAGCTTCCATCCACCATTCGCTGCCAGAGAAATCAGAGTCCTGACAGTGCTCATCTTTGCAACTGGTGTAAAGGTCTCGTCATAGTCGATGCCGTACATCTGACTGTATCCTTTGGCTACTAGTCGATCTTTGTAGCGCTCAACCTGTCCATCTGGGTTCTGCTTCATGGTAAAGACCCACTTGCATCCAACTGCTCTCTTCCCCTCTGGCAGTCTCACAAGCTCCCAAGTGTGGTTCTTCTCTAGAGCTCCCAACTCCTCGTGCATTGCGGCTTTCCACTTTGGATCGTTCTTGGCAACCTGCCAATTGTTAGGTACAGTAATACTATCCAAAGATGCTATAAATGCTTCATGAGAAGAAGGAATATGGTCATAAGAAACAAACTGGGCAATATCCCAACCATATCTGTTTGTAGGATTTCTTGCATTGCTGCGAGTGGTCCTCCGTACAGATAGTGGTGTGGAAGAAGTAGAAGTAGGAGGAATGATATCTTGTGAAGAAGGGGGTATCAACTGAAGGGGGGTTGGTGTCGGTGCCTCAGGAGTTGGGACGAACACAGGCAAGGGACTTGGCACTGGCACTGTCGGTACTGGTCCTGCAGTTTGCTTCTCTCTCCTGCTGTAGGTAAGTAACTCTCCCTGAGCCGTAGGCCTAACACCTTCACCTTCTTGTCCCTTCTCCGTGCCTCCATGACAAACTTCTAAATCGGTTACCACCAAGTTCTCCATCTCCCCCTCTCGCCTAATACTGGCAGTATTAGGCGTGTTGTGTGAAGTTCCGTCCTGGTGGTAGTATGGCTCATGCTCCCGAAAGTGGACATCCATACTGACAAACTTCTTCTTCTCTACTGGACTCCAGCACACATACCCCTTCTGGGTCGCCGAGTAGCCTACGAAGATGCATTTGACCGCTCTAGGGTCAAGTTTCCCAACTGATGGCCTGTTGTGCTTCACAAAACACACACACCCAAACACCTTCAGTGGGAGTATCCCACTATTATTGCCTTGCAATACCTCACATGGGGACTTCCATCCGAGGACCTTCGAGGGCATCCTGTTGATGAGTTGAGCTGCTGTCAACACTGCATGTCCCCATAGACTCTGTGGGACATTCATATCGATCATCATACTTCTTGCGACCTCCAGAAGGTGTCTATTTTTCCTTTCTGCAACTCCATTTTGTGCTGGTATGTATGCACAGGTGGTCTGATGCTGTATTCCGTGTGCTGACAAGTATTCTGCAAGCGTCCTGTTGGTATACTCCGTTCCATTGTCAGACCTCAGTACCTTCACAACTGCTTTGTACTGAGTCTAGACATGCTTATGGAAATCCCAAAAACAAGCAGGTACATCATTCTTATTTTTTATTAAATATAACCAGGTAACACGAGAGGCACACTCAATGAAAGAAATAAAGTACTTATAACCATTCATAGTATTAGTAGCACATGGACCCCAGACATCAGAATGTACTACCTCAAAAGCAAAAGTGCTTATATGACCCGTGCTAACATATGAGCTCCTAGTAAGTTTTCCTAACTCGCAAGCATCACATACTAATTTCTCTTTATTTGTTTTTGCATAAATCTCTGGATACAACTTACTTAGAGTATCAAAGGAAGAATGTCCCATCCTCCGATGATGGAGTATCAAGGTACCCTCAGTCCTCTGCTGCAGTCCTTCTATGCCAGCCTTCTCTGCCATAGATACCAACGTTGAGTCCAGTCCTTCTCGATCTAGGTACCACAGTCCCTCATGCCAAGTGCCAGTCCCAAGTCTTCGTCCTGTCCCTTTCTCCAAGAAGGTCACCTTAGGAATATCAAAAGAAATAATGCATTTAAGTTGGAGGATTATAGAACTAATGGACAAGAGACTGACTGGAAAGGATGGAGCATATAAAACATTGGATAATCTTATTGAACCTGTATAATTAACAGTACCCTTACCGACCACTGGCTGGAAAGTGCCATCAGTTGTCTAAATGCTATCTGCTGATGCTAGGTGAGTGTAGGAAGAAAACTCACTAGCATTCCCCGTCACATACCGAGATGCTCCCGAGTCGATAATCCAGCCTGATGATTTAAGGGAAGAGATAGACGCAAGGGCAAGTGATTCGTCAGTACCTTCTGATGGATAGGCATACATGGCAGCGTTTCCCCAAACAAAGAATGAGGTGGATGCCTCCTCTGTTCTACTCCTCATGTCTTCCAGTGTCTGGTCCTCCCAAGTAAAGGTGCCATCAGCTTCTCCGTTCCCTTCTGATATCAGGAGGTTCGCCCGATAACCTCCTCGGCCGCCTCGTCTATCCCCTCGACCACGACCACGTCCTCCATTATATCCTCATCTGCCGAACGGTCCTCGTCCACCACCTGAATCTCCCTCCCTAGGTGGTTTGGTACAAGCATACCGATGATGACCCATCTCCCCACAGTTATAGCACTGCCGGTTATGCTGTCAGGGCTCTCCCATAGATCTTGTGTTACCTGAGCTGGTGATCGCTAGTGCTGACTTTGCTTCGGGGGGACCACCTATCCCGGCTTGCAGCCTGATACGTGTCTCCTCCTGGATCATGGCTGAGATAGCCTCCTCAAGGCTAGGGATCTTTGGTTTGGCTAGAAGTAGGGTCGTCCTCTGGACGAAAGCTGCAGTCAGCCCTTTGATAAACTTCATCGTCCTCTCCTGAAGACACACCTGTCTCTCCTTACACTTAGGGTCCCCGCAGCTCGCCCAATCTGAGGAGTGATCATAATCCAACCACAGATGCTCCAACTCCGTGGCATACTCCTGCACCGACTTCTCTCCATGTACGGTGTCATCAATCTCCCCCTTTATCTGGAAGACCCGTAAGTTGTTCCCCACACCATCATAGGTTCTTCTCAACTTCTCCCACACATCTTTCACCATCTCAATACCGTCTACTGTGGCGGCAATAGACTGGACTAAGGAGTTGAGAAGCCAGATGTAGATCACCATATAAGTGCACTTCCACTCATCGCGTCCTGTCGAGCCCTCTTCCGGCTCTGTCGTCTCGCCCGTCAGGAACCCCTCCATGTTTTTTCCTGCGAGGGTTCTTCTCACCCACCGTGACGGCTAGGGTTTGTGGAAACTTGGCTCTGATACCATGTTGAAATTAGTTTATTATTTTATTGATTGTCTCATTGGCATTATATAGCCTTACAGTCATTAATACAATGATCTCAATCATTATGACAATAATCTCATAATGGAATATCTTCTGACATATTCTGGCATCCCAAATATGTCCTCAGGATATTCCCATGTGCTTATACTATACTTAAATATGACACCCAACATACCATATCAACATGCAGTTTAGGTATCACATTACTATAGGCTAGAGTATTAAGGACTGGGTTTATCCTGCAGTGAGGAAAGGTGGTTCTGCAAGTAGTAGATGTAGATAGCTGCTGAAATAATGAGGTCTGAATCCTTGCAGTTGCAGTGCAACCATGGGGTGATATAGCAGTGTATTGGGAGTTCCAGGTAATGTGGGAGGTTTGTTCTAGTGCACAGACCTGAGCACTTGTAACACTAGTGCATTGCTGTAGTGAGGAATTCAGCAACAGTAGCAGTGCACATTTAGGGATAGCTCGGGCAAAGCAGTAGTGAGAGGAGGGATGCTGCAATAGCAGTATCAGGAGAAGCATAGGCAGCAGCTATAATAGCAGTATCAGCAGCAATATCAGTGGAACCGTGATAAAGAAAAGGAACTCGAGACAGGGTGTGTGGTTGCTGATACTACCAGATGTATAACATCAGTAATTGCAGTTGCATTAGCAACTGCTGAAGTAGTAGCATGAGGAGCTCAGGAAATCTGATATTTCAATATCAGTGAAAGTGGGCTCAGGTATTGCCTGTTAGCAGTGGTAAGGATTTATATGTTAGTAGCAGTGTAGGTTAGTGATACATATACATGTAGGTTAACAAGTGAGTGTCAGTGAGTGCATATAGGTGTATATGTGTCTGTAAATAAGTGACAGTATGTATTAAGTGTATGTCTGTTTAAGTATTAGTGTTGTGTGAATGAGATTTAGGGTATGCTTGTGTACAATGAGAAGTGGTAAGGTTGGATGTGAGAAAGGTCAAGTGAGTCAAGGGATGGGAACTTTAGAACAATAAAGTTATGGGGAGGAATTGGGTGTTCAACTAATAGAGGAGAGCAGCAGGGGGTGTGTAGTGTCGTATCAAGTTTGAGACTTTAGCTCCAGCTATATGCCAAGGTACAGCAAGTGGAACAGGTAAAAGATTTTAGGTAGGTGATTTGGTAATAGTGTTAGCTAAGGTAATAAAAGTTTAGCTATTAAGTTATTTCTAGAATAGATGTGCTAACTACTGTTAACTTAGAAACTTTGGTAATGACTTAGTATAGCTAATATAAGCTAGTGTTAACTAGTTAATGACCAATATAGACTAACTAATTAGTGTTGGACCTAGATATAGCTAGATTGACTTAGGTTGATCCAGTTTGACCTGGTTTAGCTAGTGAGACCTAGAAATGGCCTAAAAACTCATATTAGTGCATTTTGCCTCATTTCTTACTTTATTACACCAAGTAATATGATATTCCGATTTAGGTGTGTGTAACACCAGCTCGGATACAGAGATATATCATTCGCTCAAGACTACAGGCGAGTACATTCTCTGATAGTTTTCATTACTTGATAATTACTATAATACAAGTTTTTGGAAAGGTATTACTTGATTCATGACACAATTATACACGGACTAGTATACATATGGATCATCAGTCATGGAATATTATTTATTATTTTATTATTCCTCGTGTTCTCATATGGTTATTCGACAATGTTTAATATTAGACAATGTTCAATTTTCAAAGTTCAATGTTCAATGTTTAGTATTTTATAATGTCTTGAATATTTTGCATCGTAACGTGTCATGGTTGTATCCATTATACTAGTCGGGAAAAGGGGACGTGTTAGCTAGATATGGGATCAAAGCCTAGACAATGTTCAATATTTAAGTTAGATAATGTTTATCCAACGTTTAAGTAGACAATGTTCAACCCAAGCCGATCACATATCTAACTAGTATTTTAAACACTTAGTATGATTACAATTCTTCACCATATTCTATTACATTGTCTTTATTCTATTTTATCGTGATCAGTTTATACCATATCGTTCTATTTTATCTGTCTCTCCTACCATAATATGATATTGTTTATTGTTTCTCGTCTTGTATTACATTCTCTATTTCTGTTTATAGTCAATATCAATTAACTGAAACTGATATTGGGTTGTACTTTGCTCCAATCCTGACTGGATATATTTTTTAGATGATTGGTTAGAGGAGATGTGTCCCACCTTTTTTGGACCACAAGATGGTGAACCGACTGAGGATTAGTACCGGCTACTGAGGCGACTTAGATTTTCTTTAGCATATTGTATATATTTCAGTTTTAGACATTAGCATGTATATATTATTTAAGATTGTGTTATAGCTAGACTAATTATATTGGATGTATTATATTATGAATTTTGTGACTCTTTCTTCTATTCTATATCGTGTCTTTATCTTTCTTTAGATTTTATTGTGATTCAGTATCGATTATAATTGAACCATTATTTTATCCTCCAATTGGAGTTAAGATATTATTGGCAGGTATGCTTATATATTGTGTATGATGTTTAGATAGTATTATTGACCTAGACTACGTTCTACTGCCGATGCTGAGGTGTAGGCTAGACGTACCCACGTATTCGTGCCCCTACACCGGGTGCGGACATTCTCCAAAGAGGCTACCAAAATACTAGGTAATTCTCTCAATTTTATCAAATCCATTGTTAGAAACACCTCTTGGTCATGTAGGAACCTTCCAATGGATAGGTTTGACTTTCCAATGGTAGATATAGGCACTAAAAGCCCTCAATATGGTATTTCTAAGTTGGTTCCATAATTTTGGGGCTTAATTGGTGGAAAACCCCAATTGTCTCCATTGAGTGTGTGTATTGTGTCCTAATGAGGACTAGTGATATTTATTTGATGGTGTGATGGTGTTCTTGTGTCCAAAATTGGACACGTAGAGTCCGTAGCATGATATACTAGGATACGTATAGGTGGAATTGGTAAATTCGGTGTATACATGTGTTCTTTGTCTAAAATAACATAAATTTGTCATAGTATTTAGCATCATTTTTAGCAGCCATAGCAACTTAGAAATGCCATAACTCCTAACTCAGGACTCTGATTAATTTCTTCTTTTTTTAAGAACCGTATCAAAGTTAGCTTTCCAAATATATAAATTAATAGGCCAGATTCATTCTGGAACTTTCTGTAAAACTGTTTGAGTGTCAGGTGTCAGAAAGACAAACGTGTTTCGATGTTTTTTCGATTTTGGTAGCTTTCGAATACGAAAATATGATCCTTTTGAAGTTTTTAAAAGCTAATACGAAGGGCTATGACATACTTTAACCCTAGAATTTATTAAATAGGTCTAATAGATGAGTATCAGTTACAAGTAGAGAACTGACTATACGACATAGGCATTTTATGTATCCTATGAGACTAGGTAGTATGGATTTCAAGTGAGTGTAGGTATCATAGGTTGCCAAGCATATGTATGATATAGAATATACATATATAAGTGTTAGGTAATAGGTGTTAGTTAGTGTGCGTGTTAGTGTTGATACAAGTGATTATCAAGTGAGCCAAGTATAGGTAAGTTATGTGTCAAGATATTAGAGTTTAGGACAAGGTACTAGTGTGATACATGGGTACCATAAGTATATTGGAATCATAATATTCAAGTATCATGAGTGAGGGTAAGTGAGTATTAGGACTTGAGTAAGGTATCATAATTGGTATCAAGTATTAGTATTAGAGTTAGTTGGGTAAGTACCTAGGAGGATAAGGTATTAGTCAAGATACTAAGATATTGGGTATTAGAACTAGATAATGTGTAATATTAAGATGTCAAGTGCCAAGAGTAGGGTGAGTATCTTGGATGTAAGGTAAATGTAGGCTATGGTCATGGATTATTATCTTGGGGGTTGGCATCATATGGTACTTAATATGGTACCATGTACAAACAAGTGGGATATGTGTAAGATAAATTAGAGTATGGTATCCTAGGATGATCAAGGTATTTAGAATACCAAGATACCAAAATATTAGAACTAGTATGAAGTACTACTAGGATACTAATGTAAGGTTATGATATTAGGTATTGGATTAAGATACCTTAGTAAGGGTAATGTCTAGCTTGGATAATAGATTAGGTACCAAGGTATGAGTTAAGGTATTGGGTATTGGTCAAGGTAATGGTATTAGCTAAGATATTAGTCTAGAAACTAGGATACGAGGTAATATGTTAAGGTATTGGTTAAGGTAATGAGGTAATACTAAGGTAATACCTAGGTAATGAGGTAATACTAAGGTATTGGGTAGGTATTAAGTGTTAGACTAAGTTATTGTATATATTTGTATATCTATATAGTATATATGATATTATTATTCATAGCTAACTCGTATGACTTTAAAACTTAGTTTAGCCAAGGTATTGACCCTAGAACTAAGGTATTGACTAATAGTTAAGGTATTTGAGATACGGGCTAAGATATTAGGTAAATGTGTGATACATGGTAAGGTGAATATCTATAGGCCAAGGTATTGCTAAAAATTATAGGTAGAAGTATATATTAGGGTAATATATGCTAGTAACTTATTAGTATAGCCTAGAAACCTAGTATTGGTCAAGTATTAGTATTGACTAGTTTGACCTAGTTAGAAGCTAAAAATCAAATAGTGACTTATTAAGACCTAGTATAACTTTATAAACATTGTAAATAGGTAAATCAACCTAGAAACTAGGAAATGACCTAGTTTGACTGTGTTGACCTATATTTGATCTAGTTTTACTATTGTGACCTAGTTTTGACCTAGAAACCTAGTTTTGAGTTAATTAAATTTATTGTTGACTTTAAAATACTATTTGACCTTGATACTTATAGGTCACTTGGACTCCAGTTCAGACACTATCTGATATTCATTGCTCTAGACCTCAGGCGAGTACAATATCTGATAGTTTTTCGTTTATGATATCTTTTATGTTTCTTGTATATAGTGTAGATATTCTTGACTTCTTGACACATAGTTACACAGATTGGTATTTTTTTAACCCGCCATGAGATGTTATTCCTGTGGTTCCTGGCGTATCCTGTGCAAGCCATGTTGTTCTTGTACTTGTATGGACATTAATTCCTGGGGAGACTAGCTACCTTCTCAGAGAATCCAGTGTCATAGTGTGCCATGGTTGGATCCACTATACCAATCGGGGGTGGGGATTGTTAGAGTAGATATGTGATCACACCCCCGTAGTTTCTGTTTTCCTGTATAGTATTAATCATATACCGCACGTATGATTAACCCAGGCCATGATTCTTGAACAAAAGTTCCCAAGCCGATCACATGATGAAGCTAGTACTCACTCACTTAATTATATTTCTTGACTATTATATATGATGCTTATCTCTCTTGTATGTATTTCTTGTATTCTTTATTCCTGTATATTTTTTACCATACTCTATATATCTTGTATATTCTCTCTATTTACTGCTACATAGTCTTTATCATTTATTGAAACTACTGTTAGAGGTGTGCTTTGCTCCAATCCTGACTGGATAATATTTTTAGTGATTGTTGTGCTCTACATTCCGGGATTTCAGAGTGATACTATAGACAGGACTGCTATTACATTATGGACCTTGAGGTGACAATTATAGATATTTAGGCTAGTACTTTTTATTCTATATTATGTCTAGTTTTTTTTCCTTTGGTTTATATTTTTACTTATTCTGCCTTTAGATTATGGTAATTTAGTATATGATAGAACTAGTTGTATTAGTAAGATTGATAGCTAGATATTGTTGACCTAGACAGCGTTCTACTGCGAATGCTGCGGCGTAGGCTGGACGTACCCACGTACTCGTGCCCGATCATGTGGGTACGAGTCTTTGCATTGACCTCAGGCAAGCATCCCTGGCCGCGTACCCTCGTCGTCGACCGTCGTAGTAACCGTCGAAGCGGCCTCGATCGTCGGCCGCCCACTGTCCATACAGCAAGAACCCGTGTTGAAACCCCAATTTCACCCTCTCATTCTCCTTCATCGTTCAATTATTTTTTGATCCGGCTTCAAAGGTATGATCACAACATAACAGACTCTGAATCCCATCAAATAGATTAGTTTAATCGATTTTAAAACCTACAAAAAATCACAATCAAAACTCAAAAAATAATTAGTTTTATAAATGTTAAAAATTGCCCATAACCCTATTTTGTGAGGGCCGTATTTTCCCCCACAGGTGGTCGAACATCGAATCAATTTCACCAATCTATAGTCAACCTAACCACCTTCAAAACTCACTAATTAGTTTTATATAATTCCTAGTTTTTAACCATTAAAAATCATATTTGAAATCACAAAAAAACTATTTTTGAAAATATTAAAAACCCCGATATAGAACTGGTCCCAACAAACCGGACCACCCTGCCAAGTATTGATTGTATCAAAAGGTTTATACAGTAAACGTGAATGTGTGGACTTTGATGGAATTTGAATTGGTCGCATATGCACAACAAAATTGACCCATATACGTCGAAAGTCCTCGTATCGGCACTTTTGCAATGATCCAATTAGTTTGTGTTCGCTCATCAAATCATGATGAAATATGTGCCATTGGACTCACAACGTTTGACTTGTCCTATGACCGAGTTTTATCCGATTCGGAGATAGTCGACAAATCACCATTTCGTAGGCCCCACGATTCGACTTGACGAGCAATTTTGTGATCGGCTCACTGGAATCCGAAATTGGACACACAGTTGAGTTCATATCGTCGTTTAGAATTTGTTTGACCTATAAAATGTTAAATTTAGAGACTTTAGTTTTGACAAATTTTTTGGTACAAAGTGAACCATATACGGACCCCACTTTAACCAAAAATTATTATTTTTGTCGCTGTGTTCAAATTGGACGAATGGGTAGTATTTTCTGACTGTCTCATCCATTCCAAAAATATTGGTGATGTTTATTTCAGCATCCATATATGTTTGTTCTGCTTTCACATTGTTTTACTTCGTTGTGATTGTCGTCTAGACGTTGTTTCACCACCAAACTACTTCCAAGTAAGTATATCTTGCCATGATTACTGTTTAGTTATAATTAATGCAACATGCTACATTTATGTTACTTAATTTCTTATTTATTTATGCTATTAAACTGCGCGTCCAAGATAGACTTGGGTGCAACAGCGGAATACGTCGTTCAATTTTTTGTACTATGCATGTTGACCTAGAGTTATGAGATCACCCCATGTTTGTGAGGTATCTTTATATCTTCTTTGACCATGACACGTACTTTATTCTAACACAGATGTGGGATACTCACGAGAGAGCACGTACCATCGTATTCGACTGATCAGCTTTGCGTACGGGACGTGTGTTGGCATAGTTCATACTAGTTATTTTAGGTGCATTCATTGGACTTAGTGGTGAGGAACTAGATGTGACGTATAGATGACTTTGCCAGTAGGTTGGGTGGGAAGGATATACACGAGGTGTATGGGCTACTTTGCACTTTTTTGTGACCGTACGCTAGCTCCGATGAAGATGCGGGATGACGACCATAGTATATATATGATAGCAGTTGGCCTCTAGCTTCCAGGGGATGCTCTGCGGTCCGTACAAATGATTAGATAGATTATGTACATTTAGACCTCTAGTCTCGAAGGAGTCTATGTCGATCTTATTTTAGCTAGACAACCCATTCGTGCGAAGGTTATCCTCAAATATATTCACATAGTTTGGTTAGTTTACCCCCAGTGCATATGTTTATATTCAGTTCATTATTGGCATGTTATTATGTATCTTGTTACATTCCTCTGTGGACCTGGTTCCTTTTCAGGTGTAGGCGATCATGACTATCCCCCAAGAGTATGGACCCAGACCTGACTCATTATTTACTGTCAATAAGGTCTTATCCTCCGAGCTTATCTGATTTCTTTGAGTTGATAAATCTTTTAGCTGATACCTTCTTTTTATTATTTTATTTAGTTTGGAGGTCGAACCCCAATTCTATTTTAGTTTTGATATAGTCGTTTGGTAGTGAATTTGTCTCCACCCGACTATTAGTTCTTGGACTACTCTGTACTTGATTATTTGATATATTTGATTAGTATTTCCTTTACTTGTTGTGGATGAGATATAGTGCACCCAATGACAGTGGTTTATCTGTTTATGAGATGTAATCATTATACAGCATACGTGTGTATTCGTGGGTTCCATATATTAGAGTAGCCTACGTATACATACCAGCTAGCATGGTTGCGTATTCTAGTCCTACGTATTTGGGAATGGGACATGACACTGATATTTTTGATACCGCACCGAGGTGCCAATGCTTGTATTATGCATTAAGGTGCCACCTGATCCTGATATTGCACTGAGGTGCTATATGATCCTAATATTCTTGTTATAGTATATTCCTGATTTATCTGCATAAAAATTCTTGTAGTTAGTCAATAGTTGTAGCGTGGTTAGGATATTTGTTTGATTGGGTATTACGCTCAAAATGAATCCAGAATCGGACCATATGAACTAAAGTAGATTTATACTTAGCGTACTTATACTGAGGTACGACATCTAGAAGGAGGATTATATGACCATGATATGAGAACCCATATAACTATAAGGTTAATTCGGTAACTAAATAAATTCGTAGAAGCATTGAGAGGGAACGGAATCCTAAGATCGTGCATGCCAGCCATCCACAGATATTATTTATGGAGTGCAAGGCTGGCCACCCAAGGATATTGTATATCACTTGCACTAGTAGAGTGCAGTATATGTCTATTATTATATGCTGAGCCAGTAGCTCCCTATAGGAGACCTGGAACTATTACTGACTTGTTTAGTGCGGTGGTCTTACGAGGGACTGGTGCATTACTTCTTCCTATATATTATTGGCTCGGCTAGCCCTGCTCGGACATAGCACGATTTGAGGATCCCTATTTATATATTGCATTACTGGGTAACCTAGATACCACAATACAAGCCGTAGGACTGATTGACAGAATTTCTTTGACTTATTATCTCTGATTGTGTATTGTACCATTTGTTAGTAGTCTAGGGACATGGACTATCGTGGTACGGTGGTCCAACTCTTGTCATTGTTTGGCTGTAGGGTTGGGCTATTATGCTACGATAAGCTATGTGTTAGATTTATTGTTAAATTATCTAAACTATAAGATTCAACAAAAGCACTCCTTTCTTTTAGTCCCACATGGGAAAGGAGAAGTCATTCTCCTTTCCATATATTGCTTTACGCCTCTTAGTGGGTAAGTGGGCTCTATAGGGGATGGGCTTGAACTCATCCAACCCGCGAGCGGGTGCACGATTTAATGCGCATTTTTACGCGTTTATTATTCGCGCACTTAGCACTTTGCACGCTTGCGCGCCGCGGAACGGACACGGATACAAAGGTAATTTCATAACTTATTTTATTTTATTTTTATTTTCGTTGATTTGGTCTGGTGGGTTGCTGGTCTTCCATGGAACTGTTCTCACGTAATCCCGTTACTGGAAAAGTGGGAAAGGTTACGTGAGAGGTATATCCAGGACACGATCCTGAGATCTGGAAAAAAATAGAAATCGGTTTTTCTTTTCTCTCTCTCTCTCTCTCGCTCTCTGTTCGGACGGAAGAACAATCTCACAGAGACGAAAAAGAAAAGAAAAACTCCAGAACCAAAATTCCTTCTAAACTCCTCCGTCCAATTTCTATTTGTCGGGCAAGGTTGTGATCGTTCGTGGGATTCGCCACCGGGTGCACGGTGAAGTGAATCGAAGGATTCATTGTATCTCGGGGATAGATCGCCAGGAACCCACTGCACTGTTCGTGGGGCGAAATTCTATTCTAAGGACAGCGTGTAACGTGCCTCGAATCCTATACTATTTCTTGTTTTAATTTTACATCTTCCTATTTGCATTATTTAGGAATTTAACCAACAATCTTAGAATAGAATCTTTCGTAGCTTTTGTCCACTTTCTATTTTCTGGTTAAAAAATTCCTATCTACATGATGAACACCGTAGAAGAACTGACCACGAACATTCATAACTCCTCCAAACCGGAGAAGTTTGATGGCCTAAATTTTAAGAGATGGCAACGTAGGATGACCTACTGGCTAACTTGCTTGAAACTGGTTAAGGTTCTCAAAGAACCGGAAATCCAACCCGACTTACATGAACCTGCCAGGACCTACGAATTAGAGTCCTACAACGAGACAGACTTTATCTGTCACGGTAAAATTCTCAGTTGTCTTTCTGACACCCTCTATGATATATATTGCACTACCTCTACGTCCAGAGAGCTTTGGGGAGCTCTCGATAAAAAATACTCCAATGAAGGAGCGGGTTCTGAGATTTACATTATTGACAGATTTTTAGAGTATAAAATGGTAGATGAGAAGTCTGTTGTTGAACAGACTAATACCCTTCAAATAATCATACACGAGATATCTCAGAAAGACATGCCATTTGCTGATAAATTTTTAATTGCTGCCTTCATTAATAAACTTCCCCCTTCTTGGAAGGAATTTGGTTTAAAACTAAAACATAATAAGGAACCCATGTCTTTAGATGACCTGTTTGTGTCCTTCTGCATTGAAGAAGAAGGTAGAACTAGAGACAAGGAACCTCTTAGTACTGAATTCGAGGCAAAGTTACACATTGTTGAAACCAAGGGAAAGCCTAAGGGCCAACCCTATCAACAGAGGAACAACCCCCAGAACAGAAACCCTGCAAAGAAACAGTTTCTTAAGCCAAGAGCTGCGATTGGGAAAGACAACAGACCTAAGAGGGAATGTTACAACTGTGGTAAGCCTGGTCACTTTGCTAGGCAATGCCGCCACAGAAAGAAGGGTCAGGGATTTCAGAATCCTGATCGTCGAACTCCTGCAGACTCTACTGTTGTTCCACAGGCTCATGTTATCATAGCCGGGACCGAATCTATCGGTACCGATGATCAGAGGTTTGTAACCGTATGTTCTGTTTTTGAGTCATCGTATCAGCCTACTGACTGGTGGGTTGATACAGGGGCAAATGTCCATGTATGTCCTAATATTGATTCTTTTTCCTCCTACCGACAGGTTGAGGAAGGCGAATCAGTAGCTATGGGAAACTCGAGTACTGCCAGAGTGCTTGGAAAGGGAAGAGTGAACCTCAAGTTGTCTTCGGGCAAGATTCTCCCTTTGCATAATGTGCAGTACGTACCGGACGTAAACAAAAACTTAATTTCTGGTTATTTGCTAAATAAACATGGTTACAAACTGGTATTTAAGTCTGATCGAATCTCCCTGAACGGTAACTTTATTGGGAAAGGCTATGTATGTGGGGGTCTGTTTAAACTTTCTGTGGACATGCCTTGTAATACATTAAATTCATATTTAAATAATATTGCATCTACTTCTACTTCTGATTCAAATGCTCTCTTTTATAATATTGATAGTTATGATATTTGGCATGGTCGTTTGGGACATGTCAATTTTAACTCTTTAAAGAGAATGTCTAAGTTACAATTGATTCCTAAGATTGACATGAGCAGGAATGGAAAATGTGAGATTTGTACACAAGCCAAACAGCCCAGAAAATCTTTTCATTCCGTTGAAAGGAGTTCTCAGCTATTGGAGCTTATTCACAGCGATATCTGTGAATTGAACGGTGTTCTCACTCGTGGTGGTAAACGGTATTTTATTACATTTATAGATGATTATTCAAAATACTGCCATGTTTACTTGCTTAGAACTAAAGATGAAGCTTTCAGTAAGTTTGTATCTTTTAAAGCTGAAGTTGAAAACCAACTTGAGAAGAAAATTAAAATTCTTAGGTCTGATCGTGGGCGTGAATACACCTCTGCCGAGTTTGACTCCTTTTGTGAATTGCATGACATTATACATGAGATAACTGCTCCTTATGCTCCTCAACAGAATGGGGTAGCAGAAAGAAAAAATAGAACATTTTTTGATATGATTAATGCTATGTTAGGTAGCTCTGGTTTATCTGATTATTTGTGGGGGGAAGCCCTTCTTTCTGCATGTCATATCTTAAATAAAGTTCCTTTCAAAAAGACTGATAAGACCCCTTATGAACTTTGGAGAGGTAGAAAGCCATCTTTGAAATATTTCAAAGTGTGGGGGTGCCTTGCTAAAGTTTTTGTCCCTCCTACCAAGAAAAGAAAATTGGGACCAAAGACCGTAGACTGTGTATTTTTGGGATATGCCAAAAATAGTACTGCTTATAGATTTCTTGTAATTAAGAGTGAGGTAAATGGTATTGATGCTAACACGGTTATGGAATCTAGGGATGCTACATTTTTTGAAAATATTTTTCCATTGAAAAATAGAATATCTAGTTCTTCTATTTCTACACAAGTCCCTGTAGTAACCTCTAGTTCACAACTAGAGGAGATTACCCCAGCAGAACCCAGGAGAAGTAAAAGAACAAGACGAGAACCAAACCTAGGTGAAGGTTTTTTCACCTATCTCGTTGAAGAGGATCCAATATCTTATCAAGGGACTATGTCCTCAGTCGATTCCTTATTTTGGAAAGAGGCCATAAATAGTGAAATGGATTCTATTATATCAAATAGAACTTGGGATTTGGTTAACCTTCCTGCAGGTTGCAAACCAATAGGTTGCAAATGGATCTTCAGAAAGAAGTTAAGACCTGATGGGTCTATTGAGAAATTCAAAGCCAGGTTAGTGGCTAAAGGGTTCAAACAAAGAGAAGGGGTAGACTTTTTTGACACTTACTCTCCTGTTACAAGAATTGCTACAATTAGAATGTTAATAGCCATTGCATCTGTTCATAAACTGTTTATTCATCAAATGGATGTAAAAACTGCATTTCTGAATGGAGATTTACAGGAAGAGATCTATATGGAACAACCTGAAGGGTTTATTGTTCCAGGTCAAGAACACAAGGTATGCAAATTAATTAAATCTCTCTATGGGCTGAAACAAGCGCCAAAGCAATGGCATGATAAATTTGACAAGGTAATTCTATCATATGGTTTTGCTATTAATGATTCTGATAAATGTGTATATAGCAAAACTATTGGTAGCTCTTGTGTAATATTATGCCTGTATGTTGATGATATTCTTATTTTTGGTACTGACATGGATATCATTTATGATATCAAATCATTTCTGTCTCAAAATTTTGATATGAAAGATTTAGGACCTGCTGATGTAATTTTAGGACTTAAATTAAGTCGCACTTCTGAGGGAATTGGTATCTCCCAATCTTACTATATAGAAAAGGTTCTAAAAAGATTTAACTATTTTGATTCTAAACCTGTAAGTACTCCATATGATGCAAGTATCAGGTTGAAGAAGAATAAAGGAGACAGTGTGGCTCAGTTGAAGTGTTCTCAGCAAATCGGATGCCTGAACTATATTGCTAATCGTACCAGACCTGATATTTCCTATACAGTAGGAAAGCTTAGTCGGTATACTAGCAATCCGAATAGTTCACATTGGACTGCCTTGGAACGGGTAATGAGATACCTAAAGGGCACGATATCCCATGGATTATTCTATGGAGGATACCCATCTGTATTAGAAGGGTATACTGATGCGAACTGGATCTCCGATACAGATGAGACCAAAGCCACAAGTGGATATGTATTCATATTGGGTGGAGCTGCTGTTGCGTGGAACTCTACCAGGCAGACCTGTATTTCTAGATCTACTATGGAGGCAGAATTTATAGCTCTTGACCTCACCAGTGAGGAAGCTGACTGGCTTAGAAATCTGGTAACAGATATTCCTCTGTGGAGCAAACCAGTTCATGCTATCCCTGTACACTGTGACAGCCAAGCTGCAATAGCAAAGGCTCAAAGGACAAGTTATAATAGAAAATCCAGACATATACGTCTGAGGTACAATCGGGTGAAGCAATTGCGATCCAGTAGAGTAATTGCAATTGACTTCGTCAGATCAAAGAACAATCTAGCATATCCTCTAACTAAAGGGCTCTCAAGGAGACTTGTGTTGGAGACGGCAAGAGGAATGGGGTTAAAGCCCATAGATTGAGTCACCTCAAAGGCAACCCAACCTTTGATTGGAAGCACCAAGAAAAGGTTCAATGGGTAACAACAAAATTGATGTGTGACTGGAAACACTATATGATAGTAATAGTAAAGAACCATTCCTCTAATGTATAGTGTTGATCTGCAATAAATAAAAGGGTGATTGTAAAATCTCAATGAATCTGTGGCTTGTAAAGCAGGGTATATAAATTGCAGAATACCTAGAAAGATTCACCTATTTAAGAGTGAAAGTGGGGCCGCTTTCTATGGGAACTCGGGCTGTTCTCTAGAGCTCTTAAGAAAACGAGATAGCACATGGCCGAAAAGTGCACAACTGTTGATACGATCAAATGACTACAATGTGTTTGTGTGTATGTTGAGTCTGTACAAGTAAGATCCTAAGTTCAAGACTTAAGTCACTTTGGGTCTGTATAGATGAGATGTATAACACTAAGGGGAGGTTCAAGTCCGGAAGACACCTTCCCCTGATACACAGTGTAATTGCCCATATCTTGTTTTCCTTCCTATATGTCCTATCGTGCTATACCTTCCTTTCTTCTTTTGTTGAATCATGTGGGAGATTGTTAGATTTATTGTTAAATTATCTAAACTATATGATTCAACAAAAGAACTCCTTTCTTTTAGTCCCACATGGGAAAGGAGAAGTCATTCTCCTTTCCATATATTGCTTTACCCCTCTTAGTGGGTAAGTGGGCTCTATAGGGGATGGGCTTGAACTCATCCAACCCGCGAGCGGGGTGCGCAATTTAATGCGCATTTTTACGCGTTTATTATTCGCGCACTTAGCACTTTGCACGCTTGCGCGCCGCGGAACGGACACGGGTACAAAGGTAATTTCATAACTTATTTTATTTTATTTTTTATTTCCGTTGATTTGGTCTGGTGGGTTGCTGGTCTTCCGCGAAACTGTTCTCACGTAATCCCGTTACTGGAAAAGTGGGAAAGGTTACGTGAGAGGTATATCCAGGACACGATCTTGAGATCTGGAAAAAAACAGAAATTGGTTTTTCTTTTCTCTCTCTCTCGCTCTCTGTTCGGACGGAAGAACAATCTCACAGAGACAAAAAAGAAAAAAAAAACTCCAGAACCAAAATTCCTCCTAAACTCCTCCATCCAATTTCTATTTGTCGGGCATGGTTGTGATCGTTCGTGGGATTCGCCACCGGGTGCACGGTGAAGTGAATCGAAGGATTCGTTGCATCTCGGGGATAGATCGCCAGGAACCCACTGCACTGTTCGTGGGGCAAAATTCTATTCTAAGGACAGCGTGTAACGTGCCTCGAATCCTATACTATTTCTTGTTTTAATTTTACATCTTCCTATTTGCATTATTTAGGAATTTAACCAACACTATGAACCGAAGCTACGACGCATATATCTATATCATGCCCATAGGAAGTGGACTGTACTCTGTCTCGACTTAGTATGACATCTCTTGTCCTTTGTTGGTTGTAGGGATGCCCTATTACCTCGATGATAGAGTATATGCCTATGATTATAGCACATGTCTTATGTATTATTGGGGTTTTGGTTCCATTCACTTGTGCTTCCTTGTGGTACTTGTTATCGGGGCCTGACCCCGCTGATTTTGTTTCGCCAGATTTAGTACCAGAGCCCGAGGATCCAGCGTACTTCCTGACCAATGGCGCGCACCAGGAGGATGATCACCGAGGATCTTGAGTCGGTGTCTTCTCCACCACTCATATAGTATTTTGTACTCTTTTGGACGTTTAGCCACCTACACTTGTTTAGCCAGATATTCTAGATATCTAGTTTCCTTTACATGATTGTACTTATTCAGACTGCAGCTGACATTTATGTACTCTTGGCACTGTACTAGCTATTTATTTTGCATAGTTAGTTTCCTAATCATTTTGATAGAGCGTCGATGATGCCTCATTGTTTTGTCTTATATGCTCATTATTTACTGCTTCTTGATTGACTGATTGAGACATAGATGCTATGTGAGACCATAGGAGACTTGATTTTAGTATGCACCCCCTTGCCTAGTAACAGCCATGATCGTCGTACGACATTTTCATACCTTGTAAAGGGTAGTTGACAATGTCCGTTCCGTACATACCTAGTATTCTGTAAGTGGGACATGACATAAAATTTGGTGCACAAGAAGTACATGCCCCCATGGTTTGAGGTATGTATGTACTGTATAGTGTATAGGGGTGTGCATGACCAAATAGAGAGGTTTGCAGAACTAACGAGGGGGTAAGGTGATGATACTCCATGAAAATTTGACACATAGGATTGTTGATGAGGATATGATGCATGAGTTTGTAAGTTTGTTAAGTAAAACTAGGGTTTGTGACAAAATTGGGAGGATTCTGATTTTGCAAAGCAATATGAGATGACAAGTTTGGCATGGCAAAGGTATATTGGGAAAATTCATATCCTCTTATCGAACTTCCCCATTTTTCGAGTAAACGTTCAACTTTGTCATTGAGTTGTAAGAATTTACCTTCCAATGTTTAGAACTTCCGATATCCCATTTGGACTTGTTGCTCCTCTGGTGATTCTTGGCAAGATCCATGGCTGCTCGAGCTTGGATCTTCATCCATTTCAATCACTAGATTTAAGCGCTCAGATGCCAAATTGATGGGGCCTCTCCCCATCAAGCTTGGCAAGGTTGTGGAATTCGACATGAATTCAAGCAAATTTTTAGTAAGAACATTAGAATGAGACTAAGAAAGTAGAGAAGAAACAAGAGTTTATTGATTGAAAAATGGGAGGGAAGAAGATAATTAAAAATACTCGAAACTGGACTAAAAATGCAATTATCAATCGTACAGTTCTCCCCCCTCAACTCTTTATAAAATCCAGTACATCCTTGTATTAGTTACACACAAATGGTATCAAGGTTGCTGACTCTCAATGTTGACTTGGCGGATAAATTGCCCCCCATGTTCTATGCTGGCAACTCTTTGCTGACTTGGCTGACTTTGCTGACCAAGCTATGTGGTTTATATATAGAATGCGATGATGCACGGAATAAACTAATAAGTGCTCTGATATTGAGCTCTTGAGTTCTAGAGCTCTGACAATGGAAAACTGTGAGAGAGAAAAAGAGAACTGGATTTGCATCACATAGATTTATTAATTAAGCATGTCATGCATAACAAAGACAGAGAAGTCAACAAAAATGTCGGACACAAAACTTCAAAGATATTGAGGATATAAAAGATTAGAGTAAAATGATCACGTCGACAAACGAAGAGTTGATAATAATACTGAAGAACGAGTCGTGTTAAAGTTTTCTCTCCATTAGATGTGAAATGTGTTATTGACACACAGCATCTTTTCGTGCCCAACAGCCCAACAGGGAAGGGAGTTTCTGCAACATATAAAAGTGGTGACTTCGAGGAATAAAATTTTGGTTTAAAATGGAAATTACGAAGGGATTATTATGAAATTGATGAAAGCCTGATCTCAACCTTAAATGTAAAAAAATTCAAAATCTTGTTAAATAAAATTTTGGTTTAAAATGGAAATTATGAAGGGAAAACATAAAGCCTGATGTAAATATGTATATAAAAATTAAAATTTACAAATTTTGGAGGGAACAAAATATAAAATTGATAAAAAAAATTAAAAAGAATATAAATATTTAACTGGAAAGCAAAAATTCAGTGGAGGCAACTGCCTCTTGTCCCCATGTAGGTCTGCTCCTGCCTGACAAGACTTCAGACTTGGACAACCCCAGACCATTTGATTTTTCTACGACCGGTCTAGTGTTGGAGTGGGTGGGGTTCCCAACCTATGTGGAGAACACCCCGGAGTGCGACAAGCGCCGTCTGTTGTCAGAGAAGCTCGGGGAGGTGACGAGAGCCATTCGAGAGGTCGAAGAAACTCGGGAGGAAGGAGGAGCAGTCTGCCGTACAGGGGGAGACAGTGTTCGGGCCGAACTCGGTCCAAACTCCGACCGAGTTCGGTGTGGTATTCCAGAACCTCAAAACCGAAGTCGGGCCAAACTCGGTGTGGTGTTCCAGAACCTCAAAACCGAAGTCGGTCCGAGTTCGGTCAACTGGATGAACGAAATTTTAAGGTATTTTTACACCGTTGGATCATATCCTACGGTCCAAGATTAGCTGCAGAATTAGGGGGTATATATTAGGTTTTTCTAACCCTAATTCCAAGGATCAATAATCTAACACATAACATATCATCTCAAGGAAGAGGAAAAATGAGGCAAGAGTGCCATTGTGATCTTGGGAAGGAGAAAAAAGGATTGGAGGCTGTTTCGGAGGAGGAGATTAACTTTGGATAATTTCTCATTGTCTTCTATCTTCGTGGTGTGATATATTTTCTATTACTAAATGTTGTGGTAATCCGTATTGGATCGGTAAGAAGTTTGTAAGTAGTCGGTGTATTTCTTATTCCATTAGTGGAGGCTTTTCGGGGTTGGACTCCGATTATCCCGTGGTTATTTTCTGCAAGGATTTTTCACGTCAAAAATCTGTGTCTGCGATTTGTGTTTGGCATTTTTGGTTTGTGTGTTTTACTCGGTTCTCTCGCGAGTACTCTCTGGTTTGGGGAACGGTTTTCGCGCTTTAGTTCCCAACAAAGGGGTATCAGAGCCAGGTTCTGGAACTTTCAGAAGGGTGTCAGGAGTTGACAGTGTCACGCCATAATCTCCCGCAAGCTCAATAGTCCCCGCTGAACGTGAATCACCACGTTGCAGCTCTCCCGCGTGACAATCGTTCTCCTCGGAACGTGATGTCGTAAGAGCCTGGAGTTGCGCTCGTACAAGACGATGTTGTTAAACACCAAAGTTATCATTAAAACAACCAAGTTGCAGCGGAAGTCAAGTATTGTGTACCACGCACACATCAGAGTAATACGCAGCGAAGCTCACGATAGGGTCCAAATGAAATGCCTCATCGAAGACAATGCCACAAAGGCGATGCCACGAAGGCGATGAAATACTCTTGCTCTTTTCTCTAGCCCACAAAGGTACTTACAGTTCATACATCATGTCTCGTATATCCAAGCAGCGCCACTACGCTTGCATACCTGAAATATTGCCCACAAACGTGGGTCAGTACACAGCCGTACTGGTGAGCGGGGTAACCCACTCGTCTAAGCCGACACTAAGTAAATAGTGAATGCAAACAGTTATATGGTGATCTTTCTAGTTGAATCCTAGATTCATTTCATGGCATATGAATGACATGTTAAGGAAAGCTGTAAAGCAGTTTAAGCATGCAAGCATTCAACTTAAACCAAACGACAAGCAATATATATATCCAACTCGAGGGATTCTAGCATGCAACCCGTCCTACTCAAGTCATCGTTTGCACGATAATAAAATGAACCATCAACCAAGCCTCATTATCCTTCCTCAACCAAAGTTTGTATTCCAATCCCAAGTGCACACTCTTGCCGAGGCAAGGTGGCCGCGCCTACACGAAAGCCAAACCAACAAAAGAAAAGCTAGCCAACACTTATGCTATATGAAGTCACTGGCTAAAAGCCATAAAGGATATTGATCGGACCAAGATCAACAGGGCAGTCCTACCCGATCCAGGGCTGGGCAGCTACTCCCTCCTGGTGGTATCGGACTACCAGCACTGCGCCCAATTGTGCGATGCCCATTGTTTCCTCCATGGTAGAACGGTCCTGGTGCCCCGGTGCCTCATCTCGTTCCAGGAAACCAAACCCTGTGCCACACAGGTTGTCCGTGACATGCAGACATGTAGGTATGACGAGAGGATCGAACATTCTTGCCCCACCAAGCGATCCTAGACTCGTTCAACCAATATCCAACCGAAATATCCATAACCATTCTTCCAACATATCCAACCAAGGATTCCAAATCTTGACCTCAACATATAGCCCAAGGCACCAAAATATCAAGTGTTTCCATAGGCACAATGCCTCTGCTAAACACAGTATTTCATATTGGATGCAACACCCCAACCCGAGATAAACCCATGGCATAATGCCCCAACAGTGGCACAATGCCGCAACAGTGACACAATGCCCCATCGAGCGGCACAATACCCTCGCCGATGCAGTTGTTCGATTTCGAACCACAACTGCTCGCTTTGCAAGACAAAGCGCCCAAGTGATACTCGTGCACGGATGCACGCTCGCTCGCCCAAATTCTCGATATTTCCAATGCCTCAATGTATCATTCCAACCGTCCAAGCATAATCCCAATTATCCAACCAACTGCCTCAAATATAATAATCCAACTCTAGCTCCAACTATCCAACGCGTAAATCATTTCAAGCCACATTCCTATCCAAGCAACGACGTACACTCTATGCACGCCTCAGTGTAGTGATTCCCAATATTTCAGCCCAAGTGTTCAAGCCTTTTTACGTATTTTCTATATTATTAGGCATGAAGGAGTAGAGGAGAAGGGAAAGAGCCCACTCACAATGTTTGATCCCGTTAGGCATCCTGTCCTGCCGATACGGCCAAATTCCTTAAACCCGTGGTCCAATACAAGCGCGATCTACTCAACTGGTATGACCGTGCGAGCAGGCCGTGCTCTCCAAATCATCCGACCGATCGGACTAAGGAAGACGGCATTATCGCTTCCATCCAGCTATTCAGTATTGTTCTGAACGAACACCTGATTTCTATCGAACCCGCTAGCCATCTGCACATTGAAACCAACTAAATCAATCCTTCTTCCCAAAATCCAATAATTCAAATATAACCAGCATTTGATTTATTCAATCCGACTCAGCGTAACGCACCGTGCGGTTGTGGGATGTTACATAATATACCACTTAGAATCAGGTTCATCCACGAACCGTGCTGGTACTCATTCCTATCACATGCCGCTTGTCTATTTCATAGATCAGCATTATGCAACCCACATATTCACGATTCTGACTCCGCATCTCGTTCTGCTGAACGCTCGAATAAATTTTACGAATTCCCATATCCTCCTTGCAGCTCAATACGAATTTCTCGTATCGCTTAGTTTTGGATCGTACACATATTTAAGGCGTCCCTAAAATACATGCATTTCAGTCGAGCTTTGCGATAGCAAATTTGAACAAGTTACAAGGGTATCTTTATGTTCGAGGCATCCATTTCTTTACTCCTAATTGAACCAATCATGATTTCTATTCCAACATATTCGCTTGAGCATTATTCTCAATTATGATGATTTTCCACTGACTCAATCAGTGTTTATGGTATTAAACGAAAGAACGAAGTATATATAATACGAGGTTTACACGAAACCCGCCTTCTTTGGTTTACAAACAAACTTGTACAATTTAATCCTACACGAGGATGTGGGAGTATAATTTATTTAATCTGGGTAAATATTGCTATAGGTGTCTGATCTGCAGTCGATCACTTTAGCCCTTGGACCACACGATGGTGAAGAAGTGCCGTAGAAGACAGGAAGCAGCTTCGAAGGTTGCAAAAGAGGGTGGATGCACGATGCCAAAGTCGTCGATCCCTACTCTTTGCCTGAGCTCTGGGTTCTCTCTCTCTCTCTCTCTCTTGATCTCATGTTCGATCTTTCTTGGAAGTTCGACCTTGGATCTATATTTCTCCCTCTCTCTCTTTTGTCGACCTTGGATCTGATATTGGACTTCTTGACCAATTTTTCGACCGTTTGATCTTCAATTTTTTGACCTTGTCCTCTGTTGATAGAGGTCTCTATTTATAGAGTTTTAGTGACAGTGACCACTCCGTCGGTGTAGAAACCGAGTAGTGGAAAGTACAGCACCCTTTTACACAACGGTTAAAATAACCAATGCCTGCGTATAGATGATCCTTTGAATGAGCGTGTGACGCAGGTCCAACTAAGGAACAAAACGCGTATAATCGCTACGAAGATCACGGCGTAGAAGCCACGTAGGTAGGTATCCCTCGTGTAGAAGAGGTGGGCGTAAAAGCCAATGTCTGTCACCATGGCGTAGAAGCCAAGTAGGCATAGAAGACGAATAGGCATAGAAGCCGAGTGGTCATAGAGGCCGAGTGGGCGTAGAAGCCGAGTAGTCATAGAGGCCGAGTGGGCGTAGAAGCCGAGTGGTCAAACAGGCCGAGTGGGCGTAGAAGCCGCTGCGTAACGTGCCAGAGTGCTGATGTGGACGTCTTAGCCGGAATTACGGCTTTTGAAGATATAATCAAATCCCTCGCATTAAATGCAGAGATTTACCACCATCCTGTGCATTAAATGTGGAGACGTATTTTGAAGGTCTGCAGCCCTTCTGTGCATCCGTCGTAGAGACGTGCCTCGAGGAACTGTCACCGCTCTGTGCATTAGACGTAGATACGTGCCTCGAGAAACTGTCACCGCTCTGCGCATCAGTCGTAGAGACGTGCCTCGAGCCCCGTACGAAGTGCAACTTTTGATGTGGCAGGCGGTTTGTCTACTGCGGAGCGTAAACAGCTCATGTCTACCTGTGTAAAACAAGGCAGTGTATCCCTTTGTGCACGTAAAAGCAGTTTACGCAAAGGAGATGGCGATAAATGACAGCCTGGGTTGCAGTGCCGTGTCATTATTATAGCCGTCGTCTGGGTAGTCAAGCAGTATCCTTTTGTCAGAAGTCCAGACGTCAGGTTCATTGCAGGATCTGACAGGTTCACTTCGGAGAACACGAAGCGTCCCTCGTACGCTTTAATGCTATATTGAAAGCGGATATGTTTTACGCCATATAGGCGACGAAGCACCCTGTTTTACGCTGAGGCAGCCTGGACATACTGCACTTATGCGGATGGTCCTTTGAGCTTTTAATATAACCCTTGTTTTGCATGCTTGATGGCTCTGAGGTCATCTCTTTATGCTGCCCAGCACCAATAAGCTGCGTATAGCCATCCGGCATATTTTTTATGCTTCTACAAGACCCCCTTCAAAGCTTTCAAAATTCCTCGGAATTTAAAACGCTTTAAATGAAGCATGAACCGTTCCTCGTAACTCAAAATGCTTCTGAATGGAGCCTGAAATGGTCAAGTCTGACACGTTCTTTCAAGGCTGACTTTATGGCAGAGTTATTGGGGATCGGTGTGATCTCGTTCGCCTATAAAAAGGCTGAGGGGTTTAACCTGTTCTCTCCACATTTCCATCACCACGTAGAGATGATCGCCGGAGTTCGTCGGGTCGATCTGAGGAAGAAGAAGATCATGTTCTTCCAGTATGTAAGGAGCCAAAAAAGACGGCGTCTTCGAGCAAGTGTCCACTGCAACGATGGATCATGGAAGGATATCTTAGCCTCCCTTGCTCGGGATAATCAGCAACTTTGTATGGTAATTCTTTGGGAGAAAGAGGAAGAATCGTATTTCACCACGCTGCTTGCAAGTGGCGCCTTCTCCCGTTACCTCCGGGGATGAGAGAAGCAACTAGCTCTAACCTCGGGTATTGAGTTGGGTGATATACCTCAACTCAATCTACCATGGCGCTAGGCGTAGGAAAGCAGTACCCTGCTTTTCTGTTGGAGGATGAGTCTATGCCCAGTTTTGTATCCTCCCGCCATTGATCATCTTCTTGGAAGAAGAGGAAGACCTTCACCAACGTGAGAACCTGTCAGAACAGCTTCTGGGTGCAATCTTCAGACGACGATGAGGAAGCCCTTTGTAGACGGGGTTTCCCTCAGATGTAATCATGAAAGTGGAGAAAAACCCTTGTAGATTAGATTTTCCTCATATGTAATCATGATTTTTCTTTTTAATAAAATCGTCTTTCTTCTCTGCATATGATCGTTTTGCCATACATTGCTGTGAAGTCTGAATATGTGTAGCTTCGACACATCTGATTCTTTACGCCGACTCTGATAGAAAGAGTATTAGGCCATGTTCTATCTTTTACGCATAACTAGGGATGCGTAGAAAGCCACTTTTAGCATTCGAGTGTTCGAACTGTCCTGCTGTTAGGAATGAGGAACTGCATAGAATTCTGAACTGTTGTTTTCACTTCTGTGTAAACAGAATTCTTGTTTCAGACTTCATCTTCAAGAATAATTTCTCAAAAATCCCTTGGAATAGGGCGAGAAATAGTTGTCGAACTGAGTCGCCATCTTGAGCTGTAGATGAAATATGTAGACTGGATTTCTGGATGAACCTCCAATTGACCCGAGAAGAGTAATTTCTCAATGTTTGAACTCTGTATGCTTCGGGTGCTTGGGATATTTTGAGGTCAAGAAGGAGTATCTTCTGTGTGAACTCCTGTAATCGACCGCCTTGAGAACTGTTCGAATATGCGGAAAGTCAGAGATCCGTAGTGTAGATGAGCTGAAAATCCTGAGTTCGTAGCCTATTGAGCGTAGAAAGCCACCGAGCGTGAAATCGTAGATTCGTAGCTGCTAAGCGTGAAGTCATAGGTTTGTAGCCTCTCGAGCGTAAAAGCTACCGAGCACAAAGGCATCCGGGCATAAAACCATAGACTGATAGCTTGCGAGCGTAAAACCGTAGATTCGTAGCTGTCGAGCATAGGAAGCTCCTTAGCGTAGAACTGTAGATTTGTAGCCTGTGAAAAAGAAATCTTCCGAGTGTAAGGTTGTGGATCTGTTGCCTCCGAGGGTAAACTAAATGTCGCCGAGCGTGAGATCATCGATTTGGTATCTGTTGAGCGTAAAGTCGTAGGTTTGTAGCCTCTCGAGCGTAAAAGCTACTGAGCACAAAGGCATCCGGGCATAAAACCATAGACTGATAGCTTGCGAGCGTAAAATCGTAGATCTGTAGCTGTCGAGCGTAGAAAGCTCCTTAGCGTAGGAATCGCTGACCTGATTTGCGCGAAAAACTTTTCGAATTCGCTGACTGTCCGTCTTTCGAGAGTAGTGGGCTGACGTAGTACCCAATCATAACCAAATATTAATTGTGAGATTTGGTTGGGGTTTGAGGAGTCCGTCCGAGGAGTCGACCCGAACTCTATATATATCCCAAGCTTTTGAGAGAAAAACTTTTCATCCATTTTCTGCGAAAGAGAGCCTTCGACTGTTTGAGTTTTTCCCCTCGTTCTTTCTCCGAGCACTCCGAGTTTTCAGAAATGGTGCTGAAACAAATCCCCTCCACTAAGGGAAAGGGTATAGGTTCTTCTTCTCGTTCTTCTGCCCCAGCGAGAGAGTCTTCGGTCGGACAAGGTGAACTTTCTTCTGAGCGAAGCATCCCGCCGACGAGCAGCGCACCCGGCCTTAAAGGTAGAGCCTTCGGGATGACAAAGAACGACGAAAAATCCTTCGCACATGTTGAACGTGACCGCACTAGGTCGTCTTCTGTGCTGATAGACTCTTTGAGGAAGATGACGCACAGAGACGTTTTCATCTTTTACGCCCACATTTCTAATGTGTCAGCGAAAAAACTCCATATTTTTGCAGTTTTGAGCGTAAAAGCTCTGACTGCCAAAAACTTGGTGTATACTATAAAATTTTAGTTTTAAGCTTTGTGGATGGGACCTCCGGCGTACTAACTAGAATTTTGGGCAGTCTGGCGTAAAACACGGACTATATACCGCCAATTACGCTTCTGGATGTGACTTCCGGCATAAAATGACCAAATTTGTACAGTCTTGGCGTAAAGCACAGACTGTCGTTTCTTGGTCTTTATGTTGCAAGATTTGTAATAACGTATTTTCCTTGCACTTTTGCTGTTAACTTGCATGAGTCTCCACTGGCCGAGGTGATGGATTCCACTGCTGGGATGCTGCACTCAAACTATCTGGAAGATCTGTCCCACGTGACATTTCCTATCTCCGGACTCCAGTATCCTGAAGGAAGGGAGATCTTGATATCGGCTCAGGGCGAGCGGACGTTGCTGAACATGATTAACGGAGAGCCCCTTACGTACATAGACGGAGACCAGTACATAAAGTCGACTTTTCTCTTCGGGGACATGATTGACAAACAGTCCCAGACGAAGCACAAGAGAGAACCCTGGGTTTTCTCCACCGAGAGTTTGGTTTTGTATCTGCCGACGATGCCGAGAGATTATCCCATCTCGGCTTTTTCCCATGCTACACATCCCAGGAGGATGTCGTGGACGCTGACTCCCGATCTTCACGGCAAGCCGGGGAAGATCTTTCATCTGAAAGGATGACCAGCCGCCCTTCCGGCGTTGTGACGGTGTTCAGGGGACTGTGCCCGGGCAGCGTCCCGAGTGAAAATAGTTCAGTGATCCAGCCGGTCCAATTGCCGACTATCTGCAACAACTTCATGGGGCGAGGGGGGTATATCCCAAGGAGAATCCTCGGTGCAATGGGTAGATCACCCCCAACAAACCTCCGATGGGCTTGCCTAGTTGACTGGACCTTGAAGCATTTTTGAAGAGAGCTGGAGGGCATTGGACTGTATGCTGTTGTGAGTGCGACGAGTGTTGGGTTGCCTCCCAACCCTAACCTATTTCTGGCGCTGATGGAGTGATACATTTCGCTCACCGGGACCTTCGCCATTCCACTGGGGGAGTTGGGGTTGGCCCTCCATGAGATGGCAGTGATCTTGAGACTGCCGATGGGGGATACCCCATATGAAGAGTATGTTCCCACCAATCGGGAGTTGGAGGACTCGGACCCTTGGGCGGTGGAAGTATATCAGGAGCTGATGTGCCACTACTTCGCGTGCACTGCTTTTTATAATGAGCCTTCTGATTTGGCTCACACCACTAAGTGGACGTCCTACCTCTTCTTCCACCGGGCCAGGGCCGCCAAGTCGGAGAAAGTCTCGGGGGGCAAGAATGAGCCAGTGAACTGTTTGGGCGTGCTTAGTGCCCAGGTCATCGAGGATCTTATGGAGGATGCTAAGGCTCCAGATCAGATTCTTGATGACAGGGTAGGAAAGTATCCTGAAGGCACTAAGGCCTATAGTTACTTGAGGCGCTGCCGCAGGCCTCTGTCTAAGGAAGCCCGGCTGGCTGGTTTCCTCTCCATATGGCTGTGTCGAGTAGTGGTGCCTGGCATTGCGTCCGCGAATCGCATTCACCGGAATATCCTGTGGCCTGCCGTGCGTTTGATGTTCGGGGCAAGACTGGGCCTACTTCCTGCCATGGTGTGCCGTATACAGGCTGGCTTGAGAGCCATGACTGATGGGCTGCTCGTCGATGAAGCTCGGCGTGATAGCTTTCCCAGGGTAGAATTACCATACATGTACTTGATGGGATGGTTAATTCTTCACAATCCCTGGGTGATGTCTCCTGGCCCTGGTAGTAGCTCGGGGGGTAGTTTCTTGTTGAACTACAAGGACTCTCCCTGGAACGTGAACACAGTTTTAGACTGTCGGCTAGTGCTGAGCCTCAGTCACGGCTGGAAGCTCCTCTACATTGTCTCCTCTGTTCATCGGAATCAATCGAGGATTAGGCTTGAGGATTTAGATGGAGAGAAGACCAATCTTTCTCCGGAAGTTTTTAATTGGTTGGTCTGTATCAGACCCTCCCATTTGCTGTACAGAAGCGAAGATCATTGCTTCTTCGAGCCCTACTTGCCCAGTCGGTTCGCCAGGCAGTTTGGGTACGATCAGTTGCACGTGGGCAATGCCGTCACCAGCTTCAGGTCACGGGGTGGACTCATTGATGGAGCCAGAGGATGGCGATATTTTATCGTGGGTTGCACGGGAGCAATCTTTACCGTGCCGGTCGTCACACTCTCCACGGAGCTGCGCATCCTCCACTCGTATGCCCAGTTCTACGTGGCGATCAACACCTTCCATCACGATTTTGACATTGGTGGAAGCTTTAGGGTGCCTTCTCCCAAGCCTGGGGGAAGAGTCGAAGTCCCCTCGGTTTCTTCTGGCGAGGGTGAGGAGTCCGTTACTCCGGATGAGCCTCTGGTGTCGGTGCCGAGGTGTGAAGTGCCTCCGCCTGCGGGGGCTTTGGTAGTCTCTGGGAAGCGAAGGGCCCCTACTCCGAAGCAGACTTCCCCTCGCAAGAGGAAGAAGAAGACGGTTAATCGTCCTCTCCGAATTCCTGGTACTGAGGCTCCTAGGGAGGAACCTGCTGTCTCCCCTGTTGGGGACATCTCTTCGATTGGAGGTTCCTCGCCTTTCGGAGAGGGACCCTCAGTTTCGGTTGGCGGTGCCGGAGAACTCCTGCTTGAGGCTATCGTTGCTGCCACTGCCTTCGGTAGTAAAACGAAGTCGCCTCCGGGGCTGAGTATAAGGATCCATATACCTTTGTCCGGATCGGCGTCGGAAGAGACCCCTTTCGTGCCTGCGAGCGCACCTGGCTAGATTTTGGCCGATGAGCCTCGGTTGGAATTTGAGGAGGACTTGGAAGACTACTTGCCAGTGTCAACTATCAGACCCCTTTCTCCAGGTATGATAGCCTTCTTAGCATCATTAAGAAGTGATTTAGCTGTACTGGCTGCAGATGCGACATATATGCCGTCGGCCGTGGGTAAATGTCGTCTTTACGCCCTTCTTTTTTTAGAGAAATTAACATCGTGTCGATATTATCTTTCTCGTCTTCTTTTCAGGGGCAGATGTCTACGGGGAGAAGAGCGCTGAAGCTCTTTTTGGCTCTGCTTCGGCTTCTGGTGGCGACACAGAGGTGCCTGAGTTTGAAGAGGAAGCATCTTCGGGTGCCGGCTCGTCCCGAGTAGTTTCGTCATCTCAAGAGGAGGATGAGCCTGTCATTGTGACATCGCCTCCTGCGAGTATGCCGATGACTTCGACTGTCGTTGTCGCATCTTCCTTGGTCGCACCACCTATCGAGGCGACGGCCGTGGCCACATCGTCTGCAACCACTCCTGGAGGGGAACTCGCCAACATTGTGGCCACTCCTGGCGTCCAATCAGATCTGGTTGCGCTGACCGAGCAGTATACCAGCCTCTTTTATACCAGTTTGAAAATGCTGATATCAATGGTGTTGGCGAAGAATCTAGACTTCGAGCGTCTGAAGAAGGCTTCTCAGTTTTCGATCGGGGCGGTCAGGGAGTTCGGCGATTCTGGGGTAGCTGACACCCTGGAGGCGATGGTTAATGGTTTGGAGCAACCTATTAACGAATACTTGCAGCTGGCTCGGGGAAGTCTTGAAGCTGAGGTCCAGGCCAGATACGACCTCATGACTGCGCGGCTTACTAAACAGCTGGAAAGCCTAGATAACTCCATCAAAACACATAAGCTGGAGATGGATGAAAGAAAAGCTGTCGTGGAGGAGGCTCTTGCTCTTCAGAGGAAGTGCCAATCCGAGCATGAAGGGAACGTAGCGAGGGCCCACAAGTTGAAGGAAAAACTCGCATGGCAGAGGAGTGGGCTTCTCAGTCGTTGGCAGGTCTAGATGTAGCGACTGGTCGACTGAGCACAGCGCGACAGGATTTGGAGCGTGCAGAAGCCGCCCACGCGGGTTCTCTTCGGGCAAGGGCCGAGCTGTCCTTTATGAGCAACCACGAGGCACGGCTGGAGCGGGCTCACGCTGATGCCTTGGTTTCCAGGAATGAGAGGATAGCTGCACTGGTGCAGCTGATTCGTGATCTGACCGCTCCCCCACAATGATGTACCCTTTCTTCTTTTTGCTTCCCAAATGTAATTCTGCTCTCTTTTTTCTTTGGGAATAAATAAAGCAAATATTTTCTGACTTTTTGGATCCATCATTTCGGAATGTAAATGACAGGTTTCGGCGAGAGTGATAGACTCTCGATAAACTTTTAGCAGGACATATCTATTCAGAGGTCATACGGACATGATAGAATACGCTTTGGTAGGATATATCTATTCATAGGTCACGCGAACATGATAGAATATGCTCCAACTAGTTTCGTTTTGGAAGTAGTTTTGTCAGAATTGAGATTCTCGCTATATTCCACTTGAGCAGAGGAGATTAAGCATAGTAGTACCTTCTCAGGAATTTGCCGTTGATAGGAGCCATTAACAGATCTCCATTAGGTTGGGCTAACCTGTAGGCGCCGTTTGAGAACGTTGTCTCGATCACATAAGGGCCTTCCCACTTGGGCTGGAATTTGCCTTTACTCCTGTGAGTAAGAATCATCGGCCTTCTTACGGCTAAAACTAGCTCGTCGACTTTGAATACTCTTTACTTTACTTTATGATTGAAAGCTCTGGAAATGCGTGCTTGGTAAAGCGTGATGCGCTGTTGAGCTTGGAGGCATTTCTCGTCTAATCCTTCTAGCTCTTGAAGCCTTAACAGGTCATTCTTTTCTTGGGTCAGCTCATTAGTCACGGCTATCCTGAGCGACGGGATCTGGATTTCAATGGGGAGAACTGCTTCGCTCCCGTTGACCAGTGAAAATGGGGTACAACCTGTCGGTGTTCATACCATTGTGCGGTATGCCCAGAGACATTCGTCCAGCTTCTCATTCCAATCTCTCTTGTTTGAAGAGACGAATTTCTTCAAGAGTTTGATAATGGTTTTGTTGAAAGCTTCCGCCAAACCATTAGCAGCTGGATAATATGCCGTAGAGGCAATATTGTGTATCCAATTTTTATCGCAAAATCGGTGAAACGCCTGGCTGATAAACTGAGGCCCATTGTCATGAATTATCCTCCGGGGTACCCCGAAGCGATAAATGACGTGATGCTTGATGAAGCTGATTACATTAGATGCCTTTACCTCAGCAAGAGGGATCGCCTCTGCCCATTTTGAGAAGTAATCCGTGACGGCCAGTATGAACCGGTGACCTCTGGAAGAAGACGGGTGAATAGGACCAATGATATCCATACCCCATGCTTCGAAAGGCCAGGATACAATCGTAGGATGTAGATATTCAGACGGTTGATGTATGAAGTCTGCATGAACCTGACAGGCTCTGCATTGTCTTGCATAGTTGATCGCGTCTGCGATCATAGTGGGCCAGTAATAGCCCATTCTCCTGATACGATCCTGTAGCTTAGGACCGGGTTGATGCGCTCTGCATACGCCGTTGTGAGCTTCCCGGATAATCTGCTGTGCTTCGTCGTTAGAGAGACATCTCAATAGCAGTCCGTCGTAGGTCCGGCGATATAGGCATTGTGAAGATGCGTCGAAGTAGAAGCGTAATGATCGTCTTTTGACGGATACTGCTTCTTTAGGGTCCTCTGGCAAGATTCCGTATGCCACAAAATCTACGAAGGGACTTCTCCAGTCTCTTCTAGGGGGATCTGTGCTCACAGCGTAGCTGCGTTCTATATAAAAGTTGTTCTTCACACAGAATAAATCTCTGTTAAGAAGGATTACCAATTCTGCCTTCTTATAGGAGTGGCTAAATCCGCAGCTAGACTGGCTAGGGCATCAGCTTCCAGATTCTGAGATCTAGGTACATGCTCAAGGAAGAATCCTTTAAACGTCACGGCTATCTCGACCGTTGCTTGGTGATAGGGGATGAGGTCTGGATTTCGGACTTCATATATTCCTCTAACCTGATTGACGATCAGTAGAGAATCGCCGAAGGCTTCCAGAGATTCGACCCCCAGCTCTTTAGCCACTTGGAGTCCGATTAGCAGAGCGTTGTACTCTGCCACATTGTTAGAGTATGGCTCGCTAAGAGAATATGCTCGGTAGATGACGAGTTTATCAGGAGTGACCAGGACGATTCCTACTCCTGAAACCACGTTTCCCCTAGGACCAGTTCTGGAGGCACCATCGAAGAATAGTTGCCATGTGTCACTTTCCATTGAGGAATTTCATTCTGCAACTTCATCAGGGATGTCTTCGTATAGTTTGGAGGTCTCCGGGATCGGATGAGCAGCTAGGAAGTCGGCCAATGCTTGGCCTTTGATGGACTTCTGCGGGACGTATACCATGTCATATGGTGTTAACAGCATCGCCCAAGTCGCGAGTCGGGAATTAAGAGCACTTGGCTTGCTCATCAGTACTCGAAGAGGGTTGATCCTGGAGATGATATGAATAGTCTGGCCGGTGACATAGTGCCGCGTCTTCTGGATAGCGAACATCAGAGCCAAGCATTCTTTCTCCACTGGGTTGTACCGGTGTTAGGCTCCGACCATCATCCTGCTGAGGTAGTAGATAGCCTGTTCATGACCCATATCATTCTTCTTTGCGAGAAGAGCTCCTAGCGAATGATCCATCGCTCGAACGTACAGCAAGAATGGTCTTCCCATGACAGGAGGCACCAGAACTGGCGGACTGGTGAGGTAGTGCTTGATATCTCCGAACGCTTGCTGACAGGTTTTGTCCCATACGAAGGATACACCTTTCTTCATGAGATAAGAAAAGGGCTGACATCTCCCCGAGAGGTTGGATATGAATCTCCGGATATAAGCCAGACAGCCTTGAAATCCCCGGAGTTCTCTCAGATTATGGGGCGGTCACATTTTTATGATGGCCTGGACTTTGTCAGGGTCCACTTGGATGCCTTTGGCGGTAATGACAAATCCCAGGAACTTGCCACTAGATACACCCAGAAAGGACTTCGTAGGGTTCATCTTGAGTTGATGTTGGCGCATTAACTCAAATACCGTCCTCAAGTCTTGAATGTGGTCATCTTTGAGGTGGCTCTTGACGGCTATGTCGTCCACATAACATTCTACTATTTTGCGTAAATGCTCATGGAATATGTTACTCATAGCCCGTTGGTATGTAGCCCCGGCGTTCTTTAATCCGAAGGGCATGACCGTATAGCAATATACCCCCAACGAGGTCCGGAAGGCAGTGTGCTTCTCGTCTTCAGGATGCATCTTGATCTGATTGTATCATGAGAATCCGTCCATGAAAGACATGCGTTCAAAACCGCAGGTGTTGTCGATCATGATGTCCGTGATGGGAAGAGGGAACTCATCCTTGGGACAGGCTGCATTCAGATCTCGGTAATCGATGCAGATTCGTATTTTCCTATTTTTCTTCATGACTGGGACAACGTTGGCGACCCAGTCGGGATGTTGTTCTTCCCGGATGAAACCGCAGGCTATCAACTTCTTGACTTCAACTTCGATGGCGTCCATCATATCCGGGCGGAACCGGCGTTGGTGCTGCTTCACAGGCTTTGAATCGGGTAATATGTTGAGTTTGTGAGTAGCCACCTTTGGGTCAAGGCCTGGCATGTCTTCGTAATCCCATGCAAAGACATCGATATATTCTTTTATCAGCTGGATAACTTCTTCCCTTTTAGCTGGGGAAAGATTGTTACTGATAAATATCGGCTTTGGCGAAAGTTCACCCCCAACATCAACCTGGATAACTTCATCTTTGGTGGGAGGTTCTCTTTGCTCGAAGCAGAATTCCCACTGCGTATCCATTTGTTATTCCCAGGAGTCATCCTCAAACGGCTCAGAATCATGTTCATCTGCTTCAAAGGGATCTGTCACTACCATATTCACTGATAATATTTGTTCGAGAGCATCAGGTGAGTCAGAGGGCGACGAGCCATTCTGAGAAGAGAAAAAGATATCCTCGTCCGACTTAGAGGAGGTGGCATACCCTAACCCGAAATGAGTTCGTTGATAGTAGGGGTCGCCGTGCAGCGGCGTTCGTCTGCCTCTTCCGTAGTTGAGGCCTCGCTTCTGCTTCAAGTCGTAGCCCATGTTTTGCATGATCCTCAACGCTTACGGGCTGTATCGGTGAACTTACATTTTTCCAGCATCGTCATTGAAAGAATCTTCCTGGATAGTCGGTTGATTGTGCATGCGGCCAAAGACTATTGAATGCTGACTGCTGCAGGTAGGTGGGACAATGAAGATAGAATCCTCATGTGGTCCATACGTCGTGACGACGTTGGATGATGACGCTACTTCCCAGACATACGGATGGTAGGAGTTCATAACTTCCAAGAATTTTTGTGCTATGGGTTCTACCTCGTCACGGGAAGTGGATTCCTGATTTGGAATTTGAGCGTCAATATACTGGAAAAGAGGATATTTATTATCATTTGGAACTCCGTTCCTGGTTGCATTTACATCAGTCGGCTGCCTGTTGCGCCGAAGGTTGATGACCAAGGGTGGAGGCTTCTGGTTCAAAGTGATCACTAGAGGATCACTCCCTTTTCCTGACCTGGTTTTGTTCAAGTAGATAGCCATAGGCTCCATGGCTTTTGGACGAGTGGTTCGTCATTTCACTCTGATTGACAGCGGTAGTGTGGCAGAGGGTTCTTCTGGCTCCCGGTGGGATTCCTTCTCTGCCTCGCCTGACACTTCTCCCGTGTGGTCTTGAGAGTACAATACGGCATCGGAATAGTAGGATTCTACTCCTTTAAACGGGTTTAGGTCAGCAACCTCCGTTTGTACTGTTCCTTGGGGGTCTACATATTTAAGACATTGATGTAGAGTTGAAGGAACGATGTTGTGGTCGTGGATCCACGGTCTTCCCAGCAAAATGTTGTAGGACACCTCTGAATCGATGACGTAACATGTGGCCACCGATCTGAGGTTGCCAATCTGGATCCACAGGCAAATTTTCCCCAACGGCTTACTTCTTCCGGCGTTGAAACCTACAATTGTAGTGGAGGTGCAAGCCAATTCGCTGGTAGGAATCCTCAACGGTTTGAGCAGACTGTGAGGGATGATGCTGATCGACGATCCCGGATCTATGTAAATCCGATCAACCTCCATGGAACCGATGTACCCGGTGTAATAGAGGGGCCTGTCATGCCTGTTATGTTTTAACAGCATGTCGTCTTGAGTGAAAGTGATATTTGGGACCACCTCCATCACACTGTGGCATTGAGGATATGTCATCGGTTCTTCGTCGGGGGACTTGAGCTGGGTCAAGCATGCCTCCGCCTGCATCAGTGCTTCACTCAGGGCTAGACGAGTATTTTGGGAGAGCCTGAGTAGCTCGAAGATGGACAGCCTGGCTAGTGTATTAGCCAGTTGGGCCAGGATGTCGAAGTTGTATGGCTTCTCTAAACCTTTGTTTGGAATATTTTTTACAGGTTTATCAAAGCGCACTTCTTTTTGCTTCCCCTTGTCCGCCGCAGTTGGTTGTGAAGGACCGGTATCTGGTACGACGGGGCCTGGTCCTGAAGGTTTGGCAGCTGAAGCGTCCGCCGGTGCATCTTCCTGACTTGCTCCGTAGTCGTTGAGGTAGGTTTTTCCTGAACGGGTCACAGCAAATGCCTCGTCTTCGTCTGATGCCGAAGAAGTTGCGACCATATGGCATAGTTTATATTTGGAGCTCTTTCTAGATGTAGCCTTAGTAGCTTTAGTCTCCTCCTCGAGCTCTGGCACCAAATCCGGATGAACCCACATAATCTCGCCCTGCCGGGTGGTTAGGGGTACCAGGTCATGATTTTGACCCCTAGCTAGAGGGAGATTGACGATGTTCATCGTGGTCCGGGAAATGGGTGTGACACCGTCTGAGACTTCTTGGGAAGGCAGATTGCCAAACCGCAGAGAGATCATGTTGGCCGTGAATGTCTTCTCGGTGTTGTGCAGAGTGATGGCCTTAGCGTCAATCAACCCCTGGATCTTCTTTTTCAGTATGTAACACGCCTTTGTCGGGTGGTGTACGTATCTGTGGAAGATACAGTATTTGGGGTCGTTTGTACTGCCGACTTCTTGGGGCCGCCTCAGCTCTGGGAGGGTGATCTTGCCACTTTTGGCGAGACACTTGAATATACTTGGGATATCGTCGTCGTCGAAAGAGTAGACTTTGACGGACCTAGAAGTCCCGGGTCTCGCTTGTGCGGTTGCCGCAGTCTTCTGCCTGGCCGTATTGATCGCCAGATCTTCTTTTCCCTTGGAGCTGCGAGGATGGTCGCTGCTGGGAGATGACCTCTTGCCCCTGTCAGAGGCAGAGATCATGATGCCATTGTCGCGTGCCTTGCGACTGTTGTCTTCTGCGGCTATGGCCGAGATGATGAACGAGGGCCAATCACGGAACTGATATGGTCATGTAAACACCGAGACTACGGAAAGGAGGTTCTTCCTGCAAATGTCTACCAACGCAGAGTCTGGAACTCCTGGAGGCATTTGTAAGGTGGCCTGACGAAAACGTTCGATGAAGGTGCGAACGTCCTCATTTTCCTTCTGCTTGACTTCGATGAGAGAGGACATAGACATGTCCATTCCTCCCTCGTAGAATCGCGTGAAGAATAAAGCTTTGAAGTCCTCGAAGGAAGTAATCCAGTTGTCCGCCAAGCTACGGTACCACTGATAGGCTACTCCTGAGAGACAGCCTTTGAACACCCGAGTGAGGAGGGCGTCGTTCCCTTGTAGCAACACCGTCATCATACTAAAATAGTTCATGTACTGACTTGGTGATGTTTTTCCCTCGAATAGAGCCATAGTCTGAGGTTTGTACCTCGGAGGGAAAGGGACCTCTTCCCAGATAGCTGGGTAAGGCTGGTTGATTCCCAGTTTCTTGAGCTGATCTTTGTGTTTCAAGGCGTCAAACTGGGCTATCAACTTACATACTGCCTGCATCGAATTTTCAGTTGGAAGCGGGGCTACGGTGTGGTGCGGAGTTGGTTGTATCATGACTCCAACGGGAGATAATATATTCTCCGAGTGAGGAAGCGGAGGAACTGCTGACTCTTAATCTAGAGCAGGCTCTTGGCTCGGGTTGGATGGTGGTAAGTCCACCCCCACACGTATCTGAGTTGGCGGGACTTATTCTTGAGCCATGGCAGTTGCGTGCTGAGTTAGCATCATTTGGTGCATGTTCTCCATTATAGATTGCATTTGTTTCAGAGATGTCTCTAGTATAGTGATGCGTTGTTCCGCGTTTCCTGACGGCGAAGCTTCCTCGCGTTCATCTTCAACGGCATAAACTCCCATTTCCCTCGGTGTCATTGAAGGATTAGTATAGGTCACTGTAGAAGTCGACTCTATACTCTCAGCATCTGATCCGGGAGACTGGCGACCCCCAGCGTCGGAATCAGACGAGTACGAAGCTGGTTGTTGTGACCTTGCACGGGTGTTTTGGAACACCCCAGCTTCAGCATTCCTGAGGAGCTTATTGAATCTTCTTTGGCTCGGAGGCCTAGAGGGGTGACGTCTTGAGCTCGACCCTCCTCTAGGTATGTGTGAAGCCATGTTCACGGATGCATGTGCGGGCTCTTCTTCGCTTCTGGATTAGATATTTGCGCAGGTCAGGAGGAGTTACAAAAGAAGAAGACGACGGCTTGTTCCTTCTGTTCCCATCAGTGGGCATGCGGAGGTTGGGCACCATGGTTTTCCCTGTGCCACCTGTGTACAACAGGTTGGCCATCTGGGTGGCAGATAATCCCCGGGGAGGGTGTCTTTCCGCAACCTGAGCTTGTTTTACGCCGTGGGACTTCGCTGGCATAATTTGGAGATTTGCTCAGACTGGCGTAAAACTGAAGCGGTCCTCAGTCGGCCATTGGCTTTTCGCGTAATCCGGAGGGTAGGCAGATTGTTCCCTCGCTGGCGTAAAGGCCGAGAAGTTGAGTACTCCGCCGCTTGCTTTCCCTTGCGTAGATTGCAGGGGTCATCTGCTTTTCCGCGGAAGGCAGATGAATGTTTACGCGCTGAACGCGTTTTGTACTTTCGATTTGGCGCTAAGGCATCATCAGAAGTTTTGTCTGTACCACGCGTAGCGGGAGACTGGTTTCTACGCGTAGAGCGCAGTGGATACCTCTGGGTTAGCGCTGAGGCTTTGCCCGAAGTTTTGTCTGTACCGCGCATAGCGGGAGACTGGTTTCTACGCGTAGAGCGCAGTGGATACCTCTGGGTTAGCGCTGAGGCTTTTCCCGAAGTTTTGTCTGTACCGCGCGTAGCGGGAAACTGAATTTTACGTGCAGGGCATGGAGGGAGCAACGCTACAACCTCATTGGTCGGAGAGATCGGAGAGATCGGAGAGTCCACAGGGATGGTAGAGGATGTCTTGGGCACCCAGACCTTGCGCAGCTTCCTGTTGTCTTGGACGGAGATAGGGTGAGAGCTACCCCCGGTTCGGAGCATGTTTTCATAGGCAGACTGGTCGAATTGGACGACCAGTGTCTTCTTAATGGTTCCTACAGATACCGCATCGTGTTGAGCAATTACTTCCTTATCAGAAGAGAAAAACGTCCCCAACAGAGTCGCCATCTTGTTTGTGGTATTAAACGAAAGAACGAAGTGTATATAATACGAGGTTTACACGAAACCCGCCTTTTTTGGTTTACAAACAAACTTGTACAATTTAATCCTATACGAGGATGTGGGAGTACAATTTATTTAATCTGGGTAATTTTGCTATAGGTGTCTGATCTGCAGTCGATCACTTTAGCCCTTGGACCACACGATGGTGAAGATGTGCCATAGAAGACAGGAAGCAGCTTCGAAGGTTGCAAAAGAGGGTGGATGCACGATGCCAAAGTCGTCGATCCCTACTCTTTGCCTGAGCTCCGGGTTCTCTCTTTCTCTCTCTTGATCTCTTGTTCGATCTTTCTTGGAAGTTCGACCTTGGATCTATATTTCTCCCTCTCTCTCCTTTGTCGACCTTGGATCTGATATTGGACTTCTTGACCAATTTTTTGACCGTTTAATCTTCAATTTTTCGACCTTGTCGTCTGTTGATAGAGGTCTCTATTTATAGAGTTTTAGTGACAGTGACCACTCCGTCGGTGTAAAAATCGAGTAGTGGAAAGTACAACACACTTTTACACAACGGTTAAAATAACCAATGCCTGCGTATAGATGATCCTTTGAATGAGCGTGTGACGCGGGTCCAACTAAGGGACAAAATGCGTATAATCGCTACGAAGATCACGGCGTAGAAGCCACGTAGGTAGGTATCCCTCGTGTAGAAGAGGTGGGCGTAGAAGCCAATGTCTATCACCATGGCGTAGAAGCCAAGTAGGAATAGAAGTCGAATAGGCGTAGAAGCCGAGTGGTCATAGAGGCCGAGTGGGCATAGAAGCCGAGTGGTCATAGAGGCCGAGTGGGCGTAGAAGCCAAGTGGTCATAGAGGCCGAGTGGGCGTAGAAGCCGCTGCGTAATGTGCCAGAGTGCTGATGTGGACGTCTTAGCCGGAATTACGGCTTTTAAAGAAATAATCAAATCCCTCGCATTAAATGCAGAGATTTGCCACCATCCTGTGCATTAAATGCGGAGGCATATTTTAAAGGTCTGCAGTCCTTCTGTGCATCCGTCGCAGAGACGTGCCTCGAGGAACTGTCACCGCTCTGTGCATTAGACGTAGATACGTGCCTCGAGAAACTGTCACCGCTCTGCGCATCAGTCGTAGAGACGTGCCTCGAGCCCCGTACGAAGTGCAGCTTTTGATGTGGCAGGCGGTTTGTCTACTGCGGAGCATAAATAGCTCATGTCTACCTGTGTAAAACAAGGCAGCGTATCCCTTTGTGCACGTAAAAGCAGTTTACGCAAAGGAGATGGCGGTAAATGACAGCCTGGGTTGTAGTGCCGTGTCATCATTATAGCCGTCGTCTGGGTAGTCGAGCAGTATCCTTTTGTCAGAAGTCCAGACGTCAGGTTCATTGTAGGATCTGACAGGTTCACTTCAGAGAACACGAAGCGTCCCTCGTATGCTTTAATGCTATATTGAAAGCGGATATGTTTTACGCCATATAGGTGACGAAGCACCCTATTTTACGCTGAGGCAGCCTGGACATACTGCACTTACGCGGATGGTCCTTTGAGCTTTTAATATAACCCTTGTTTTGCATGCTTGATGGCTCTGAAGTCATCTCTTTACGCTGTCCAGCACCAATAAGCTGCGTATAGCCATCCGGCATATTTTTTATGCTTCTACAATCAGTTCGTGTTCCAACTCAATTCATCCAACTATTTCTGAATTCGCACTAGCAACATCTCCAAATATATCTCATGCATCGAACGATTATCATAACCGATACTACCCCAGCTAGGCGACTTATCCAAATATCAAACTTTGCTTAGATCAGTCAGTCCAACACCTTTTTTCTGCCTTCTCAATATCTCACTAGGTGAACATCTATATTGAGGTTCGTGTGATCCACATAGATCTCGCCGCCACGCCAAAGGGATAGTGTCGCCACGATTTCAACATGGACACACTCACCACAATTCCTAGGTTGCGCATGGAATAGTTCTTCGCGCTGCTTCCACCGCCTCGAAGCATAGGATATCATATTTGCCTTCTGAACGAGAATGCTTCCCAGACTAAGTTCCATGACATCTTATAAATCTGAGACAAATTTGTCCCTTCCAGTATTCGCAAGAATTTGATCTGAATGAGCCGCTGCTTTAACTTCACGAGCTAGTTTCACAGTCGTCAATTCATATGAATGTTATTCCCTTCCAGGGCACGATGAGTCAGAGGCGATGCCATCGATAAAAATCTGCGACTCTGAATCTCATCAGTTGACTAGGCTACTTCCACCATCGCTTCGATCTTTTGGCTGCTTCTTCAGCTAAAGGCTATCCTAAGGGTCTCTTGTCACGCCCCAGTCCCAAATACGTAGGACTAGGAACACGTAAGCATGCCAGCCGCATGGATATGGCAACTCCAATATATGGAAACAAAATCCATACGTACGGTGTAATATGAATACAAAATCCACAAGTGGTATAAACATATGTCACAAGTCACAGGGTAAAATCTAAATCTCATCCACCAAAATCATATAGAAATAAATAACCAGTATCTATGAAACTAGATCTCAATAAGAAGTATCTAAGGATGATAGTTGGATGGAAACAAATCCACTACCAACTCGAATATAAGAGCAAATACAATATGAGTACAACACCATAACACAATATAAGAATACCAGCTATCCATCACAGCTCGAAGAGAAGACATCCTCGGATCACATGTAACCATCCAAATCTGCGCTCCTGCAAATACTCAAAAAAAGATACACCTGGCAGCGGACCAGGTCCTCAGAGGGACATAACAAGATACTTAAACACATGCCAATAAAGTACTAAAATAAATATCCAATGGGTCGCCTAACCATCTATGTGAATGCAGTTTGAGAACAACTTTCTAACAAGTGAGCTATCTGGCTGAGAACTGGGATTGGCATGACTCTCTCGGAGAACCAGGGGCCTCAAAGGCATATCGTCTTTTGAACGGCAGAGGCCCGCCAAGTAGTAAAGGGGTCATCATCGCCCGTATCTCCAGCGGAGCATCCGGGTTACAGAAGGAAAAGTGTAAAGGAGCTCAAATGCGGTACTTGTTGTTCTCCCCACCCTATGCTCTAAGCATGTCACATCCATGACACGATTTGGTCCATAGCCTATTCTTAGTACCCTAGCCCAATCCTGCAACCAAACAAGGACAAGGATGGGACCACCGTACTACAATAGGCTATGTCCCTAGACCTCTAATAACTGCTAAGTCTACTAGCATGCAAAGTTTCTAACAGCAGTTATTCCTAACGCACGGCCACACGTACAGGAGGCCAACCCTGCACGCCAGTCCGTGATCTATATGAGACTCACAACTCGTGTAACAACTGTGTCACGGCCGATGAACCTAAAGATGCTATATGATGATGGGGTAGTCTCATAAACAAGGTCAATGCAAATACATAAATAAAAACATACCGCGACGACACCGTCGCGCGCATTTTATATAACAGTTAAAATATATGAAAAGACAAAAAATAAAGATGCATGCAACATATGAAATAAAAATAACAGTACAATGGCAAGGTATACTTGCCTGACAAGGAAGCTGCAATGTACTAATAACCTGCTCCAAAAATCGTGCAGAACAATCCAATATCCTATGTACACATAAATATAATATAATATAATCATTAGTCATTACACTAGCACATACTCAACCACATTTACACTAGAATCAGGGGGTATACTAGGGGTAACACTAGTCATCTAACACGGTCAATTACGCATTGAATTACGCGGGTGTCGCGTCTTCAAGTACTGTACGAAATCAGTCAGTCAACTGACAGGTATCTATGCCAGTACGTTAGTGTACGCAAGACAGACAAATTCACAAGTTCTTAGGGTCAACATGGTCAAGGTAAGTATGGGATAGTCCACGATGTCCTAGGGTCATACAGTCTGAATATTTAGTCATAATTATCAATTAGCATTTACTTACATATATATTCATATAACTATATAATAATATAACCATTAATTTATTTTAATTTATTTAATTCTGGAATAATTACTCTAAAATCCTATTTTAATCTTATTATTCTGATTTTTATGTTAATTCCTAAATTTTGTCCAAAGAAACTGAATTTTATTAACTCGAGACTCATGGCACGCAAATCGAGGCGATCTGTTGACCAAAAAGTCAACCGATACAAACTCGACTTTCATGCATGATTTCCTGTAGATTTCAGCATCAAAAATATATTGGAATTTATGGCTCGTCTGAATTCAAATTCGTTTGGGAATTATAGCACATACAAATTTTGTATTGTGCACCGATGGTTAAATTCTAACCTAGAAGTTCTACAGAATTAACAGTATATAAATACTTTGAAATAAATTTTGGAAAAAATATATGTCGATGATCTCGACATTAGCTTTCCGAAACTTTAAACGGTTCGTGATTCTGATTCCTGGTTCTCCCGGAATCGTGAAAACATCGAAATACGTCTATTTTTGGACATGCTGTGCTCTACGAATTTTCCAGAATTTAATACTAATAATTAAAAAAAATTATATTATCAGAAAGCTAATCTCATTATCGTTCTAACAAAAAAAACTGGAGCGTGTTTGGAGTCCGGAGCTAGGAGATATCGTCTTTTTAATTCGTTATATCTCTAAAATCCAACACTCAGTCAATTAGGCCAATCTCCAACACACACTACTCACATCCACCCTCGACGCATCCCCAAATACGCCGCCGCAAGGGTCGTTCTATGGGTCTATAATATTCATCTCCGATTCGGCGGTCAAGTCGCTAGGGTCAGCTGTCCCGAAGCTACGCTCGATAATTGTAATCATCAGGATGGACAGTTACTATGAACCATGCTATATCTCATCTGCAAATCCGAATCAAAATCCAACCATTCCATCCGAGCGAACTTCCGAATCCGAGAACTATATGCACTACCTTTGATGATCTGTAAACCAAACGTCACTTAACCGCCTAGAGTCTTGCTATCTATTCGAGCCACAGTTCGAGAACTGCGCTCGTTGAAACTGTCTTCCATCAATCCGTCATTCTGCCTTGAATCCATCAAATTTTCCGAACTGTCATGTTCGACTTCTTGCACTACCACTGCAATGATTTTCGAAACCAAAGACTTGCTCCAATTCTTATCCATTTGCCTTGTTACACAATGCACGTCCAACTTGCTTAAACAGCACAGTGAATTTGCTCCGACGTTGCTCCCACATTTAGTTATCTTTAAAAGTCCGTCCGCCACAATTATATGTCTTTAGTTGTTGCCTCAATCCGTTCACGTCTTCCAGAGAATCCATCTACCATTGTTGCACTATTTTGCCCAAAATTCCATTTCCGTTAAACCTGAGTCTACTTCTTGGGCAGCAATATCCAAAATCCTTCAAGTCATGTAAAACTATCGCATTGGCCCTCCAAACCAAATCGTGCTTCATTTCTCAACCAACAGCTCAAATGTGTTGCCCAAAATCGTAGTCCGTGCTCGCTATCCTTCGATTTACCAATCGCTTCGCTCAAGCGTATCCCAACTGTTCGTTCCGATCCCGTCCATCTCTACATCCCAACGATACTTCCATTTGCACAACTCCGTACTCGCTTGCTCAACTCAATATTCGCTTGCTCCATTTTTATTCTTCCTAACTCAGCTGATGTGCACCAACCAACTTATATTCCTGTTACTCGAGTCCGCTCAGGCAATTCCTATTGATGTCCAACCAAAATATTTTCAATGCCTTGCTCAATATGTGGTATCCCATATACCACTCCGAATCAAGTCGCTACTCGCATTACGATTCCTTGCATTGATCCAAGATTCGTTCGAGCCATCCCTTATGTGTGATCCTGCCTTGCCTAACTCAAGTCTGACACAAAACTCAACCAACAAGTGAACCATCTTACCCTTTCCATCAATCTTGCTAGGCAACTTGTGCTATATCCCATTCTCAATGTTTCCAACAATCCTCACCGTTTAATACTTTCGCAACACGAGCAATCCCGTGCAACGATCTCTTCCAAGTAATCCAACCCAATACCCAACTGTTCCACACATTTGTTGTACGATCAACTCGAGCAACACTATTCTGATATTCCCAAGCCAAACTCAAACCTTCCCAACCGATGTGCCACAGCCAAAATTCTAACTTCTATCCAACACATTCGCTACACGAGCAACTTGTGCAATGATCCACTCTCAATCGATGCTTCTACTCACAACATGCCGCATAACCAAATCTCGTATGCCAACCAACTGATCCACTGAGGCAACCAGAATCTCCCCGAACGACAAGCCAAGCCAACCCAATGAAAGCTCTCAACTTGTTGCACAAATGCAACAACGCCACCCAACTTGCTGCATGAATGCAACAACGCCTTACTAGGCTAAGCGATCTAACGAAAACCAACCAAGGCAACGCAACCAAGAAAAACATGCAGCCACAACCAGCAATATATAGACTTATTGTATGAAACATCCAATGCGACACCGAGTAGAGCCAATAGCTAGACGAAATGCAGAAGCTATTTAGAGTTTGTGATGAAACGAAGGACCAAGTCCGAAAAAATGAACCAGGCGCTCTGATACTAATCTGTCATGCCCCAAACTCCCGCAAGCTCAATAGTCCCCGCTGAACGTGAATCACCATGTTGCAGCTCTCCCGTGGGACAATCGTTCTCCTCGGGACGTGATGCCGTACGAGCCTGGAGTTACGCTCGTACAAGGCGATGTTGTTAAATACCAAAGTTATCATTGAAACAACCAAGTTGCAGCGGAAGTCAAGTATTGTATACCAAGCACACATCAGAGTAATACGCAGCGAAGCTCACGATAGGGTCCAAATGAAATGCCTCATCGAAGACAATGCCACAAAGGCGATGCCACGAAGGCGATGAAATACTCTTGCTCTTTTCTCTAGCCCACAAAGGTACTTACAGTTCATACATCATGTCTCGTATATCCAAGCAGCGCCACTACGCTTGCGTACCTGAAATATTGCCCACAAACGTGGGTCAGTACACAATCGTACTGGTGAGCGGGGTAACCCACTAGTCTAAGCCGACACTAATTAAATAGTGAATGCAAACAGTTATATGGTGATCTTTCTAGTTGAATCCTAGATTTATTTCATGGCATATGAATGACATATTAAGGAAAGCTGTAAAGCAGTTTAAGCATGCAAGCATTCAACTCAAACCAAACGACAAGCAATATATATATCCAACTCGAGGGATTCTAGCATGCAACCCGTCCTACTCAAGTCATCGTTTGCACGATAACAAAATGAACCATCAACCAAGCCTCATTATCCTTCCTCAACCAAAGTTTGTATTCTAATCCCAAGTGCACACTCTTGCCGAGGCAAGGTGGCCGCGCCTATACGAAAGCCAAACCAACAAAAGAAAAGCAAGCCAACACTTATGCTATATGAAGTCACTGGCTAAAAGCCATAAAGGATATTGATCGGACCAAGATCAACAGGGCAGTCCTACCCGATCCAGGGCTGGGCAGCTACTCCCTCTTGGTGGTATCGGACTACCACAAGTAGTCCGTGACATGCAGACACGTAGGTATGACGAGAGGATCGAACATTCTCGCCCCACCAAGCGATCCTAGACTCGTTCAACCAATATCCAACCGAAATATCCATAACCATTCTTCCAACATATCCAACCAAGGATTCCAAATCTCGACCTCAACATATAGCCCAAGGCACCAAAATATCAAGTGTTTCCATAGGCACAATGCCTCTGCTAAACACAGTATTTCATATTGGATGCAACACCCCAACCCGAGATAAGCCCATGGCATAATGCCCCAACAGTGGCACAATGCCGCAACAGTGGCACAATGCCCCATCGAGCGGCACAATACCCTCGCCGATGCAGTTGTTCGGTTTTGAACCACAACTGCTCGCTTTGCAAGACAAAGCGCCCAAGTGATACTCGTGCACGGATGCACGCTCACTCGCCCAAATTCTCGATATTTCCAATGCCTCAATGTATCATTCCAACCGTCCAAGCATAATCCCAATTATCCAACCAACTGCCTCAAATATAATAATCCAACTCTAGCTCCAACAATCCAACGCGTAAATCATTTCAAGCCACATTCCTATCCAAGCAACGACGTACACTCTATGCACGCCTCAGTGTAGTGATTCCCAATGTTTCAGCCCAAGTGTTCAAGCCTTTTTACGTGTTTTCCATATTATTAGGCATGAAGGAGTAGAGGAGAAGGAAAAGAGCCCACTCACAATGTTTGATCCCGTTAGGCATCATGTCCTGCCGATACGGCCAAATTCTTTGAACCCGTGGTCCAATGCAAGCGCGATCTACTCAACTGGTATGACCGTGCGAGCAGGCTGTGCTCTCCAAATCATCCGACCGATCGGACTAAGGAAGACGGCATTATCGCTTCTATCCAGCTATTCAGTACTGTTCTGAACGAACACCTGATTTCCATCGAACCCGCTAGCCATCTGCACATTGAAACCAACTAAATCAATCCTTCTTTCCAAAATCCAACAATTCAAATATAACCAGCATTTGATTTATTCAATCCGACTCAGCGTAACGCACCGTGCGGTTGTGGGGCGTTACATAATATACCACTTAGAATCAGGTTCGTCCACAAACCTTGCTGGTACTCATTCCTATCACATGCCGCTTGTCTATTTCATAGATCAGCATTATGCAACCCACATATTCACGATTCTGACTCCGCATCTCGTTCTGCTGAACGCTCGAATAAATTTTACGAATTCCCACATCCTCCTTGTAACTCAATACGAATTTCTCGTATCGCTTAGTTTTGGATCGTACACATATTTAAGGCATCCCTAAAATACATGCATTTCAGCCGAGCTTTGCGATAGCAAATTTGAATAAGTTACAAGGGTATCTTTATGTTCGAGGCATCCATTTCTTTACTCCTAATTGAACCAATCATAATTTCCATTCCAACATATTCGCTTGAGCACTAATCTCAATTATGATAATTTTCCACTGACTCAATCAGTTCGTGTTCTAACTCAATTCATCCAACTATTTCTGAATCCGCACTAGCAACATCTCCAAATATATCTCATGCATCAAACAATTATCACAACCGATACTACCCCAGCTAGGCGACTTACCCAAATATCAAACTTTGCTTAGATCAGTCAGTCCAACACCTTTTTCCTGCCATCTCAATATCTCACTGGGTGAACATCTATATTGAGGTTTGTGTGATCCACGAAGATCTCGCTGCCACGCCAAAGGGATAGTGTCACCACGATTTCAACGTGGACACACTCACCACAATTCCTAGGTTGCGCATGGAATAGTTCTTCGCGCTGTTTCCACCGCCTCTAAGCATAGGATATCACCTTTGCCTTCTGAACGAGCACGCTTCCCAGACTAAGTTCCGAGACATCTTGTAAATCTGAGACAAATCTGTCCCTTCCAGTATTCGTAAGGATTTGATCTGAACGAGCCGCTGCTTTAACTTCACGAGATAATTTCACAGTCGTCAATTCATATGAATGCTATTCCCTTCCAGGGCACGATGAGTCAGAGGTGATGACATCGATAAAAATCTGCGACTCTGAATCTCATCAGTTGACTAGGCTACTTCCACCATCGCTTCGATCTTTTGGCTGCTTCTTCAGCTGAAGCCTATCCCAAGGGTCTCTCAAATCCAACACTCAGTCAATTAGGCCAATCTCCAACACACACTACTCACATCCACCCTCGACGCATCCCCAAATACGCCGTCGCAAGGGTCGTTCTATGGGTCTACAATATTCATCTTCGATTCGACGGTCAAGTCGCTAGGGTTAGCTATCCCGAAGCTATGCTCGATAATTATAATCATCACGATGGATAGTTACTATGAACCATGCTATATCTCATCTGCAAATCCGAATCAAAATCCAACCATTCCATCCGAGCGACTTCCGAATCCGAGAACTACATGCACTACCTTTGATGATCTGTAAACCAAACATCACTTAACCGCCTAGAGTCTTGCTTTCTATCCGAGCCACAGTTCGAGAACTGCGCTCATTGAAACCGTCTTCCATCAATCCGTCGTTCTGCCCTGAATCCATCAAATTTTTTGAACTGTCATGTTCGACTTCTCGCACTACCACTGCAATAATTTCCGAAACCAAAGACTTGCTCCAATTCTTATCAATTTGCCTTGTTACACAATGCTCCAACTTGCTTAAACAGCACAGTGAATTAGTTTCGACGTTGCTCCCACATTTAGTTATCTTCAAAAGTCCGTCCGCCACAATTCCATGTCTTTAGTTGTTGCCTCAATCCGTTCACGTCTTCCAGAGAATCCATCTACCATTGTTGCACTATTTTGCCCAAAATTCTATTTCCGCTAAACCTGAGTCGACTTCTCGGGCAGCAATATCCAAAATCCTTCAAGTCATGTAAAACTATCGCATTGCCCCTCCAAACCAAATCGTGCTTCATTTCTCAACCAACAGCTCAAATGTGTTGCCCAAAATCGTAGTCCGTGCTCGCTATCCTTCGATTTACCAATCGCTTCGCTCAAGCGTATCCCAACTATTCGTTCCGATCCCGTCCATCTCTACATCCAAACGATACTTCCATTTGCACAAGTCCGTACTCGCTTGCTCAACTCAATATTCGCTTGCTCCATTTTCATTCTTCCCAACTCAGCCGATGTGCACCAACCAACTTATATTCCTGTTACTCGAGTCCACTCAGGCAATTCCCATTGATGTCCAACCAAAATATTTTTAATGCCTGGCTCAATATGTGGTATCCCATATACCACTCTGAATCAAGTCGCTACTCGCATTACGATTCCTTGCATTGATCCAAGATCCGTTCGAGCCATCCCTTATGTGTGATCCTGCCTTGCCTAACTCAAGTCTGACACAAAACTCAACCAATAAGTGAACCATCTTACTCTTTCCATCAATCTCGCTAGGCAACTTGTGCTATATCCCATTCTCAATATTTCTAGCTATCCTCACCGTCTGATACTTTCGCAACCCGAGCAATCCCGTGCAACGATCTCTTCCAAGTAATACAACCCAATACCCAACTGTTCCACACATTTGTTGTACGAGCAACTCGTGCAATACTATTCTGATATTCCCAAGCCAAACTCAAACCTTCCCAACCGACGTGCCACAGCCAAAATTCCAACTTCTATCCAACACATTCACTACACGAGCAACTCGTGCAACGATCCACTCTCAATTGATGCTTCTACTCACAACATGCCGCATAACCAAATCTCGTATGCCAACCAACTGATCCACTGAGGCAATCAGAATCTCCCCGAACGACAAGCCAAGCCAACCCAACGAAAGCTCTCAACTTGTTGCACAAATGCAACAACGCCACCCAACTTGCTGCACGAATGCAACAACGCCTAACTAGGCTAAGCGATCTAACGAAAACCAACCAAGGCAACACAACCAAGAAAAACATGCAGCCACAACCAGCAATATATAGACTTATTGTATCAAACATCCAATGCGGCACCGAGTAGAGCCAAGAGCTAGACGAAATGCGGAAGCTATTTAGAGTTTGTGATAAAATAAAGGACCAAGTCCGAAGAAATGAACCAGGCGCTCTGATACCAATCTGTCACGCCCCAATCTCCCGCAAGCTCAATAGTCCCCGCTGAACGTGAATCACCATGTTGCAGCTCTCCCGTGGGACAATCGTTCTCCTCGGGACGTGATGCCGTACGAGCCTAGAGTTGCGCTCGTACAAGGCGATGTTGTTAAACACCAAAGTTATCATTGAAACAACCAAGTTGCAGCAGAAGTAAAGTATTGTGTACCAAGCACACATCAGAGTAATACGCAGCGAAGCTCACGATAGGGTCCAAATGAAATGCCTCATCGAAGACAATGCCACAAAGGCGATGCCACGAAGGCGATGAAATACTCTTGCTCTTTTCTCTAGCCCATAAAGGTACTTACAGTTCATACATCATGTCTCGTATATCCAATCAGTGCCACTACACTTGCGTACCTGAAATATAGCCCACAAACGTAGGTCAGTACACAGCCGTACTGGTGAGCGGGGTAACCCACTCGTCTAAGCCGACACTAAATAAATAGTGAATGGAAACAGTTATATGGTGATCTTTCTAGTTGAATCCTAGATTTATTTCATGGCATATGAATGACATGTTAAGGAAAACTGTAAAGTAGTTTAAGCATGCAAGCATTTAACTCAAACCAAATGACAAGCAATATATATATCCAACTCGAGGGATTCTAGCATGCAACCCGTCCTACTCAAGTCATCGTTTGCACGATAACAAAATAAACCATCAACCAAGCCTCGTTATCCTTCCTCAACCAAAGTTTGTATTCCAATCCCAAGTGCACACTCTTGCCAAGGCAAGGTGGCCGCGCCTACACGAAAGCCAAACCAACAAAAGAAAAGCAAGCCAACACTTATGCTATATGAAGTCACTGGCTAAAAGCCATAAAGGATATTGATCGGACCAAGATCAACAGGGCAGTCCTACTCGATCCAGGGCTGGGCAGCTACTCCCTCCTGGTGGTATCGGACTACCAGCACTGCGCCCAATTATGCGATGCCCATTGTTTCCTCCATGGTAGAACGGTCCCGGTGCCCCGGTGCCTCATCTCGTTCCAGGAAACCAAACCCTGTGCCACACAGGTAGTCCGTGACATGCAGACACGTAGGTATGACGAGAGGATCGAACATTCTCGCCCCACCAAGCGATCCTAGACTCGTTCAACCAATATCCAACCGAAATATCCATAACCATTCTTCCAACATATCCAACCAAGGATTCCAAATCTTGACCTCAACATATAGCCCAAGGCACCAAAATATCAAGTGTTTTCATAGGCACAATGCCTCTGCTAAACACAGTGTTTCATATTGGATGCAACACCCCAACCCGAGATAAACCCATGGCACAATGCCCTAACAATGGCACAATGCCGCAACAGTGGCACAATGCCCCCATCGAGCGGCACAATACCTTCGCCGCTGCAGTTGTTCGGTTTCGAACCACAACTGCTCGCTTTGCAAGACAAAGCGCCCAAGTGATACTCGTGCACGGATGCACGCTCGCTCGCCTAAATTCTCGATATCTCCAACGCCTCAATGTATCATTCCAACCGTCCAAGCATAATCCTAATTATCCAACCAACTGCCTCAAATATAATAATCCAACTCTAGCCCCAACTATCCAACGCGTAAATTATTTCAATCCACATTCCTATCCAAGCAACGACGTACACTCTATGCACTCCTCAGTGTAGTAATTCCCAATGTTTCAGCCCAAGTGTTCAAGCCTTTTTACGTATTTTTCATATTATTAGGCATGAAGGAGTAGAGAAGAAGGGAAAGAGCCCACTCACAATGTTTGATCCCGTTAGGCATCCTGTCCTGCCGATACGGCCAAATTCCTTGAACCCGTGGTCCAATGCAAGCACGATCTACTCAACTGGTATGACCGTGCGAGCAGGCCGTGCTCTCCAAATCATCCGACCGATCGAACTAAGAAAGACGGCATTATCACTTCCATCCAGCTATTCAGTACTGTTCTGAACGAACACCTTATTTCTATCGAACCCGCTAGCCATCTGCACATTAAAATCAACTAAATCAATCCTTCTTCCCAAAATCCAACAATTCTAATATAACCAGCATTTAATTTATTCAATCCGACTCAGCGTAACGCACCGTGCGGTTGTGGGGCGTTACAGACAGACAAACCAGGGAAGAGAGATGGATATGAAGTCAGTGCGCATGATAAACCTGAACGGTACCAACTATCATTACTGGAGGAGCATGATAAAGGATCTGCTATTTGTCAAGAGCTGCATCTGCCGGTATTTGCTTCCAAGAGGCCCAGTGACAAATTCGAAGAGGACTGAAATTTTTGAGCATATATAGGTGTGTGAGTACATCAGGCAGTTCGTTGACGAGAACCTGTACAACCACGTTGCCAGTATTGAGCATGCGAGGACATTATGGGATAATCTGAAATCTTTGTATGCGAAGAAGACCAGGGTAAATAAATTATTCCCGGTCCGGATGATGATGGGTCTTCAGTACAAAGATGGTGCATCGATTACGGATCACTTGAGTGAGTTATAGGGCGTGGTTGACCAGCTATCCTCGATAGGAGTCAAGTTCGACGACGAGATTCAGGGACTATGGCTGTTGTGTACATTGCCAGACTCGTAGGAGACCGTATGAGTGTCTATGATTGCTTCTGCTCCAGAAGGCATGGTTAGTCTGGAGTTCGCCAAGAGCGGGGTACTAAATGAAGAGATGTGGAGACGTTCTCAGGGAACTTCATCCACATCCAACTGAGAGGCGCTTGTTTCAGAGAGCCGCAGAAGGGGTAAAAGCAGGAATCCAGATGGTGGCAGAGACAAAAGCAGGGAAAGGTCCAAGGGTTGGTACGAGGACTCAGGGTATTACCATTATGGCAAGAAGGACCACATCAGCAGAACTGTTTCGCTTGGAAGAGAGAGAAGAAGGGCGACAAGAAAAAGCAAAGTGAGAACACTACAACGACAGACTCGACACATGGAGGTGACATGATCATTGTAGGTGATGAGGTAGTTATAAACCTCGCATGCGATGACAACTCTTGGCTGGTGGACTCAGGTGCTTCATCACACGTATCTCACAACAAGGCACCATTTTCTACTTACACAACATGAGACTGTGGAGTGTTGATGATGGGCAATGGAGATGTGTCAAAGGCGGTTGCCATTGGTGATGTGCACTTGAGGACAAAGACGGGTGCAGTTCTTGTTCTCAAAGATGTCCATCATGTCCCTGATATCCGTTTTAACCTGGTGTCAGTTGGAAGGTTGGATGACGAGGGTTTCTTCAGTCTCTTCGGGAACAATCAGTAGAAGCTTTCCAGAGGTTCGATGGTGATTGTCAGAGGAAGCAAGAGGTTCAGACTCTATTATATGGAAGGGAGCGCACAAGGGGCACATGAGGTTAACGTAGCTACTGATGCATCTATTGAGTTATGGCACAGGCGGCTCAGTCATATCAGTGAGACGGGGATGAGCTACTTGGTGAACAGGAAGGTAATTCCAGGGCTAAAGTCTACAAAGTTGGAGAAGTGCACGCACTGTTTGGCAGGAAAGCAAAATAGGGTGTCTTTTCAAAGTCACCCAAGTTCAAGGAAGCCGGCGTTGCTCGAGTTGATTCACTCAGATGCCTGCAGTCCTATGAAGGTAAAATCCATTTGTGGTGCTTCTTATTTTGTAACATTTATTGATGATTGTTCCAGGAAAGTTTGGGTCTATACCTTAAAGACCAAGGATCAGGTGCTGTCCAGTTTAAAGGAGTTTCAGGTCTCTGTTAAAAGGGAGACGGGCAAGAAGCTGCTTTGTGTTCGGTTGAATAATGGTGGTGAGTATATTAATCCCTTTGATGCTTATTGCAGAGAGCAAGGGATGCGACACCAGAAGACTGCACCAAAGGTACTGCAGCTCAATGGTGTAGGGGAGCGGATGAACAGGACGCTGATGGAGAGGGTGCGGTATTTGCTGTCAGAAACAAACTTGCCAGGCAGCTATTGGGGTGAGGCACTTTACACAGCTGCTTAAGTTATTAATTTATCTCCTAGTGCTCATTTGTAGAGTGATGTTCCTGACAAAGTATGTTACAGTAAAGAGCTGACATACAATCATCTGTGAGTGTTTGGTTGTAAGGCCTTCGTGCATGTACCGAAGGACGAGAGGTCCAAACTTGAGCCAAAGACGAGGCGGTGCGTCTTTGTCGGCTATGGTCGGGATGAGTTTGGCTATAGACTCTACGATCCAGTGGAAAGAAAGCTCTACAGAAGCAGGGACGTGATAGTCGTCGAGGATCAGACCATGACCAACACTCAGGATTCCGAGATGCCTTCTGAGGCTGAGGAATTGCCTGAGTTAGTCATTTTGCTTCAAGCAGTTTCTAGAGGACATCGCAGAGGATCCAGTTATGGGGGAGCCAGTACATGGAGTTGCTCTCAACCCTGATCATCAGCCTATTGATGCTAGTCAGGGTAACCCTCAGGAGGATGAGCATGCCGAGGAGGCAGTTCCTAGAGCAGAGAAGGCTGTAGATATACAGCCAGCACTAGTGGTTCCGTTGAGGAGGAGCGATAGAGAGCGTCGACCATCTACGAGATACTCACCGGGTGAGTAATGGCTACTGACTGACGGGGAAGAACCTGAAAGTTTCGTAGAGGCTATGAAAGACAAACACAGGCAGGAGTGGATGGAGGCTATGCAGGAGGAGATGAATTCCTTGGAGGTCAACTCTACTTATGATCTGGTGCGATTTCCAAAGGGCGGGAAGGCTTTGAAGAATCGATGGGTATTCAGAGTGAAGCAGACAGATGATGCTACTCGCCCTCGATACAAAGCGAGGCTAATAGTTAAAGGCTACGGTCAGCAGAAAGGCGTAGATTATGATGAGATTTTTTCGCCAGTCGTCAAACAGTCGTCTATTCAAGTGGTGCTAGCTATGGCAACCAGTTTCGACTTGGAGGTCGAGCAAAAGGATGTGAAGACTACATTCCTCCACGGTGATCTTGACGAGGAGAGTACATGGAGCAACCAGAGGGATTCTGTGAGAAGGGCAAGTCATATTTAGTCTGTCGGTTGAGGAAGAGTTTGTATGATCTGAAAGAGGCTCCGAGGTAGTGATACAGGAAGTTTGAGTCGTTTATAGGGGAGCGTGGCTATGCTCGGACGACGTCGGATCATTGTGTTTTTATAAGGTACTTCGCCGAGGATGATTTCATCATTTTGTTGCTTTATGTTGATGACATGCTGTTGGTGGGTCGGAATACCACCAGGATAGAAGAGTTAAAGCGCCAACTAGGCATGGCCTTCTTTATGAAGGATTTTGGCGTAGCAAAGACTATTCTTGGGATGGAGATCAGCCGAGAGAGAGTCCAAGCTGCTACACTTCTCCCAAAAGAAGTACATTTACCGGGTACTTCAGCGCTTCGGGATGGACGGGTCGAAGAAAGTGAGTAACCCCCTTGCGACTCATTTTAAGTTCACCGAGGAGTAGTGTCCATCTATCGAGGACGAGAAGAAAGATATGGAGCGGGTTCCATATGCCTCTGGGAAGTCTTATGTATGCTATGGTATGTACGAGGCCAAATATTGCTCACGCAGTCGGCACAGTTAGTAGGTACACTTCCAATCCTGGAAGGGTACATTGGAGTGGGGTCAAGTGAATTCTACGATATCTTCAGGGCACTGCCGATTGGAGACTTTTATTTGGTGGTGACGAGACAAAGCTAGTTGGGTATACGAACGCTGATATGGCTGAAGATGTAGATACGAGATGATCGACTTCGGGTTATGTGATGATGTTTGCTGGTGGAGCAATATCATGGCAGTCGCGTTTACAGAAGTGTCTTGCCTTGTCGACGACGGAGGCAGAGTACATTACGGCGACGGAGGCTTGCAAGAAGTTGTTGTGGATGAAGAAGCTGTTGTAGAAAATTGGGCTAAAGCAGGAGCAGTATCCTTTGCTTTGCGATAGTCATAGTGCTATTCACCTTGTGAAGACTCGGACATTTCATAGTCGGTCCAAGCACATTGGGATCCGGTATCATTGGATACGGGATGCTATTGAGAAGAAGGAAGCGACGCTTGAGAAGGTTCATACAAACGACAACAGAGCAGATATGTTCACAAAGATTCTTCCAAGAAAAAAGTTTGAGTACTGCAGGCAGATCGTCGGGATGGCGATCCCCTCCACATAGTTGTGAAGAGGGAGATTTGTTGGAGTGGGTGAGGTTCCCAACGTATGTAGAGAACAGCCCGGAGTGCGATAAGCGCCGTTTGTGGTCAGAGAAGCTAGGGGAGGTGACGAGAGCCATTCGAGAGGTCGAAGAAACTCGGGAGGAAGGAGGAGCAGTTTTCTGTACAGGGGGAGACAGTGTTTGGGCCGAACTCGGTCCGAATTCGGTGTGGTGTTCCAGAACCTCAAAACCGAACTTAGACCGAACTCGGTATGGTGTTCCAGAACCTCAAAATCGAAGTCAGTTCGAGTTCAGTCGGCGGGCTGAACGAAATTTCAGAAGTATTTTTACACCGTTGAATAGTATCCTACTGTCCAGGATTAGATGCGAGATTAGGGGGTATATATTAGGTTTTCCTAACCCTAATTCCAAGGATCAATAATCTAACATATAATATATCATCTCAAGGAAGAGAAAAAATGAGGCAAGAGTGGCATTGCAATCTTGGGAAGGAAAAAGAAGGATTGGAGGCCGTTTCGGAGGAGGAGATCAACTTTGGATAATTTTTCATTGTCTTCTATCTTCGTGGTGTGATCTACTTTCTATTTCTAATTGTTGTGGTGATCCGTGTTGGATCGGTGAGAAGTTTGTAAGAAGTCGGTGTATTTTTTATTCCATTAGTGGAGGCTTTTCAGGGTTGGATTCCGATCGTCCCGTGGTTTTTTTTCCGCAAGGATTTTTCACGTCAAAAATCTCTGTCTGCGATTTGTGTTTGGCATTTTTGGTTTGTGTATTTTGCTCAATTCTCTCGCAGGTATTCTCTGATTTGGAAAATGATTTTCGTGCTTTCGTTTCCAACACCTAGCCCAAACTCAACTTATGAGTCTTATGGTATCAGGAAAAAGTTCATGTCTTCTCTTCTACACCGCATGCAGGCAAAGACATCACAAGGTAGACAAATACAACATAGCAGAATTCACTTGAACTTTGCCATAGCATGCAGTTGGTTACATCAATGAGAAGGATCTACAAACTTTGGCGCTAAGAGGAAACTCTTGCCAGGTCACAAAATTAATATTATTGAGTTAATGTGTATAGTGTCATTGTGTTTCCATCGTAACGTCTAGAACTAGGAAAAAATGCGTGTTATAAAATTAGTCACACTGATGTCTACATACCTATACAGGGCCTAAGAAAATGACTTTTGTGGTGCTTCCTAAAGGTGGGTGTTTCTGCCCTCCATAGAAAAGGACATTATTAGAAGCAACGATCAGATGGTGATCTTTGAAGAGTTTCATGTTAGAATTGAGAGAGAGTGGTATTTGTTTAACAACCAGCTAGATAGCAAAGGTAAATCCAACTTGAAGATTAGGCGCTTCTACCAGACTGATCACTGTCCATATGGACCCAAAAATTGCTTCAATCATGATGTGTCCCTCGAAGATCGAGTTCACCCTTTCATGAAGGATTGCTGGTTCAGTATATCATGATATACGTTTTGATCTTAAAATTCGGTTGTAAGGAGCGAAGCGACTGGCTAATAAATTTAGTTAGTATCGGATGTGAGGCCTCGCTGAGTGAGAGGGGTGGACGGGGGGGATATGAGTGTAGCTAGCTCCGAACTAACGGCTAATCAAGAGAGCGAGACGCAGGGCAGGCATGTCAGGACATGCCGCTACAATGAGTAGGGACAAGGAGGAAGGAAACCTTACCCGCAGCCGAAGGATAGATAAGATCCCAAGTGCGCCGGAGATGACGACTCACGAACGAGAAAACGAGTGAAGTAGGGAATCATCAGAGGTAATTGGTGAAGAACTGAAAGCCGAACGAACTCCCCACCGGCTATGTCGGGCACGTAGCGGAAGGTCCTGACATGCCGGACCGAAGTCTCGCAAGGGAGCGAAACAACCAAGCAAACGCAACTAAAAAAATGTAGCTAATGCAGCTGTGAGAGAGAACGATAAGGGCGGCCTCTTACAAGACTCTAAATAGCTGCCATAATTGATTCAGAGTCAGTTGTTGTTGCCAATAAGAGAGATCTCTCGTTGCTGTCGGTCTTTTCACCAATGAGCACTTGCTTGAGACCCCTTCACGTTGCAACCAAAGACCGCTTCGCTTGGTAAGAACCGAGATCCTTCGGCAGTCAACCTATGGTTACCTTACGATAGCTTAGATTGGTTAGTCAAGTAAATGGCGGCTAAAGTAAGATATATTTTTGGATCACCTATAATTCCCATCATCATCAGTGATAGGGAGTTTCAGAAAAGATGAAATTAGTTTATAAACGACGGATCCATCTCCAACTAATTATCTAAAATAAGACTTATTAGAATATTGCTTAATGAAGTATGTAACTCAAGCCGGTACAATCTATCCACCTTTCCCATTTGTTGAAGACCCTCATAAAAGGAATCAACCAGATGATCTAATCGGTAACAATCTTTAGGGAAGCTACCATAAGAATAACGAAATAACGTTAGAGATAATCCCATTAACACCCATACATCATCCTTATCTGACATAACCACATCAAAAATATCTGAATCTGAGCAAGGCCTAAGCATGATATCGGAATAATCTAGTAGGGTATCATGATAAAACTAAGTGAGATCCTCATCCTTTATTCTCTTAACTTGTAGTGGAGATAGAACATATAAACCTAAAACCATTTTTTGTTGAATAAAATCGGTAGCGACACATCCGAGTATTCACCATCAAATCATGATAGAGAGTCAATATCAGTAAACAGCTGCACAAGTGAACTTTCAAAAGTACACAAATTTCTAGTGAAAATCATGGTTGGGGAAGAAAGAAAACGAAACTCTCAACTATATTCGGTCGGATAAAGGTGGCAGGTGTTCCTGCTCTCCAAAGCCAAAGTAAAAGTCAGTTAATACGGATGGAAGAAGGCAAGGCTTGGATTATCATAATGACAATAATGCTAAAATATTCCTAACAAATATAGTTTATGATTGTACCCGATTAGTTGTGGATTGACCACGCATCATGCCAAGTTAGTTAAAGATCAAATTGAGGGAAAGAAAGGATGATCAAGCACCTGCACCTGGCAGGATACAAGCAAGAGGAAAAAGAGTTGAACAGATCAAGAAGAAAATTTACAACATAATTTCAATAATTATCTACAATTTTCACATATTCTATTGCATTATGTATGAAGGAAAACATTAAATTTAAAACAAAGGCACCAAACCAAAATAAATTAAGAATTTATAGCTTACTTCCTATTTTCAGTTCAGACTGAAATGGAGAATAAAATGCCTAAGACACGTATTCACAGTTGAACTAATAGTTCTTCTAAAAAATAATATAAATTATGGGGATCTTCTGTCATGCTGCTTGCAGTAGTTTTTGGTCTCCGTTGATCACGGCGTCGGGAAGTGTGTTGAGCACCTTGACGCGGAACATAACCTGTAGGAATAGTCACATTTTCAATTTGACATGTACATAAAGGGGAGCCTTCACTTTTACGTGTTGATAGCCATAAATACAATAAAGTGCAATCAATATCGATTTCAGTACACAATTATTTTGAACGAAAAGAAAGCTGTATGTAACTAAGAAAACCAGACACCAAATCTGGAGGTACAATATATATAGGGCCGGTTCCATATGATATGATCTAAAATGGGATCTCCCTATCAGGAGTACTTAATATTTTATGAGAAATTTTTAACCAACTTCAATCCTTAATGTCAACCTTAATCTCATTATGACGAGGAGTTGCAAACAATAATTTCTCTAATATTAATGGATGATTTACATCAATAATACATTTTATCATATGTTCAGCGATGTTGATTAATTATGATTAAGGTCCAAGTCTCAAGTTCAAACTGTAATATATAATTACATCATTGAACAGCACATATAGAGAATTAACCCTAGAAAATCATTGGGTTCAGTTTGGGAGCAAAGTTTGCTAAAATGATGAAACTCAGGTCACAATACTGACCATTTATATCAATTGATTAAGATGACTATGAACTAGAATTCATAGTCAATCAAATCATACCCTTGATTGTCTCATAATTTACAAGGACTCCATCTTCCATATAAAGAGGTTTACAACGCCTAGGATTTGGAATGATCCACTATTCTACTTTTTCTTCTTTCGAGAAACAAAAACCTTCTTGAGATAACAAAAAATGGAGAGATTGGAATTTGAAAGAGAAGCTAAAGTATGGACGAATTAAAGATATAATTAGTGAAGCATGAGAAGGCCTAAAGGGAACTATAGTTAGACAAAAAATGTATTCTAAGGTAGAGAAGTAAAGCATGCAATGATATGAACGTAAAGAAGCCAATATACCAATGATAGTGCAAATTTATAGAATCCGTTGAAGGTCCCAATAAGAAAACCAAATTGATGGGCTACACTTAGTTGCTCTAATTTGTAGTCTAACCCTTTCCCTCCTTTCCCTCAAACAGGAGAAAATATATCATGCATTCGGAGCTTGTTAAAACACAAGCAATGAAAAGATATTAATGGCTTGGTGAACATATCAACTGTGTTTGGTCCTCGAATAAGGTGAAGCATCGTGAACAAAATGACAATCGATTTAATAGATATTTAGTAGAATATTTGACTTATTTATTATTGATGTGGAACTACATATATATAGGAGAGACTAATCCCTCTTTCTACTACTCTACTCCATGTGGGACAAACTCTTTAATACTCTCAACATTCCCCCTCAAGATGGACGATAAATATCAATCATCTCCATCTTGTCACATGGTTTAGAAAGACTCAATGAATTAAGACCCTTAGTAAGACAATCTGCGACTTGCACTTCTGAGCGAACATGATCGAGTTTTAATATCCCTTTATCTAGCTTATCTTTGATAAAGAACCGATCGATCTCAATGTGTTTTGTTCTGTCATGTTGAACTGGGTTGTTAGCTATACTTAGTGTAGCTTGACTGTCACTCAGAAGACGCAATGGTGTTCCCTGGTCCAGCTTCAACTCTGTCAGCAATGCTTTTACCCACAACAAATCTGACACTCCCAGAGCCATAGCTCTATATTATGCTTCAGCGGTCGATCGTGCTACCATAGACTGTTTCTTGCTTCTCCATGAGACTAGGTTACCCCCCCACAAAGACACAATAACCAGAGGTAGACCTTCTGTCGTCCATGCAACTTGTCCAATCCGCATCGCAGTACCCCTCAACACCATTTGTCCGTTGTTCTTGAACCATAGCCCTCTTCCCGGAATCCCCTTCAGATATCTCAGAATATGAAAAACTGCATTCATGTGGCTCTTCCTTGGATCATGCATGTAGCGACTCACTACACTCACAGCAAATGAGATATCAGGACGAGTGTGGCCTAGATAAATAATCTGTCTACAAGTCTCTGATATCTCTCACGATCAACCAGCTCTCATGTCTCTGCCCCCAACTTATCTTTCTGATCGATTGGAGTGACTACTAATCAACATCCCAGTATACCAGTTTCTGTGAGCAGATCTAATACATACTTCCTCCGAGAGAGGACGATTTCATCTCTTCCTCGAGCCACCTCGATCCCGAAAAAATATTTCATCATTCCCAAGTCCTTTACTTTAAATTCCTTGGCAAGTTTTGACTTCAGCTGGGTAATCTCCTCCTCCTCATCACCTGTGATCAATATATCATCTACATATACTGCAAGTATGGTGACATGGCCTCTCGCATGTCGGAAGAAGACTGTGTGATCTGCATTGGTCTAGCTGTACCCATGCCTGTGACAGCCTTTCTGAATCTTTTAAACCAGGCCCGACGAGATTGCTCGAGTCCATATAGTGATTTCTTCAGCTTACACACCTTTCGTGTTGACTGCTTCATGCAAAAACTCGAGGGAGTCTCCATGTATACTTCCTCTTGAAGATCTCCATGAAGAAAGTCATTCTTTACATCCAATTGATGAAGTTGCCACCCATGGTTTGTTGCAAGAGAAACCAGGGTTCTTACAGTGCTCGTCTTTTCTAATGGAGCAAATGTCTCATCATAGTCGATGCCATAGGACTGAGTGAATCCCTTTGCAACCAATCTTGCCTTATATCGCTCCACCTTTCCTTCTGGCGTCTCCTTTACTGTGAAGACCCATTTGCATCCAACTTCTCTCTTTCTTTTAGGTAATGGAACAAGTTCCCATGTCCCATTTCTTTCAAGTGTCCCAAGTTCCTCCAATATTGCAACTTTCCACCTCGGATCTTCCTTCGCTTTCTGCCAACACTTAGACAAATAGGTGGTGTATAACGATGCAATGAATGCTCCATAAGTAGGGGATAGATTAGAGTAGATAAAAAAATGAGCGATGTCATGTTCTAACCATAACGATTAGAGAATATTCCCGCATTACTGCGAGAAGATCTCCTTAAGGGAATAGGAGAAGGACAAGGAGGAGATATCATACCATCCGAATCAGAGGAATCCGCATCCGAATTAGAGGGATCCGGTGCGGGGAGGTGCATCTTCAGGAGTTGGGGCAGGGTTAAGCGGGAGACATGGCACAGTAGGGACAATAGGTATAGTAGTGGACTACTGCTTTCTTCTTCTGTAGATTTGGAGCTATGTAAATTTTTCTGTAGTCTATTCCTCCCCCTGTACTGCAGCATCACTTTCTTCCTCCTCATTGTGAGCTTCCTCATCACTTTTCTCCCCCTCGCTATCTCTCCCATGTTCCCTTGGACCAACTTTCATCATTGGACATGTAACTGACCCGACAATCACGCTTGGGCCCATCTCCCCCACACTCCTAACACCTCATGTGTTAGATGTGTCACCAAATGCGGAGCCTTCACCTGAACTATTGTGGTAGTATGGTTCCATATCTCTGAATGTAACGTCCATGCTCACAAAGATCCTTCGCTCCACAGAACTCCAGCAGGAGTATCCCTTCTGAGTCCCTGAGTAGCCAACAAAGACGCACTTCACTGCCTGAGGGTCCAACTTTTCCACCGCAGCCTATTATCCTTCACAAAACAGACACATCCAAAATACCTTTGGGGGTACAATATACTTGTTCTCACCTCTAAGCAGCTCAAACAATGTCTTCCATCCTAACATGTTGATGAGATATGCAGCCGTCAACACGACATGTCCCACAATTGTTTAGGAAAATTCATAGCAAACATCATTAACCGTGCCACTTCTAACATGTGCTTGTTCTTCCGCTCCGCCATGCCATTCTGAGCTGGTGTATAGGCACATGAAGTCTGATGTTGTATCCCATAGGCTAATAAGTATTCTTCAATAGCCTTGTTGGTGTATTTTGTCCTATTGTCAGACCTTAAAGTCTACACCTTAGCACCGTATTGTGTTGTAACCCTGCGATAAAAATCTTGAAAGCATGCGAATACATCACTCTTACTCTTCATTAGATGTACCCAGGTGACACGAGTGTAGCAGTCAATAAAGATGGCAAACCAACTAAAACCATTAACAGTAGTTGTAGGACAAGATCCCCACACATCAGAATGTATCATATCAAAAGCAGCTAAACTTCAATTTCCAGAACTCACATACGAGCTTCTGGTATATTTTCCAAGTTCATAAGCATCACAAACCAACTTTTGCTTATTAGCCTTTTGATACATAGAGGGATACATCCGACTCAGTAGACTGAATGAAGAGTGTCTCATACGTTGATGTTGGAATAATAATTCTGCTTCTACAGTCCTTCGCGGCTCCTCTTGTTGTGTTTCATCTACCAGTGATGCTAGTGCTGCATCCAGCCCACCTCTGTCCAAGTAGCATAGCCCTTATGCCAAGTGCCAGTCCTCAACCGTCTCTCCGTACCCTTCGGCTGAAAAATCACCTTAGGAATGTCAAAGGAAACAACACAATTAAGTTGAAGAACAATGGCACTAATGGACAATAAATTAACAGAAAAAGATGGAACATGCAAAAAATAATAAGAGTCATGAAAGGGGGTGCATTCAACAGTGCCTTTATCCACAATGGGTCTAGCAGTACCATCAACAGTCTGAATGCTTTCAGGCATTGCCAGGTGAGTGTAATCTTGGAACTCATCATGGGCATCCGTGACATGACGGGATGCCCCAGAGTCAATTATCCAATTTAGACTTCCTGGTTTATAGGTAGATGCAAGGGCATGAGAAGGTATAAATGTGCTTGTATGGGCATAGTAGATAATGTTACCCCCGGAGGGTTGGAGTCGATGCCCCAGTAGTGTTGGCTCGACTGTCGCTGGTTCCACGCTTCCTGCTCCTCCACATTTTTAGCATTTCCCTCTCATTAGGGTTTATATCGGATGACTGACTCTCATTTCTCCCTTCTACCAGGTTTGCCTTGTGCCCTCCAGAATAATTACCTTTGTCTCCGTCATAGCCTCCTCTGGCACCCCTACGCCCTCAACGGCTACGTCTGCGGCCGCTGGACTGGCCTCTTAGAGGTTTCGTACAGAATCAGATAAAATGTCCAGGTTCTCCACAGTTGTAGCACCCTCCCCCTCCGGCAGGGCTTAGGTTAAACACTGCTAGAGCTGATTTTTTCGCCGGAGAGCTAGTGGTGCTAGGCATTAGCTTCAATCGTGCCTCTTCTTGTTCCATAGAAGCTATAGCCTCCTCTAGTGATGGTAGTCCAGGTTGTGCAAGTAGGACAATCCTCTTCTGCTCGAATGCTGGATTGAGCCCCTTCAGGAACTTCATCATCCTCTGTCGTGAAACATACTCCATGAACTTCTTATAATATTTCGGACATGTCGGTTCCAATTGCTCATCCTCCACGCCAATGGAATCATAGTGGTCGAGATTTGACCAATACTTCTTCAGCAGAGCCACATACTCAGAGATTGTGTGATCTTCCTGGACCACCTTATCAAGTTCATCTTGTAGTTGGAAGACCCTCATAGGGTTGCCCGACAATGAGTACGTCTCTCAGCGTCATCCAAATGTCACCAGCACCCTCCATTGCTTCCACGTTGTCCGACACTTGGTCGGTCAATGAGGCAGTCAACCATCCAGCAACAATATTGTTGACGATTTCCCACACAGTAAACTCCCGTAAGGAGTGATCTTCAGGTGCCTTGGTTTGGCCATTCACATAGCCCACCAAGCCTCTTGCCTTTAGAGTCCGCATCGCCTGACGTGACCACTTTAAGTAGTTGGAAGTACCCTCCAAATCTCTAGTTTCTCCAACTAGCCTGACGAGAAGGAGGGGGAAGAATGTAGAATATTTTGGAGTTCTATTACCTTTATTTATAATCTCTTGCTATATATATATATATATATATATATATATATATATATATAGACATATATATATAGCCTTACAATCCTTCATCTTATATAAAACCCCCCTAATATATTCTAATATACCAACACTCATCCTCAAGATGAGGGAGAAATATTCACTAAGTCCATATTGTCACATCCTCTAATCATATCAACAGAGCTAAGTCCCTTGGTCAGACTGTCTGCTACATGATCCTTGGTTGAAACGTGACATAGCTCCAGTAATCCACTGTCCAACTTCTCCTTGATGAACCTATCGATCTCGATGTGTTTGGTCCTGTCATACTGCACTGAATTGTTGGCGATACTGATGGCTGACTGGTTGTCAAATTACAGCTTTATCTTGGTTCCTTGATCCAGCTTTAGCTCCACCAGCATACTCTTCAGCCATAACAGCTCTGCAACTCCCAAGACTATAACTATGTACTCCGCTTCAGCTGTCGATCTGGCCACCACTGACTGCTTCTTACTTCTCCAAGAGACCAAGTTGCCTCCTACAAATATGCAATAGCCCGAGGTAGACCTCATGTCATCAGCACAGCTAGCTCAGTCAGAGTCGCAGTAGCCCTCGATGCTCATGTGATCATTCTTCCTGAATATTAGCCCCTTTCTGGGGGGCACCCTTCAAGTATCTCAGAATCTGGTACACTGCGTCCATATGACCATTCCTTGGGTCATGCATGTAGCATCTCACCACACTCACTGCAAAGCAGATTACAGGACGTGTGGCTCAAATAGATCAACTTGCCCACCAGTCTGGTATCTATCCCGGTCAACTGGTTCTCGAATCTCAGCACCCAGCTTGAACCTCTGATTGATCGGCGTCGCTACAGGTTTGCATCCCAACATCCATGTCTCTGTGAGAAGGTCTAGCGCATACTTTCTATGAGAAAGAACAACAATCCCCTCTGCTTTTCGAGCAATCTCAATCCCAAGGAAGTACCGAAGAAGGCCAAGGTCCTTCACCTCGAACTCCTTGCCCAAGCTTCCCCTTGAGTCCGGCAATCTCCTGCTCATCATCTCCTGTGATAATCATATCGTTCACATACACCGCAAGCATGGTGACGTGGCTTCCACTCCGACGAAAAAACACAGTGTGATAAGGGTTGATCTGCCGATATCTCATCCCTATCATCGCCCTCATGAATCTGTCAAACCACGCTCGAGGAGACTGCTTCAGTCCATAGAGGGACTTCTTCAACCTGCAGACCTTGTCCACTATCTTATTACTGCAGAATCCTGGTGGTATCCCCATGTACACCTCCTCCACTAGATCCCCATGAAGAAACGCATTATTTACATCCAATTGGTGTAGCTTCCATCCACCATTTGCTGCCAAAGAAATCAGGGTACTGACGGTGCTCATCTTTGCCACTGGTGCAAAAGTCTCGTCGTAGTCAATGTCGTATGTCTGACTGTATCATTTTGTCACCAGTCGAGCCTTGTAGCGCTCAACCTGTCCATCTGGGTTTTGTTTCATAGTAAAGACCCACTTACATCCAACTGGCCTATTCTCCTCTGACAGTTTTACCAGTTTCCAAGTGTGGTTCTTCTCAAGAGCCCCTAACTCCTCGTACATCGCCGCTTTCCAATTTGGATCGTTCTTGGCAACCTGTCAATTGTTAGGTACAGTAATACTATCCAAAGACAATGAATGCTCCATGAGAAGAAGAGGTTATCATATGAAACAAACTGAGCAAGGTCCCAACCATATCTATCAGGAGGATTTTCTGCATTGCTGCGAGTGGTCCTTCGTACTGATAATGGTGTGGGAGAGGAAGGAAGAATGATATCACCTGAAGGAAAATCTAGTGGTGGTGGTGTAGGTGTCTCAGGAGTCGAAACGAACGCATGCAAGGGACTTGGCACTGGCACTATAGATACTAGTCCTACAGTTTGCTTCACTTTCCTACTGTAGGTAAGTAACTCCCCCTGAGCCGTGGGCCTAACACCTCTCATCTCCTCCCCCTGTTCATCTTCACTCTCCTCCTCAACCGTTCCTCCATGCCATACTCCTAAATCGGTCACCAATCTCCCTCTCTCGCCTCATACTCTCAGTGTCAGGTGAGTTGCCCATGGATGAGGTTCCCTCCTGACGGTAGTATGGCTCAAGCTCCCTGAAGTGAACATACATGCTCACAAACCTCTTCTTCTCTACTGGGCTCCAGCACACGTACACCTTCTGAGTCGCCGAATAGCACAAGAAGACACTTGACGGCTCTAGAGTCAAGTTTCCCAACAGACGGTATGTTGTCCTTCACAAAACATACGCAGCCAAACATCTTCAGCGAGAGTATCCCGCTATTTTTTTCTTGCAATATCTCACATGGAGACTTCCATCCCAGTACTTTCGAGGGCATCATATTGATCAGTTGAGTTGCTGTCAACACTGCATGCCCCCACAAACTCTGTAGGACATTTATGGCGATCATCATGCTCCTTGTCACCTCCAGAAGGTGTTTGTTCTTCCTTTCTGTCACTCCATTCTGTACTGGTGTGTATGCACAAGTAGTTTGATGCTGTATCCCTTGGGCTGACAGGTATTCCTCAAGTACTTTGTTGGTAAACTGTCCCATTTTCAGGTCTCAGTACCTTCACCACTGCTCTTTACTGAGTCTGGACATGTTTATGTAAGTCCCGAAATAGGCAAAGACATCACTCTTATTCTTCATCAAATACAGCCAGGTGACACAAGAGGAACAATCAATAAAAGAAACGAAATACTTCTAACCATTCATAGTAGTTGTGACGCACGGCCCCCAAACATCAAAATGTATAATATCAAAAACAGAAGAGCTCATATGGTCTACACTAACATATGAGCTACTAGTAAGTTTGCATAAATCACGTATCACATACTAGTTTCTCCTTATTTGCTTTCTCATAAATAGATGGATACAACCTACTCAAAATACCAAAAGATAAGTGCACCAACCGCCTGTGGTGGAGTATCAGTGTATCCTTGGCACTCATCTTCGTCCCTCTCATTTCTGCCCTCTGCCACAGACACCAATGCCGAATCTAGCCCTTCCCGATCCAGGTACCATAGTCCATCATGCCAAGTCCTAGTCCCAAGTCTCCATTCCGTCTCCTTCTCCTGGAAGATCACCTTAGGAATATCAAAAGAGAATACATTTTAGTTGAAGGATTATAGAACTAATGGACAAAAGACTGACTGAAAAAAGAGCATGCAAAACATTGGATAATTTTACTGAACTTGTACAATCGACAATACCCTTACCAACCACTGGCTGGAAAGTACCATCGGCTGTTTGAATGTTGTCCGCCGATGCTAGGTGAGTGTAGGAAGAGAACTCACTAGCATTCCTTGTCACGTGTCGAGACGCACCTGAATCGACAATCCAGTCCGACAATCTAAGGGAAGACATAGATGCAAGGGCGAGTGAGTCGTCAGTACCTTCCAATGGATGGGCATACATGGCGGCGTTGCCTCTGGCGAAGACTGAGGTGGACGCCTCCTCAGTCCCACTCCTGTCTTCATTACTTGATGCTCTCTGCTTTCTCCTGAGTACCTCCAGCATGCCCAACAGCGCCTGATCCTCCTCAGTATAGGCACCATCAGTTCCCTCCTCACCTTCTGCTACCAGCAGGTTCGCCCGATAACCTCCTCGACCACCCCGTCGACCCCCACGGCCACGTCCTCCAAACTGTCCACGTCCACCACCTGAATATTCCTCCTTGGGTGGTTTGGTGCAAGCATAACCCAGATGGCCCACCTCCCCGCAGTTGTACCACTGCCAGGGGTCTCCCTTAGGTCCTGTGCCGCCTGAATTAGCAATCGCCAGTGCTGACCTCACTTCAGGAGGATCACATGTCCCTGCCTGCAGCTTGATGCGAGTCTCCTCCTGGATCATGGCCGAGATAGCCTTCTCAAGTTTAGGGATCTTCGGTTGGGCTAAAGTAGTGTTGTTCTCTGAGCAAACACTGTGGCCAGCCCCTCTCCTGCAGACATATATGTCTCTCCTTATACTTCAGGTCCTCGCAGCTCGCCCGATCTGAGGAGTGATCATAATCCAACCACAGATGCTCCAACTCCGTGGCATACTCCTGCACCGTCTTCTCTCCTTGTATGGTGTCGTCGATCTCCCACTTGGTCTGGAAAACCCTCAAGTTATTTTTTACACCATCATAGGTCCTTCTCAACTTCTCCCACACATCATTTACCATCTCAAGGCCATCCACTGTGGCGGCGATCGACTGGACTACAGAATTACTGAGTCAAATGTATATCACCATATGAGTGGACTTCCACTCGTCGCGTCCTGCCGAGCCCTCATCTAGCTCTGTCTTTTCTCCTGACAAGAAACCCTCAAGGTTCTTCCCTGCGAGTGTTTTTCTCACCCGTCGTGACCAACTCGGATAGTTGGTCGGTCCATCAAGCTTCAGATCGATGAAGAGAAGCTCCAACTTCGTCGGTGTTCGTGTCGCGCTCTCACCAGCCGACAGTTTTATCAGCTTCATCAACGTTTCGACCTCTGCAGGGTCCAACTTTTTGATGATCTCCTCCATCGATCATCCTCTTCTCCGATCACCTCACATCCGTCCCATAACTCACGTTCGTCCTCTTCATCCTCTCCTAGACCCGATCATGGCTCTACCCCATCGGATCTAGGCCTTCGATGTCAACGTCCAGAACGACGCACGGGAGACGCCGGAAACTGCGGTAGAAGGCTCCTTTGGGCTCCGCAGGAGTCGCGGCTTCGCAGTGGTGGCGGAAGTGTGGTGGCGGCGGCGGCGGTGGTGGGCAAACGGTGCAACGGCGGTGGTGGCGGCAGTGGCGACGCGACAGCGGTGGTGGCGGCTAGAGTTTGTGGCGGCTAGGGTTTGTGCTCCGATACCATGTAGAATATTTTGGAGTTCTATTATCTTTATTTATAATCTCTTTGCTATATATATATATATATATATATAGATATATATATATATATATAGCTTACAACCCTCTAACTTACATAAAAACCTTTAATACATTCTAATATACCAACAAAGAATCGATACTTGTAGTCAAGATCAAGAGTTCACACAAAAGTTTCCTCACTGATATACCTCGATCAAACTAGCAACTATATAATTAATATTTCGATTACAACTTGCTGCTACAAAAAACGATAATCAGAAAATTAAACTTCTCGTTCTTCCTTACAATCATAGTTGCATACGGACAGAACCGAGTTACAACTCGCAGAAGAGAAGAAGAAGAGGGAAGGGGGCTGGCCGGCGGGGAGAGGGGGCTGCTGGCCGGCGGCAGCCGGTGGCGGAAGAGGGAAAGGGGGGCAGCTGTGGAGCCGGGGGGGCTGTGGGTGGGGTTAGGGTTTGGGAAAAGGAGGAGGGGTTGGCTCTGATACCAAATAGATATTTAGTAGAATACTTGACTTGTTTATTATTGATGTGGAGCTACATATATATAGGAGAGACTAATCCCTCTCTCTACTACTCTATTCCATGTGGGACTAAAACCCTTTAATACTCAACAGATTTCAATATGCTTTGGTCCTCTCATGCGAATTACTAGCAATAAAGATAGTTATCACAATGCACATGCAAAGGTCCAGTATACTGTTGAAATTAGTTTATTATTTTATTGATTGTCTCATTGGCATTATATAGCCTTACAGTCATTAATACAATGATCTCAATCATTATAACAATAATCTCATAATGGAATATCCTGTGACATATTCTGGCATCCCAAATATCTCCTCAGGATATTCCCATGTGCTTATACTATACTTAAATATGACACCCAACATACCATATCAACACTTCCCCTCAAGATGGGTGAAAGATATTCACTAAGCCCATCTTGTCACATCCTCTAATCATGCTCACTGAGGCGAGTCCCTGGGTTAGTCCATCTGCTACTTGATCCCTGGTTGGAACATGGCCAAGCTCCAGTAATCCACTATCCAACTTCTCTTTGATGGGTGAAAGATATTCACTAAGCCCATCTTGTCACATCCTCTAATCATGCTCACTGAGGCGAGTCCCTTGGTTAGTCCATCTGCTACTTGATCCCTGGTTGGAACATGGCCAAGCTCCAGTAATCCACTATCCAACTTCTCTTTGATGAAGAATCTATCAATCTCGATGTGTTCGGTCCTGTCATGCTGTACTGGATTGTTGGCGATACTAATAGCTGACTGATTATCACACCACAGCTTCATCTTGGCTTCTTGATCCAGCTTCAGCTTCACCAGCATATTCTTCAACCATAGCAGCTCTGCAACTCCCAAGGCCACAGCTCTGTACTCTGCTTCAGCTGTCGATCTGGCCACCACAGACTGCTTCTTACTCCTCCAGGAGACCAAGTTACCTCCTACAAATATGCAATATCCCGAGGTAGACCTCATGTCATCAGCACAACTAGCCCAGTCAGAATCACAGTAGCCCTCGATGCTCACGTGATTGTTCTTCCTGAATATTAGTCCCTTCCCGGGAGCACCTTTCAAGTACCTCAGAATCTGGTACACTGCATCCATATGACCCTTCCGTGGGTCATGCATGTAGCGGCTCACCACACTTACTGCAAAGCAAATATCAGGACGTGTGTGGCTCAAATAGATCAACTTGCCAACCAGTCTCTGGTATCTGTCCCGATCAACTGGTTCTCCAGCCTCGGCATCAATCTTGAACCTCTGATCTATCGGTGTCGCTGCAGGTTTGCACCCCAACATCCCAGTTTCTGTGAGAAGGTCCAGTGCATACTTCCTTTGAGAGAGAACAATCCCCTCTGCTTCTCGAGCAATCTCAATCCCAAGGAAGTACCGAAGAAGGCCGAGATCCTTCACCTCGAATTCCTTGCCAAGCTTTCCTTTGAGTTGAGCGATCTCCTGCTCATCATCTCCTGTGATAATCATATCGTCCACATACACCGCAAGCATGGTGATGTAGCCTCCACTCCGACGGAAGAACACAGTATGATCAGCATTGATCTGCTGATATCACATCCCTATCATCGCCCTTCTGAATCTGTCAAACCACGCTCGAGGAGACTGCTTCAGTCCATAGAGGGACTTCTTCAACCTGCATTGCCTACTGTCTGATTGGTGCCAAATCCTGGTGGTATCTCCATGTACACCTCCTCCACTAGATCTCCGTGAAGAAACGCATTCTTCACATCCAGTTGGTGTAGCTTCCATCCACCATTCGCTGCCAGAGAAATCAGAGTCCTGACAGTGCTCATCTTTGCAACTGGTGCAAAGATCTCGTCATAGTCGATGTCGTACGTCTGACTGTATCCTTTGGCTACTAGTCGAGCTTTGTAGCGCTCAACCTGTCCATCTGGGTTCTGCTTCACGGTAAAGATCCACTTGCATCCAACTGCTCTCTTCCCCTCTGGTAGTCTCACAAGCTCCCAAGTGTGGTTCTTCTCCAGAGCTCCCAACTCCTCGTGCATTGCCGCTTTCCACTTTGGATCGTTCTGGACAACCTGCCAATTGTTAGGTACAGTAATACTATCCAAAGATGCTATAAATGCTCCATGAGAAGAAGTGATATGGTCATAAGAAACAAACTGAGCAATATCCCAACCATATCTGTTTGGAGGATTTCCTGCATTGCTGCGAGTGGTCCTCCGTACAGATAGTGGTATGGGAGGAGTAGAAGTAGGAGGAATGATATCTTGTGAAGGAGGGGGTATCACCTGAAGGGGGGTTGGTGTCGGTGCCTCAGGAGTTGGGACGAACGCAGGCAAGGGACTAGTCGGTATTGAGATGGTGAAAGATGTGTGGGAGAAGTTGAGAAGGACCTATGATGGTGTGGGGAACAACTTACGGGTCTTCCAGATAAAGGGGGAGATTGATGACACCGTAAAGGGAGAGAAGACGGTGCAGGAGTATGCCACAGAGTTGGAGCGTCTGTGGTTGGATTATGATATCTAGTGAAGGAGGGGGTATCACCTGAAGGGGGGTATCACCTGACATGAGGAGTAGAACAGAGAAGGCGTCCTCCGTACAGATAGTGGTGTGGGAGGAGTAGAAGTAGGAGGAATGATATCTTGTGAAGGAGGGGGTATCACCTGAAGGGGGGTTGGTGTCGGAGCCTCAGGAGTTGGGACGAACGCAGGCAAGGGACTTGGCACTGGCACTGTCGGTACTGGTCCTGCAGTTTGCTTCTCTCTCCTGCTGTAAGTAACTCTCCCTGAGCCGTAGGCCTAACACCTTTACCTTCTTGTCCCTTCTCCGTGCCTCCATGCCAAACTTCTAAATCGGTTACCACCAAGTTCTCCATCTCCCCCTCTCGCCTAATACTGGCAGTATTAGGCGTGTTGTGTGAAGTTTCGTCCTTGTGGTAGTATGGCTCATGCTCCCGAAAGTAGACATCCATACTGACAAATTTCTTCTTCTCTACTGGACTCCAGCACACATACCCCTTCTGGGTCGCCGAGTAGCCTACGAAGATGCATTTGACCGCTCTAGGGTCAAGTTTCCCAACTGATGGCCTGTTGTCCTTCACAAAACACACACACTCAAACACCTTCAGTGGGAGTATCCCACTATTATTGCCTTGCAATACCTCACATGGGGACTTCCATCCGAGGACCTTCGAGGACATCCTGTTGATGAGTTGAGTTGTTGTCAATACTGCATGCCCCCACAGACTCTGTGGGACATTCATGTCGATCATCATACTTCTTGCGACCTCCAGAAGATGTCTGTTTTTCCTTTCTGCAACTCCATTTTGTGCTGGTGTGTATGCACAGGTGGTCTGATGCTGTATTCCATGTGCTGACAAGTATTCTGCAAGCGTCCTGTTGGTATACTCCGTTCCATTGTCAGACCTTAGTACCTTCACAACTGCTTTGTACTGAGTCTGGACATGCTTATGGAAATCCCGAAAACAAGCAGGTACATCATTCTTATTTTTCATCAAATATAACCAGGTAACACGAGAGGCACACTCAATGAAAGAAACAAAGTACTTATAACCATTCATAGTGTTAGTAGCACATGGACCCCAGACATCAGAATGTACTACCTCAAAAGCAAAAGTGCTCCTATGACCCGTGCCAACATATGAGCTCCTAGTAAGTTTTTCTAACTCGCACGCATCACATACTAATTTCTTTATTTGTTTTTGCATAAATCTCTGGATACAACTTACTTAGAGTATCAAAGGAAGAATGTCCCATCCTCCGATAATGGAGTATCAAGGTATCCTCAGTCCTCTGCTGCAGTCATTTCATGCCAGCCTTCTCTGCCATAGATACCAATGCTGAGTCCAGTCCTTCTCGATCTAGGTACCACAGTCCCTCATGCCAAGTGCCAGTCCCAAGTCTTCGTCCTGTCCCTTTCTCCTGGAAGGTCACCTTAGGAATATCAAAAGAAACAATGCATTTAAGTTGGAGGATTATAGAACTAATGGACAAGAGACTGACTGGAAAGGATGGAGCATGTAAAACATTAGATAACCTTACTGAACCTGTACAATTAACAGTACCCTTACCGACCACTGGCTGGAAAGTGCCATCAGCTGTCTGAATGCTGTCTGCTGATGCTAGGTGAGTGTAGGAAGAAAACTCACTAGCATTCTCCGTCACATGCCGAGATGCTCCCGAGTCGATAATCCAGGCTGATGATTTAAGGGAAGAGATAGACGCAAGGGCAAGTGATTCGTCAGTACCTTCTGATGGATGAGCATACATGACAGCGTTGCCCCTAACAAAGAATGAGGTGGACGCCTTCTCTGTTCTACTCCTCATGTCTCCCAGTGCCTGGTCCTCCACAGTAAAGGTGCCATCAGCTTCTCCGTTCCCTTCTGATATCAGGAGGTTCGCCCGATAACCTCCTCGGCCGCCTCGTCTACCCCCTCGACCACGACCACGTCCTCCATTATATCCTCGTCCGCCGAACAATCCTCGTCCACCACCTGAATCTCCCTCCCTAGGTGGTTTGGTACAAGCATACCGATGATGACCCATCTCCCCACAGTTGTAGCACTGCCGGTTATGCTGCCAGGGCTCTCCCTTAGATCCTGTGTTACCTGAGCTGGTGATCGCCAGTGCTGACTTTGCTTCGGGGGGACCACCTGTCCCGGCTTACAGCCTGATGCGTGTCTCCTCCTGGATCATGGCTGAGATAGCCTCCTCAAGGCTAGGGATCTTTGGTTGGGCTAGAAGTAAGGCCGTCCTCTGTGCGAAAGCTGCAGTCAGCCCTTTAAGAAACTTCATCGTCCTCTCCTGCAGACACACATGTCTCTCCTTACACTTAGGGTCCCCACAGCTCGCCCGATCTGAGGAGTGATCATAATCCAACCACAGACGCTCCAACTCCGTGGCATACTCCTGCACCGTCTTCTCTCCCTGTACGGTGTCATCAATCTCCCCCTTTATCTGGAAGACCCGTAAGTTGTTCCCATACCATCATAGGTCCTTCTCAACTTCTCCCACACATCTTTCACCATCTCAATACCGTCTACTGTGGCGGCAATAGACTGGACTAAGGAGTTGAGAAGCCAGATGTAGATCACCATATGAGTGGACTTCCACTCATCGCGTCCTGTCGAGCCCTCGTCCGGTTCTGTCGTCTCGCCCGTCAGGAACCCCTCTATGTTTTTTCCTGCGAGGGTTCTTCTCACCCGCCGTGACCAACTCAGATAGGTGGCTGGTCCATCTAATTTCAGATCGATAGAGGGAAGCTTCAACTCCGGCGACGTTCGTGTCGTGTTCTCAACAGCCGACATCGTCAACAATTTTATCAATGTCGCCACCTCTGCAGAATCTAGCTTCTTGATGATCTCCTCCATCGATGCGTCGTCTATCCAATCACGTCATGTCATGTCCGCTCCACGACTCACGCTCGTCCTCGTCGTCCGCTCCTAGATCCGAATATGTCCCCCCTTTTTCAGATCTAGGCATCCCTATTAGGCGTTGTCTCGTGCTGGTGCGGAGGAGGCGGTAACACGCATGTCACAGCCGCCGTCGCAGTAGTAGTAGCCGCAGCAGTAGCGGGACGGGACAGCAACAGCGAAGGGCGGCCTGCGAAGGGCGGAGAAGGGAAGAAGGGGGGGCGTGGAAGAGTTCAGTGGAAGAGATCTAGGAAATCCTCCTGTGGGTTTGTGGAAGCTTAGTAACGGCTAGGGTTTGTAGAAACTTGGCTCTGATACCATGTTGAAATTAGTTTATTATTTTATTGATTGTCTCATTGGCATTATATAGCCTTACAGTCATTAATACAATGATCTTAATCATTATGACAATAATCTCATAATGGAATATCCTGTGACATATTCTGGCATCCCAAATATGTCCTCAGGATATTCCCATGTGCTTATACTATACTTAAATATGACACCCAACATACCATATCAACATATACAACAACAACAACAACAACAACAGAGGTCAACCATCAAAGTTCTAAGCTACATCTCATAAACATTGAATCATCGTTCGGTGTTTCGCCTCGCTCGGTGTTCTGCCTCCATACTCGATCCATCTACAACACTATGTTAATTGCTCCTTAAAGTTCCAAGATTTCTGCCAATATAAGTACAATATCTAGACGTCAATCTTCTATTAGTTGTTGATCCAATATAGCCGACACCAACTAGGATTCGATCTTGAGATATAACGTTTGTATAGAAAGGGCAACATTGGTATAGAAGGGCGCTTTATTAAAGATAATTTCATGTCTCAGGATTCTTACGAGTTGCATCCAAGTGACCTCTTAAACATTTTTATGAACTAAGTAACTAGACCAACTTCAAAGGAGATATCAGGCCTATTTACAGTCAAGTAGCTTGGTAGCTCAGTTTCGCAAAACTCTTTTACAATGCAACTTGTCCTCATACATGACCATCACCAGGCCACATAATGGTTTTGGTTCATAGGAGTATCAAGGGGTGTAGAACCAAGTAATAATTATCCTGCAGCAGATTCATGCCATACTTTCTTCAAGAGAACAATTTCCTCCTTGCTACAAACAACCTCGATGTGTAAAACATAATTGAGTGGTCCCAGATCTTTAAGAAAAAAAAAATGCTTCTGTAAATGGATTTAGTGTGCAACACCCATAATATCACTCTACTAGATTGTAAGATATAATAAAAGTAGACCATCAGAATAACAATCACAGAGCTGATATTCCGGATAAACACAGTGATCTGCATAAATATGCATGAACACCGTTGAAATGGAGTCTACATTGTAACAAGAATGGGATAATGTTACTGGGATCTTGTCCTTACAATAAATATAGAGCACAAAATCCATGTGACGCCGATAAATGTTTGTCACTGAACCTAACTAGAAAAGGAAAATACATAAACCAAACTGTTTAAAAAAGAAGATAACTAATCTACACTCTTCAACACGTCCTAACTAGAAAAGGAAAATATATAAAGCAAAAATGTACAAAAAAGATAAATAATCTACTCTTCACCACGTTCCCCAAGTTAGAAGCCTCGAACTTGGTAACAAGAAAGAGTGAGAAAGAGAAACTAAAGAACATCTAAACAAGGCCAGGGGTTCAACAATAATAAAAATTCCGGAAGCAACAAATAGAAGAAATAAACCATGCTAAACAAGTTGGAATATTACAAGCATCCAACTACTCCAAACAAACCATTGGCTCTGAAAAAAATTGTTTGTGATGCTACAAGATCAAATTTGGATCCAATCGTCAGATGAGAATTTTCACAAACATAAGACAGACACGAGAATTTTCAAAAACGCAAGCTTTGAGTCAAGGTGGACTGTTACTTATTGTGAGTCAAACTTCTTATCATTTTCATCCACAATATATGTAGCATTCACTTCGAAAGAAACCTTAATTAACAGTGATCGCATTTGAAATAGGAGATTGGGTGATATTTTGAATTGATCGTAGTTAGTGGGATGACGTCCCTCAAGCCTGAGAATTGATGAATAACCAATATAGATAATGGAAACACTTCATCCAACCTTCAATAGTCTAGAATGATTCCATATAATTTCAGGATTTTATCGGGTATTTGTAGAGATTTTTCTTATAATTAAAAGTCAAAAAAGCGTAAGGAAAATGAATTTTCCATGATTTACCAATTGAATTCATGACCATAGAATTGTATGAAAGTTCAACATTATTATAATATCATAAATGAAAATTTAAGGATTTTTCCAGATTTATTTTGTATTTCTAGAAGTCTTAGAACTAACAGTAGATTTAATAAATAGTTTTAAAACAATTTCTGTAATTTAAAAACCTACTTTTAATTAATAAAACTGTTTTCTATTTATTCCCAACGGATCCGGCTCGGACCCGTTAGCCTAGACCTGGATCCACACCTGTTGATTTAAGTTACTCGTTGATCTAATGATCAATTAGATCATACTCGTTTGAGTATACACGACAGAACTAACCTCGTACTCGACCCGACATTATAAGTCAAGCAATATTAACCCTTGATCTTAGCAAGATAAGATCTACACCACCCATAGCCGCAGGTGAATAAGAGTCTAACAAGAACTCCTGTCCCTAAACCCGACTTGACTTCCCTCTCTCCCTTACATAACAGCCCCCAGCCTCTCCCGACTGCTACAGACCCATCCTCTTCCTGTATCAAGTCGACCGCACCACTCATGTCCTCTACTGTGTCCATGACTTTCCCGACCACAAAATGCCGGCAAACAATAACCAAATGTCCCCCTCTCGATTTCCTCCGACTAAATCCGTCCTTGTCTATCCTCGACACCCCTGCATCGAGCAAGAAGCCCTCGTGTCTAGCAAGAGAGGACACAGCTAGCATGTTCGTAACAGCAACTTTGTACCCCCGTTGCAATCAATCCAAACGTTGAAATCGCGGTCCAACTATACCATCGCAATCGTGGCATTTTGCACGACCACGACGACATTTTATCGGTGAATTTGCATCATAACTGTAGGTCGTGTCCAGCATGTGTCCAACAACACCCTCGCCTTCCAAGAGTTCGTATCTTCGTGCCACGATGCAGAATCAACCTTAAACAAGTACCAATATCTCCGTTTCTCTGTCTAAGACGATTGTGGAATTTTGTCTGTACACCAGGTGCAAAAGCCGACTTTGTCGACTGTCTAGAATTGATCTTCTTTCGACTACAAAAGATCCGATCATTGCATCTTCGGTTTGTCTTTTCTGTTGCAATTCTAGTGAGTTTTTTCATCTTTCTGTAATTTTTATATCAATCGGGCATCGTTTAGTAGATCAATTTCACCACATCTTTAATTTGATAGTTAGATCGTAATGGTACGATATCTCAAAATCTGTGATTGTAAGCCTCCTCTAAAAAATTTAGGGTTTTCCTTGATTAGTAAGTGATTAGGTTAATTAGGTCCAAAATAGTATTAATAAATCAGTGGTTAATAACACCCATTCATTATTCGTAACATTAGATATCCTTTGTCGTGGCTTTAATATTTTGAGTACTACACTAGCCTTTTCTTTCAAACAAATTTTACATCCATGATCTAGACAAGACAATCTACGCACATGACATATGTGTCACTCTCAAACACGCCTTCCATGCTCCATTTTAATCACACAACATTCATGACACATTTTCTCCTAAAACTATACACAATACCTATCCTCAATGCAATTGAATTTGGATACATAATATCAACCAATTCCCTCCAACCAATTAAATATCCATGATCCATACAAAAGATTGGATACATAATATCAACCAATTCCCTCCAACCAATTAAATATCCATGATCCATACAAAAGACACAACACCCATGACACTTGTATCACATCCAAATGAAACCCCACATGCCCCTACACAACACCAAACAAAAGCTACATTTTTCCTCCATGCAAAACACCCAACACCATTATTTCCTCAAACTAATTCAAACACCAAACATCAACCCTCACACACACCTATTTGGCTCATACAAAACACCACACACCCACACCCTTCTCTACAACACACCAAACACCCTTTTCTCACTCACCAAATCCTTATTTCCTACCCTTGGGAACACCCAACTGCTGCCACCCCAATATAGGCCTAAACCCCACTCCTTTCTCTTCTCCTCTTTGTCCTCACACTCCAAAATGGTGTAAAACCTGCTTGCTAGCTTCTGCCCTTGCAGTCCACACCTGAGCAGACAGCTCCTCACCCTCCTAGCCTTTGATTTCCCACCTACTTCTCATCTCCTCCATCCATTTGAAACCCCCTCCACTTTCTCCCTCTTCTAAGGAGCAGCCCCCATTCTTCCTTAACCTATTCCCCTATATCTTCTTCAACTTCTTCCTCTCCACTCCACCTCTTCCCCCCTTGCTCGAGCAAGAACTGATGCTGCACGAGAGCTTGCTGCACTGCAAGCAGCTGACCCCGCCTCTTCTCGAGCCTTGCAGCTGCTGCTGTGTTGCCTGGACCGAGCACCACAACAAGATGCTGCTGCAACCGAATTGCTGCACAAGCCTTGCTGCACTGCCTCGAGTGCAAGTGGTTGCTGCTGCAACCGAGTGCATTGATGCACTGCAAGCATATCCCCCTCTTCCCGAGCACAACTGCACTACTGTTGCTGCGTTTGCTGTTGCGGCCATTCCAGCAACAAGGTGAAGGAGCTGCCCTCCTTCACGACAGCAGCAAGGTGCTGTTCTTCCTCTTCCCGAGCTGCTGTGCAGCGAACATCACGTGTGCAGTCCCACTTCCAGCAGCTGTACACCCTCCTCTTCCTCTATGGTATCTCCTCTCTTCCTTTCATTTACTTGTCAAGTTATAATGGTTATACAACCCACTCCATTAACCTTGTCAACCATGCCTACATGCTAAGTACCATGTTTAATGTTAATGTCCAGAATTTATGGTTTAGTTTGGACAAGGATATGTGTTAAATACCATGTTTAGAACTTGTTGAATACCATTCCTATATGATAGTGTCCAGATTTGTTAACTTATTGTGTTGAACACTTGTATAAGGTAGTTCAAGTTATCATGATTGTAGGTGTAATGAACTAGTTGATATTGAGTTGATGATATATAGGTAGATATGGCTATATGTGGTAGTATAGAATGAGAGTAGTGCAAGTTGTGTCTCATGCCATATTATGTATTAGGATGGTTGATTTAATTACCAATGAACTTGAGGATGAACACTAGTATTTACCAAGAGTTATCTTGACCCTTGTTTTATGTGATTTGAGAATGTGAATGTGTTACACTTGTGCATGAAAATCCTAGTAGGAAGAATATCTAGCACTCGCATGTTTGAGGAGCAATTTAGTAACCATGTATACCAAAAGTTGTGAATATATATTTGAGGATATTATGTTGGTAGAGGACTTAGTGATTACACACTTCCTTGACGCTTGTTTAGTCAACATAGTCAAACTATCTAGTTGACCTAGTTAGAACCCCTAAATGATATACTCTAAATAACTGATACCAGTGTATAGGTTGTAATCTTGTACATGATTAGAAAATCCTAGCGTAGTGACTGATTTAATATTATTATATATAGGCTTTTGGGATCGTTCAGACGTAGATTCGGGAGCAGATTTTCTGTATTCGCAACTTGGAGATCCAGGCAAGTATACCTTGCCACTCTTGTTTACAATTCTTTAAATACAGCAACTACATTACATCATTTTTTGTTGAACGATATTGCGCGTCCAAAAATAACTTGGGTGCAGTCGGCGTTGGCTAATTTTGGGTTTTCCTTGATTAGTAAGTGATTAGGCTAATTAGGTCCAAATTAGTGTTAATAAATCAGTGGTTAATAAAATCCATTCATTATTTGTAACATTTGATACCATTTGTCATGGGTTTAATATTTTGAGCAGTACACTAGCATTTTGCTTACAACAAATTTTACACTCATGATCTAGACAAGCCAATCTACGCACATGACATATGTGTTACTCTCAAACACACCTTCCTATGCTCCGTTTTAATCACACAACATTCATGACACATTTTCTCCTAAAACTATACACAATACCAATCCTCATTGCAATTGAATTTGGATACACAGTATCAACACATTACCTCCAACTAATTAAATATCCATGATCTATACAAAACACAACACCCATGAAACTTGTATCGCATCCAAATGAAACCCCACATGCTCCCTACACAACACCAAATGCCAAGACACATTTTTCTTCCATGCAAAACACCCAACACCAATATTCTCTCAAACTAATCCAAACACCAACCCTCGCACACACATATTTGGCTCATACAAAACACCACACACCCATTCCCCCCTCTACAACATACCAAACCCCTTTTCTCACTCACCAAATCCTTATTTCCTACACTTGGGAACACCCACTATTGCCACCCCAATATAGGCCTAAACCCCACTCCTTTCTCTTCTCCTCTTTGTCCTCACACTCCAAAATGGTGTAAAACCTGCTGCTAGCTTGCTTCTGCCCTTGCAGTCCATACCCGAGAAGACAGCCCCTCACCCTCCTAGCCCTTGATTTCCCACCGACTTCTCATCTCCTCCATCCATTTGAAACCCCCTCCACTTTCTCCCTCTTCATAATCCTAAGGAGCAGCGCCCATGTCACGTCCCGATCTCCCGCAGGAATCGATCGTCTCCGCTAGATCGAATCACCGCGTCAGCGCTCCCGCGGATCGATCTTTTCCATCTGGACGTGATGCCGCGCGAGCCTGGAGTTGCGCCCGCGCAAGACAAATACCGAAACAGTCGTTGATAACTAGTTCACCAAGTCGATATAGCGGAAGCATAGAATAAACACAAGTATGATACATAAACAATCTCTTTATTAAATAATGAATAACGTTACAAGCTGCGTTAGGTCGAGATTACAAGTCGCTCAAGCTCTCTCTCTCTCTAACAATAAAGGCGTGCCAAGCGGCTTACAACTTGGGATGATACATAGGCGATGTTCCAACATTATGTCCTATATATGTGTTCCAGCTCCGGACGCAACACTCCAAGGCTCCAGAGCAAACTCTACACCTTAGCGCGCACGAGGGGACATTCCGCACCGAACGAGGTTCTCCCACACCCCGCAAGCAATCTGGTGGATTATCAGTACATGAATGCACTGGTGGGGAGGCTTCTCGCCCGCTCGACAAATCCAACACGTTGTATTAGTTCCATGCACCAACTATTAAGTTATCTTTCTAGTCTTGCTTTAGGATCAATTTTATGGCATAAGATACAAAGTCTAATTCGTGTGGCAGTGTGTCGTGCGATATACGGAAAATACGGCGATACTTACCAACTTACCATTTGTCCTTCCCTGTCCAAGTATAAAACCAAGTTAAACCAAGCACGGATATATATATATATATATATATATATATATATATATATATATAGAAATTCCAGGATCGCCTAACGAACACATGTATGCTACGAGCGCATTTCTAAATCAGGGGAACGATATACACAAATTACAATACTCATATTACTTTGTGACTCAGGTTGTGCAAATGCGTCATACTCAGGCCGTACAGATTTCTAAGATGTCTTATACTCATTTTACACAGACATGTTATACTTGTATAGGCATGTTATACTCATTACTATTCAAATGTGTTCAAAGCTTCAGATTACTTGGTTCAATTAACGATCGGCACGCAGAGTGCGTCGTACATCCGTTACTTGTCACAAGTTCATACGAGCCCATACGCGGGTTGTCGCCACGTATGCAATATAATTAATGATACATAATTTATCTTATGACCTGACGAGCCGCCATGGACAAGTTATAGTCTCGGCACGGGAATGGGATGCAACGCAGGTAGCGAGCCCCGCTACACGCCTTTCCGTCCGAAGCAAACGACTATCTGAATGTTCCTGACCGGTTCGGATCGGCCCCGGTGCGACCAGCGTACCGTCCGTAGGAACCATAAACCTGTGCACAGGTTGTCCATAACCATTGACGATCAACATTAAGCTTTTATTATATGCAACATTTTAAGGCATTGAATGAACATAACTACTTGACACAATGCAAATGCATATACTCGTTCAGAAATCTCATGATCTGGTGTGTTCCATTCAATGCACCGTTTATGCTGATGTTTTACTACTTATTGCAGCTCCCGTTTTGGGAGTTGCCTTGGCAACCCAACGGTCCCGAAGACTTTTCATGTTTCTATTATTTGACTTGGAACGACTATTTTGATAGTCGTCCTGCCACAGGTAAGTGAACCATGATCTGAGTTGTGCTTCTATATCGAGGCAATATCTAAGTAACGAACATTTCAAGACATATAAAGCAATATACTTGAAAGAACATATAAGGAACAAAAGTAACGCTACGAGGGTGAGGTTATAAAAACTGTGAAGCGAGCATACTATTTCGTTCAACTAATTTACTTCCATGTTCTATGCAAGAGATATAAGATGGGAATATTCCCTTAGCAAGGTGATATTCTTTATTAGCATGCAAGGGGTGATTCGTCTAGCGACTAGCATGTATCAACCATATTTTTAAGTGCGCAGGCTAAGCAAAGACAGGATCATCGTAGCCACCCACCTTAGCGATGATTCACCTCGGTCGAGTGATACTCCGAGCGAGCCTTTGAAAGTCTAAGTTTGAACTCCTGAAGGGCCAAGTCTGGAATCCTTTGCCCCGAACGAGTCTTTTCGCTGAGCAAAACTGGTCGGATCGTCGCACTTGCGACGTTTGAATCGGCTCTCCGCATTGATGCGGAACGGGTCGTTACAGCCCACTCCTCCTTAACCTATTCCCCTTCATCTTCTTCAACTTCTTCTTCTCCACTCCACCTCTTCCTCCCTTGCTCGAGCAAGAACTGCTGCTGCACGAGAGCTTGCTGCACTGCAAGCAGCTGCCCCCGCCTCTTCTCGAGCCTTGCAGCTGCTGCTGCTGTGTTGCCTGGACCGAGCACCACAACAAGATGCTGCAGCAACCGAGTTGCTGCACAAGCCTTGATGCACTGCCTCGAGTGCAAGTGGTTGCTGCTGCAACCGAGTGCATTGCTGCACTGAAAGCAGCTGCCATCCCCCTCTTCCCGAGCACAACTGCACTGCTGTTGCTGCGTTTGTTGTTGCGGCCATTCCAGCAACAAGGTGAAGGAGCTGCCCTCCTTCACGACAGCAGCAAGGTGCTGTTCTTCCTCTTCCCGAGCTGCTGTGCAGCGAACATCACGTGTGCAGTCCCACTTCCAGCAGCTGTACACCCTCCTCTTCCTCTATGGTATCTCCTCTCTTCCTTTCATTCACTTGTCAAGTTCTAATGGTTATACAACCCACTCCATTAACCTTGTCAACCATGCCTTCATGCTAAGTACCATGTTTAATGTTAATGTCCAGAATTTATGGTTTAGTTTGGACAAGGATGTGTTAAATACCATGTTTAGAACTTGTTGAATACCATTCCTATATGATAGTGTCCAGATTTGTTAACTTATTGTGTTGAACACTTGTATAAGGTAGTTCAAGTTATCATGATTGTAGGTGTAATGAACTAGTTGATATTGAGTTGATGATATATAGGTAGATATGGTTATATGTGGCAGTATAGAATGAGAGTAGTGCAAGTTGTGTCTCATGCCATATTATGTATTAGGATGGTTGATTTAATTATCAATGAACTTGAGGATGAACACTAGTAATTACCAAGAGTTAACTTGACCCTTGTTTTATATGATTTGAGGATGTGAATGTGTCACACTTGTGCATGAAACCCTAGTAGGAAGAATATCTAGCATTCACATGTTTGAAGAACAATTTAGCAACCATGTATACCAAAAGTTGTGAATATATATTTGAGGATATTGTGTTGGTAGAGGACTTAGTGATTACATACTTCCTTGACGCTTGTTTAATCAACCTAGTCAAACTACCTTGTTGACCTATAGTTAGAACCCCTAAATGATAGACTCTAAATAACTGTTACCAGTGTATAGGTTGTAATCTTGTGCATGACTAGAAAATCCTAGCGTAGTGACTGATTTAATATTATTATATGTATAGGCTCTTGGGATCGTTCAAACGTGTATTCGGGAGCAGCTTCTCTGTATTTGCAGCTTAGAGATCCAAACAAGTATATATTGCGACTTGTTTACAATTTTTTAAATATTGCAACTGCATTACATTAGTTGAACGATATTGCACGTCCAAGGATAACTTTGGCGCAGTCAGCGTTGGCCAATTACGCGTAACCTAGTATTTAGAGGACGAATCCCTTACTTAAGAGATGCACAATCTGTCTTATGCGCATGGAACATTTAAGACAAGGAGAGTTTCATGTGTGGACGTAGGCTCTTGTACTTGCTGATCACTGGTACAATCGAGAGGCGTGACGGCAACATTTAGATACTATAATCTCGACTCAGGAGCTATGTTGTCATGGGCGATGCCTAGTCGTCCAGATCAGGGGGAGCTCGGACGATCTAAATAAGTGCACATCTATGTCAGAATATGCTTCTATGCTAGCCAGTAGAGCTATCTCCTGGCAGAGCAAAAAGCCAAAAATCATGACAGTATATCTTATTCATTGTGGAGGCAAGTACGTGGAAGCTTTTGCAACAACATAGAAAACAATATAGTCGAGGAGATTCCTTCAAGACCTTCAAGTGGTGCAATATGCTTATGATCCTGTAAACCTCTAAAGTAACAACATGGCGGTAATTGCGTATCCGAAGGATCCCAAATATCACGGAAGAAAACCAAGCACATCGGGATTCGTCATCACATCATAAGGAAGTTGAAGGATGAAGTTATCTTGAAGTACACATCGATAGTAGAGATCATCGCGGATCCTCTCATAAAAGGGTTTACTAAGGAGCACTTAGCAGCGCACACTAGACCTATGGGATTATCCCCAGTAATGTACTTATAGTAGATGATTGCAACGTACCTGTTAGAAACATTTGTATAGATTTCTTCTTATATATATCATTTAAATCTTTTCTATATAGTTGCATTATATTGAGTATAGGTATGTATGAGAATTGGTTGATTATATGAAACCTTATTACAGTATCAGTCAAGTCAGACAGGTAGAGGTCAGCTCACTCACATTAACAATCACTCTTAACGGTTACGAGGAAAGGATGATATTAAGTACATCCCTTAATATGCTGGAAATAGCAGTAATATGCTAAGGACCGTAGCAACAACAGTGAGGTTGTCCGATAAGTCAGGATAATGTTGTCGATTATTTGATTTAGTCAGAGATACCGACAAAATAAAAGAAATTTCACCTTCTATCATGACATGTAGTAAAGCTAGACATAACTATCGCTACTATTGCTTGTGGGCAGACGATGTGAAGGGGTTCAAGAAGCCAAATGCAAGGAGCGATTTGCATGGCGTTACTTAGGAGAAGATGGATATACGCTCTCAGGGAATCTCTCCACCGTGACATGTTTTCATATTGTGTGTACTAGGATGACTGCAGCGGAGAGCAAGGCATAGCTCCCTGCTTCCTTGCTATGTGAACACCGAGGCTTAACTTAGCATGTTGTGCACTGGGGTGCCTAACGAATGTGCTCTAATAGACACCTGATCATACCAGGAATCTGACTGCTACTTTGATACTCTTACTTCTACGATAAGATCAATACTGTACATCGAGGGATGTGACCAGGAAAGCAGATTGAAGAACCGTATCGGACAAATGGAAGATCATCAGGCATGTCTTACAATCAAGCACTGGACAAACATTGAGCGCGTCTTTGAACTGTGAGAAAGTGTGATTGAATCATAGGTTACCATAGTATTTGGGGATGCTCTGTCGAGGAAATGAGAGAGATTCAAATAAGACATTGCAAATGGACATGGACTGTGTTAAGAGTTATTTTATTTTGTTATTTATCATATGAGGATATAATAGTAATTGTGGGTGTATTGCATATCAATATAAATAGACATGAGATGCAACCTAGGGTTTAAGCCCTTGCAATCTCCTTTCTCATATTCTCTTCTCCTACTTTCCAAGGTTCAAAGTATCGGTATCGGAATCGGTATCGGACCATTCCTATGAGTATCGGGATCGGCGGTATCGGTAGTATCGGCGGTTTCGGATCGGAGTATCGGATTTTTTGGTATCGGAAAGCAAACAACTATTAGTAAATTATTAACATTTTAGAGAATATATTTTATACATTTATGCATAATTTAAAGTATTTTCAGTATTGTTTCTTAGTATTTTTGATATTGAATGAAATAGTAGTCATCCTTGTCGATTGATTTATATGCGATAAGATAAGTTTTCTCTTTTATATGTTTTTACAACCTTACTATGCTTTTACATTCTTTCTAATTGGTCTTTTTAATTCAAATTTTTTTGCCGAATTGACTGGAAAAAAGATCTCTAATGTCGGTATCGGTCAGTATCGGGTATCGGTCGGTATCGGATCGGGACATGCCAAACTGTATCGATATCGGCCGTATCGGATCGGTATCGGCCGATACTTTAAACTATGCTACTTTTCCTTCTCCTCTCCATCTCCAAACTTCACTTGGTATTACAGCCATAGTTTAAAGTATCGGCCGATACCGATCCGATACGGCCGATACCGATACAGTTTGGCATGTTCCGATCCGATACCGACCGATACCCGATACTGACCGATACCGACATTAGAGGTCTCTTTTTCAGTCAATTCGGCAAAAAAAATTGAATTAAAAAGACCAATTAGAAAGGATGTAAAAGCATAGTAAGGTTGTAAAAACATATAAAAGAGAAAACTTATCTATCGCATATAAATCAATCGACAAGGATGACTACTATTTCATTCAATATCAAAAATACTAAGAAACAATACTGAAAATACTTTAAATTATGCATAAATGTATAAAATATATTGTCTAAAATGTTAATAATTTACTAATAGTTGTTTGCTTTCCGATACCAAAAAATCCGATACTCCGATCCGAAACCGTCGATACTACCGATACCGCCTATCCCGATACTCATAGGAATGGTCCGATACCGATTCCGATACCGATACTTTGAACCTTGATCAGAGCATATATTTTTTTCAGCTATTTTTCGTCTACTTTTCATGATTCGCCGTTCGTCGTTCGTTGTTCGTAGTCGTTCGTCGTTCGTTTATGAGATCTAGGGTTTCTACAGATCTCCGTTGGTTATTCGTCATCGGTTGAGGTTCGTTGTGAGATCTAGGGTTTCAAAGATCTCGTCTTTCTGTTGCATCTGCAAGTATGGTGGGGGCCGAATCTTCTAGCGAGGTTAATAGTGGTGGTGGTAGCGGAGGTGGTTCTCCTTTTACTGTTATTCATAATGATGAATTGGGAAAGTCGATTACAGCGGTGAAACTCAATGGTGCGAACTACCTTGTCTGGTCCAAGTCTATCAAAGTGGTGTTAAGGGCGAAGAAGAAGTTGAAGTTTTTGACGGAAGAACCCCTGCCTGAAACTTCCGCTGAGTATGAAGATTGGATGAGTGAAGATGCATACGTTATGTCGTGGTTGTGGCATAGTATGGAACCACATATCGCAGCTAATGTTCAGTGGTGTGAATCAAGCAAACAGATTTGGGCATCTCTGGAAGAATTATATTCGCAAAAGCGAAACGTTGCCCGTATCTATGAGTTGTACGAGTTATTGTTCAATACAAAGCAAAATGAGAAGCCTGTGAATGAATATCTGGCTTCAAAGAAGGCTTTGTGGGAGGAACTGCTTCAATATCATCATGTTACTACTGATTTGAAGGAAGCTCGCAGACAGAAGGAAGAGTTTCATGTTTCACTTATCCTAGCCGGCTTGGATCCTGCGCTCGAACCTTATAAAGCTCAAATCCTTGCTGGAGAGCAGTTACCTACGGTGGCAGATATTTTCTCCCATCTCAATCGTTCCTTTCGGGGACAGAGTTATGTGGTGTCGAGTACTGACTCTTCTGCCCTAGTTTCTAGTGTTGTTGGTCGTGGTGGTGGACGTGGTAGTGGACGTGGCGGTAGAGATGGTGGTCGTAGTTTTGGTCGAGGAGGAGGCCGTGGTGGTAGAGATAATGGTCGTGGTGGTGGCCGTGGTGGTGGTGGTGGCCGTGGTCAACCACGAAAGTGTAACTATTGTGGAATGCTCGGTCATATAGAAGACTATTGTTGGAACAAGTGGGACAAACCAGAATATGCACATCAAGTGCATGATGAAAATATGCAGTCCTAGGTCACCACTTTTGCTCCCAGCGATGATACTTCGGATTTCAATCAGACTTCAACGTCCGATATCCCATCTCCATTTCAACAGATCCTCCAGAAGTTGAACGCGCTTGCTAGTACCACCTCCCAACCTACTGCAACCATGGCACATATAGGTAATCATGCTTTTGTGGCAACCCAGTCACTATCCACCTCTTAGGTTATCGACTCAGGAGCAAGCTCTCACATGTCTGGTATAACATCTATCTTTTATAATCGTAGTTCCATGAAACATAATATTATCTTGGCTGATGGGTCTACTCGTCCTGTGCTTGGGAAAGGTGTCATTCACCCTACTCAATCACTATCATTATTTGATTCATTATATGTGCCTAATTTTCCATTTAATTTGTTATCTGTAAGCCAGTTAACCAAATCTCTTCAATGTTCTGTGACATTTTTTCTCAATTCGTGTGTTTTTTCAGGACCTCAGGACGAAGAAGATGATTGGTTAGGGACATGAAAAAAATGGACTGTACTACTTGGATCTACCTGGAAAAGCCTTCACTTATGTTTCTACTTCTCCGTTGCAGTGGCATTATCGTTTGGGACATCCGTCTTTGGCTAAGTTGCATCATGTTGTTCCTAGTTTGAGTCATGTTTCTAGTCTTGAATGTGAGGCTTGTCAGTTAGGCAAGCATCACCGTAGTTCCTTTCCTCGTCGTAGTGAGAGTCGTCAATTAGAGTCTTTTGATCTTGTTCATTCTGATATTTGGGGTCCGTCTAGAGTCAAAAGTCCAAAATAATTTCAGTATTTTTTTATTTTTATTGATGATTATTCCAGAATGACTTGGTGTTATTTAATGAAAGAAAGATCTGAGTTTCCAAATGTGTTATCTGCCTTTTATAATGAAGTCTGTTCAGATTGATAAACGTATCAAAATTCTGCGTTCTAATAATGCTTTAGAGTATACTCAATCTTCTGTGAACAGTTTCTGTATTGATCATGGTATGATTCATCAAACCAGTTGTGTCCACACCTCTCAATAAAATGGTATAGCCGAACGCAAACATCGACACATTTTAGATGTGGCTCGAACTCTCATGTTCAATATGCATATCCCTAAACAGTATTGGACAGATGTCGTTCTTACTGCATGTTATCTTATTAATCACATGACATCATCTGTATTAAATAACAAAGTTCCATTTACCATATTACATACAGATGTTGCACCATTTTCCTTATATCCTCGAGTGTTTGGGTGTGTCGCTTTTATTCATAACTTGGAACCTAATCGAGATAAGTTGGCTCCTAGATCTCTGAAGTGTCTTTCTTGGTTATTCCCGTACTCAAAAAGGTTATCGTTGTTACAGTACACAGTCACGCAAATATTATGTCAATGCGGATGTTACATTCTTTGGGTCTACCCCTTTCTTTCATTCAGGAGACCGTTGTATTCCTTTTACAACAGATTTGATATCTTCCATAACACTTCCGGTCATTCCTGAATCAATTTCTGTCTCCATTCCCCATTTACAGGTTTATCAGAGATCCAAGGACAGGCCAGTGGTTCTGCAAAATTCAGCCTTCAACCAATCATCTTCCGTGCCTGAGGTTTTTGCTCCCATCACCACAGATCCAGATGATCTTCCTATTGCTCTCAGAAAAAGACAACGCCTTTGTACCACAAAGAATAAGCATCACATTTCTAACTATGTTTCATTACACCGTGCTTCATCATCTTTTCATGCATTTGTTGTTTCGTTGTCATCTATTTTTATTCCCAAAACTTACAAGCAGGCTATGTCATCTTCTGGTTGGAAAAGTGCAATGGATGAGAAGATGTATGCTTTACATCAAAATCAGACTTGGGAGCTTACATCACTTCCTGTTGGAAAATAAACAGTGGGTTGTAGATGGGTGTACACTGTTAAGTATCACCCTGATGGTTCTGTTGAGCGCCTCAAGGCACGGTTGGTTGCCAAAGGGTATATTTAGACATATGGCGTGGATTATATAGAGACTTTCTCTCCAATGGCTCGGCTGAATTCAGTTCGGATTCTTATTTCTGTGGCGGTTAATCACCAATGGCCTATATATCAGCTGGACATAAAGAATGCTTTCTTGCATGGTGACTTACAGGAGGAGGTTTATATGGATCAACCACCGGGATATGTTGTAGCAAAAAATAAAAGACTCATATGTCGATTGAAGAAAGCATTATATAGACTGAAACAGTCACCTCGTGCTTGGTTTGACAAGTTCAGTTCAGTTCTCATTCAGTATGGCTTTCGGCGTACCACATCAGATCATTCAATATTTTGTCATTCTTCCTCAGCAGGTATTATCGTGTTGATTGGTTATGTTGATGATATCATTATATCAGGGAGTGATCATGCTGGAATTGTGGACTTGAAGGCCTACCTTAGTCGTCAGTTTCATACTAAGGATTTGGGTCTTCTTCGATATTTTCTTGGAATCGAGGTTGCTCGATCTAAGAAAGGTGTGTAACTGTCACAACGCAAGTATGTTCTAGACTTGCTCTCCGAGACTGGGATGTTGGAGTGTCGGCCAGTTGAGACTCCTATGGATTATCATGACAAGCTTGATGCTGATAGCGGAGAGTTATTTGAGGATGTTGGATATTATAGACGTTTGGTTGGCAAACTTATATATCTTACTGTTACTCAACCAGACATCACATATGCAGTTGGAGTAGTTAGTCAGATTATGCATGCCCCTCGGCAACCACATTGGGAGGCTATCTCTCGCATTCTTCGATACTTGAAGGATGAACCTGGAAAGGGTTTATTATACAAACCTTCCCAGTTGCTTACGGTGACTGGGTTCAGTGATGCTGATTGGGCAGGCAGTCGCAGTGATAGGCGGTCTACTTCTGGCTATTATACGTTTGTGGCTGGCAATCTTGTCACGTGGTGTAGTAAGAAGCAGATATTGTGGCTCGTTCTAGTGCAGAGGCCGAGTACCGTGCGATGGCTCATACAGCTTCTGAGATGATGTGGGTGCAGTCTCTTCTTCATGAAATGGGAATTATGATTCCTATTCCGATGGAGATGTATTGTGATAATCAGTTGACAATGTTTATCGCAAGTAATCTGGTGTTTTATGAGCGCACGAAGCATATCGAGATGGATTGTCATTTTGTTCGTGATTTGTTGCTGAAGAAACAGATTGTCACTCCTTATGTTTGGTCAGAGGATCAATTATGTGATATCCTCACCAAACCACTTGCTCGTGGTCCATTTTCTGATTTATGTAGCAAGCTGGGCATGTCTGATCTATATGCTCCTGCTTGAGGGAGGGTGTTTGAGTTATTTTATTTTGTTATTTATCATATGAGGGTATAATAGTAATTGTGGGTGTATTGCATATCAATATAAATAGACATGAGATGCAACCTAAGGTTTAAGGCCCTTGCAATCTCCTTTCTCATATTCTCTCTTCTCCTACTTTCCCTTCTCCTCTCCATCTCCAAACTTCACTGACTGCATGAGTAAATAAGACATTGCAAATGGACATGGACTGCATGAGTCTCTTATCATGTATTGTGTTTTATGATAGGAGTTATCCTTATACTAGTTCCTATCGGGACTTAGTTTAAGGTGCTCCACTTACAGATACTCACGATTGCACGATGTACTAATAATATGGTTCTTTTGGAAATTGTTAATTGAGAGAATTGCACCCGCTGTGTGTGAATAGCTATATGCGAATAGGAGTATATTGGCATTGTCGAACCGGCCAGTCTTGTCCAGACTGGACCGAGTCCAGTTCAAGCTGCCCATAAGGGTCGGACTCAAGGGTCAGGTGGACCATAAGGGGTACACACATATTAGTGTCCAGGTTCAATGTATATGAGGTTTCCTAATATACTCCACCTAGTGCCTATGTACAGGGGAACTCATAGGAGAAAACCTTATCACCTCATACAGAAATTATGTTTACTTTCTGCCTCCATCTCATTCCATTCTTGTCCAAGTTCCAGAAGGAGTTCGTTGCAGGGTGGCTTGTGGTGAGATCTCGAGCAGACCTCCAGATCGTGGTCATCAGAAGAACACGTAGAAGGAACTGCAGTTTCATCAAAGGTAATCCGCTGCGCTTGTTCCTCTAGAACCTCCCTCGATACACCATTGGGTTCTAGTTAGATGATCTAGAGCATACAAGAATGATGATACATTTTCTGTTTATCCTCTCCATAGTAGTCAAACAATCTGTAAATACGCATCCAATTCTAGTAGCATTTGCTCCATTTCTTCAAAAAGACTCAAAGAACTAAAATCAACAAAATTTCATATGTTGAGAGTCACCAGATGAACTTAATGCATTTTCTTACCTCATAAAATGAAACTAAAGTATGCTATTGTAGAAGAGTATGTATTTCTCTTCTTTTCGGTATTTGCAGCTTAGTCCACTTTGAATAGCCATGAAACAAGGTTTGATTCTCTCCTATAAATTCCTATAAATATGTACTCACTGCATCTCATGTAATTAGTCCAATTAGTTGATCCTCTCCAGCCCCAACAAGGTATCAGCATTCTATGCTCTTTACCAAAACCCTAGCCTTCCCTCTTCCACAACTGTAGCTTTCCCTCTTCCCATAGCCCTTCCTCTCCTCATATCCGCCATCCTTTCCAGTACACTAGGTCCTCCCAGCACTCATCATTACCCCTACACAGCCTCCACCAACCCTAGATGCCATTCTCTCTACCAAAATCCTAACCCTGTACCCAAACTCTAGAAACCCTAGCCGCCATTCATACCTAATCCACAACCCCAACCTGAACCCTAGCCCTCCATCACCAACCTTAGACAACATTCATCCCAGCATACGCATACGCATAGACCCTTGTACAGCTATCTAACAGAATATTGACATAAATTGTAGATCGTTTGAAATTTTAGTTTATTATCATGGCAACTATTGAACATGTCTATTTTTGTTGGGACATTAGGAACTTGCATTAATATTTAGTAATAGTAGTACAAATAGGGATGAGAAGGAACCTTCTTATCAGGGCCAAACTCAATGACATCAGATCGACGGACCCGAACAGGGAAGTTTGGAGGCAGCCGGTACCTCCTTCCTTCATTGCTGCAGATAGATGGACAATAATTTTTTCTTAATGATGGTAAATATTTGATATACTGATAAAAAGTAAATGTCAAACCAACTTCTGAATACTTACTCAGTGAGCCAGGTACCATGGTTACTGCGCAAATCAGTCAAGTAGAATGCATTGTCTTTGTAGCTGATACGAGCATGAGTATTGGCAACCTGAAAGTAGTAGTAGTCAGCAGATGAGAAGCAATACCGACAACCATGAGTTCGGTATAAAGGGATCGTTTGGTTGCTTCTAGATAGAAATACCATCTAAAATTTGTTGTAAGTTGGTAAGATAATATGGTTTTATTATTATCTCTCGTCCCAAACTGGAAAGAGTGTTAGTCTAACATGTACAGCTTATAAATATATGGAATAGAAAACTCACCTTAGGTTTTGGACTTTACAAATCTATTATCTCATATTCTAAGATGGTATTAGGGCTATAAAGTTTCAACGAACCCTATCTACCATCTTCTGACTCCCATGGTCCACAAGCCCTGGCCATCATTTTCGCCACTCCTATCCCATGTGCTAGCAAAATAGAACAGCACACCATGTTATGTATTTACTTAGTCTTCTGATTCGAGACAAAATCTCTTGCTTCGAGTATTGATCACCTGTTCTCTCCTGATTCCTCTACAACATCCATCCCAAGGGTGCTACGATGGAAACCTTCCACTGACACGATGCGAAACTTGAGGATCCAAACCATCATGTTTGGATTTTCAACATCAAGTTCCATCTTTGTGGGTGTGGTCTCCAGCGTCACATTGATGGCTCGTCCCCTAGACCCATCAAGGCTACCACTATCGGTTCAGTGACCTACCAGAAGATAATTCATCCATGAATTATAAACGAACTTAAGACTGTACATGCCATCATTCAGTCTTCAACCCCTACAATCTGCTCCAGCTGACCAATTTTGACTGTGCAGTAAACATGTGGAACTACCTCAGGCATTTCTATCCCCAGGTATAAACTTGGTAAACCACTTGACAAGTCTTTTCCCTCTAGCAAGAACATTTCCTTCCCTGTTTAACACATTTGATGTATGGGGTCCCTCTCCACATTTAGCAATAAACTTGTCAATGTCATTGAGGTTGGTTGCACGAGGCGGATTAAGATCACAGGATGGTGATGGCTGGGTCGGAGGCAGCATTTATAGCTATGTCAGAGGCAAATTTGATGGCTAGATCAAAGGCAGGTCATTATGTCGAGTTAGGATAAGGTTAGGGTTAGATTTAAGGATGAGGCTAGGGTTAGGTTAGGATGATAGTGATGTGGCTTAAGTTAGGGTTAGGGTTAGGATGATAGTCTGGGTGGCCAGGTTAAGGCTAGGGCTTGGGTTTGGGTTTTGGGTGGGTAGAGGCATAAGAAGTATTGTCTTATTTTGCTTAGCAATTGTCTCGCTTTCTACTTCTCTATTGTGAATCCTTGTATGACTGCCTATTATCTAGACTAGACGGTTGTCTAAGTCAAGGTTCCTTATATTATATATCGGTCTCATACCTGTTGACAGTTTGTCATATCGGAAACCGGGAGATTTACCGGACATATCGGGGAACATGGACCACTAGAGTGTATAAAACAATAATTCACTACATATATGACTTAACAGAATTAACGAATTTATAAATACAACAAGTATCCTTAATAACTCCAATAATAAACAACTAAAAATCATCCTTCAAACTATAATAATTAAGTAAACTTCTTCTGCATAAAATTCACCAAACATAATATATATATATAGACATCTTCAAAATAAAATCACAAAACATAAGCTAATAAGCTAATACAGATATTATTTGTCATTTTTTTATTCTCCATAGCTATTATGTTTATTCGTTTTCGCTAGGACAAGGTTATTCTTTCAACTCTTTCTTATTCTTCCTTTATTCTCTATTTTTATCTATTGGGTTCAAGAAAGTGGGATATGATCGGCTTTCGGGCCGAGAAAAAAATTCTTATGGGGTTTTGAAAATTTAAAGTTTTAAACCACAAATAAAAAATAGGATAATTTCCTATCGGATTTGGACTCACCAACTTAAACATGCAAACCTAACCTTTATACCGGTCAAATAGACAGGTATATCGGTCAAACCAGCTGATTTATCGGTCAAACAGTCAAACCGACAGGTATATAGGTCAAGCCGGCCGATATATTCTGAACTAATTTTTCTGTTTCGAAACAAACCGTATTTGTTACTTAGAACCGGTATACCGGTCATACCGGCCGATATCCGGAACATTGGTTCTTAGTAATAACTTGATTTGCATGTTATTGTGTTCTCATGTGTTGTTCTTACTGTTTTGTCGTGGCTTCAATCCCCTGTGGCGATCTAACAGAAAATCCACTATAAGTTATCTATTTGATGCTCAAAGAGATTATGTTCGTCTGTCCATCATGTTTTTCAAGCCTATCCGGGTTCAGAAAACAAACATTTCCCACCTTGGAAACGCAATACCCAGGAGGGGTGTACGGTCCATGTGATACATAAACTTCGTATACATGCTTATGTCTGTATATGAAAGGACACAATGCATCTTTGTTTGGACCTTGTTGGCTTGTAGACAAGGTGGTAAGATATAAAGAAAAAGTCATTTTATAGAATCTAGTTATTTTAGTAGAACAATATGTGATGCGAGCTTCATAAAAACTAGATCCATAATGTGGGATGTAAGTCCAAGTGCATTTTTCTTGTCTAGATAGCTTGTATTTCATGCTAACCTGAGGAAAAGGCAACTCTATTGACATTCCAGGCAATTCAGCATGTGAACTCCTGCAGTATATTAGAGAAGAGAGACAGTGAATTATTTAGTTATTAACAAAGAATACATGTCCGTGGGGTCGTGGCATGTTGGTTATGATGGGAGGCTCCCGTGGAGATGGGCACATTTCGAATCCCTCCTTGGGAACTTAGTTCCTAACCCGGTGGTAAGGACATTTCAAAAAAAAAAAAAAACAGAGAATACATATAGGCCTTTTGAAATACCCAATAATGAACGGTCTTTGTTCATCTTTAACCAGTCTAATGGGTCGTAAAACACCGTTTTCTTTACTATTTGAAGGAATGAGATACCACCTATTAACAAAAGGGAATAACTATAGTCAGCAAAGAATTTGTCGCATAATGAAGCAAATATGCATGACAACTTTAGAAAAAGTTCAAGAAAAGCATACTCGCCACTGAGAGCACGTTCCAAGGCGTCATCATCTTCGAACCATCTTTGTAACAAATCACTCGCCTTCATAGTGTACACATGTTAATACCAATATGACTTCTATTTCAGCAACATTTCTATATTGCAACATCAATAATTTTGATTTTTCAGTTACTTTGAAAGTTGAAACATGTACCTTGTCACTAAGCCGGCAGTTTGGGGATCTCCCTTCAAGTTTTGAACTGCAAAATATAAGAAACTCAAAGTTATATTTGACAGTTTGATGGCTACAATTTAAATATGGGTAAATTGCAGGAAACCCCCCTCATGTTTGCCCGTTTAAAGGTTACCCCCTAAAATTATCTTTTTGAAATGAATGGTCTCACCCCTCAAACGAACTGTTAAGTCCCCACTTGAGTGGTCATTTGCAGCTCACTTGCACTGCAAATGACCACTTTGGCATCTTCTTCAACCTCCTCTCTCTCTCTATCTATCTCTCTCTCTCTCTCTCTCTCTCTCTCTCTCTCTCTCCATTTTCCCTCTCCCTCTGTAATCTATCACTCTGCTATATAAAGTCAAAAGTTTGTTTCTCTGCTCCTGCAAATGAAGTATCCCTCTCTAATGACCTAGGTCTTCTGTTGCAGGTCTCCGTGTTATATCCCTCCATTAATTCTCTCTTTCTTTCAAAATCTCACAATACGGTACTTACAGACTACAGTCACAACCACCCAACCCCCAATGTCTAAGCATTATACCCATTGTCCTCTATTGGCTTGAGGTATTTAAACATGTTTGTGTTGTGGACCATGGCTATGCAACTGCAGCATCCCTCACTGTTTAAGTGATAGCAAAAGCATACAGCTAGACTACTACTTGATGCTATAGTCTCTGATTTGGGAGAGTAAACTGATTCATGTTTTGAGCATGTCCAGGTCATCACATTGCAAAATGTGAGTGAACAATTAATAGATAGCATGACACTGAACAAATACTGATGGATAACTGGACAAAAACTGTGACACAAATATTTTGGACCTATATTTACCATGTCTGTCATGGCACAGTTGTTCTGGATAACCATAACCGGTCAGCCGACAGGTGTGGGTCTGATACAATATATCAGAATCGAATCTCTGTTATGATTTTCACTTTAGATTTTGATTCGATTTTAGTTCTATCAAATCCTAACTGATTGGACTATATCAAACAAATTATATTTTATCTAAATTCATTCTATATTTGGTTCTGTAGAATAAAGATGGATAAATTTTCAACAACCGAATTAGTTGGAACAGGATGGAAGGAGGAAATCAGCACAGACTCATCTTCTTTGCAGTCTATATAAAGCACAGATGACCTCCTCCAAGAAACACACAACAGAAATACATCTTTCTCGACCAGATCAAGCTTTTGCCATGCGAGCTACACTCGCTAGCGTTCCCTGACCAGTCCAGACGCCATTGCAACAACAGCGAGCAACAAGCCACAGGATAAAGTTCCAGACCAACATCCGGAAAAAAAACGACTGGATATTCTGTGACGAGGATTTACGCATAAAATTGTTTTATTAAAAACTGTTCCAGCGCCTTCGGTCCATGAACATTATATGCCAAGGGACATTTGTAAATGGATGTGTAAATATACTTTACTTCAAAATGATTAGATTGGCAGTCAAATGTCCTAAATTAGATTGAGCAGAGCCTTTATCGAAATGGAAGGTAGTAAAACTGAAAACGAAGTGACAGTCAAGTTAAAAAATACTGCAACTTTTGAAGTTCTTGTGAATGCTGGTCCCAAGGTTTGCAATATTCGTATCGGAATCGGTATCGGACCCTTCCTACGAGTATCAAGATCGGCGGTATCGGAAGTATCAATGGTTTCAGATAAGAGTATCATATGTTTTCGGTATCGGAAAGCAAATAATTATTAATAAGTTACTACAAATTTAGAAAAAATATATATATTTTTACATTTAGGGATAATTTTAAGTATTTTATATGTTGTTTCTTAGTAATTTTGAAATTAAATGAAATAATAAAAATCTTTGCTAATTGTTTTACTTGCGATAAATATATTTTTTTTCATTTACATGTTTTTACAACCTTATAATATTTTTAGAACCTTGCTAATTGGTTTTTTCGTTCAATTTTCTCTGCAGAATTGATGAGGAAAGAGGCCTCCAACGTTGGTATCTGTCAGTACCGGTAGCGGTCACTATCGGATCAGGACATGCCAAACAGTATCGGATCCTGGTGTCGTAACAAGTTGGTATTTCAAATGGCTATAAAGTTTCTTTTCCTTCTTCTCTATTTCCCACCTTCCACTTCCTCCACCTATGGCCATCATCTTCCCGGCCAAGGCAGTCCGATAGAGAAAATTTTGTGGTCTTGCTCCCTGTGGCTGTCTTGTTCGAGAATATTTGATATTTCAATGAGAGTGGTTTCAGCCATGCTCGAGATCCTTTTCCTACCGTCCCTCCCTCAGTGTAGTTTCCCATAAGAGTTTAGTTTCCAATAAGAGTGGATCTCTTTTTCTTCAAATAAAGAATTCTACTGTTTTAGGAATTTCATCGGCGTTTTCATGGAGTTTTTCGCGGTGAATCGATTTGTATCTTACGCTAAAGTCTTGGTGGCTACTTCTACTTCTGGTCGTATTGACTAGGCTATATCACTCAAGAATATTTCATCTTTCAATGATGCTGGTTTCATCCCGCTCGGGATTATTTCATCTTTCAATGATGTTGGTTTCACCATGCTCGAGATCCTTCTCATACTGTTCCCAGCATAGTTTCGAATGGCACTCGCTCTCCTTTTCTTTAATTTTGTTTTTTGTTTTACAGCTTTCATCAACATTATGATGGAGATTTATCGCGGTAAATCAACCTGTCTCTGATGATAAAGTCTTGGTGGTATGCTGCTACTTGCGACCGTGTTGGCCTGGCCTCTCGCTCAAGAACATTTGATCTTTTAATGAGATTGGTTTCAGCCATGTTCGCGATATTTCTCATACCGTCCTCCACTAGAGTAGTTCTGGATGGCAAATTCTCTCCTTGCTTCTCCCAAATTAAAGATCACTGCTCCACCATCTCAATGGCCGTCCAATATTTTTTCTTTTTCTTTTTCTTTATTCGTTATTCGTTATCTTTTTGTCATTTTAGATCAGAGTATGTAGTAATAGAAACTTGGTTTAATATCGATGGGTGGGGCTACATATATATAGGAGAGGCTAACCCCTCTCTCTCTCTCTCTACTATTCTACTAGATGTGGGATTAAACACCCACTAATACTCTCAACACTTCCCCTCAAGATGGGCGATAGATATCAATTATCTCCATCTTGTCACATAGTTTAGAAAGACTCGATGAATTAAGGCCCTTAGTCAGACAATCTGCAACTTGTTCTTCTAAGCGAACATGATCGAGCTTTAATATCCCTTTTTCTAGTTTCTCTTTTATGAATAACCGATCGATCTTGATGTGCTTAGTTCTGTCATACTGGACTGGATTGTTAGCTATACTTATTGCAGCTTGATTGTCACTCAGAAGACGCAATGGTGTTCCTTGGTCCAGCTTCAACTCCGTCAGCAGTGCTCTTACCCACAGCAACTCTGACACTCCCAGAGCCATTGCTCTATACTCTGTTTCAGCAGTCGATCATGCTACCACAGACTGTTTCTTGCTTCTCCATGAGATTAGGTTACCCCCCACAAAGACACAGTAATCAGAGGTAGACCTTCTGTCATCCATGCAGCTTGTCCAATCTGCATCGCAGTACCTCTCAGCACTCTGATGTCCATTTTTCTTGAACCATAGCCCTCTTCTAGGGGTCCCCTTCAAATATCTCAGTATACGAAAAACTGCATCCATGTGACCCTTCCTTGGATCATGCATGTAGCGACTCACTACACTCACAGCAAATGAGATATCAAGGCAAGTGTGGCCTAGATAAATCAATCTGCCTACAAGTCTCTGATATCTCTCACGATCAACAGGCTCTCCTGCCTCTGCATCCAACTTATCTTTCTGATCGATTGGAGTGACTGCCGATTGACATTCCAGCATATCAGTCTCTGTGAGCAGATCTAGTACATACTTCCTCTAAGAGAGGATGATCACATCTTTTTCTCGAGCCACCTCGATCCCGAAAAAATACTTCATCATTCCCAAGTCCTTCACTTCAAACTTCTTGGCGAGTTTTGACTTCAGCTAGGTGATCTCCTCCTCATTATCACATGTGATCACTATATCATCCACATACACTGCAAGTATGGTGATGTGGCCTCTTGCATACTGGAAGAAAACCGTGTGATCTGCATTGGTCTGACAGTACCCCATGTCTGTGACAGCCTTCCTTAATCTATCAAATCAGACTCGATGAGATTGCTTAAGCCCATACAGTGATTTTATTAGCTTGCACACATTTTTCGCCGACTGCTTCGTACAAAACCCCCGGGGGGGGTCTCCATGTATAATTTCTCTTGTAGGTCCCCATAAAGAAAAGCGTTATTCACATCCAATTGATACAACTGCCACCAATGGTTTGCTGCAAGGGAGACTAAGGTTCTCACAGTGCTCATCTTTGCCATTGGAGAAATATCTCATCATAGTCGATGTCATAGGATTGAGTGAATCCCTTTGCAACCAACATTGCCTTGTACCGCTCCACCTTTCCTTCTGGCGTCTCCTTTACTGTGAAGACTAATTTGCATCAAACTGTTCTCTTTCCTTTAGGCAACGGAACAAGCTCCCATGTCCCATTTCTTTCGAGTGTTCCAAGTTCCTCCAACATTGCAGCTCTCCATTTTGGATCTTCCTTCGCTTCCAGCCAACCCTTAGGCAAAGAAATGGTGTCTAACAATACAATGAATGCTCGATAGGTAAGGGATATATTATAGTATGATAAGAAATTGGCAATGTCATGTTTATAACCATAATGATTAGGTGCTTTTCCCGTATTACTACGAGAAGATCCCTTAAGGGAATATGAGGAAGTGGTGAAGAGATCATACCATCTGAATCAGAGATATCCGGTGCGGGAGGTAGATCATCAAGATTTGGGACAGGGTTAGGCGAGGGATATGGCACAGTAGTGGACTACTTCTTTCTCCTTCTGTAGACTTTGAGCTCTGTAGATTGTTCTGTAGTCTGTTCCTCCCCCTGCACTGGAGCATCACTTTCTTCCTCCTGATTGTCACCACTTTCTTCCTTCTGATTATGTGCATCCTCATCACTTTCCTCACCCTTGCTATCTCCCACTTGTTCCCTTGGACCAGCTTTCATCATTGGACATGGAACAGACTCGACAATCACGCTTGGGCCCATCTCCCCCTCACTCCTAACACCTCATGTGTTAGGTGTGTCACCAAATGCGAAGTCTTCAACTGAACCATTGTGGCAGTATGGTTTCATGTCTCTGAATGTAACGTTCATGCTTACAAAGAGCCTTCGCTCCACCAGAATCCAACAAGAGTATCCCTACTGAGTCCCTGAGTAGCCAACAAAGATGCACTTCATTGTCTGAGGGTCCAACTTTTCCACCGCATGTCTGTTATCTTTCACAAAACATACACATCCAAATACCTTTAGGGGAACAATGTACTTATTCTCTCATGTAAGCATCTAAAACGGTGTCTTCTATCCTAACTCTTGAGAGGGGATCATGTTGATGAGATATGCAGTCGTCATCACGGCATGCTCCCACAAGTGTTTAGGAACATTCATGACAAACATCATTGACCGTGCTACTTCTAACAGGTGCTTGTTTTTTCGCTCTGCCACGCCATTCTGTGCTGGTGTATAGGCACACAAAGTCTGATGTTGTATCACATGGGTTGATAAGTACTCTTCAATAACCTTGTTGGTGTATTCTATTCCATTGTCAGATCTCAAAATCTTCATTTTAGCACTGTACTGTATTGTAACCCTGCGATAAAAATCTTGAAAGCATGCAAAAATATCACTCTTACTTTTCCTTAGGTATATTCAGGTGACACGAATATAACAGTCAATAAAGGTGGCAAACCATTTAAAACCATTAACTCCAGTTGTAGGACAAGGTCCCCACACACCAGAGTGTATCATATCAAAAGCAGCTAAACTTCTATTTCCAGAACTCACATAAGAGTTTCTGGTATGTTTTCCAAGCTCAGTAGACTGAATAAAGAGTGGATACATCCGACTCAGTAGACTGAATAAAGAGTGTCTCATGCGCTGATGTTGAAGTAATAATTCTGCTTCCACTGTTCTTCGCGGCTCCTTTGGTTATTTTTTCTACCAGTGACGCTAGTGCTGCGTCCAGCCCACCCATGTCCAAGTATCATAGCCCCTTATGCCAAGTGCCAGTCCCCAACCGTCTTCCCGTTCCCTTCTCCTGAAAAATTACCTTAGGAATGTCAAAGGAAACAACACAATTAAGTTGAAGAACAATGGCACTAATGGACAATAGATAAACGAAAAAAGATGGAGCATGCAAGACATCAGTAAGGTTTATGGAAGGGGTGCATTCAACTGTGTCTTTACCCATAATGGGTCTAGCCGTACCATCAGCAGTTTGAATGCTTTCAGGCGTCGTCAGGTAAGTGCAATCTTGGAACTCATCATGGGCACCCGTGACATGGTGGGATGCCCCAGAGTCAATTATCCAACCTAGTCTGTGGATAGATGCCAGGGTATGAGCAGGTATACATGTGCTTGTATGGGCATAGTGGGTGATGTTACCCCCAGAGGTGGTTAGAGTTGATGCCCCAGAGGTGTTGGCTCTACTGTCGCTGGTTCCAAGCTTCATGCTTTTCCATATCTCTAACATTTTCCTATCACTAGGGGTTATATCGGGTGACTAACTCTCACTTTCCTCTTCTGCCAGGTTTGCCTTGTGTCCTCCAGAATGATTACTTCTGCCACCAGCATAGCCTCCTCTGCCACCCTTACACCCTCCACGGCTGCGTCCGCAGCCACTGGACTGGCGTCTCAGGAGTTTCGTACATAATCTGATGAAGTGTCCAGGGTCTCCACAGTTGTAGCACCCTCCCCCTCTGGAAGGGTTTGGGTTAAAAGCTGCTAAGCTAATTTTTCTCCCAGAGAGCTAGTGGTGCTAGGCATCTTCAGTCATGCCTCTTCTTGTGCCATAGCAGCTATGGCCTCCTCCAGTGACGGCAGTCTGGGTTGAGCAAATAGGATATTCCTTTTTTGCTCAAATGTTGGGTTGAGCCCCTTCAGGAACTTCATCTTCCTCTGTCGCAAAACATACTCCATGAACTTCTTATAATGTTCCGCAAATGCCGGTTCCACTTGCTCATCTTCCACGCCAATAGGATCATAGTGGTCGAGATCTGACCAATACTTCTTTAGCAGAGCCGCAGAGTCAGAGATGGTGTGATCTTCTTGGACCACCTTATAAGTTCATCTTGTAGTTGGAAAACTCTCATACGGTTGTCCGACCCTGAGTACATATCTCTCAGCGTCATCCAAATGTCACCAACACCCTCCATTACTTCCACGTTGTCCGATATTTGGTCGGTCAATGAGGTTGTCAACCATCTAGCAACAACATTATTGACGATCTCCCACACAGCAAATTTCTATGAGGAGTGAGGTGCCTTGGTTTGGCCATTCACATAGCCCACCAAGTCTCTTGCCTTCAGAGTCCGCATCACCTGATGCGACCACTTCAAGTAGGTGAAAGTACCCTCGAACTTTATCTCCAGTTTCTCTAACTTTCCTATTTTGTAAGGTGAAGGATCCACATCTGCGTGTGCACCACGGGAGCTAGTCTCGGTCAGCCTCTTGGAGAAGAGATCGTCCACCAAAGGCTTCATCTCTTGGGTTGTCAGCTTGTCGTAGATCGTCTCCATCGTCTTCTTCTTGTCCTCTTCCATCAACAAGATCAACAAGACGGTGGCAGATCTATATTGTCTCCACATTTGATCGCCGTCTTCTCCACGTCTGCTGTTCTTTCTTCAGTGGCAGCGGTGTTCCTGAGAGTCGATGCTTACGTCCCGTGCACGGCTTCGACCCGAGGTCGCATGACCTGACGAGAAGGAGGAACCGACAGTTGTAGTCGAGATCAGAAGTTCACACAAGAGTTCTCTCACTGACATATCTTGATCCAACAAGCAACTATATAATTAATATCCCGATTACAACTTACTGCTACAAAACAATAATCAGAAAATTAAATTTCTCGGTCTTCCGTACAATCGCAGTTGCATATGGACAGAACCGAGTTACAACTTGCAGGAGAGAGAAAGAAAAAGATCGTCGGGGTCAGGGGGTCGTCGGGATCGCAGCAACAGCAGCCGCCACGACAGCAGCAGCAACAGCCGCGGTGGGGCATGCCGGCGGCGCTACGGCATGCGACCAGGTGATCGCTGGGGTCGGCGGGGGCATACTAGCGGCGGGGCAGGCCGGCGGCACTGCGACCCATGGCCAGTCGATCGCCGGGGTCGGCGGAAAAAGAAGGGAGGGGGGTCGGCTGTGAGTGGGTTAGGATTAGGGTTTGGAGAAGGGTGAAAAAATTTGGCTCTGATACCAAATAGAAACTTGGTTTAATACTTGACTTAATTTTATTGATGGGTGGGACATATATAGGAGAGGCTAACCCCTCTCTCTACTATTATACTAGATGTTGGACTAAACACCCACTAATACTCTCAACAGTAATCTTACTTTATTGTCTTTAATTTCATTTTTTTCAGAGTATATATTCTTACTTTATTCTATTTAGTTCCCTTTTTTTTCATTATGCTTGTAACCTTTGATTATCAATGAAACCAACCAGCCGAAAAGCTTTCGATCAAAAAACCAATCCAATGGTTGTGAAAGGCAGAAATTTTGATACAATGTTCAACTTTGTGAAGAAAATTAGATAAGAAATATGAAAGTAATAACCTGTTACCACCTAGGACCCAACTTAGCATTTGTGGCATTGCAACCTTGATGAAAAATCTCCCACCAACTCTCCCTGGATGAGGTATCCTCAACTTGGTCAAAAACTACAAGAGAAGTTTTCACCTTCATGAGAATGGTTCCACTGAAGATAGCAAAATACTACTCGAATATGAATTTGATATTTAGCAATGATGAAATATTAATTTGGGATACTCTCCAAATATGAATTTGATAGTTAGCAATGATGTAATGTTAACTTGGAATACTTTGTAGAAGGTATCATACCGAAAAGGGTCCAAGGCCTACACCCAAATATGGCCTGTAAGTTGAAGCCATGATTGCAGCCATCCGTGCCATTCCATATATAATGGCAACACGAAGTCTTCTATCTTTCTCATAACTGTAATAGTAGGAATCACAAGTCCTCATGAACATAAGTAGAACTATGAAATCTTAATCCAGCATTTCTTCATGAAGGTGAGGGAATCACATCCACCATCAGCATGTTTTGTTTGAACACCACTAAAAGCATAAAAACATGAATCTTGCAAAACTCAAATTCTGAAGTGCATGAAGAAATTACCGCTTAAGAGAAGACACAATATCTATAGGAGCCCCTGCCTCAGAGCTTTCCATAAAAGCTTTCTCAAGTTCAAGGGCTAGCTGATAACCATCCTGTAAGCGCATCATCAGCATCCGGTAAAGGAACAAACATTATGATAGAAACTGCTATTTGTATTACTGTTTATCAGTCAAATGTAAGACAAAATCATCTCAATAGTTCATATCAGGTTGGCTATCTAGGAGTAATTTTGACACTACAATAAAGTCAAGTAAACCAAAGCACTAGAATGTAAAGGATGGATGAGACAAGTTTGAGTTACATTTAGAGTCAGTAAGTGTAGTACAACTAGCATGACTATGAAAGATAAACTGAAGAAGTCACTTTCTTCTGGAATAATTAGAAGAATGCACGTGATTCATGAACATATGTTAGACAATAAGAACTTCAATATTGGTAAACAATATACTCTGATCATACATAAAATAGAAATGTTCACGCCGAGGAGCACAAACAAAAAAGGGTGTCCTGCTTAAGTATGGTCTTTGGGAGGGTGGTGTACACAACCTTACCCCATATACAAGAGGCTGTCTCAGCAACGACTTGAACCTGCATCCTCCAGGATGAAAGCAACAAGCCTTAACGTCGTGCGTTGCCAAGGAGTGCAAGTATAAAAGAAATTTTAGAAGTGTACCTCAATAGCCATGCAACCACCTTGACCCATATTTGGCTGCATAGCATGCACAGAATCTCCAAGCAAGGTCACTCGACCCTTTCCCCAACTAAATATTGGTACACGGTCATAGATGTCACGACGAAGAACGGCATCCTCATTTGTCGCATGTAGTAAGTCGATGACTTCATCACACCAACCGTCAAATATCTTGAGCAACCTCTCTTTTTTACCTGTCAAAAGTATTCTGGTCAAAAGTTGAAGTCCAAAGAAATAACATCCTTACTTCATTAAGAAGAAATACATGGATGGCTCATTACAATATCAAGCATACCTGATATAGACCTGTGTATTTTGTGGTGACATTAATTTAGATCAAATTTTACGGTTTTTATAGACTAAGCACATGAAAATAATTTCCATTTCTTACTTCAGCAATTGATTTGGGAAAAAACTAAAATATTTTTTAATCATGTCAATTTTATGGGGTTTTTTATAGATAAATCATTTTATGGTTTTCTATAGATAAATTAATCACATACCAGATCTCTTGGAAAACAAGGCGAGAAAATTCACCATTTTAAAATTTAATCTTCTATGGTTGTAATCAAATGATCATCGTATGTTATGAGAAATCATACTAAGAAACACAACATTTCTATGACGATTACTCTAATGATATTAGAAAATACTTATACAATGATAAAAACTGATCAACGTATCACATGAATGTTGACAAAAACATAAATTATGTTGTTCTATATGGTGAAGGCATAAAAGAGGTAGAAGGAGAATAATAAGTGCTAACCCTAGATCAGGAGACATTCAAAAACAAGGTTGAACTAAGAAACTTTCAGGGATAATACGTTACTAAATACGAAGACCCCAAACTCTATAATTTGTTGGGGTTTTTGAAATTACTCTCTAGAGAATGGGACCATGTCCATGTGGCAAACTCCAAGTGTGTATTTCAATATAAGATTCTTCTTTTATTGACTTGCACACATAGGGAGTGGTAGTCCATGTGATTGGTATGATGGGATGTTTTACTAGAGGGCAAGGTTCAAATCCTCCAAAAAAATATTTGTTTTCTGTCACCCATTTCTTGGAAATTTTCCTTAGGAGCTAGGCTCTGAAGCGACTGCCAGATCAAAGGATACAAAGTGACATTTTGATGACGCATTTTACACTTCACACGTACGCATCGAGGGTAAGATGGAGCATTTGAGCGTCATTGTGTCATTCAGCTCGTTCCAGTGTGGGTTCAGCACGACGAAACGAGACGCGAGGGGTAGCAGCTCCGACTGGAACTTTGTTCCAGCGAGGATGTTGCTCCTGCTGGACTTAGGTTCCAGCGTGGAGTCTCCTCCCACTGGACCACGGTTCTACCGCATGGAGTCTGCTCCCGCTGGAACATAGTTCCAATAGGGATGATGCTTTCGCTGGACCTTGGTCCCGTTGGATTTGTGCTCCAGTGTAGCTGTTCAGTATGCTTCAGCATGGGCGTTTCAGTTTCCATAACTGCTCACTAAGTAGAAACTACTGTTGTAACCGTCCACTTAATGGGAAGTTATTCTCCGAATTAATTGTCTATTATGAGTAGTAGTGGCTGCTAGGGGACTTGGCTCCCCTATATATTCTCTAGTCTTTTGCTTTTGAAGATAGAATTGAAAATATATGCTACGAGAGGAGAGTTAGTAGCAGCATTGAAGTCACGAAGTATTGTCCACGAAGTACTTTCCAAAAGAAGTTTAATCTGAGGGTGACAAAGGAGCGTCAAGATGCTCTAATCGTTTAACTTGTTGGTTCTTGGGAGCATATCGACGAAAATGTCAAATCTTGCTTTAAGAAACGGTTAATCACTCCAGCAAGAGTTTCTATCTCGTGTTTCTGATTATTCATTCTTATTGTAGCAACTATGTTGCAAAAATTTTATACCTTCGTTTCCAGAAGCTTGTAATCTTTTCTTTACTAGTTGTTGTAATCTTAATTGTATTCGTATTTTGTATGATTTTCTTTAACAAGCAATATCATAATCAAGATTTAACACCAACAAAATATATGTTACTAACAATCAGATTCTTATTATCTCCTACTGCAACGAGATAATGATGAGTGATAAGCTGACATTGTTAGATCTATCAACATGGCATCATTGGTTTTGTAGGCACTATGATCGTCAAAGAAGATAATGAGTGACCCATTTCAGATTTTCATCTCTTGGTGGTGTGACCTCAAGCATGATCCTTCAACATAGGCACGGGATAGAGGTTGAAGAGAGAAGGAAATGCAAAAGTGTAGTCATTTGATGAAATAGTAAAAGTAGATAGATAGAAAGGCAAAAAAGTAAACAAACAAAAAAAAGGAAAATAAGAGTAGAAGATAAGGAAACAAAGTTCACCTCCATTACCAATGAGTCATTTAGAAAAGTGAAGGAGAAGAAAATCACCTCCACATCCAATTAATCGTGGGTGATTGGATGCACGATTGAGAGCAAGTTTAACCCGGAGAAGACTATCGAAAGACGACAAAATCATCGGTGGTGGCCCAATAACTGGGTCATGACAGAGTCTGTAGAAAGGGTTAATTTGAATTCAAATAAGATTCTGATCTGTATCCTACTGTTTAGGATATTAGCAGATATGTTTTTTTTTTCTGTTTTGTTTAATCTTATTAGCTCCTATATTTTAGGATCTGATTTGGTGACTTTGCTCCGTATTTGTTCTAAGGTTGTACCGTGTGTTTTCTATCATAAATCAATAATAAAAATTCCTCTCAGCAGTGTTTCGTTCTCCTATGTTGCTCACATGGTATCAGAGCTTGCACTTGGTTGAGAGAAGCCATGTATAAAACGGCACTCACTGGGGCTAGCGGCAGTAATGGTTCAGGGGTTACCTCTCAATCTAGCTCCACAATAGCCCCCACTACTTACTCCGATATGCCCTCTCTCCAAATTACATCTCACAAACTCAATGGAAAAAATTATTTGCAATTGTCCCTCTATATCCAAATGGCGATACGTGGAAGAGGAAGATTGGGATTCATCGATGGCAAGCCGAGTCTGACACCTCCTTTAAAGTGTGGGATGCACAAAAGTCAAAACTCTATTGTTATTGCGTGGCTCATCAATTCTATGGAGGACAAAATAGGAGAAATTTTCCTTATACCACAGTGAAAGAAATGTAGGAAGCTGTAAAGAGACAATATTCTGATCTTGAGAACTCGGTACAATTATTTGAGTTGAGGAATAGAGCGCGGATGCGCATCCAAAATGAGATGGATGTCACTCAATACTACAACTCTCCCACTAAGTTTTGGCAAGAAGTTGATCTTTTTGATAACTTTCAATGGTATACTACCTGTCGTGCACACCATCAAAGTTCTGTGAATAAAGAACGGATCCATGACTTTCTTGCTGGACTCGACAAGAATCTTGATGAAGTACAAGGGCGCCTACATGGTACAAAACCATTATCTTCAATAGAGGAAGCTTTTGCCGAAGTAAGGAGAGAAGAAAGTCGTAAGTGTGTGATGATGGGTGACTCAAAATCAGTACTCGTGGACAATTCAGCTCTTGCTGCCCGGAGTTCAGACTCGTACCACCGTGATTCCAACAGAGATCAGCAGCGGAATGGGAATCTATGGTGTGACCATTGCCAAAGGACCAATCACACCCGAGAACCTGTTGGAAACTCCACGACAGACCTGCCTACTTCAATTCCAGAGATCAGAACAAGCCAAGGGAGCTTCAAACCGCTGCTGAAAAGGATCGTAAAGCTGAAGAATCTACCCCAAATCTACCTCTCATAAAGGAACAGCTGGAACAACTTGTCAAGATGATCAATCTTCAAGTTTCAGCACATAAACCTCATCCTCACAGCCAACTGGTTCATACCTGGCCCAAAAAGGTACTTTTGCAACTGCTTTGAGTGTATGTACAAAAGAAATTGAACCCTGGATAATAGATTCAGGAGCATCCGATCATATGACATGATGTGCAAACCTGTTCACCACTTATGCTCAGCTGTGTATCGAATCCTTTATACCTCAAGGGGACACCAGGGAAAGGTTTATTCTTTGATAAAAATGAAAATCATATTGTGGAAGCTTATATAGACGCGGATTGGGCAGGATCCAAAGTACACTTGAGGTCAACTTCAGGCTATTACACGTTTATATGGGGCAACTTGGTAACATGGAGAAGTAAAAAATAGTCCGTTGTGTCTAAAAGAAGTGCGGAAGCTGAACTTAGGGCAATTGCTCAAGGAGTCTGTGAACTTCTGTGGTTGAAAATGTTACTGAAAGAACTAAGGAGTGAATTTAATCAACCTATGAAACTGTTTTCAGACAACAAGGCAGCTATAAGTATGGCTCTCAACCCTGTCTATCATGATCAAACGAAGCACTTTGAAATAGACACACACTTTATTAAAGAAAAGATTGAAGAAAGAGGCTTGTGTTTGGTTTATCTTCCTACAACAGAGCGAACTACAGATATTCTCACCAAGGGTCTTACAAGGGTACCTTTTGAAAAACTTGTAGGTAAGCTTGGACTGTTTGATGTTTTTTCAGTCTAGCTTGAGGGGGAGTGTAGAAAGATAGGGTCCATTTGAATTCAAATAAGAGGTTGATATTTATCCTACTGTTTAGGATATTATCAGATTTTTTTATTTTTTTTGATATTATCCGCTCCTATATTTTAGGGTCTGATTTGGTGGCTGTTGAGAGTATTAGTGGGTGTTTAGTCCCACATCTGACAGAATAGTAGAGAGAGGGGTTAGCCTCTCCTATATATATGTAGTCCCACCCATCAAAAAAATCAAACCAAATATTAAACTAAATTTCTATTTGGTATCAGAGCCAAACCTCCTACCCTTCTCCAAACCCTAACCCTAACCCTAACCCTCTCACAGCCGCCGCCCTCCTCCCTTCTTTCCCCGCCGGCCCCTCCATCACCACAGCGCCGCCCCTCGGCCAGCGTCGCAGCACCGCCGGCCTGTCCCGCCGCCGCGGCTGCTGCTGCTATTGCTGCTGTTGTCGCGACTGTTGTTGTTGCCGTTGCGATCCCGGCGACCCCCGACGATCTTCTTCTTCTTCTCTCCTGCAAGTTGTAACTCTATTTTGTCCATATACAACGGCGATTGCACGGAAGACCAAGAAATTTAATTTTCTGATTATTATTTTGTAGCAGCAAGTTGTAATCGGAATATTAATTACATAGTTGCTAGTTGGATCGAGGTATATCATTGAGGAAACTTTTGTGTGAACTCCTAATCTCGACTACAACTGTCGGTTCCTCCTTCTCGTCAGACCATGCGACCTCGGGTCGAAGCCGTGCACGGGACATGAGCAGCGACTCTCAGGGACACCGCTGCCGCTGAAAGAGGAACAGTAGACGTGGAGAAGACGGCGATAAAAGGAAGAGACGATCTAGATCTTCCACCGTCTTGCTGATCTTGCTGATAGAAGAGGACAAGAAGAAGACGTTGGAGACGATTTACGACAAGCTGACGGCCCAAGAGATGAAGGCTTTGGTGGACGATCTCTTCTCCAAGAGGCTGACCAAGACTAGCTCCCGTGGTGCACATGCAGATGTGGATCCTTCACCATAGAAAATGGGAAAGTTGGAGAAACTGGAGATAAAGTTCGAGGGTACTTCCAACTACTTGAAGTGATCGCGTCAAGCGATACGGACTCTGAAGGCAAGAGGCTTGGTGGGCTATATGAATGGCCAAACCAAGGCAGCTGAAGATCACTCCTCACAGGAATTTGTTGTGTGGGAGATCGTCAATAATATTGTTGCTGGATGGTTGACAACCTCATTGACCGACCAAGTGTCAGGCAACGTGGAAGCAGTGGAGGGTGCTAGTGACATTTGGATGACGCTGAGAGATATGTACTCAGGGTCGGACAACCCTATGAGGATTTTCCAACTACAAGATGAATTTGATAAGGTGGTCCAAGAAGATCACACCATCTCTGAGTATACGGCTCTGCTGAAGAAGTATTGGTCGAGCGAACCGAGAGGTCGTCTATATGCTACCTTACTTTCCTTTCTATCTTCGCAGGCAAGTTGCTTCCTGGTATAAGCCTGCCTGACTGTGAGACCGACTGCCACTCGCTCGGATCTCGCTACACTTATGTTGTTCTCTCTCTCTGACTCCCCGACTCTCTCCTCATATCTCGACCACAATGACCCCATTGACATGGAAGATGAGCAAGTGGAACCGGCATTTGAGAAACATTATAAGAAGTTCATGGAGTATATTTCACGACAGAGGATAATGAAGTTCCTGAAGGGGCTCGACCCAGCATTCGAGCAGAGAAGGAATATCCTACTTGCTCAACCCAAGTTGCCATCAATGGAGGAGGCCAATATTTCATTTCCCTGTGGAGGAATATCCTACTTGCTCAACCCAGTATTCGAGCAGAGGAAGAATATCCTACTTGCTCAACCCAGTCTCTTCTTAATGAAATAGGGATTATGGTTCATTTTCCTATGGAGATGTATAGTGATAACAAATCGAAAATTTTCATTGCAAGTAACCCAATATTTCATGAGTGCACTAAACATATCGAGGTGGATTATTATTTTGTTCGTGATTTGAGCAACAATTGTCACTCTATATGTTCGGTCGGACGATCATTTAGGTAATATCCTCACCAAACTACTTGCTCGTGGTTCATTTTCTGATTTATGTAGCAAGTTGATCTCTATGCTCTAATTTGAGGGGTTGTGTTGGAGTTATTATTGTTATTTATATAATGTGGGTACAATGAAGTAGTTGTCAGTATATTTATTATCATGCATATTAATATAAATAAATACGATGTGCAACCTAGGAATTAAGACCTCGTAATCTTTTCTTGTTTTCTCTCTTCTCCTCCTCTTCTCTTTCTCTCCTCTCCAAACTTCAGTGATAAAAATAATGTGATCTTTCTTTGTTCACCCAAACTTAAACCTTAAATTGTACAAAACACTATCCAAAGAACCTTTATGCTAGCTAAGGATAGATTATTAATTTCTTTGTATCCCCATGACCAGTAATCTTATTATCCTGTTTTGTCAAGTTTCAAGATTGATGCGACTCTATCATGTTACCAAAGTGTTACACCTTTCCACCATCATGTAAACTTGAGGAACCTTATGTAGAATGGATAAGTTCTAGCGTGTCTATCAATATACTTTACTATCGTTTATACATACTTAACCTTAATATTGTGGTCAATTGGTAGAGTGTAGATATTTAAGATATTATTCCAAGGTCTATATCTAACAAAGTCAAGAAAAAAAGATATAAATACCCCTTAACATCAAGCTGAAACCTTATGCCATCTATATAAACATCGAAATAAATATATAGAGATATCCTAGTAACACAGAATACATTCATGAAAATATATCTACCATTTGGAACATCAGTGCCACCAGGTGGTTCATTGTGAAATGCATACCACTGCATTTTTCCTCCGCCTACATCTGAAGAAACAAAATATTGTTTGTGACCTAGAAACACTCGATACCTGCAGAAGAGAATTATCAGGTATCAGACCACCAACATGGAGGCAACCTTAAAATGGTTTACCGCATTGTATAATGAGATTACACGTTAAATACTTTTATAAGGTAGATAAATTTCACAAAAGACGCAGAATGGCAAGAGCTAATAAAATATGCATACCCAACACTTTCGATATCTGGAGGTACAAAATCTGCAATACCAGTGTAGCATGTGTAGTCTGAATAAGATGCCTCTGTGTGTCCAAATAAGATCCCGCGTACCTAATCACCTGTGTATATTAGCATACTCATAGAAGCCAATTATAATACAATTCCAATTATGATTGGTAAAAAGGAAACAATTGAATAATATACCTTCGACCGTATACCATCAGCTCCAACCAGAAGATCACCTTCATACTGCTGCCCGTTCTCAAGTGTCACTGTAACCTGAGCTCATGAAATTCATATTTAGAGAATATAGTCATTAACTAAATACATCAGTATCAGAACAAAATTTATGCAGCCAGGTCTCCTGTCTCCTGTAAAGCAAGTATCAGGATCATAACTTGGAACTCACTTTACGACTTCTTAACTTCCATCATAACATAAGTTGTAAATACATCATCAGAAAATCAGCTTACCCTTGTACCATCATCCACAAAATTAATAACATTACTTCCATTCAGAATAACATCATCACCGACTGCACTGGCCAATATTTGTTGCAATTTGATACGGCTTATAACTCTTGTAACTGGAAGACCGCGCTCTACTGCTGGTGTGAATGTATCAAACTTGACATACCTGTATTTCAACAAGTCACTTGATGATGAAATAGCCGAGCCCTGATGAAGCAGCTTATCCTATATCAAACTACCTATCATCATTACATGGTTTATTAACAGTAAAAGGAAAAATGACTCTAGGATTCCTGCATGAACAATCAAGAGAGTTTGTGTGTTCGTGTTTACGTGTTTTCTTCACCAAGTGAATCCATACACAATCATACTACACGAGATATTGCTGTGTGTTAGAAATGGTAAGTTTATTAAAGCAATAGCCTTCCATATATCATAGGGTAAACTGCCTAATCCCCGTTTTTTTATTCTCTTTCCATCTTAAGAGTTGTTCTCAATGGTTCTTAAAGTCTTTGGTTGCACATGTTTTGTTCATCATCTCGATCCTAGCCTAGTCCAGATAAACTCCCTTAGTCTTCTAAATATATATTTGTTGGTCATTCACGTAATTCTCGTACTCAGATAATACATGTATGTTTCTCTCCTAAAAAAATTTACCAGAAGCTTATCACATCCCTTGATATTACCTCTCTTGAGCAGCAGCCATACTTACCACAACCAATATTTTCCCCTCTACCACGTGAACCTCCTCAACCTCTTATTTATACATATGAGCCCTAAGCTATTCCTCCTATAGAGGCTCAAAGATTTGTGTTACCTTTTGAGCCTCCTCCACAGAGCAATAGGAAGCCTCGAGAGAATACCATGGCAAAGACATGTTCCACCTACCACCTGTATTCCTACGTTTGATGATTTTCCTATTGTTTATGTACAAACCACGTACTCGTACTATGCACATCCTATTACGAACTTTGTATCTTATCCCTTCCCTTTTGAAGTTTGCCGGCTCTTTTTCTATTTGTTCTCCTACTTCAGCATGGAAACACTTTAGCACCCGTGATGGTAGGATGCTATGTACGAGGAAATGCATGGTCTGTGGTGTCACGCCCCGATCTCCCGCAGGCAATCGGCCGTTCCCGCTAGGCGGGAATCACCCTCGCCAGCGCTCCCGCGGAACGATCGCTTAACCCATCCGGACGTGATGCCGCACGAGCGTGAGCCACGCCCGTGCAAAGCCATGGTTCATTGGCTGGCGGCAAGAGTTCTAAGCCACAGAGTCGCACAGATTGTCCGAGTGCAGCGGAGTGATGAACGCATAGGCGATCTGTAACAGGTTCACTGAGTCGACAATATAGCGGAAGCATTGAAACCAAGTAAAGTAATCTCTTTATTGATATGAACAAGTGTTACAGGCGGCGTATAGCCGAGATTACAAGTCGCTCAAGCCTCTCTCTCTGAAACAGTAAAAGCGTGCCAAGTGGCTACAACTGTGGAATGAATGTACAGGCGATGGTCAGGCGACGCTCCAACATTATGTCTTGTATATGTGCTTCAGTTCCGGACGCACCGTTGCAAGGCTTCAGAGGAAACTCCTGGCCTTAGCACGCACGTTGGAGGCATCCGCACCGAACGAGGTTCTCCCGCACCCTGCATACAAACTGGTGGATTATCAGTACATTGAATGCACTGGTGGGGAAGCTACTCGCCCGCTCGACAAATCCAAACACGTAATACAGGTTCCGTGCACAACTATTAAGTTGTTTTTCTAGTTGCCTTAGGATCAGTTTCATGCAAACATTGAATAGCCTAACGTGTCGGGCAGTTCGCCGTGCGATGTTAGAGGAAACACGGCGAGACTTACCAACTTACCATCTCCTTCCCTGTCCAAGGCAAACATTAAGGCAACTTGTTAATTCGAGCAGAGGCATGTATAAACATTCAGGAGGCAAAGCATATGCAAACACGAGGGTCGTTTTTAACATGATCGTTCAGGTGTTCAGTTGTTCATTTGATGCGATGCAGTGACTCGCACGCGGATAGCCGCTAAGCGAGGATGACTTATCTATATGAACATGAGTCGCTGGCATAGCCATAAAGGACACTAGTCTTAAACGAGAATAGTTTGCAACGAAAGTACAGTGGGTGCTACAAGCCATCTCGTTTAGTACAGTAGACTATACAGTAAGTTCAGCCATGGAGCGGATGGTATGCAGCGAAAGAACGGTGGGCGCTGCACACTATCTCGTCCAGTACTGTTGGCTGAAACAGTGGAGTTCCATCCGGATCGGAGCGGCCCCAGTGCCCCGGAGACCGTCCGTGGAACTATGCCTCGTTTCCGAGTTGTCCGCGACATGCTGGTCAGGGTCTTTTCCAATTTCACGTGATACTCGAGTACTGTAGAATAGGAGTACAGTGGTACAGTAGAACAGTAGTACAGTAGTGCACGATTACAGGAGATGCTTGAATCATGATTCTGTACAGTGATCAACTTGTCTTGATGCATTCCCCTGGTTCGGGGATGCCTTGGGTGACCTAATGGTCCCGGATACTTGCAGGAACATTCAGGCACGGAACGACTACGTAGTAGTCTTCCGGGGTTTGGATGAAAACACGGTAACATTCAAGCAGACAAGCATGCATTTCTAAGGAACATAAACAGGCACGATTGCTCGGGCCCGAAGGTAAGCCAAGAGATAAAACCGTTAAGGGACTTAGCATGCGAGGGTCTGAATATAAGCAGTATTTCATTTCCATGTTCTAGCAAGCAATACAAGTTGGGATTATTCCCTTAGCTAGGTGCGTTGGATTTATTAGCATGCAGGGGGTGATTCACCTAGCGACTAGCATAAATATTCCAGATTTTATGTGTGTTGGCTAAGCAAAGACAAGTTCACCGTAGCCACCCACCTTAGCGATGATTCGCCTTGGTAGAGCGATACGTCTGAGCGAGCCTCTGAAAGCCTAAACCGGATTCCTGTAGGGGCAAGTCTGGATATCCTTTGTATTTTCTTTGAGGCAAAGCGGGTCGGGACAGCTGCACTATTGCCGTTTGAGACACTATTGCCGTTTGAGACGACAGTCCGCTTGAGCGGAACGGGGTGTTACATCCTACCCAACTTAGAAAAAGTCTCGTCCTCGAGACTTACTGAGGACAAGCAGTAATCTAGGGTTGAGGCAATCCTAGACAAGTCGTTGTACTTGTTCATTTGGATATTCACTTGCACAAGCTTCGAAATCAACATATCGCTTAGACTGGATCGTGCGCACTTTTGAAGGGCCCCTCTAGCGTGAACACGTCAACCAGCTCAGTGATAGCGAAGTCTTAGCACTCGAGTTTCACATTTTCTTAAGTCTTGGATGGTGCACTAGTTCATGGCGTCCCTCGAATAGATGCATTCAACCAAACTTAGAGTTAGCGAAAATCGGACAAGCTACTAGCAATACTCTCAAGGGTTCGCACAGGTTGGCACAAAGGCCACTCGCAGCACAGCAGCAGACAAGCAAGCATATCAATCAAAACGCACTTTGAAAGTATTTAGACTTATTGTTGGAACATCCCATCGAGGCATTGAGAGAGAGCGTGCACATAACCCACGAACGAGCTTTCGAAACAGAGATATCGAATTGAATTCCAAAGGCGTAGAAGCCAGGCTATGATACCATTTAGTCACGCCCCGATCTCCCGCAGGCAATCGGCCGTTCCCGCTAGGCGGGAATCACCCTCGCCAGCGCTCCCGCGGAACGATCGCTTAACCCATCCGGGCGTGATGCCGCACGAGCGTGAGCAACGCCCGTGCAAGGCCATGGTTCATTGGCTGGCGGCAAGAGTTCTAAGCCACAGAGTCGCACAGATTGTCCGAGTGCAGCGGAGTGATGAACGCATAGGCGATCTGTAACAGGTTCACTGAGTCGACAATATAGCGGAAGCATTGAAACCAAGTAAAGTAATCTCTTTATTGATATGAACAAGTGTTACAGGCGGCGTATAGCCGAGATTACAAGTCGCTCAAGCCTCTCTCTCTGAAACAGTAAAAGCGTGCCAAGTGGCTACAACTGTGGAATGAATGTACAGGCGATGGTCAGGCGACGCTCCAACATTATGTCTTGTATATGTGCTTCAGTTCCGGACGCACCGTTGCAAGGCTTCAGAGGAAACTCCTGGCCTTAGCACGCACGTTGGAGGCATCCGCACCGAACGAGGTTCTCCCGCACCCTGCATACAAACTGGTGGATTATCAGTACATTGAATGCACTGGTGGGGAAGCTACTCGCCCGCTCGACAAATCCAAACACGTAATACAGGTTCCGTGCACAACTATTAAGTTGTTTTTCTAGTTGCCTTAGGATCAGTTTCATGCAAACATTGAATAGCCTAACGTGTCGGGCAGTTCGCCGTGCGATGTTAGAGGAAACACGGCGAGACTTACCAACTTACCATCTCCTTCCCTGTCCAAGGCAAACATTAAGGCAACTTGTTAATTCGAGCAGAGGCATGTATAAACATTCAGGAGGCAAAGCATATGCAAACACGAGGGTCGTTTTTAACATGATCGTTCAGGTGTTCAGTTGTTCATTTGATGCGATGCAGTGACTCGCACGCGGATAGCCGCTAAGCGAGGATGACTTATCTATATGAACATGAGTCGCTGGCATAGCCATAAAGGACACTAGTCTTAAACGAGAATAGTTTGCAACGAAAGTACAGTGGGTGTTACAAGCCATCTCGTTTAGTACAGTAGACTATACAGTAAGTTCAGCCATGGAGCGGATGGTATGCAGCGAAAGAACGGTGGGCGCTGCACACTATCTCGTCCAGTACAGTTGGCTGAAACAGTGGAGTTCCATCCGGATCGGAGCGGCCCCAGTGCCCCGGAGACCGTCCGTGGAAGTATGCCTCGTTTCCGAGTTGTCCGCGACATGCAGGTCAGGGTCTTTTCCAATTTCACGTGATACTCGAGTACTGTAGAACAGGAGTACAGTGGTACAGTAGAACAGTAGTACAGTAGTGCACGATTACAGGAGATGCTTGAATCATGATTCTGTACAGTGATCAACTTGTCTTGATGCATTCCCCTGGTTCGGGGATGCCTTGGGTGACCTAACGGTCCCGGATACTTGCAGGAACATTCAGGCACGGAACGACTACGTAGTAGTCTTCCGGGGTTTGGATGAAAACACGGTAACATTCAAGCAGACAAGCATGCATTTCTAAGGAACATAAACAGGCACGATTGCTCGGGCCCAAAGGTAAGCCGAGAGATAAAACCGTTAAAGGACTTAGCATGCGAGGGTCTGAATATAAGCAGTATTTCATTTCCATGTTCTAGCAAGCAATACAAGTTGGGATTATTCCCTTAGCTAGGTGCGTTGGATTTATTAGCATGCAGGGGGTGATTCACCTAGCGACTAGCATAAATATTCCAGATTTTATGTGTGCTGGCTAAGCAAAGACAAGTTCACCGTAGCCATCCACCTTAGCGATGATTCGCCTCGGTAGAGCGATACGTCTGAGCGAGCCTCTGAAAACCTAAGCCGGATTCCTGTAGGGGCAAGTCTGGATATCCTTTGTATTTTCTTTGGGGCAAAGCGGGTCGGGACAGCTGCACTTTTGCCGTTTGAGACGGCAGTCCGCTTGAGCGGAACGGGGTGTTACATGTGGTGTACTGATACATGGTATATTGTTCCCTTCACTCTCGTCTCAGCATTATCTTAATGGTTGTTGAGGCTCGTCCGGTTTCTTATGGCTTTACCTAGTAGTATCAAATCAATTAGGATGACATTCCATCCGGTTGCCAAGTTCAGTATTGTATGGTTCCTACTTTCTCTTGCTATGCATCGTCATTGGCCGTTGTACCAACTTAATATAAAGAACATATTTCCTATGGTGCTCTCTTTGAGACCATTAACCTCGTAGATATAAGAGTGAGGAGAGTCTCATATGTCATATTTGGAAATTTATCTATAGATAAGGCAAACACTGTGCACGGACTTAATTCGATAAGTTCAACCAGGTTTTCAAAATATATCTTTAATTGGAGCTCAACCAAATTATTTGGAAGATTAGCATTAATCGGAGACTTGACTTCTCTCTTTTCATTCATAGTCGAACTCAAAGCACGGTGATTCTACTTGTCTGTTGACGATATTATCATCATCGGAAATGACTCTATGGTATATCTAAAATCGAGGCACATGTATCAACTCACTATCATACTAAATACTTCGGCCTCTTGAGTTATTTCTTAGGTATTGAAGTTGCTAGAAACAGTCATTCTCTACTTATGACTCTGGAACTATTGTTTGAATTTCTTAAAGGATTTTGTGTTATGATACTCCTAGGGAACCGAAGACGAAGATCAATAATCTTGGTTCCTCCTCCGGTTTTGTTCTCTTTAATCCAGATGTGTAGCACTCACTTGTGGGCAAGCACATTTACCTGACGGCCACTCCCCTTGATATCTCGTTTGTTGTTAGTACCGTCAGCCACTGTGTAAAGTCACCTCGGATATCTCATTATCATGTCATTGAGCATATTCTCTGGTATGAAGCCCCTGACCATGGACAAGTCTACTAGTTCCTCTTCTTCTATTTCTCTGTATGTTGATATTGACTATGGTAGGTCCATTAATGATCGACAATCAACTAGTGTATTATGCACAATCTTTGGAGACAACATAGTTACCTAGCTGAGCAAGAAGCAAATGGTAGTGGCCCGCTCCTTGACTAAAGTTGAGTATCGTTCGATAGCCCACACAATTTCTGAATTTTTATGGCTAAAAAACCTTCTCTCTAATCTTGGTAGATTGCTTACTTCTGTGGTTTCTTTCCACTGTGATAACAAGGATACAACTCACATTGGTAAGAACCCGATATTGCTTACTAATTCAATATTGCATGCCAAGCTCATTGAGGTGGATCGTCATTTCATTTGGTCAAGCTCCATAAGGTCCACCAACTTCTTCTCAGTTTGTAGACATTCTTACTAAGGTTTTGCCTATAGTACTTCTCTTCATGTTGTCTCCAAGTAGCGCATACATGATATGAATGTTCTAGCTTCTGGAGTGTATTAGAGAAAGAACTCATTTTATGTATTTCACCTTATCTTTGTTAGCTTTAGTTTAGTCTCAGATTGGGAGACTTCTAGGAAAGAGAGAGACTCCTATAAATGTACTGATTATTTTCCAAAATAAAGTCCATTGTGTTGAGCCAAACTTCTCAACAGGAACTAAAGTGAGATTCTTCCCCTCTTATAAACATGTAATCACTTATGTTTCACGAATATGGATAATGACAATACGGGATAAAGACATCATATATGTACAATAAGTAGTCACCTAAGTTGCACGATAAGGCTACGAGATACAGGCATTGTCTGATATTTATAATAAGTAGTCACCTACGTTGTACGATATGAACACATATGGATACAAACACCATTTAAATGTATCTACACAACATACATAATCACTCTATATCATTTTGGACTAGATCTTAACTAACTATAAATCATGCAACTAACGGACCGGCTTAAGCAATTTAAATAACTTCTCATCATCATGATCCAAGCCTACTCTCATCAGAATAGGTCAGTTGCGGAGCATAATAAAGTTCCATGAAGGATTTCATGAAGTTTTTATGATCAGCTATCAATTTAACGTCAACCCTCTACGTTAGTGCCAAATTCCTAGTCAATGTAACTATTAGCATGATAGCGTCATGCTATAGAACCTAAACGACCAGTTGACAGATAGGTAGACGGTAGACCTATCTTTTAGATATGTATTTTAAGCTCATGCAACTAAGGACCACCCTCCAAATTCTCCTAGACTATAAAAAGTCTAGACGAAGAGATAATATGATACGATTTGTTACACGTTAATCCAAAGAGTGGAGGAATAACAATCTCATTTAGTTACTTTAATAAAGAATATGCAACTAAATAACTTAATCATTTAGTTTTCTTTTCTCAACTTAAGATAATCACCAACCATTTAGTTACCTTAATAAAGAATAAGTTAGTTAGAAAGAGAACCAATCATTACTCATAAAACTGAGGTCCAGATGGACCAAGGCAAGATAAAGTGGGGCCTAGGTTTGGGCTTATGCTGGCGCTTAATACCTAAGAAGTTGGAAGGGATCTAGATGGGACCTTGGTGGTTGTTATTGGCAACATTGTGTCTCAGACACGATGATAGAAACCCGTGTCGTACTTGTGGCTGTGCAACATTCCATACCATTGTCTATATAAATTATCTAATGGAACCAATGGAACCTCTAGAATCCTTCATCATGGAACCTCTAGAACCAATGGAACCTCTAGAATCCTTCATCATCTAACAGTGACAATTTCATGCACTTGTAACAAACACTTCCTCCTCGGAACAAGAAATATTTGTAGTGTTCTTTTCTGTTGGTGTTAATGCCTTTGGACTAGAAGAATAGTCCCACATTGGCTACACCACCAAGTGGGTATCTCAATATAATGTTTTGCTTGTGTTGAGGTGTGCACATAGGGTGTGGTGGGGCACATGTGGGTGCCATGTGGAGATGTTTTCTTAGGAGGAAAAATGATTAACTCCTAAAAGAAAACATTTATGCTTTTCGTCATTCTCTTAAAAAAATTTCCTTATGATCTAAGCCTCAAAGGGGCTTAACGACTTGGACTCGGACTCAAGGGCGCAAAGTGGTGCTTTGTTAGCGCACTTTGCACTTAGCACATCAGCATCGTCGCATGACACTTGTGCGGATTTGAGGCGCTCATGCGCGAGTTGCATGCGTTGTTGCTTACGCGGGTACATGCACGGGCGCATGAGCAGAGCGCTGAGCAGGTGTTGCGCAGGCGTTGCACGGGCTATGCGCATTTACGTGTTCGCTGCTGCACTACTGCGCGCATGGGCCGCTGCGCTACTTACTTATGCGCGCAGGAGCAGTTCAGTTGGACTGCTGCGCGCATATGCGTATAGAGCGCGATTGGCGCATGATCCCATTGATTGCGGGATTTAAACTGTTATGGAAACTTAGGTTGTTATTTCATATCCGTTTTTTTGTGAAATTTGATTTTAATTCATTTTTATCTTTTCATAATCAGTTGGCGGCCAGGATTAGGGTTAGGATTTCCGTCCTCTTCTATAAATACTTTTTTCGTGCCTGTTTGAGAACTTCAAAAAATAGAGAGACGAAGAGAGTTGCTGTTGTGGCCACCATTGTAATCCAGAGAGTTCGTGCAAGTCCAGAAGAGGTGACGGCGAGCGTTCCAGTAGTTTTTTTCAGTACTTGCTGGTTCCTGAGAGCAGATCATATAAGACGAATCTTGCTTTGAGCAACAGTAATCGTCATCACCCCAGCAAGCATAAAAAAATTTCTCTTTCCTCTTCTTTTCTGAAAGTTATAATATGTTCTATCTGTTTTGCAACTGCGATTGCAAGGAAGAACGAGAGGTTTATTCTTTTTGATTTGTGATATTCGTAAGTTGTAATCGAGATATATATATTGGATATAGTTCTTTGTTGGAATCGAGGTATACCAGAGAGAACTTTTTTGTGAACTCATGATCTCGACTACAACTTTTGGTTCTACCATCTTTGATTAAGCCTCGGGACTAACAATCTCAAAATCTATATTGTACTGGGCGCTAGGCAAGGCAAGTCGACAGGCCATCCGCCTCGCCTAGGCGCGCCTGGACGCCCGCCCAGAAATATATTTTTTCCAGAAATAAAGCAGGAACAAGTCTATAAGAAAAAAAGAAGAAGAAAAAGCAGCAACAACAGGAAGTCAACAAAAAGAAAACAACGACAATAACAGCATGTAACAAGAGAAAAAATATAATAAGAAACAACATCAATCGACAACAGTCTCCAAGAGAAAAGAAAAAATAGCAGCAACATAAAAATTAAGAAGAAGCCAACTCCATGAAACAAAAATGAAGAAGAAAAATACCTGGGTCAAAGCAACCGGAGGTAGGAGTTTCCCTTTTATTTTTCCTTTATTTTTTTTAGCAGCAGCAGCAATCTGCTCTTTAGAGAGCTACAATAGATTTTTTTCTCCAGGTAGCAGCCTTTTTCTTTTCTTTGGAGAATAATCCTAAATTCAAAATATTTACACTTAATGATAAAGCCCATAATGGAAGCCCAAACCTGACTTTCCTCCTAGGCGCTCGCCTTGCACTTCCTCCGGTCGACCCTAGACACCCGCCTAGGCGCACCTAGACTCTCCAGACCCGAGAAAAATTTCCCCGGGTCGAGGCGCCCTCCCCTCAACCCGCGCGCCTAGGCGCGCCTAGGTGTCGCCCGTAACAACATAGCTTAAAACAATATCTGAGTAAGATGGAGAACAACCGTGCAAACCTTCTCGACACAAGTTTTAAAAAACTTGAGAAGTTTGATGAGAAGGATTACAACGTCTGGAAAAGAAAGGTCATCCTTAATCTTCAACTCGTAAACGTGAACTACGTATTGACAGATCATGAACCTATTGTTCCGGAGGGTGATGACACTAATGTTCGGGCGATTGCTAACGCAACTGTTGCACGGAACAAGTGGAGGAGAGACAACAACCTCAGCAAGCTGCTGATTCTGAACTCTATGGAAGATACTCTGGCGGTGTCATACAGCAAGACCGACCATGCAAAGGTCGTCTGGGAGTCATTGAAAAAGCATTACAAGGCGGATGAGAACTGCAACAAGATCCATGTGACTGAAAAGGTCTAGAAGATGTGATTTGAGGATGACAAGACGATGTTGCCTCAAGTAAAGAAATTTCTCAAGCTTCGTCAAGAACTTGAGGATGATCGCATGCCCAAAAATATCTCGATTTGAGGACGACAAGACGATATTGCCTCAAGTCAATGTTGGATAGATGTATAGTCGACGAAAGCTTTGTCAAGGAATTTCTCAAGCGTCGATTACACATCTGTCCAACATTGGTTGACGCTTTCGTCGTTGGAGGTATTGTTGCCAAGCTCCCACCTGGATGGAGCAACTTTATCCCGGACATGCACCGGAAGAAGATGGAGGTCAGCCTTGATCAACTAATGCACAACATCCACATTGAAGATGAGCTGAGGGCTAAAAACAAAGTGGACACGCTATCCAAGCAGTTGGTAAAGGCCAACTTTGTTCATGCTGGTGACTCCAAGCGACATAAGGCTTGTCACAAAAAGGACTTCAACCATCTCAAGGTAAAGTTGGCTTCGTTCAAGCCGAAGTCCAAGCCAGATGTGATTTGCTTTAACTGTGGCAAGAAGGGACACTACCGAAAAGACTGCAGATCCAAGCCTAAATAGCAAAGCAAGGTGAGCCTAATAATGTTGCTATGATTGCACAGGTTGTGACGGCTGGTGTCGACACTGACTGGTGGCTGGACACTGGCGCATCCTGCCATGTTTGCTCAAAGGAGTTGTTTACCACATATAAGCCTACATCTGAGAAGGTCATGGTGGCGAACCAGGCACAAGCTGGAGTACTTGGGACCGGAACGGTGGTACTTAACACGACTTCGAGAAAGTCGCCGACGCTTCAGGATGTGAAGCACGTACCGGTGACAGCCAAGAACCGGGTCTCGGAAAGTCTGCTCTACAACGCAGCCTTGAGGATGGACATCAATGTTGGACAGATGGTGATGTCTTACAAAGGAACATACTTCGAAAAAGCTTTTTGTACCGCAGGAATGTTCAAACTTCAGCTTGTAACTCCTGCAAATAATGTTAATGGAGTCTCTTCTTCTGGTTATTCTCTTGAGTTATGACATAATAGATTAGGATATGTTCATTGTAAAAGAATAAACAAAATGTCTAGTCTAGGACTTATCTCTAAATTTGGGGGTAAGAAAGTGGAGAAGTGTGAGGTCTGTGCGCAGACAAGATCACAAGAAAACCGTTCAAACGGATAAACAGAAGCACAGATCTTCTGGAGTTGGTATACTCAGATATTTGTGACTTCAAGCAGTCCTCCACAAAGGCCAAGATGAAATATTTTATTACATTCATCGACGACTACTCAAAGTACGCATTCGTCTATCTGCTCAAGTAAAAAGATGAAGCATTCGAGAAGTTCAAGGAGTTCATGACTGGGGCTGAACGTCAATCAGGACAACTCAAGAGACTCAGAAGTAATCGAGACGGAGAGTATAGGTCTATTGAATTCGCATAGTTCTGCAAAAAACATAAAAATGTCAATGAGACAATTGCTCTGTATTCTCCTCAATCGAATGGAGTAGCTGAAAGGAAGAACATAACGTTGACAGAGATGATGAACTCAATGTTGTTGACTGCGGGTCATCCAAACTACTTCTGGGGAGAAGCTGCGCTAACGGCTACGTTCATTCTGAACAGATAGTTGTACGCAACTTCCGATGTCACTCCTCATGAACTCCGGTTCAAAGTCAGACCCAACTTGAATGTCATTCGAATGTGGGAGTGTCTGGCTTATGTGAAGCTTCCGGACTTGAAGATTCAGAAGCTGGGTACGAGGACTACAAAGACCATCTTCCTGGGTTATGCTGAGAAGAGTGATGCTCGAAGGTTTCTTGATATTGAATCAAATCATATCAACGAATCTCACGACGCAGAATTCTTTGAAGATAAGTTTGCAAAGCACAAGAACATAGTTATCGCGGACATTTCGGGAAATAATGTGAGTGCACAAGAGGCTAACGCTTCCAATGAAGATGTAGTCCAAGAAGAAGTTGGCATTCCAGAGACAACGTTCGAACCAGAACTCGCAGAACCGGTGTCTAAGCGAGTGAGGAGACAGAAGGACTTCGGAGATAATTTCATCACCTATCATGTGGAAGCAGATCCACTAACCTATGATGAGGTGATGAAGACCAGAGACGATATCTTCTGGAGGGAGGCTATCAATGATGAGTATGACTCAATAACCTCCAACAACATTTGGGTGTTGGTCGATCTGCCTGAAGGAGCTAAACCAATCGGATGCAAGTGGATCTTCAAGAAGAAGATGAAGGCCGATGGGATTGTTGATAAGTTCAAGGTAAGGCTGGTGTCACGCCCCGATCTCCCGCAGGCAATTCGGGCGTTCCCGCTAGGCGAGAATCACCGCACCAGCGCTCCCAAGGAATGATCCCTTTGACCCATCCGGGCGTGATGTCGCACGAGCGTGAGCCACGCCCGTGCAAGGCCGTGGTTCATTGGCTGGCGGTAAGAGTTCTAGGCCACAGTCGCACAGATTGTCCGAGTACAGCGAAGTCATGAACGCATAGCGATCGGTAACAAGTTCACTGAGTCGACAACATAGCGGAAACATTGAATAACATAAGTTGAAGTAAAGCAACTCTTTATTGATATAAACAAGTGTTACAGGCGGCGCATGGCCGAGATTACAAGTGCTCAAGCTTCTCTCTCTGAAACAGTAAAAGCGTGCCAAGTGGCAACAATTATGGAATGATTGTACAGGCGATGTTCAGGCGATGTTCCAACATTATGTCTTGTATATGTGCTTCAGTTCCGGACGCAGCGCTCCAAGGCTTCAGAGGGAACTCCTGGCCTTAGCATGCACGAAGGAGGCATCCGCACCGAACGAGGTTCTCCCGCACCCTGCAAACGATCTGGTGGGTTATCAGTACATTGAATGCACTGGTGGGGAAGCTACTCGCCCGCTCGACAAATCCAAACACGTAATATAGGTTTCGTGCACCAACTATTAAGTTGTCTTTCTAGTTGCCTTAGGATCAGTTTCATGCAAAGATTGAATGGTCTAACTCGTGTGGCAGTGCGTCGTGCGATATAAGAGGAAACACGACGAGACTTACCAACTTACCGATTTGTCCTTCCCTGTCCAAGGCAAACCAAGTTAATTTAAACACGAGCATTCACAATGGAAACTAAGGCAATAGCATAAGTAAACACGAGAGTCGTATCATGATCGTTCAGGTGTTCAGTTGTTCTTTTGATGCGATGCAATGACTCGCACGCGGATAGCCGCTAAGAGAGGATGACTTATCTATATAAACGTTTGTCGCTGGCATAGCAATAAAGGACGAGTTATAGTCTTGAACGAGGATGGTATGCAACGAAAGCACGTGAGGCGCTACACGTCATCCCGTCCGCACGTGAGACTATCGTGAAGTTTCATCTGTCACGCCCCGATCCCGTGGAATCGTTAGTCGTCCCCCGGGCGTGACCGTCGTGCGGGCCTAGGTTGCGCACCGCACAAGGCTAAGTATTTTTGTTTCGCATAGCGAGCACATATTCAGAGTACGCAGATAATTGAAACACATATTGAAACATGGAAAAGTTCTCTTTTTATTGATAATATGAACATCTATTACAAACTCCTTGAACTGAGTCATAAGGATTGCCTCTATGGACTTACAAAAGTGTTGACACAAAATGAGATAGCAGTCCTGTACATTACATCCTTACTAAACTCAAAATATAAGACCTTGCGTCGGAACGACTGCTTTGCCACGAAGTTGCATGGTTGCTTGGTGGCTAGCTTCTAACTTCAAAATGCTTCTTCTTCTTCAAAATGCTTCAAAGGTTGGCACGGTCGAGGCGTGCCTACAGCTGGACTGGATTGGGGGTTTGTCTCCTGCTCCTCGCTCGGCTCTCCTTAGCGCGGGGAACCTGTTTCAACGAGGGTCAGTACATCGAAACGTACTGGTGAAGGCAAGCTATCCCAACTATACCAATCAACACGTTGTTTTAATGAAGCATGCATATTTGTGGGTTTCTATCTTGCCTTAGTTCATTTTACAGCAAGACATATATATAGAATCATTGAAATAACTCGCCACCGTTCGGTGACATTTACCTGCCCGTCTGAACCACCTGCATAATACTTACCTTGCCTTCCCTGCCAAGAAGACACAAGTTAGTAGCAACAGGTTTAAATATACAAGGGGGATCACTGGCACGTTGCCATAATGGACGGGCTAGTCTCAGTACGGAGTGCCGTGCGACGCATAGATCAGGACGTCCCAAGGCATTCCGTCCTATAGCAGACGACTATCATGAGTTCCGTCCGGATCGGATCGGTGCCAGTGCCCCAGCGACCGTCCGCAGGAACTAAGACCTTGTGCACAAGTTGTCCGTGATCAACGCAGTACACTAAGTTAGCATCGAGGCAAATCAGGGCGTATCAGGAGCATGACAGTAACAGGCAAGATTTATTTTAGCATAGTCTTCCTGTTGGGTTATTGCTTTGAAAATGAGTTCTATACATAGCACAGTTTTAAGAAGAAATATACATTCTAACTTATATTTATGCATATGATGAACATTCCAAACGAGCAAGCATATAAGTAAGTAACCGTTCACAGGTTTCATTGACAAGCAATATTTCCCAAGTCTATTCCCTTATTATCTTGATATCTTTTAGTTATTTACTTGGTATCGTTTGATCGGGCAAAGCACGAACACAAGATTTAGATGTGAAGACTAGCAAGTAGGGCTAGCTAATCGGGTTGGTAGCCACTCACTTTGGTAGTTGGAAGGAAAAGGAAAGAAGTGCTTTAGGAGTCCGCTCGAGCGACGCCTACAGCTGGTTCACCTGTATTGACACGAACAGCTGATCAGTACTTCTTCCTCTCTTTCCCTTATCGGAATTGAAGTGCAGTCCTAAGAACGAAAGCAATGAAATCCATCAAAACCGTTCAAGAAAACCCAAGCAAATCCGAAAACCAACTCAAGGCACGAAAGCAACAAGCGACAGCGAAAACTAGGCAACAAAGAATGCAGCGGAGAGGTCCCTCCTGACTCTGCCGCTAAGTCGATCCTTGGGGCACGGTCCAATGAATATGGGAATCGATTCCGAAGAGACAAATCCATAACGAGGATGAGTTCTTGATTCAATCTATCCCGATCGAACGATACCGTCTAGTATTTCTTAGCCGCGCTCCCCGAATAGGGGGAACGGGGCACCACATCCTACCCAACTAATTGGAAGTTTCGTCCCGAAACTTAAGGAATAAAACCTACCACTAGGAAATAATGAGGGGAAGCGTTCCCTCATATCGGATTCGAGCTCCCAAGTAGATTCTTCGACAGAGTGATTCCGCCAAAGCACGCGCACTAGAGGAACCGAACGGGTCCGAAGCAGCTTTTCTTTTCTATCCAAAATTTGTACCGGCTGTTCTACATACGTCAAGTCGGGCTGAAGGTTCAGTTGTCCCAGGTCTACCACGTGGCTTGGATCGTACACATATTTTCTAAGTTGGGAAACATGGAATATATCATGTACGTCAGCTAGGGATGGTGGTAGAGCGATCTGATAAGCAACTGAAGCAACCCGCTTTAGTATTTCAAACGGGCCGACAAATCGTGGACTTAGCTTTCCCTTCGCTCCGAACCTGCTGACCCCTCGCATGGGCGAGACCTTGAGGAATACCCGATCACCTACTTGAAACTCTAGCGGTCTCCGATGAACATCCGCATAACTCTTTTGACGACTTTGAGCTATCTTTAATCTGTCCCGAATCAGCCGAACCTTCTGGACGGTCTGCTCCACGAGCTCAGGGCCAAGTACTTGCCGCTCCCCGACTTCGTCCCAACAGATAGGAGATCTACACTTCCGCCCGTATAACGCCTCATACGGCGCCATTTGAATACTTGATTGATAACTATTGTTGTAAGCAAATTCGGCTAGAGGTAGATGAAGGTCCCAACTAGTCTTCGTGTCAAAGGCGTAGAGTCGCAGCATGTCTTCGAGGATCTGGTTGACGCGCTCTGTTTGGCCATCGGTCTGTGGATGGTAGGCGGAGCTGAATTTCAACTTCGTCCCCATTGCTGACTGCAGGCTTCCCCAGAAACGTGATATGAATCGACCATCTCGATCGGAGACTATGGTTACGGGCACGCCGTGAAGTCGGACGATTTCGTTGAGATATATCTGAGCCAGGCGGTCGGCACTCCAAGTAGATTTGATAGGCAGAAAGTGAGCTGACTTGGTGAGTCGATCGACGATAACCCAGACTGCATCATGTCCCCGTTGCGTCCTCGGCAAGCCAACAATAAAGTCCATCGTTATATCATCCCATTTCCACTCCGGAATAGCAAGGTTCTGAAGCTCTCCGCCTGATTTCCGGTGTTCGGTCTTTACTCGTTGACAAGCCATGCAATGCGACACAAACTGCGCCACATCCCGTTTCAAGCCGTGCCACCAAAACGTCGTGCGAAGATCCCGATACATCTTTGTGCTACCCGGATGAGAAGTATAACTAGCATAGTGAGCTTCCGTGAGTATCTCTTGTCTGAGGGCCGCGTCGTTCGGAACACATAGTCTTCCCTTTACTCGAAGCATCCCATCTGTGCTTACCGCAAAGTCGGACGCCTTTCCTGCCAAGATGAGGGCATGAATCTTCTGCAGGAACGGGTCGTCCTTCTGAGCGGCCTTCACTTTGTGTAACAAGTCGGGCTCGAGGCGCAGTTGAGCTACTTGCGCCCACTTCTTATATCTTATTTTCAGTGTAATACCCAGTGATTCAAGATCTCGGCGCAGCCTATCATCAATAACCAAACTCCCTACAAACACTCGACTCAACGCGTCAGCTACTACATTTCCCTTTCCAGGCGTGTATCTGATCGTGAGATCGAAGTCGCTCAGGAGTTCAAGCCATCGCCGCTGCCGAAGATTCAAATCCTTTTGAGTGTACAAGTATTTCAAGCTTTTATGGTCCGTATAGATTTCACACGGTACACCATAAAGATAGTGACGCCACAGCTTCAATGCAAACACTACCGCGGCAAGTTCGAGATCATGCGTTGGGTAGTTCTGCTCGTGAGGCTTTAGCTGTCTAGACGCGTAGGCTATCACCTTATCGCGCTGCATCAGGACACATCCTAGACCCTTTCCTGAGGCATCACTATATATTTTAAAGTCATCCGGTCCGTTCGGCAGAGTGAGAATTGGGGCAGAGATGAGGCGCTGCTTTAACTCCGTAAACGAAGCTTCACAGTCCTCTGTCCAAGTAAACTTCGCACCATTTCGTGTCAACTGAGTCAAGGGCGAAGCAATCCTAGCAAAATTTTGTATAAATCTCCGGTAGTACCCTGCCAGACCAAGGAAACTTCGGATGTCGCTAGCTGACTCCGGTCGTTTCCACTGCGTGATTGCTTCTATCTTCTTCGGATCAACTGAGATGCCTTCCGAGGAGATGATATGCCCCAAAAACGAGATACTGTCCAGCCAAAATTCTGATTTGCTTAATTTGGCATACAACTTGTGGTCTCGAAGGGTTTGCAGCACCATCCGCAGGTGTCCTGCGTGCTCATCCCTAGTCTTCGAGTACACTAAGATGTCATCGATAAACACCACCACGAATTTATCGATGAAGGGCCTAAAGACACGGTTCATCATATCCATGAATGCAGCAGGAGCATTCATCAGTCCAAACGGCATCACGGAAAACTCGTAGTAGCCGTAGCGGGTTCTGAAAGCAGTCTTGGGCACGTCTTCTGGCTTAATCTTCAGCTGGTGGTAACCCGAGCGAAGATCAATTTTAGAAAACACCGTTGCCCCTTGTAACTGATCAAACAAGTCATCTATCCGTGGCAGAGGATATTTGTTTCTGATTGTGACTTTGTTTAATTCCCTATAGTCTATGCAGAGGCGTAGAGTTCCGTCCTTTTTCTTCACAAAGAGCACGGGAGCGCCCCAAGGAGACACGCTCGGACGGATGAACCCGCGATCAAGTAATTCCTGGAGTTGGCGCTTTAATTCATTCAGCTCTGCAGGTGCCATTCTGTACGGAGGCTTGAAAATCGGCTGTGTATTTGGAAATGTGTCGATAGTGAATTCAATCTCTCGGTCTGGCGGCATACCGGGTAGTTCGCTCGGGAACACATCGGGGAACTCTGCCTCAACGGAAGTTGACTCGACGTTTGCGTAGTCCTGCCGTGTGTCCCGAACCGATGCTAGGAATCCCTCGCAGCCTGTGTAGAGCATTCGCCGAGCAGATTTTGCCGAAATCACCATGCAGGCCCTGGTCGCATTGTTCGCTGGACTACTGGTGTAACAGAACACGGCTTCTCCGGGCAGACGGAAAACGACTCGCTTCTCTGCACACTCAATAGTTGCTGCGCACGCGCCTAGCCAGTCCATTCCCAAAATGATATCATAGTCCCGTACATCAAGAACTAAAACATCAAGTGACAGCTTTCTCTCCCCAATACAGATATAACCGCCTAGGCATGCTGAACAGACAGGAATTTTTGTACCAGATGGGGTGCTAACGCTTAAATCTAAATGCAACGGAGTCATTTTTACATTGTTCTCCGTGGCGAAGTTTGTAGAAATAAAGCTATGGGTTGCACCCGAATCAAATAGAACGCGAGCAGGTATATTATTGAAAAGTAAGGTACCTGATACGACGGTATCCGAAGCTAGAGCTTCTTCCCGTGTCATGGTGTAGACTCGGCCTTGAGCTTGATTACGCCCTGGCTGCGGCGCCGCTCGATTTGCCTGAGGAGCCGGAGTCTGATCTGGTTGTTGCGGTGGACGACGCGGACAGCTGCTAATCTGATGGCCTGGATCGCCGCAACGGAGGCAAGTCCCAAGCTTGCGGCGACAATCTTTTTCGATATGCCCTGGCTTCCTGCAAAAGTTGCAGGTCTTGCTGGTGTCTCCACGCTGTTTACCGCCGTTATTTGGACGCTTTGCAGCGTTGTTTCCTCTATCATTGCCTTGGCGTTTGTGATTGGAAGTTTGCACAGCGCCGGCAGCAATGTGAGGATACTGCGGTTCCAGGGAGAGGGCATGGTTTAAGACTTCCCTCATCGTCTGATACTGCGGAACGGCTACGTGCCCGTGAATGCCAGGACGTAGCCCTCCTTCGAATCGTCTGGCACGACTCGCTGCATCCGGTAGATAAGCGGTAGCAAATTTGGCCAGTTTATTGAATTCTGCCGAGTATTGCTTCACCGTCATGCTGCCCTGCCGGAGTTGAACGAAATCGTTTTCCCGTTGACGTCGTAGTGGTGGGGGTATAAACTCCTCCTCAAACGCGGCACGAAAAGTCGTCCACGCGATCGCCTCCTCTTCATGGCCAAGTTGAAGAGATCGTCGATGCACGTCCCACCAGTCGTGCGCGTTGAGGCGAAGCAATAGTTGGGCACAGGTGACGCGCTTGTCTTCCGGCACTTCTAGGAGAGAAAAATGATCTTCAAGCTCGGCGAGCCAATCTAGGGCCACGATCGGGTCCTCAGTCCCATTAAACGGCGTGTTGCAGACCTTCTTGAAGTTGCCAAAGGGGAAGGCAGTCACTTCCCTCGTCCTTGGCGCTAGCGGTGGTTCGACTTCAAGCACTGGCTGCTCCACTGGTGTAGCTGTCGTTGCGGCAGAATGGTTGGAGGCCAGGGTCTGAACAAGCTGCTGCAGGGTATCTACCTGCTTTTGTTGGACTGAGAGCCGGGCCTCTAGGTTGCTCTCGAACTTGGCTTGGCGGGCATCATCCCTCTATCGTTGCTCCGTGAACATTTGCATCACCTGCTGAAGGGAATCTGATCGAGACATGCCCCGTTGGCTCCGAAAGCTTCCTGAAGTTCCGGAACTGCTCTCCTGAGTCCTTGTCTCGCCTGGCGCCAGCGCTGATGGTTGCGCTTGCGTCGTTCCTTGAAAGGAAGGTAAATTACATCAGGATCATAATGTATTATGGACTTATTGCATGAACGTATCTCATTTTGGCCTTAACGAGTTCAGGAGTTCGCACAGGGATTTATCGTTAAGGAAACTTTTCCAGTTCAAGTCAAAGGAACTTTGAAGCTGTGCTCTGATACCAACATGTCACGCCCCGATCCCGTGGAATCGTTAGTCGTCTCCCGGGCGTGACCGCCGTGCGGGCCTAGGTTGCGCACCGCACAAGGCTAAGTATTTTTGTTTCGCATAGCGAGCACATATTCAGAGTACGCAGATAATTGAAACACATATTGAAACATGGAAAAGTTCTCTTTTTATTGATAATATGAACATCTATTACAAACTCCTTGAACTGAGTCATAAGGATTGCCTCTATGGGCTTACAAAAGTGTTGACACAAAATGAGATAGCAGTCCTGTACATTACATCCTTACTAAACTCAAAATATAAGACCTTGCGTCGGAACGACTGCTTTGCCACGAAGTTGCATGGTTGCTTGGTGGCTAGCTTCTAACTTCAAAATGCTTCTTCTTCTTCAAAATGCTTCAAAGGTTGGCACGGTCGAGGCGTGCCTACAGCTGGACTGGATTGGGGGTTTGTCTCCTCTCCTCGCTCGGCTCTCCTTAGCGCGGGGAACCTGTTTCAACGAGGGTCAGTACATCGAAACGTACTGGTGAAGGCAAGCTATCCCAACTATACCAATCAACACGTTGTTTTAATGAAGCATGCATATTTGTGGGTTTCTATCTTGCCTTAGTTCATTTTACAGCAAGACATATATATAGAATCATTGAAATAACTCGCCACCGTTCGGTGACATTTACCTGCCCGTCTGAACCACCTGCATAATACTTACCTTGTCTTCCCTCCCAAGAAGACACAAGTTAGTAGCAACAGGTTTAAATATACAAGGGGGATCACTGGCACGTTGCCATAATGGACGGGCTAGTCTCAGTACGAAGTGCTGTGCGACGCATAGATCAGGACGTCCCAAGGCATTCCGTCCTATAGCAGGCGACTATCATGAGTTCCGTCCGGATCGGATCGGTGCCAGTGCCCCAGCGACCGTCCGCAGGAACTAAGACCTTGTGCACAAGTTGTCCGTGATCAACGCAGTACACTAAGTTAGCATCGAGGCAAATCAGGGCGTATCAGGAGCATGGCAGTAACAGGCAAGATTTATTTTAGCATAGTCTTCCTGTTGGGTTATTGCTTTGAAAATGAGTTCTATACATAGCACAGTTTTAAGAAGAAATATACATTCTAACTTATATTTATGCATATGATGAACATTCCAAACGAGCAAGCATATAAGTAAGTAACCGTTCACAGGTTTCATTGACAAGCAATATTTCCCAAGTCTATTCCCTTATTATCTTGATATCTTTTTGTTATTTACTTGGTATCGTTTGATCGGGCAAAGCACGAACACAAGATTTAGATGTGAAGACTAGCAAGTAGGGCTAGCTAATCGGGTTGGTAGCCACTCACTTTGGTAGTTGGAAGGAAAAGGAAAGAAGTGCTTTAGGAGTCCGCTCGAGCGACGCCTACAGCTGGTTCACCTGTATTGACACGAACAGCTGATCAGTACTTCTTCCTCTCTTTCCCTTATCGGAATTGAAGTGCAGTCCTAAGAACGAAAGCAATGAAATTCATCGAAACCGTTCAAGAAAACCCAAGCAAATCCGAAAACCAACTCAAGGCACGAAAGCAACAAGCAACAGCGAAAACTAGGCAACAAAGAATGCAGCGGAGAGGTCCCTCCTGACTCTGCCGCTAAGTCGATCCTTGGGGCACGGTCCACTGAATATGGGAATCGATTCCGAAGAGACAAATCCATAACGAGGATGAGTTCTTGATTCAATCTATCCCGATCGAACGATACCGTCTAGTATTTCTTAGCCGCGCTCCCCGAATAGGGGGAACGGGGCACCACACCATCTGGATCGGATCGGCCCCGGTGCCCCGGAAACCGTCCGTGGAACCTAATGACCTTGTTTCCAAGTTGTCCGCGACATGCAGGTCAGGGTCTTTCCAATTCCATAACTTGATATGATAATCCATAATTCTTGTTCTGAACCGAGCGTTTGCTCCACGAGCTGGGATTCTTTCGTTACGTGACGTGATTCTCGTTCAGATGTAAACTTGATGTGATTATCATTCAGTTGCAACGTGACAGGATTCTTGATTCATGAACAACTTGCCTTGATGCATTCCCCTGGTGTGGGGTCTGCCTTAGCTACCCAACGGTCCCGTATACTTGCAGGTTCAATTGCGCAGAAGGACTATTTGATAGTCTCATGGCTGACTCAATGCATGCACAATACAATAACGTTAGGCATTTTGTAAGCAAGTAAGCATGCGTTTCTAAGGGACTTAAGCAAACACGTTGGCTCGGGCCCGAAGGTAAACCGAGAGGTGAAACCGTAAGGGATTTTTCGAGCTACAAGATCTAGGGCAGCATGCGAGGGTCTGAACATAAGCAATATTTTATTTTCATTTTCTAGCATAAGCAATACAAATTGGGATTATTCCCTTAGCTAGGTGCGTTGTATTCTTATTAGCATGCAGGGGGTGATTCACCTAGCGACTAGCATGTATCGTTCCATATTTTATGTGTGCTGGCTAAGTAAAGACAAGTTCACCGTAGCCACCCACCTTAGCGATGATTCGCCTCGGTTGAGCGATACGTCAAGCGAGCCTCTGAAAGCCTAAGCTGAACTCCTGTAGGGACAAGTCTGGATATCCTTTGCCTCAAACGAGTATTCTCGCATGAGCAAAGCGGGTCAGGACATTGCACTTTTATGGTTTGAATCGGCAGTCCGCTTGAGCAGAACGGGGTGTTACATCCTACCCAACTCAGAAAAAGTCTCGTCCTCGAGACTTACTGAGGACAAGCCGTACTAACGCATTATGGAACCTATCCCAAGCGTAGCAATCTTGATTAATGATCCAAGGCTGAGGCAAACCTATACAAGTCGTACTTGTTCATTTGGATATTCACTTGCACAAGCATTCGAGATCGGCATATCGCTAGTCTGGATCGTACACATATTCGAAGTGCACTTCTAGCATGAGCATGCCAACCAACTTAGCGATAGCGAAGTCTTAGCACTCGAGTTTCACATTTTCTTAAGTCATGGATCGTGCACACGTTCAAGGCGTCCCTCGAACAGATGCATTCAACCAAACTTAGAGATAGTGAAATCGGACAAGCTACTAGCGACAATCTCAAGGGTCTGCACAGGTCGGCACAAAGGTCCTAGCATCATAATTTCATACAAGCAATCGCATTATTCTAATGCGCTTTTCAAAAGTATTTAGACTCATTGTTGGAACATTTCGTTTGGGACATTGAGAGAGCGTGCATATAACCCACGAACGAGCTTTCGAAACTGAGATATCGAAATGAAGTCCAAAGGCGTACAAGCCAGGCTCTGATACCAACATGTCACGCCCCGATCTCCCGCAGGCAATTCTGCCATTCCCGCTAGGCGAGAATCACCGGGCCAGCGCTCCCGCGGAACGATCGCTTTGACCCATCCGGACGTGATGCCGCACGAGCGTGAGCCACGCCCGTGCAAGGCTGTGGTTCATTGGCTGGCGGTAAGAGTTCTAGGCCACAGAGTCGCACAGATTGTCCGAGTGCAGCGGAGTCATGAACGCATAGCGATCGATAACAAGTTCACTGAGTCGACAATATAGCGAAAGCATTGAATAACACAAGTTGAAGTAAAGCAACTCTTTATTGATATAAACAAGTGTTACAGGCGGCGCATGGCCGAGATTACAAGTGCTCAAGCTTCTCTCTCTGAAACAGTAAAAGCGTGCCTTGTGGCTACAATTGTGGAATGATTGTACAGGCGATGTTCAAGCGATGTTCCAACATTATGTCTTGTATATGTGCTTCAGTTCCGGAAGCAGCGCTCCAAGGCTTCAAAGGGAACTCCTGGCCTTAGCATGCACGAAGGAGGCATCCGCACCGAACGAGGTTCTCCCACACCCTGCAAACGATCTGGTGGGTTATCAGTACATTGAATGCACTGGTGGAGAGGCTACTCGCCCGCTCGACAAATCCAAACACGTAATATAGATTCCGTGCACCAACTATTAAGTTGTCTTTCTAGTTGCCTTAGGATCAGTTTCATGCAAAGATTGAATGGCCTAACTCGTGTGGCAGTGCACCGTGCGATATAAGAGAAAAAAGGCGAGACTGACCAACTTACCGATTTGTCCTTCCCTGTCCAAGGCAAACCAAGTTAATTTAAACACGAGCATTCACAATGGAAACCAAGGCAATAGCATATGTAAACACGAGAGTCGTATCATGATCGTTCAGGTGTTCAGTTGTTCTTTTGATGCGATGCAATGACTCGCACGCAGATAGCCGCTAAGCGAGGATGACTTATCTATATGAACGTTTGTCGCTGGCATAGCCAAAAAGGACGAGTTATAGTCTTGAACGAGGATGGTATGCAACGACAGCACGTGAGGCGCTACACGCCATCCCGTCCGCACGTAAGACTATCGTGAAGTTCCATCCGGATCGGATCGGCCCCGGTGCCCCGGAAACCGCCCGTGGAACCTAATGACCTTGTTTCCAAGTTGTCCGCAACATGCAGGTCAGGGTCTTTCCAATTCCATAACTTGATATGATAATCCATAATTCTTGTTCTGAACCGAGCGTTTGCTCCAAGAGCTGGGATTCTTTCGTTACGTGACGTGATTCTCGTTCAGATGTAAACTTGATGTGATTATCATTCAGTTGCAACGTGACAGGATTCTTGATTCATGAACAACTTGCCTTGATGCATTCCCCTGGTGCGGGGTCTGCCTTAGCAACCCAACGATTCCGGATACTTACAGGTTCAATTGCGCAGAAGGACTATTTGATAGTCTCCTGGCTGACTCAATGCATGCACAATACAATAACGTTAGGCATTTTGTAAGCAAGCAAGCATGCGTTTCTAAGGGACTTAAGCAAACACGTTGGCTCGGGCCCGAAGGTAAACCGAGAGGTGAAACCGTAAGGGACTTTCCGAGCTATAAGATCTAGGGCAGCATGCGAGGGTCTGAACTTAAGCAATATTTCATTTCTATGTTCTAGCATAAGCAATACAAATTGGGATTATTCCCTTAGCTAGGTGCGTTGTATTCTTATTAGCATGCAGGGGGGTGATTCACCTAACGACTAGCATGTATCGTTCCATATTTTATGTGTGCTGGCTAAGCAAAGACAAGTTTACCGTAGCCACCCACCTTAGCGATGATTCGCCTCGATTGAGCGATACGTCAAGCGAGTCTCTGAAAGCCTAAGCTGAACTCCTGTAGGGACAAGTCTGGATATCCTTTGCCTCAAACGAATATTCTCGCCTGAGCAAAGCGGGTCGGGACATTGCACTTTTGCCGTTTGAATCGGCAGTCCGCTTGAGCAGAACGGGGTGTTACATCTGGTAGCCAAGGAGTTTTCTCAAAAGCAGAGGATCGACTACTTTGATACATATGCTCCAGTAGCACGGATGACAACCATCAGGATGTTGATTGCACTAAGTGCAATTCAAAATATAGTTATATATCAGATGTATGTTAAAATAGTATTTCTGAATGGAGAGTTGACTAAAGAGATTTACATGCAACAGCCAGAAGGATTTGTCATCAAGGGCCTTGAAGACAAAGTCTGCAAGTTGGTGAAATCATTATACGGTCTGAAGCAAGCTCCCAAGATGTGGCACGAGAAGTTTGATAAAGTCATAAGATCAAACGGCTACAGGGTTAGCGAGACGGACAATTGTGTTTACACTAAATTCGCTGACAGGAGAGGAGTCGTAGTTTGTCTATACGTAGACGACATGTTGATCCTGGGTACGAATCTAGCACGTATTACTAAGACAAAGAAGTTCCTCTCATCCAAGTTCAGTACGAAGGACTTGGGGGGAGGTGATGTTATCCTGAGGATAAAGATCATCCGGACGGACACTGGAGTGGTGCTGTCACAGTCTCATTACATTGAAAGATGCTGACACGTTATGGATATCAAGATCTTTCAGGGATCGATACTCCGTACAGGTGTGATAAGAAGCTGAAGCCAAATCCAAGGAAAAGTATAAAGCAGCTGGAGTATTCAAGCGTCATCGGAAGTTTGATGTATGCAACAACTGCCACAAGGCCTGACATAGCTTTTGCCGTGGGAACGCTGAGTCGGTTCACAAGCAATCCTGAACACCAACTTACATCACTGAAGCCTTCCACTACTGTCGGATACCCGTTGTAGTGCAGTGCATATTTTGAGTCCTCTTGAGATATCTCATTACTCTCTTCACAGCTTTCCAGTGCTCCAGGAGGATATGTGTTCTTTATGAGTGGACCTGCTATATTATGGAAGTCGAATCAGCAGATAATGCTCTCTCATTCCTCGATGGAATCTGAGTTCTATGCACTGGCGGCTGAAGTGGATGAAGCAGAATGGCTTCGGAAGCTCATGTATGATCTTCCATTGGTTGGTGCGCAGGTTCCGACAGTACCAATTTACTACGACAACCAGGCGACTGCAACAGTGGCATCAAATGACCTCTTCAATGGTAAGAAGATGACTGTGCTACTGAGGCACATGGCAGTGAATGATCTGAACAAAACTGGAGTCATTGCGGTAATTAATGTTCGAAGCCAGGAGAATCTAGCGGATCCGTTCACCAAAGATCTCAAGTGTCAGCTGGTCGAGGACACAGCAATCAAAATGGACTTGAAGATATTCTGATATTATGTCTTTGTAATTCTACCATAAAATTTTATGCTATTAGTTCAAAGAGAAATCTAATAGACAACTAGCTTTTGGTTCAAAGAATGACCATTGACTGGAAGAATATCAGGAACAGTGGATAGTCCTTTGAGACATTGAAGGGTTACGGATCCAGAACTACTGTTGTCTAATATATGTTCTTGGTATAGAACAAGTCCAGTAGGAGGATGACTTAGACGCCTTAATGAATTTTAGGGCATTTTGAATGTCCGACGTGCTTACAAGAAGCACGGGTAGCACAGCACTACAAAGGAGCATAGTACTCCAAGCTACAGTAGGGTGACGCCACGATGAGGTACCTCGAGAAGGTAAAACCTCGGCTTCGGGCCATGTCACAGCGGCGTAACACCGCACATAGGCACGTAGCCTAGTGATGTATAATGAAGAGTGGTAGGCAGCACTACAAAGAGGCCGGTGACATGTTACAGTGGTGTGACACCACCAAGAGGTAAAAGATCTAAAGCCCTCGGCTTCGCGAGCCATATCACAGCTACGTAACACCGCACGGAAGTGCAATGCTTCATGTTGGGGTAGTATTGCACTACAAAAAGGCTGGAACCTTATGTTACAGTGGTATGACACCACGATGAGGTGTAGCCTCGGCTTTAGGCCATGTCATAGCGGCGTAGCACCGCAAGGAAGCGCAAGGGTTCATGCCATGACTCTTTAAACGAACATACCTAGAGTGTATAGAAAGAGATACATGACGTCTCTTGAGGGTAAACCCAAGATACATACACCGAAACCAGGCATGTACAAGGCCTTTAATGTGCAACCGGAAGCACAGTTGATGTCATTGTGTGAGTGGAAAAAATTGCGACTATGGTGCAGAATTCAAGGCTTAGTTCATTCTTGTATCATACTGTTATTTAACCAATGCGGAAAGATTCAAGTCGAAGTGACATCTATCATAATGCATGATGGACAGTTACTGTGGGGAGTTACTGTGGGGCACGCTCAACCCATATATTGAGATATGTGGGAGATTGTTGGCGTTAATGCCTTTGGACTAGAAGAATAGTGCTACATTGGCTACACCACAGAGTGGGTATCTCAATATAATATTTTGCTTGTGTTGAGGTATGCACATGGGTGTGGTGGGGCACATGTGGGTGCCATATGGAGGTATTTTCTTAGGAGAAAAAATGATTAACTCATCAAAAAATGTATTTATATTTTTTGTCATTCTCTTGAAAAATTCTCTTAGGAGCTAAGTCCCAAAGGGGCTTAGCGACTCAGACTCGGACTGGGGCTCAAGGGCGCAAAGTGGCGCTTTGATGGCGCACTTTGCACTTAGCACGTCAACATCGTCGCATGGCACTTGTGCACATTTGATGCGCTTATGCTTGCGCGGGCGCATACGCGGACGCATGAGCAGGGCACTGAGAGGGTGCTGAGCGGATGCATGCGCGGGCGTATGCGCAGGAGTTGTGCGGCCATGTGCTGCCATACGCGGGCTTTGCACAGCAATGCGCGTATGAGCGTTTACGCGTATATGCGTATGCGTTGCTGCATTGCTGCACGCATGGGCCGCTGCGCTGTTGGCTTATGCGTGCAAGAGCAATTCAGTTGGGCTGTTGCGCGCATATGCGTAGAGAGCGCGGTTCGCGCATGATCTCATTGATTGTGGGATTAAAACTGTTATGGAAAGATTGGGTTGTTATTTCATATCCGTTTTTTTGTAGAATTTGATTTTTATTCATTCTTACATTTTCGTAATCAGTTGGCAACGAGGATTAGGGTTAGGGTTTCCTTCCTCCTCTATAAATACTCTCTTCGTGCCTCTTTGAGAACTTCGAAAAATAGAGAGACGAAGAGAGTTGATGTGGCCGTCATTGGAGTCTAGAGAGTTCGTGCGAGTCCAGAAGAGGTGACGACGAGCGTTCCAGTAGTTCTTTTCAGAACTTGTTGGTTCCTGCGAGCAGATCGTGTAAGGCGAATATTGTTTTGAGCAACGGTGATCGTCATCACCCCAGCAAGCAGAAAGCTTCTTCTCTTTCCTCTTCTCTTTCTCTTCTGAAAGTTGTAATATGTTCTGTCCGTTTTGCAACTGCGATTGCAAGGAAGAACGAGAGGTTTATTCTTTTTGATTTGTGATATTCGTAAGTTGTAATCGAGATATATATATCGGATATAGTTTTTCGTTGGAATCGAGGTATATCACAGAGAAAACTTTTGTGTGAACTCCTGACCTCGGCTAAAACTTCTGGTTCTACCATCTTTGATTAAGTCTTGGAGCTAACATTTTCCACTTACGCAATTGCAGAATATGATCAATTGCAAGAACAAGAATAAACTTAATTATAACAAAGCATAAAGAAAATGGAGATGGAGAGAAGATTAGTACCAAGTGCCCGAAATCCCATCCACCAAACCGTTAATCCTATCTCCAGTAATACAGCCGGCACTCATAACCTCCTCCGCGACCTCCAAATCGATCGCTTCAAGCGCAGCGAGAGCGTTGCTCTGGATCTGTATGGGGCCCCTGTACTGGCCCTCGCCTCTGATAGCAGTCAAGTCCTTCTCGAACACCAACACGTCGAACCCTTTCCTCTTCGCGGCCAGCGCCAGGACAAGACCCCCTATCCCTCCACCTGCTATAAGAATGCGAAGCTTCGGAGAATCGGCGGTTTTCGAAGGGACTGGAGCTGCCATGGACCATCTTCCCCTTCTCCTGTACTTGCCGCTGCTGCTGGTGGTGGTGTAGAAAGGTTTGTGTTGTACAGAAGAAAGAGAGAGTTGTTCAGAAGAGTAGGAAGAGGAGGAGGAGGAGGAGGAGGAGGAGGAAAGGGGAAAGTGGGTTTTGGCGTGAAGGGCTGGTGAAGGGAAGAGAGTAGGAAGTGTCATAGCCATTAGCAACAGCAAGAAGAAGAAGAAGAAGAAGAGTAGTATAGTAATTTTCTTCAGTTCTTGATCTTTGAAGAAGATGAAGAAGAAGAAGAGTAGAGTTTTTTTTCTTCAGTTGTTGATTTATTTTGTGGTATAAAGATGAAGGATTAGTTTTGGGTGGAGATGGAAAGCTGAGATTGCGAGTGGGGTCGGGAGAGTGAGAACCAGTAGATTTCGTTCCACTCAGAATCAGAAGTTTCATCCTGCGTGTTTCTACTGCCACCTTACTGTGCGTGTGGATGTTATTATTGGCTTATGATAAAGGCATTACAAAGTACACTCAGGACTAGTCTAGTTATAAAAAAAAATTATTCAGACTAGTCCAAATGTTACTAGGACTGTCCATCATCTTCACCTCCTTCCTCCTGCTCCTCTTCCCGCTCCTCCACCGCTCGCCGCCGTCCCCACTGCTCGTCGCTGTCACGCCCCGATCTCCCGCAGGCAAATCGGCCGTTCCCGCTAGGCGGGAATCACCCTCGCCAGCGCTCTCGCGGGACGATTGCTTTGACCCATCCGGGCGTGATGCCGCACGAGCGTGAGTCACGCCCGTGCAAGGCCGGGTTCATTGGCTGGCGGTAAGAGTTCTAAGCCACAGAGTCGCACAGATTGTCCGAGTGCAGCAGAGATCATAAACGCATAGCGATTTGGTAACAGGTTCACTGAGTCGACAATATAGCGGAAGCATTAAAACACAAGTTTGAAGTAAAACAACTCTTTTATTGATATAAACATGTATTACAGGCGGCGTATAGCCGAGATTACAAGTCGCTCAAGCCTCTCTCTAAAACAGTAAAAGCGTGCCAAGTGGCTACAACTGTGGAATGATTGTACAGGCGAGTTCGGGCTATGTTCACAACATTATGTCTTGTATATGTGCTTCAGTTTCGGACGCACCGTTGTAAGGCTTTAGAGGGAACTCCTGGCCTTAGCACGTACGAAGGAGGCATCCGCACCGAACGAGGTTCTCCCGCACCCTGCACACAAACTGGTGGATTATCAGTACATTGAATGCACTGGTGGGGAAGCTACTCGCCCGCTCGACAAATCCAAACAAGTAATATAAGTTTCGTGCACCAACTATTAAGTTGTCTTTCTAGTTGCCTTAGGATCAGTTTCATGCAGATATTGAATAGCCTAACGTGCCGGGCAGTGCGCCGTGCAACATGAGAGAAAACACGGCGAGACTTACCAACTTACCATCTTCCCTGTCCAAGGCAAACATTGTTAATTCAAGCACGGGCAAGTATAAGCATTCAGGAGCATAGCATATGCAACATGCAAACACGAGAGTCATTGAACGGGACAATAATTGGTGATGCAATGACTCGCACGCGGATAGCCGCTAAGCGAGGATGACTTATCTGTATGAACATGAGTCGCTGGCATAGCCATAAAGGACTAATCCCAGACGAGAATGGAACGCAACGAGAGCACACGATGTGCTACGAACCATTTCGCCCGTACACGATGGATTTGCACATGTAGTCCAAGGCCAAGATGGAATGCAACCAAGTACACGATATGCTACAAACCATCTTGCCAGTACACGATAGACTACACGTGATGTGGTCCTAGACCAAGTGGAATGCAACCAAGTACACGATATGCTACAAACCACTCGCCTGCACACGATGGACAACACTTGAAGTTCCATCCGGATCGGAGCGGCCCCAGTGCCCCGGTGATCGTCCGTGGAACTATGCCTCGTTTTCGAGTTGTCCGCGACATGCAAGTCAGGGTCAATCCACTTTCAGGCAACACGAGTACGTGATTTATTTGGCCAATCTCAGGCAACACGAGTACACGACATTATTTGGAAAATCTCAGGCAACACGAGTACACGAGACATACGAGAACACGAGTACACGGGATACTTGCAGGTTCAATCATGCACGGAACGACTACTTAGTAGTCTCCCGGAGTTTAGATAAAAACAAGGCAACATTCAAGCAGACAAGCATGCGTTTCTAAGGAACGTAAGCAGGCACGTTTGCTCGGACCCGAAGGTAAGCCGAGAGATGAAACCGTTAAGGGACTTAGCATGTGAGGGTCTTAATATAAGCAGTATTTCATTTTCCATGTTCTAGCAAGCAATATAAGTTGGGATTATTCCCTTAGCTAGGTGCGTTGGATTTATTAGCATGCAGGGGGTGATTCACCTAGCGACTAGCATGAATATTCCAGATTTTTATGTGTGTTGGCTAAGCAAAGACAAGTTCACCGTAGCCACCCACCTTAGCGATGATTCGCCTCGGTAGAGCGATACGTCAAGCGAGCCTCTGAAAGCCTAAGCCAGATTCCTGTAGGGACAAGTCTGGATATCCTTTGCATTTTTGTTTGAGGCAAAGCGGGTCGGGACAGCTGCACTATTGCCGTTGAAACGGCAGTTCGCTTGAGCGGAACGGGGTGTTACATCCTACCCAACTCAGAAAAAGTCTCGTCCTCGAGACTTACTGAGGACAAGCGGTAATCTAGGGTTGAGGCAATCCTAGACAAGTCGTTGTACTTGTTTATTTGGATATTCACTTGCACAAGCGTCGAAATCAGCATATCGCTTAGACTGGATCGTGCGCACTTTCGAAGTGCACTTCTAGCGTGAACACGTCAACCAGCTTAGTGATAGCGAAGTCTTAGCACTCGAGTTTCACCTTTCCTTAATTCTTGGATGGTGCACTAGTTCAAGGCGTCCCTTGAATAGATGCATTCAACCAAACTTAGAGTTAGTGATACCACTATGTCACGCCCCGATCTCCCGCAAGCAAATCGGCCATTCCCGCTAGGCGGAAATCACCCTCGCCAGCGCTCCCGCGGGACGATCGCTTTGACCCATCCGGGCGTGATGCCGCACGAGCGTGAGCCACGCCCGTGCAAGGTCGGGTTCATTGGCTGGCGGTGTAAGAGTTCTAAGCCACAGAGTCGCACAGATTGTCCGAGTGCAGCGGAGATCATAAACGCATAGCAATTTGGTAACAGGTTCACTGAGTCGACAATATAGCGGAAGCATTGAAACACAAGTTTGAAGTAAAGCAACTCTTTTATTGATATAAACATGTGTTACAGGCGGCGTATAGCCGAGATTATAAGTCGCTCAAGCCTCTCTCTGAAACAGTAAAAGCGTGCCAAGTGGCTACAACCTTGGAATGATTGTACAAGCGAGTTCGGGCTATGTTCACAACATTATGTCTTGTATATGTGCTTTAGTTTCGGACGCACCATTGCAAGGCTTTAGAGAGAACTCCTAGACTTAGCACGTACGAAGGAGGCATCCACACCGAACGAGGTTCTCCCGCACCCTGCACACAAACTGGTGGATTATCAGTACATTAAATGCACTGGTGGGGAAGCTACTCGCTCGCTCGACAAATCCAAACACGTAATATAAGTTTCGTGCACCAACTATTAAGTTGTCTTTCTAGTTGCCTTAGGATCAGTTTTATGCAGATATTGAATAGCCTAATGTGTCGGGTAGTGCACCGTGCAACATGAGAGGAAACACGGTGAGACTTACCAACTTACCATCTCCTTCCCTGTCCAAGGCAAACATTGAGGCAAACATTGTTAATTCAAGCACGGACAAGTATAAGCATTCAGGAGCATAGCATATGCAACATGCAAACACGAGAGTCATTGAACGGGACAATATTTGGCGTGTTCAGTTGTTCTTCGATGCGATGCAATGACTCGCACGCGGATAGCCGCTAAGCGAGGATGACTTATCTATATGAACATGAGTCGCTGGCATAGCCATAAAGGACTAATCCCAGACGAGAATGGAACGCAACGAGAGCACACGATACGCTATGAACCATTTCGCCCATACACGATGGATTTGCACATGTAGTCCAAGGCCAAGATGGAATGCAACCAAGTACACGATATGCTACAAACTATCTTGCCAGCACACGATAGACTACACGTGATGTGGTCCTAAGCCAAGTGGAATGCAACCAAGTACACGATATGCTACAAACCACTCGCCTACACACGATGGACCATACTTGAAGTTCCATCCGGATCGGAGCGGCCCCAGTGCCCCGGTAACCGTCCGTGGAACTATGCCTCATTTCCGAGTTGTCCGCGACATGCAAGTCAGGGTTAATCCACTTTCAGGCAACACGAGTACGTGATTTATTTGGCCAATCTCAGGCAACACGAGTACACGACATTATTTGGCCAATCTCAGGCAACACGAGTACACGAGACATACGAGAACACGAGTACACGAGTACACGGGATACTTGCAGGTTCAATCATGCACGGAACGACTACTTAGTAGTCTCCCAGGGTTTAGATGAAAATAAAGCAACATTCAAGCAGACAAGCATACGTTTCTAAGGAACGTAAGCAGGCACGTTTGCTCGGACCCGAAGGTAAGCCGAGAGATGAAACCGTTAAGGGACTTAGCATGCGAGGGTCTGAATATAAGCAGTATTTCATTTTCCATGTTCTAGCAAGCAATACAAGTTGGGATTATTCCCTTAGCTAGGTGCGTTGGATTTATTAGCATGCAGGGGGTGATTCATATAGCGACTAGCATGAATATTCTAGATTTTTATGTGTGTTGGCTAAGCAAAGACAAGTTCACCGTAGCCACCCACATTAGCGATGATTCGCCTCGGTAGAGCGATACGTCAAGCGAGCCTCTAAAAGCCTAAGCCGGATTCCTGTAGGGACAAGTCTGGATATCCTTTGCATTCTCGTTTGAGGCAAAGCGGGTCAGGACAGCTGCACTATTGCCGTTGAAACGGCAGTTCGCTTGAGCGGAATGGGGTGTTACAGTCGCTGCCCCCACCGCTCACCATCGTCCCCCGCACGCAGCAGCGGCCCCTTCCTCCACCGCTCGTCGTCCTCCCCCCCATCGCTCACCACTGCCCCCGCACGCAGCAGCGGCCTCGTCCTCCACCACCGCCCCCACGCACAGTAGCGACCTCGTCCTCCACGATGCGTGCGCCTCCGCCTCCTCCCCCATTCTCCACCGCCACCTCCCACCGCCGCCTCCTCCCCCACCTCCCGCTCCTCCGCCTCGTCCCCCCTTCCGGCCTCCATGCAGCCCAGCCCTCGTGGTCACCTCGCGTAGCCCTTCCTTCCGGACTGTCAAAATTTTAACAGTCCTACCAATTGTAAGGACTGGTAAAATTTTGACAGTCCTAAAAAATCAACATATATTTTTAGGAATGTAAAAATTTTGATAGTCCTACCAATTGTTAGGACTGTCAAAATTTTGACAGTCCTGATTATAAAAAAAATCAATTGGAAGTGGGCAGTCCGGTAAGTAATTTTTGGGAATGGCAAACTTGTAATTATCAATGGTGAAATTTTGGGCTGCCCCGAGTGAATTTTGTAGTGCCTTTATCAAGAGCCTTATTATTTTACTCTAAGAGTTATCATGTGTGTTAAATTAGTGTGAATATTCACCAAACCATTTTCCAGACAAATTGTTGGTGTCTTTGTTTTTGGACCCTTAAAAAAAATCTCATATTGGCTACACCACCAAGTGGATATCTCAATACAATGCTTTGTTTGTATTGAGGTGTGCACATAGGGTGTGGTGGGGCACATGGGTGTCATGTAGGGGTAATTTATTAGAAGAAAAAATAATTAATTCATCAATGAAAATATTTATGTTTTTTTTCATGCTCATGGAATTATTTTTATAGGAGCTATAGCGACTCAAACTCGAACTCAAGGGCGCAAAGTGGCACTTTGTTGGTGTACTTCACATCCTGAAACGTCAGCAACTTCCCCGAAGTCAGGTTCAGTACTACCGTTCCGGTCCCAAGTACTTCAGCTTGTGCCTGGTTTGCCACCATAACCTTCTCAGATGTAGGCTCGTATGTGGTGAACAACTCCCTCTTTGAGCAAACATGGCAGGATGCGCCAGTGTCCACCCACCAGTCAATGCCGACACCAGTCGTGATAACCCGTACAATCATAGCAACCTTGTTAGGCTCACATTGCTTTGTATGTTTGGGCTTGGATCTGCAGTCATTCATGTAGTGGCCCTTCTTGCCACAATTAAAGCAAGTCATATCAGACTTGGGTTTTGGCTTCGGTTTGAACGAGGTCGACTTCACCTTTAGATGGTTGAAGTCCTTCTTCTTATTGTGAGAAGCCTTCTGCTTCCCCCTTTGAATCACCAGCATGCACCAAGTTGGCCTTTGCCAACTATTTGGACATGGAGTGCAACTTCAGTTGCCCCTTGGCTTCATCTTCAATATGAATCCAATGAAGAAGATCTTCGAGCTGGATCTCCATCTTCTTACGGTATATGTTTGTCTTGAACTTGACCCAACCTGGAGGAAGCTTGGTGACTATAGCCTCCACCATGAACTTGTCTTCTTGCTTCATGCCCTTTTCCTTCAATTTTTGCTGTATCTTAAAAGTTTCTTGACTTGTGGTAGCATTACCTTCTCGTCTTCAAATTTTATAGTGAAGAATTTCTCGACGAGATAGATTTAGGACAATTTCTCGTTAGTTTTGTAATGATTCTCAAGAGATTCCCAGACATCTCTTGTCTTCTCTTTCATGTTGTAGGACTTTGCCTTTGAGTCATCCATTACATTTAGTATCAACAGCCTACATAGGTCGTTGTCCTCCTTCCACTTGGAGTGCGCGTCCTGCACCACACCAACTTCAAGTTCTCCTCCATCTTCAGGAATGGTAGGTTCAGGATCAACCAACACATAAGCAACTTTGACAAGACGAAGATTTAGAGAGATCTTCCTCTTACAAATGTTGAAGTATTCGCCATCAAACTTCTCAAGCTTGTGAAAGCTAGTATCGAGAAGGTTTGAGCTATTCTCCATCTTTTTTTCGGATCTTGCTTTGAGATTGTTAGTCTCGGGACTTAATCAAAAGATGGTTTGAACACGATCAGGGACAGAGCTATCGATAAACTTTTTAGTCTACCCTATGTTTGATCCTGATGTTGTAGTCGAAACCCAAAAGCTTCAGCAAACTAGTTTGCCTTCTGAGATCTCGATTCCAACGAATCACTATATGAAATATTTCTGATTACAACTTAATTAACACAAAAAATCAAAAAATAATCTTGTTCTTCCTTGCAATCGCAGTTGCAGATGGACAGATAGAGGAGAAGTAGAAAATGAAGAAGAAGAAGAATTTCAGCTTGCTGGGGTGATGAAGATTACCGTTGCTCAAAGCAAGAGTTGTCCCACACGATCTGCTCTCAGGAACCAACAAGTTCTCGAAGAACTTCTGGAACGCTCGTGTCACCTCTTCCGACTCGCGAACTCCCTGGACTCCTCATGGCGGCACAACAGCCTCTCTTCAACTCTCTCTCTCTCTCTCTCTCTCTCTCGAAGTCTGTATACTTGATGAGGGCTGAGAATAAAGTATTTATAAAGGAGCCTGGCCACCTAGTCGGTTACAAATAGATAAGAACAAAATTAATTCAAATCCCATAAAATCGGATCTGAATTAAAGATGCAATCTTTCCATAATCGAATCTGAACCGCCTCTGCCAGAAGCGCAGCGGCCCAACAGCCCAGCGGCACATGCTCACAACAGTGCAGTAGCGTATGTGCGCATACGCGTAAACATGCATATGTGCATAACTGCGCATAGCCCACGCATCGTCTGTTCTGCTCCCTACTCATGTGCCCGCATATTGTCACTACCACATTTCTAGATTAGGGCTTTATTGTCAATTGCCATATTTATTTTAATATGTTAATATAATGTATGATATGTTTATTATATAAATTGTTAAGGTTCTTTAATGCATGGGTTAATGGGCTAGACCTAAGAATCCACTAGATAAAACCCTTTAACAAATCTCTATTTTTAAATTAGCATTAGTTAAACCCTCAATGTATGACTAAACCCCTTTAATTATTTAGTTCTTTATGACAAGTCATGAAGGGCAAAATAGACTCTTTACATTAGAAGCCCTAACCCTAACCCTAACCCTAGTCCTATATAATAAGAGGGAGCCTCCCTCAAGCTTCTTCATTCATGAAGAAAACCCTAAGAATAGCCTCCACTTAGAAATCTATTTTTCTTCCTCAAATTTCAGGATTTCTGGCCCTAGAAACCCTCATTCCTTCTCCATCAAGAGAAACCTAGGAGCTTGGACCAAGGAACCTTGGAGAAAGAGAAGCTACATTGGTAATCCATCTCCCAATAGGTGAGAATCCAGAAACCTCATTTAAATTTTGTTTTAAATTGTTGTTTGGCCATTAGGATCCCACCATTTGTATTAGGAATGACTATTGTGGTTGCATGAGAATTTTCCATGGAGTCATAGGTGATTTAGGGGTTTTGTGATCCTATGATACATTTTTCCCCAAATATTTCGTAGCCCTAATTATAGGGATATTTATTCTTGCATGTTTGCATCATATACGTAGAGGTTTGGTTTTGATTTAGGGTTTTAAGTTTGGGTATTCACGAGTAATCATGTGAATCCATTTTTCAGCACACTAAGTGTTTGATGATATGTTTAGTAGGGTGAATACCTATTTAATCTAATCTAATCTTGCATATTTTGATGTACAATATATATATATGTATATGCACGTATGTGCATTGATGGTTTTGTGTCATTTGGAGAGGGGAATACACCATGGGGAAGTTCATGTGCAATCGGGTTTCCCTCCTGAACTGTGCATCTGTGCATCAGTGAGGGAAGAGCCCAAGTTTGGATTTAGATGGAGATAGTTATCAGTGCTTGGTGCATTGATTCGAAACATTAGGATAGTAGCAGCAGTAGTATTGATAGCTTGTATATGGATCACGGTTTAGAAAGTGCCAGTGTCAGTGTGTCTGTGTGTATCTCAGTGAGTGGGAGACTGTATCAAGTGTCCCAGTGAAGTGTAAAAGTATGGGAGGTGTTATGCCTGTGTATTGGATTGGGTGAGTACACTAATATCTGCTACCTGAGAAGTTGATACATCGGTCAATTTAGTGTATTCATTATGCAGTGGGTATGAGGTTTGGGTAGAGTTCAGCTGGCCATGGTTGGTTGCACTGTGTTTATGTGGTTTTAGAGGAGGGTGTTGCCTGATAATGAGGATTGTATTTTGAGTGATCGTGTGAAAGTATCACTGTGCATGAGTCGTATCTCACTGAGTGAGAGGTGTATTATAGTGAGTGCCTTAGTGAGAGGTGTATGTGTGACTGTGCAGAGTCGGATCCCCAGGTTATGCACATTGAGAGTAGTGTGTAGAGGGGAGTTTGACAGTAGCAGTATCGTGTTGCAGTATCAGCTAGAGGGTGTTGTGCCAGTGTCAGTAGGTATGGTTCCAGATCGTTTAGTGTACCAGTTTTGTGTTGGAGTTCATAGTGTATCAGAGTATCAGAAATTGGGGGAAAGAGGATCAGGTTCAGCACAGTAAGAAATCTGTGAGTATAGAGTATCACAATAGCAGTAGCAGCTAGTGTATCAATACACTTATTTAATGCATGTTGTTATAGTAGTTAGTAGGGGTTTAGTGAGTATCAGCAATGGGTATCCAGGCATATACATATAAGTAGTGTTATGTATGTGAGTTAGTAGTGTGAGTGTCAGTGAGTTCTCCATGTATCAGTGTGAATGTGGTGTTCTACTGAGCAACAGTATCAGTGAATTATATGTGAACTGTGAGTGTCACTACCACTTTTCCATATAAGGGTATTTCTGTAATTTAGCTATTTTAAATAATTATGAATTTAATTATTTTGCTGAGTTTTATAAACTAATTATATTTATTAGTGATTTTGGTTTAAGGTAGAAACCCTAGAACTCATTAGGACAGACCCTAGTGATTCAACCCAAATTTGTAAACCCTGTTCTAGTGAAACCCTAGAATACAAAATTAGGGTGAACCCTCAAAACCCTAGACTGACTTAACCATAGCTAATTAGGTTCTACATGACCTAACCTAGGGGTTAAACCTAGGCCATACACTAGAAACCCTAACTGGGCCTATATATATAAAAGGAACCCTCTTGTTCTTCATATAGAGGGAGAAACCCTAGCCTCCATCTAGAGAAACATCTCCCCACTCCAAAAAATTCGAAACCCTAACCCTAGGTTCCATTTTCTCCTCCTCCAAAGCAAGAGAAGCAAAGAACGTGGGTCAGGGAGCCTTGGAGAAGAAGAGCCTCGTTGAAGAAACCTTCCCTGCAGGTAAAACCCTAGTTTTACTCATTTAAATTCTGTTTTCAGATGATCATGGCCATTAGGAACCCCAAATCTGTGTGTAGTTCGATTTTTAGGGTTTTTGGATTAGGTTTTGGTGACCAACATAGTTTCCCCAATTAACAGAACCCTAACCCTAGATATTCGAAGGTGGGCTGATTTCATCTCACATGGAGTGGGTTGAACCCGAGTTTTAGGGTTTTATGTTTGGGTTCATGAGTAATATTGTGGGATCTGTTTTTCTGCATTTCTGGTGTTCGATGAATTGTCTAGTAGGAACTTACCTATCTAGCTTATTCAATTTCTGCATAATTGATATATGAACTATATACATGTATGTATTTGTGTTGCTAATAGGTTGTGTGTTGTGTGTACATCGATGGAGAAATTCTGGGATGCAGTCGGGTATGTACAGACTGTGCTAGGGAAGAGGATAGGTGCAGTCGGGTTTGAGAGAGGGTTACTGTGTAGGTGCAGAATTCTGTGCATTGGGGATTACAGTGTAGTGATTTGGGTATTCTGTGCATAAAGGTTCATTGTCTGTGTGAGACTATAAAGCACTTTAACAATCACTATTTTGATGGAAAATGCTATATATATTTTTCATATCTAACTTGAACCAATTGCTTTACTATTATGATTTTAGGAGCAAGAGTTGTCATGTCTTCCCTTATTATCTTAATTGTATCTGGGCACATTGAGGAAGTAATTTATTACTTTCTAGGGCAAGGTCAATGGATCTATGAACAACATTACTAGTCCTTTTCATTGTGAGTGCCCACTGATTTGTCTTTGACTTGTCTGTGTGCAGAAATTGATACCTGTGTGCAGTCCATATGGTAGAAGGATGGGCAGGTCAGTAACACCTGTGTGTAGAATTGAGTCTTAGCAGTGTAAACTGTGTATGTGATGTCTGTGTGTTTAAGTATCAGTGAGATGGGGGAGGGGTTGATTGCTGTGCTGTGTGCAACAGTGTGTGTGTGTGCCCAGGTTATTTCCCATTTTCTGTGTGTGTGTTCTCAGTAAATAAGGGAACATCAGGTGTGTGTGTGTGTATACTGCCAGTTTAGGGTGCCTGTGTGCAGTGTAAAACCTGTTTGAGCGTGTGTATCAGTCAGATTGATGTGTATCAGTAAATAGGATTTTGATATCAGTAAATTCAGTTTGTATGTGTGTGTGAACAGAGGATCCTAGTGTGCAGTAGGACAGAATGCTGTGTCCCAATGCCTGTGTATCAGCATTGTAATGTATCAGCAGTGAGGTTCCAGTTGGGCAAAAACTGTGTGTAACTCTGAGTGAGGAGTTCTGAGTTGTGTGTGTGTAGGTATTAGAACAGGGGTTATCAGTGTGTGGGTAGATGATACTTTGAGTATCCTAATAACTGTGGGTATATGTGTGTTCAGTATAGCAGTTTTGGGTATGTGCAAGTCTGAGAGCAGTATCAGACAGTTTTGGGGTCCTGTTAGTGAGAAGACTTAGGTGAGTGTTTTGTGTCAGTTTAAAAACTGTGTGTGTGTGTGTGTGTGTAGTATACAAAGTGTAGCAGTACCAGTAAATTGGGTGTGAGTGTCTAAGTGAATTCCTATATGTGTTGTGAGTAGTTCAGTGAGTTGAGGGCTAAGAGTAAATTACCTGTGTGAGAAGGGTAGGCCTATGTATTTGGGTAAACTGTACAGCTACTACATTGGGTAAATTTAGAGTTCTGTCAGTAGCTAGAGGGGGAAGTGCATTACCTGTATAAACAGAGCAGTGTGTGTGGGCAATATGCTGAGGTAGCAGTTTAGTTGTGAGTACCTATGTGGTATTGAGTGTCAGTATGTGTATGAGTTAGAAGTTAGCATCAGTTAAGTTAAGTATTAGTTTATAGTTAAGTAAGGTTCACATAATTAAGTGGTATACTTGATACCAATATGTATATATGAGTTATACATATTAGTTGCACCTAGTGTTGCCTTATTAACTAAGTATTAGTTAGTATAAGTCTAGTAATGACTAGATTGACCAGAAAACCTAGTTTTGACTAGTAAACCTTAGAATCAACCTAGTATAGACTGATCCATGACCTAGAAACCTCGTTTTTAATTTGTTAAGCATGTTATTCTTTTAATTCATTAATTAACATTGAATTTCCATAAATAGGTCATTGTGTTTCCATTTTGGACCTCGATCCTCACACCTTGCTCAGGACCACAGGCGAGTACATTCTCTGACAGTTTTCATTGTTGATTACTTCTATAAATTGTAGTGTATTACATACTTGATTCCGACACCATGGATACACGGGTTAGCACCCTAGATCCCCATCACGAGGAGTCGTGGTTGGAATCCATTGTGCTAGCTGGGGGATGGGGAACTATTAGTAGATTATGTGATCATATCCAAACATTTATATGCACCATAGCTCACCCCACTTCTCACGTCGGGTGCAGCCTGACCACTTATATGCTCCATAGCTGTTATATATGATTAGCCTGACCATTATATGCACCATAGCTAACCATGCGGTTAGCCTGACCTAAAAGAATCATAGCTAATCATATATAACCAGCCTGATCTAGTCCCAAGCCGATCACATAATAAACTGATATTTCAATCACTTAGCTAGATGTTTTATCTTTATTCAGATTTACTTGTTCTAGCATTCACTATTTATTGCTCATTGCTAGATGCTTATTGTCTATTTCATTTCTTCAGTACTCCACATGTTCAGCTTTTATTTCCATCTTGTATCTCTTACACTGTTTATAGATTTTGTCAATTTAATGAAACTGCTGTTAGTGCTTGTGCTTCGCTCCAATCCTGACTGGATAACAACATTTTCAGAGAACCTGGAGGACTTTTGCCCTACTCATTACGGTCCAGGAATAGAGGAGGATTTTACCCCAGAAATCCCAGAGGAGGTGCCTATCCTAGAGGAGAACTTGCCTGCCCATGTTTAGATTATTTTTCTGCATTTTTATTTTAGACTGAGACTGAGACTGAGATGTATTTATTTTATTTGTGACTTTGTGAGGTCATCTAGACCCAGGATTTGAATTGAACTTCTTGTGGTTGGTTTAATAGAACTCTTTTCAATTCTCATCGTGCCATTATTCTTATAGCTGTGATTGAGTATATTATAGAACTGCGGTTTATTTTAGCATTGTCCTCCGTACGGAGTTGAGACTATTGACAGGATATACTATGTTTGTGACCTAGACAGCGTTCTACCGCCGATGCTGCGGCGTAGGCTGGACGTACCCACGACTCATGCCCAAATTCCGGGTGCGGGTCGTGACACGTTTTAGTGGTGGCCCATGCAGGTCTAGTCAGTAGTCTTAGATTCACATTAGAACGATATTGTAGTAATAGGAAGTAGGTCGAGAATATGCTCAATCACAATTAGGGAATTCTGATTCTTATGATACTATTCTTAATGATTAATTCCTTTAGAAATTTTTCTGTCCTTCCTTGATATCATACCTATTGCCTTAATTGAATCTTTCGGTCTGTCTTCAGGATGCCGCCAAGAAGATCCCAGAGACTCGGAGCAGCAGATACAGAGAGGTCTGCCACCTCTCGCGCTGCCGGACAGACATCAGCAGCACCTCCTACATCTCCAGGACAGGTGGGAGTGTCTGCAGCATTCGGGGGTCCTCCACCACCAGTTCAGAGGGTCCCCACAGCTACGACGGCACAACCACCCCCAGCTCAGCATCCAGGAGGTGTGCCCGTCGATGGGGCACAGATGTTCGCCTTGATTCAGGGCATGGTCGACGCCCAGAGGACGTCGGCAGAGGCCCAGAGAGTGCAGGCTGAGGCACATCAGGCCCAGACAGAGATGATGAGGGTGAACATGGAGAATGCTCACCAAGTGGCTCTCCAAGCTGTGGAGAGAGTCACTCAGCAGCAGCAACAACCTGGTCAGCAACAACAGAGGCCGGGCACCATTGTGGACTTCAAGAGGATGTTGCCTCGGGAGTTCAAGGGGACAGAAGGGATACTCTACGCCGATGATTGGCTAGAGGACATCGAGAGGAACTTGCGTTTGGCGCAGCTTCCAGAGGCGCTCAAGATCGAGGCCGCTGGCAGCCAGATGTTCGACATTGCCTTGACGTGGTTTCGCACGGAGCCGAGGCTCTTGCGCGGGGGACTCACTTGGGAGGCTTTCAAGGAGCTCTTCAAAGAAAAGTTCTTTCCTGATGTCGCCCTGGGAGCTTTGGAGAGTCAGTTCCATGACTTAGCCCAGGGGAGCTCGTCCGTCGACGAGTATGCCGCGGAGTTTAGCCGTCTGAGCCGCTTCGCGCCATCGATGATTAGAGATCCGGGGGACAGGGCCCGGAAATTCAGAAAGGGGCTGACAAGAGAGATCAAGTCTCGCACGTCGGGACGTCGCACAGCTACCTATGAGGGCATATTGATGGATGCCCAAGTAGCCGAGGATGACTTGGACCTCAGACCCAAGAGGGGACGCGATGTTTCCGGAGGAGCAAACAGTAGTGCGGGACCAGGCAAGCGTCCACACTTTCAGCAGCAGCAGAGGCCCTTTCAGCAGCAGCATCAGGCACCAGCCCGAGGACAGGTTCAACAACAGCAGCAGAGGCAGACTCAGCCCGCCATCCAGTGTGCGTATTGCGGGAAGATGGGACATACTAGGGATATCTGCAGGCATAGATTGGGCTCATGTTTGTCCTGCGGATCGACGACACATCAGCTGAGGGATTGCCCTACCATTCGGACTCGTCCAGGGCAGGGTGGAGCAGCCGCCCAGAGAGGACCAAGCAGAGCACCAGCAGCACCAGGAGGCCAACAGCAGAGGGGACCACTTCCACCGCAAAATCAGAGGTTTGCCCAGCATCAGCAGCAGAGAGGTGCACCCCAGGGGCGAGCGTACGCCATGGCAGTCGAGGAGATCGAGCCAGCAGGAGACTTGATCACAGGTTCGGTTCTTCTCGATTGTATTCCTGCATTTACCTTATTCGACTCTGGCGCTTCCCATAGTTTTGTGTCTGTATCATATGCACTTCGACATCATTTAGACACAGAACCATTAGCTAGGACTTGCAAGATCATGACTGGTGGAGGTATTATCCTAGTCCGTGATCACTGCAAGGACCGGAGAGTGTCAGTAGGAGGCCGAGACTTGAGCGTGAGCTTACTTGTCATGCCACTTCCGGGGTACGATATTGTACTCAGAATGGACTGGTTGAGTAGGCATCATGCTACGATAGATTGTTATAGAGGCAGAGTATTGTTTAGACCACCAGGAGAGCCGGAGTTCGAGGTCGTCAGAGGAACAGCGGAACAGAGAGGGAGCACATTTTGCGGAGCCAGGACGGTAGAAGAGGAGTTGCCACATCCTCTGATAGCGGAATTCCTGGATGTATTTCCAGAGGAGTTGCCAGGCTTGCCGCCAGACAGGGATGTTGAATTCTCTATAGACTTGGTTCCAGGAGCGGAGCCCATTTCACAACATGTCTATAGAGTCAACAACAGCGAGCTGGCAGAACTGAAGAAGCAAGTTGAGGAGCTGCAGGACAAAGGCTTCATTAAATCCAGTTCATCACCATGGGGAGCTCCGGTATTGTTCGTACCGAAGAAGGACGGCACGGTGCGCATGTGCATTGATTATAGAGCTTTGAACAATATCACTATCAAGAATAAGTACCCGCTGCCGAGGATAGATGATCTTTTCGACCAGTTGAGCGGGGCGAGGGTGTTTTCGAAGATTGATTTGAGGTCAGGCTATCACCAGGTGAAGGTGAAAAAGGAAGACACGCCGAAGACAGCTTTTCGGACCAGATACGGCCAGTTCGAGTTCATGGTGATGCCATTTGGTTTAACCAATGCACCGGCAGTATTCATGAACTTGATGAACAAGGTGTTCCACCAGTACCTTGACAAGTTCGTGGTGGTGTTTATCGACGATATTCTTGTGTATTCCAAGACACCGGAGGAGCACGAAGAGCACCTGAGATTGGTCTTAGAGACTCTCAGGAGGGAGAAGCTGTACGGGAAACTCTCTAAGTGTGAATTCTTCCTTGACAAGGTCGAATTTCTTGGGCATGTGGTATCGGGTGACGGAATCTCGGTAAACCCAAAGAAGATCGAGGCAGTAGAGTCGTGGGCTACCCCCAGTTCGGTAGCTGAGATCAGGAGTTTTCTCGGGCTAGCAGGATACTACAGGAGGTTTGTACAAGACTTCTCCAAGATTGCAGCGCCAATGACCAGACTAACTAGGAAGGACGTGGATTTTGTGTGGACAGAGGAGTGCCAGGCTGCATTTGATGAGCTGAAGAAGAGGTTGACGACAGCTCCAATTTTGACATTGCCATCAGGGACAGGTGGTTTCACCATCTACAGTGATGCTTCAGGGAAGGGTCTGGGATGTGTTCTTCAGCAGCACGGGAAGGTAATTGCCTATGCTTCCAGGCAGTTACGCCCTCATGAAAAGAATTATCCCACCCACGACTTAGAGTTGGCAGCAGTTATCTTCGCTCTAAAGCTGTGGAAACATTACCTGTACGGAGAGCGTGTGGAGATCTTCACAGACCACAAGAGCTTGAAGTACGTATTCACACAGAAGGAGCTGAATATGAGGCAGAGGAGGTGGTTAGAGTTGATGAAGGACTTTGACATCTCATTGCAGTACCATCCAGGGAAGGCTAATGTAGTCGCCGATGCCTTGAGCAGGTATCCGATGGCTATGTACTTGACGACAGATAGGCATTTGTTGGCTGATCTGGAAAGCTTGGAGATTGAGGTGTTAGTTCCCGGTACTGAGATCCAGATGTGGGGATTACAGATACAGTCCGAACTGATGGACAGGATCAGAGCTGCGCAGTACGATGATGAGACTCTGAGGAGTATCAGAGCACATGTTCAGATGGGATTGTCAGACGACTTCACTATCGCAGATGATGGTTCTTTACGGCACGGCACAAGGATATGTGTGCCTAGCGGGGAGCTGCGCGAAGAGGTTTTGCAGGAGGCACACCGCTCTCAGTACTCGATGCATCCCGGTGCCAACAAGATGTATCGAGACTTGAGGGAGCACGTATGGTGGTATGGAATGAAGCGCGAGGTAGCACGCTTCGTATCTCGGTGTCTAGTGTGCCAACAGGTAAAGGCAGACCGACAGAGGCCAGGGGGGTTGCTTCAACCCTTACCGATTCCAGAATGGAAGTGGGAGCACGTGACCATGGATTTCGTTTCAGGGCTTCCCCGTTCTCCAGGAGGGAAGGACGCGATTTGGGTCATCGTGGACAGGTTGACCAAATCAGCCCATTTCTTACCTTTCAAGGTGGGCACGTCGACAAAGAAGCTAGCAGAGATGTACGTGCGACAGATTGTTAGGATTCATGGAGTTCCTGTGAGCATCGTCTCAGATCGGGATAGTCGTTTCACTTCCCATTTCTGGAGGAGTCTACAGGCTAGCTTGGGCACTCAGCTCAAGTTCAGTACCGCGTATCACCCCCAAACAGACGGGCAGTCGGAAAGGACTATTCAGACTCTCGAGGATATGCTACGCACTTGCGTTTTAGATCTCGGAGGTTCTTGGGAGGATCATCTGCACCTGGTAGAGTTCGCTTACAACAACAGCTACCAGGCCAGCATCGAGATGTCACCGTTTGAGGCTCTTTATGGACGGAGGTGTCGTACACCGCTATCGTGGGACGACGTTGGAGAGAGAGCCTTGCTAGGACCAGAAATGGTCGTGGATGCAGCAGAAAAGGTGAAACTCATCAGAGATAGACTGCGAGTGGCGCAGGACAGACAGCGGCATTGGGCCGACAGCCACCGTAGACCCCTTGAGTTTCAGGTATAGATTGTTGTTTTCTGGTTGTGTTTGTTTGTTTGTTTAGACTGTGTGTTGAGACTGTTTTGTTTTAGGTTGGCGATCTAGTATTCCTACGGATTTCTCCGACGCGTGGAACGATTCGTTTTGGCAGAGGTGGGAAGCTTAGCCCACGCTACATCGGACCCTTCGATATTCTGGCGAGGGTAGGTGCAGTGGCATATAGACTGGACTTGCCGCCTGCATTGGAGGGAGTGCATAATGTGTTCCACGTGTCACAGCTGAGGCGGTACGTGGCAGACCCTAGTCACGTACTTGATCACTCGGAGATTGAGGTTGGTCCGACGCTCAGCTACCCTGAGCAGCCCGTAGAGATCTTGGATCGCAGAGAGAAGGTGTTGCGGAACCAAACCATCCCTTTGGTTCGTGTTGCATGGAGCCATCACTCTCCAGGGGAGTCAACCTGGGAGAGAGAGGACGAAATGCGCGAGCAATACCCGTATCTCTTCCAGACTTGAGGTATATTTCCTTTTCTGATTTCATCCTTGTTGTAGTTCAGTCCAATTTCGAGGACGAAATTTCTTTTAGGAGGGTAGACTTGTCACTACCACTTTTCCATATAAGGGTATTTCTGTAATTTAGCTATTTTAAATAATTATGAATTTAATTATTTTGCTGAGTTTTATAAACTAATTATATTTATTAGTGATTTTGGTTTAAGGTAGAAACCCTAGAACTCATTAGGACAGACCCTAGTGATTCAACCCAAATTTGTAAACCCTGTTCTAGTGAAACCCTAGAATACAAAATTAGGGTGAACCCTCAAAACCCTAGACTGACTTAACCATAGCTAATTAGGTTCTACATGACCTAACCTAGGGGTTAAACCTAGGCCATACACTAGAAACCCTAACTGGGCCTATATATATAAAAGGAACCCTCTTGTTCTTCATATAGAGGGAGAAACCCTAGCCTCCATCTAGAGAAACATCTCCCCACTCCAAAAAATTCGAAACCCTAACCCTAGGTTCCATTTTCTCCTCCTCCAAAGCAAGAGAAGCAAAGAACGTGGGTCAGGGAGCCTTGGAGAAGAAGAGCCTCGTTGAAGAAACCTTCCCTGCAGGTAAAACCCTAGTTTTACTCATTTAAATTCTGTTTTCAGATGATCATGGCCATTAGGAACCCCAAATCTGTGTGTAGTTCGATTTTTAGGGTTTTTGGATTAGGTTTTGGTGACCAACATAGTTTCCCCAATTAACAGAACCCTAACCCTAGATATTCGAAGGTGGGCTGATTTCATCTCACAGGGAGTGGGTTGAACCCGAGTTTTAGGGTTTTATGTTTGGGTTCATGAGTAATATTGTGGGATCTGTTTTTCTGCATTTCTGGTGTTCGATGAATTGTCTAGTAGGAACTTACCTATCTAGCTTATTCAATTTCTGCATAATTGATATATGAACTATATACATGTATGTATTTGTGTTGCTAATAGGTTGTGTGTTGTGTGTACATCGATGGGGAAATTCTGGGATGCAGTCGGGTATGTACAGACTGTGCTAGGGAAGAGGATAGGTGCAGTCGGGTTTGAGAGAGGGTTACTGTGTAGGTGCAGAATTCTGTGCATTGGGGATTACAGTGTAGTGATTTGGGTATTCTGTGCATAAAGGTTCATTGTCTGTGTGAGACTATAAAGCACTTTAACAATCACTATTTTGATGGCAAATGCTATATATATTTTTCATATCTAACTTGAACCAATTGCTTTACTATTATGATTTTAGGAGCAAGAGTTGTCATGTCTTCCCTTATTATCTTAATTGTATCTGGGCACATTGAGGAAGTAATTTATTACTTTCTAGGGCAAGGTCAATGGATCTATGAACAACATTACTAGTCCTTTTCATTGTGAGTGCCCACTGATTTGTCTTTGACTTGTCTGTGTGCAGAAATTGATACCTGTGTGCAGTCCATATGGTAGAAGGATGGGCAGGTCAGTAACACCTGTGTGTAGAATTGAGTCTTAGCAGTGTAAACTGTGTATGTGATGTCTGTGTGTTTAAGTATCAGTGAGATGGGGGAGGGGTTGATTGCTGTGCTGTGTGCAACAGTGTGTGTGTGTGCCCAGGTTATTTCCCATTTTCTGTGTGTGTGTTCTCAGTAAATAAGGGAACATCAGGTGTGTGTGTGTGTGTATACTGCCAGTTTAGGGTGCCTGTGTGCAGTGTAAAACCTGTTTGAGCGTGTGTATCAGTCAGATTGATGTGTATCAGTAAATAGGATTTTGATATCAGTAAATTCAGTTTGTATGTGTGTGTGAACAGAGGATCCTAGTGTGCAGTAGGACAGAATGCTGTGTCCCAATGCCTGTGTATCAGCATTGTAATGTATCAGCAGTGAGGTTCCAGTTGGGCAAAAACTGTGTGTAACTCTGAGTGAGGAGTTCTGAGTTGTGTGTGTGTAGGTATTAGAACAGGGGTTATCAGTGTGTGGGTAGATGATACTTTGAGTATCCTAATAACTGTGGGTATATGTGTGTTCAGTATAGCAGTTTTGGGTATGTGCAAGTCTGAGAGCAGTATCAGACAGTTTTGGGGTCCTGTTAGTGAGGAGACTTAGGTGAGTGTTTTGTGTCAGTTTAAAAACTGTGTGTGTGTGTGTGTGTGTAGTATACAAAGTGTAGCAGTACCAGTAAATTGGGTGTGAGTGTCTAAGTGAATTCCTATATGTGTTGTGAGTAGTTCAGTGAGTTGAGGGCTAAGAGTAAATTACCTGTGTGAGAAGGGTAGGCCTATGTATTTGGGTAAACTGTACAGCTACTACATTGGGTAAATTTAGAGTTCTGTCAGTAGCTAGAGGGGGAAGTGCATTACCTGTATAAACAGAGCAGTGTGTGTGGGCAATATGCTGAGGTAGCAGTTTAGTTGTGAGTACCTATGTGGTATTGAGTGTCAGTATGTGTATGAGTTAGAAGTTAGCATCAGTTAAGTTAAGTATTAGTTTATAGTTAAGTAAGGTTCACATAATTAAGTGGTATACTTGATACCAATATATATATATGAGTTATACATATTAGTTGCACCTAGTGTTGCCTTATTAACTAAGTATTAGTTAGTATAAGTCTAGTAATGACTAGATTGACCAGAAAACCTAGTTTTGACTAGTAAACCTTAGAATCAACCTAGTATAGACTGATCCATGACCTAGAAACCTCGTTTTTAATTTGTTAAGCATGTTATTCTTTTAATTCATTAATTAACATTGAATTTCCATAAATAGGTCATTGTGTTTCCATTTTGGACCTCGATCCTCACACCTTGCTCAGGACCACAGGCGAGTACATTCTCTGACAGTTTTCATTGTTGATTACTTCTATAAATTGTAGTGTATTACATACTTGATTCCGACACCATGGATACACGGGTTAGCACCCTAGATCCCCATCACGAGGAGTCGTGGTTGGAATCCATTGTGCTAGCTGGGGGATGGGGAACTATTAGTAGATTATGTGATCATATCCAAACATTTATATGCACCATAGCTCACCCCACTTCTCACGTCGGGTGCAGCCTGACCACTTATATGCTCCATAGCTGTTATATATGATTAGCCTGACCATTATATGCACCATAGCTAACCATGCGGTTAGCCTGACCTAAAAGAATCATAGCTAATCATATATAACCAGCCTGATCTAGTCCCAAGCCGATCACATAATAAACTGATATTTCAATCACTTAGCTAGATGTTTTATCTTTATTCAGATTTACTTGTTCTAGCATTCACTATTTATTGCTCATTGCTAGATGCTTATTGTCTATTTCATTTCTTCAGTACTCCACATGTTCAGCTTTTATTTCCATCTTGTATCTCTTACACTGTTTATAGATTTTGTCAATTTAATGAAACTGCTGTTAGTGCTTGTGCTTCGCTCCAATCCTGACTGGATAACAACATTTTCAGAGAACCTGGAGGACTTTTGCCCTACTCATTACGGTCCAGGAATAGAGGAGGATTTTACCCCAGAAATCCCAGAGGAGGTGCCTATCCTAGAGGAGAACTTGCCTGCCCATGTTTAGATTATTTTTCTGCATTTTTATTTTAGACTGAGACTGAGACTGAGATATATTTATTTTATTTGTGACTTTGTGAGGTCATCTAGACCCAGGATTTGAATTGAACTTCTTGTGGTTGGTTTAATAGAACTCTTTTCAATTCTCATCGTGCCATTATTCTTATAGCTGTGATTGAGTATATTATAGAACTGCGGTTTATTTTAGCATTGTCCTCCGTACGGAGTTGAGACTATTGACAGGATATACTATGTTTGTGACCTAGACAGCGTTCTACCGCCGATGCTGCGGCGTAGGCTGGACGTACCCACGACTCATGCCCAAATTCCGGGTGCGGGTCGTGACACGTTTTAGTGGTGGCCCATGCAGGTCTAGTCAGTAGTCTTAGATTCACATTAGAACGATATTGTAGTAATAGGAAGTAGGTCGAGAATATGCTCAATCACAATTAGGGAATTCTGATTCTTATGATACTATTCTTAATGATTAATTCCTTTAGAAATTTTTCTGTCCTTCCTTGATATCATACCTATTGCCTTAATTGAATCTTTCGGTCTGTCTTCAGGATGCCGCCAAGAAGATCCCAGAGACTCGGAGCAGCAGATACAGAGAGGTCTGCCACCTCTCGCGCTGCCGGACAGACATCAGCAGCACCTCCTACATCTCCAGGACAGGTGGGAGTGTCTGCAGCATTCGGGGGTCCTCCACCACCAGTTCAGAGGGTCCCCACAGCTACGACGGCACAACCACCCCCAGCTCAGCATCCAGGAGGTGTGCCCGTCGATGGGGCACAGATGTTCGCCTTGATTCAGGGCATGGTCGACGCCCAGAGGACGTCGGCAGAGGCCCAGAGAGTGCAGGCTGAGGCACATCAGGCCCAGACAGAGATGATGAGGGTGAACATGGAGAATGCTCACCAAGTGGCTCTCCAAGCTGTGGAGAGAGTCACTCAGCAGCAGCAACAACCTGGTCAGCAACAACAGAGGCCGGGCACCATTGTGGACTTCAAGAGGATGTTGCCTCGGGAGTTCAAGGGGACAGAAGGGATACTCTACGCCGATGATTGGCTAGAGGACATCGAGAGGAACTTGCGTTTGGCGCAGCTTCCAGAGGCGCTCAAGATCGAGGCCGCTGGCAGCCAGATGTTCGATATTGCCTTGACGTGGTTTCGCACGGAGCCGAGGCTCTTGCGCGGGGGACTCACTTGGGAGGCTTTCAAGGAGCTCTTCAAAGAAAAGTTCTTTCCTGATGTCGCCCTGGGAGCTTTGGAGAGTCAGTTCCATGACTTAGCCCAGGGGAGCTCGTCCGTCGACGAGTATGCCGCGGAGTTTAGCCGTCTGAGCCGCTTTGCGCCATCGATGATTAGAGATCCGGGGGACAGGGCCCGGAAATTCAGAAAGGGGCTGACAAGAGAGATCAAGTCTCGTACGTCGGGACGTCGCACAGCTACCTATGAGGGCATATTGATGGATGCCCAAGTAGCCGAGGATGACTTGGACCTCAGACCCAAGAGGGGACGCGATGTTTCCGGAGGAGCAAACAGTAGTGCGGGACCAGGCAAGCGTCCACACTTTCAGCAGCAGCAGAGGCCCTTTCAGCAGCAGCATCAGGCACCAGCCCGAGGACAGGTTCAACAACAGCAGCAGAGGCAGACTCAGCCCGCCATCCAGTGTGCGTATTGCGGGAAGATGGGACATACTAGGGATATCTGCAGGCATAGATTGGGCTCATGTTTTTCCTGCGGATCGACGACACATCAGCTGAGGGATTGCCCTACCATTCGGACTCGTCCAGGGCAGGGTGGAGCAGCCGCCCAGAGAGGACCAAGCAGAGCACCAGCAGCACCAGGAGGCCAACAGCAGAGGGGACCACTTCCACCGCAAAATTAGAGGTTTGTCCAGCATCAGCAGCAGAGAGGTGCACCCCAGGGGCGAGCGTACGCCATGGCAGTCGAGGAGATCGAGCCAGCAGGAGACTTGATCACAGGTTCGGTTCTTCTCGATTGTATTCCTGCATTTACCTTATTCGACTCTGGCGCTTCCCATAGTTTTGTGTCTGTATCATATGCACTTCGACATCATTTAGACACAGAACCATTAGCTAGGACTTGCAAGATCATGACTGGTGGAGGTATTATCCTAGTCCGTGATCACTGCAAGGACCGGAGAGTGTCAGTAGGAGGCCGAGACTTGAGCGTGAGCTTACTTGTCATGCCACTTCCGGGGTACGATATTGTACTCGGAATGGACTGGTTGAGTAGGCATCATGCTACGATAGATTGTTATAGAGGCAGAGTATTGTTTAGACCACCAGGAGAGCCGGAGTTCGAGGTCGTCAGAGGAACAGCGGAACAGAGAGGGAGCACATTTTGCGGAGCCAGGACGGTAGAAGAGGAGTTGCCACATCCTCTGATAGCGGAATTCCTGGATGTATTTCCAGAGGAGTTGCCAGGCTTGCCGCCAGACAGGGATGTTGAATTCTCTATAGACTTGGTTCCAGGAGCGGAGCCCATTTCACAACATGTCTATAGAGTCAACAACAGCGAGCTGGCAGAACTGAAGAAGCAAGTTGAGGAGCTGCAGGACAAAGGCTTCATCAAATCCAGTTCATCACCATGGGGAGCTCCGGTATTGTTCGTACCGAAGAAGGACGGCACGGTGCGCATGTGCATTGATTATAGAGCTTTGAACAATATCACTATCAAGAATAAGTACCCGCTGCCGAGGATAGATGATCTTTTCGACCAGTTGAGCGGGGCGAGGGTGTTTTCGAAGATTGATTTGAGGTCAGGCTATCACCAGGTGAAGGTGAAAAAGGAAGACACGCCGAAGACAGCTTTTCGGACCAGATACGGCCAGTTCGAGTTCATGGTGATGCCATTTGGTTTAACCAATGCACCGACAGTATTCATGAACTTGATGAACAAGGTGTTCCACCAGTACCTTGACAAGTTCGTGGTGGTGTTTATCGACGATATTCTTGTGTATTCCAAGACACCGGAGGAGCACGAAGAGCACCTGAGATTGGTCTTAGAGACTCTCAGGAGGGAGAAGCTGTACGGGAAACTCTCTAAGTGTGAATTCTTCCTTGACAAGGTCGAATTTCTTGGGCATGTGGTATCGGGTGACGGAATCTCGGTAAACCCAAAGAAGATCGAGGCAGTAGAGTCGTGGGCTACCCCCAGTTCGGTAGCTGAGATCAGGAGTTTTCTCGGGCTAGCAGGATACTACAGGAGGTTTGTACAAGACTTCTCCAAGATTGCAGCGCCAATGACCAGACTAACTAGGAAGGACGTGGATTTTGTGTGGACAGAGGAGTGCCAGGCTGCATTTGATGAGCTGAAGAAGAGGTTGACGACAGCTCCAATTTTGACATTGCCATCAGGGACAGGTGGTTTCACCATCTACAGTGATGCTTCAGGGAAGGGTCTGGGATGTGTTCTTCAGCAGCACGGGAAGGTAATTGCCTATGATTCCAGGCAGTTACGCCCTCATGAAAAGAATTATCCCACCCACGACTTAGAGTTGGCAGCAGTTATCTTCGCTCTAAAGCTGTGGAAACATTACCTGTACGGAGAGCGTGTGGAGATCTTCACAGACCACAAGAGCTTGAAGTACGTATTCACACAGAAGGAGCTGAATATGAGGCAGAGGAGGTGGTTAGAGTTGATGAAGGACTTTGACATCTCATTGCAGTACCATCCAGGGAAGGCTAATGTAGTCGCCGATGCCTTGAGCAGGTATCCGATGGCTATGTACTTGACGACAGATAGGCATTTGTTGGCTGATCTGGAAAGCTTGGAGATTGAGGTATTAGTTCCCGGTACTGAGATCCAGATGTGGAGATTACAGATACAGTCCGAACTGATGGACAGGATCAGAGCTGCGCAGTACGATGATGAGACTCTGAGGAGTATCAGAGCACAGGTTCAGATGGGATTGTCAGACGACTTCACTATCGCAGATGATGGTTCTTTACGGCACGGCACAAGGATATGTGTGCCTAGCGGGGAGCTGCGCGAGGAGGTTTTGCAGGAGGCACACCGCTCTCAGTACTCGATGCATCCCGGTGCCAACAAGATGTATCGAGACTTGAGGGAGCACGTATGGTGGTATGGAATGAAGCGCGAGGTAGCACGCTTCGTATCTCGGTGTCTAGTGTGCCAACAGGTAAAGGCAGACCGACAGAGGCCAGGGGGGTTGCTTCAACCCTTACCGATTCCAGAATGGAAGTGGGAGCACATGACCATGGATTTCGTTTCAGGGCTTCCCCGTTCTCCAGGAGGGAAGGACGCGATTTGGGTCATCGTGGACAGGTTGACCAAATCAGCCCATTTCTTACCTTTCAAGGTGGGCACGTCGACAAAGAAGCTAGCAGAGATGTACGTGCGACAGATTGTTAGGATTCATGGAGTTCCTGTGAGCATCGTCTCAGATCGGGATAGTCGTTTCACTTCCCATTTCTGGAGGAGTCTACAGGCTAGCTTGGGCACTCAGCTCAAGTTCAGTACCGCGTATCACCCCCAAACAGACGGGCAGTCGGAAAGGACTATTCAGACTCTCGAGGATATGCTACGCACTTGCGTTTTAGATCTCGGAGGTTCTTGGGAGGATCATCTGCACCTGGTAGAGTTCGCTTACAACAACAGCTACCAGGCCAGCATCGAGATGTCACCGTTTGAGGCTCTTTATGGACGGAGGTGTCGTACACCGCTATCGTGGGACGACGTTGGAGAGAGAGCCTTGCTAGGACCAGAAATGGTCGTGGATGCAGCAGAAAAGGTGAAACTCATCAGAGATAGACTGCGAGTGGCGCAGGACAGACAGCGGCATTGGGCCGACAGCCACCGTAGACCCCTTGAGTTTCAGGTATAGATTGTTGTTTTCTGGTTGTGTTTGTTTGTTTGTTTAGACTGTGTGTTGAGACTGTTTTGTTTTAGGTTGGCGATCTAGTATTCCTACGGATTTCTCCGACGCGTGGAACGATTCGTTTTGGCAGAGGCGGGAAGCTTAGCCCACGCTACATCGGACCCTTCGGTATTCTGGCGAGGGTAGGTGCAGTGGCATATAGACTGGACTTGCCGCCTGCATTGGAGGGAGTGCATAATGTGTTCCACGTGTCACAGCTGAGGCGGTACGTGGCAGACCCTAGTCACGTACTTGATCACTCGGAGATTGAGGTTGGTCCGACGCTCAGCTACCCTGAGCAGCCCGTAGAGATCTTGGATCGCAGAGAGAAGGTGTTGCGGAACCAAACCATCCCTTTGGTTCGTGTTGCATGGAGCCATCACTCTCCAGGGGAGTCAACCTGGGAGAGAGAGGACGAAATGCGCGAGCAATACCCGTATCTCTTCCAGACTTGAGGTATATTTCCTTTTCTGATTTCATCCTTGTTGTAGTTCAGTCCAATTTCGAGGACGAAATTTCTTTTAGGAGGGTAGACTTGTCACTACCACTTTTCCATATAAGGGTATTTCTGTAATTTAGCTATTTTAAATAATTATGAATTTAATTATTTTGCTGAGTTTTATAAACTAATTATATTTATTAGTGATTTTGGTTTAAGGTAGAAACCCTAGAACTCATTAGGACAGACCCTAGTGATTCAACCCAAATTTGTAAACCCTGTTCTAGTGAAACCCTAGAATACAAAATTAGGGTGAACCCTCAAAACCCTAGACTGACTTAACCATAGCTAATTAGGTTCTACATGACCTAACCTAGGGGTTAAACCTAGGCCATACACTAGAAACCCTAACTGGGCCTATATATATAAAAGGAACCCTCTTGTTCTTCATATAGAGGGAGAAACCCTAGCCTCCATCTAGAGAAACATCTCCCCACTCCAAAAAATTCGAAACCCTAACCCTAGGTTCCATTTTCTCCTCCTCCAAAGCAAGAGAAGCAAAGAACGTGGGTCAGGGAGCCTTGGAGAAGAAGAGCCTCGTTGAAGAAACCTTTCCTGCAGGTAAAACCCTAGTTTTACTCATTTAAATTCTGTTTTCAGATGATCATGGCCATTAGGAACCCCAAATCTGTGTGTAGTTCAATTTTTAGGGTTTTTGGATTAGGTTTTGGTGACCAACATAGTTTCCCCAATTAACAGAACCCTAACCCTAGATATTCGAAGGTGGGCTGATTTCATCTCACAGGGAGTGGGTTGAACCCAAGTTTTAGGGTTTTATGTTTGGGTTCATGAGTAATATTGTGGGATCTGTTTTTCTGCATTTCTGGTGTTCGATGAATTGTCTAGTAGGAACTTACCTATCTAGCTTATTCAATTTCTGCATAATTGATATATGAACTATATACATGTATGTATTTGTGTTGCTAATAGGTTGTGTGTTGTGTGTACATCGATGGGGAAATTCTGGGATGCAGTCGGGTATGTACAGACTGTGCTAGGGAAGAGGATAGGTGCAGTCGGGTTTGAGAGAGGGTTACTGTGTAGGTGCAGAATTCTGTGCATTGGGGATTACAGTGTAGTGATTTGGGTATTCTGTGCATAAAGGTTCATTGTCTGTGTGAGACTATAAAGCACTTTAACAATCACTATTTTGATGGAAAATGCTATATATATTTTTCATATCTAACTTGAACCAATTGCTTTACTATTATGATTTTAGGAGCAAGAGTTGTCATGTCTTCCCTTATTATCTTAATTGTATCTGGGCACATTGAGGAAGTAATTTATTACTTTCTAGGGCAAGGTCAATGGATCTATGAACAACATTACTAGTCCTTTTCATTGTGAGTGCCCACTGATTTGTCTTTGACTTGTCTGTGTGCAGAAATTGATACCTGTGTGCAGTCCATATGGTAGAAGGATGGGCAGGTCAGTAACACCTGTGTGTAGAATTGAGTCTTAGCAGTGTAAACTGTGTATGTGATGTCTGTGTGTTTAAGTATCAGTGAGATGGGGGAGGGGTTGATTGCTGTGCTGTGTGCAACAGTGTGTGTGTGTGCCCAGGTTATTTCCCATTTTCTGTGTGTGTGTTCTCAGTAAATAAGGGAACATCAGGTGTGTGTGTGTGTATACTGCCAGTTTAGGGTGCCTGTGTGCAGTGTAAAACCTGTTTGAGCGTGTGTATCAGTCAGATTGATGTGTATCAGTAAATAGGATTTTGATATCAGTAAATTCAGTTTGTATGTGTGTGTGAACAGAGGATCCTAGTGTGCAGTAGGACAGAATGCTGTGTCCCAATGCCTGTGTATCAGCATTGTAATGTATCAGCAGTGAGGTTCCAGTTGGGCAAAAACTGTGTGTAACTCTGAGTGAGGAGTTCTGAGTTGTGTGTGTGTAGGTATTAGAACAGGGGTTATCAGTGTGTGGGTAGATGATACTTTGAGTATCCTAATAACTGTGGGTATATGTGTGTTCAGTATAGCAGTTTTGGGTATGTGCAAGTCTGAGAGCAGTATCAGACAGTTTTGGGGTCCTGTTAGTGAGGAGACTTAGGTGAGTGTTTTGTGTCAGTTTAAAAACTGTGTGTGTGTGTGTGTGTGTAGTATACAAAGTGTAGCAGTACCAGTAAATTGGGTGTGAGTGTCTAAGTGAATTCCTATATGTGTTGTGAGTAGTTCAGTGAGTTGAGGGCTAAGAGTAAATTACCTGTGTGAGAAGGGTAGGCCTATGTATTTGGGTAAACTGTACAGCTACTACATTGGGTAAATTTAGAGTTCTGTCAGTAGCTAGAGGGGGAAGTGCATTACCTGTATAAACAGAGCAGTGTGTGTGGGCAATATGCTGAGGTAGCAGTTTAGTTGTGAGTACCTATGTGGTATTGAGTGTCAGTATGTGTATGAGTTAGAAGTTAGCATCAGTTAAGTTAAGTATTAGTTTATAGTTAAGTAAGGTTCACATAATTAAGTGGTATACTTGATACCAATATGTATATATGAGTTATACATATTAGTTGCACCTAGTGTTGCCTTATTAACTAAGTATTAGTTAGTATAAGTCTAGTAATGACTAGATTGACCAGAAAATCTAGTTTTGACTAGTAAACCTTAGAATCAACCTAGTATAGACTGATCCATGACCTAGAAACCTCGTTTTTAATTTGTTAAGCATGTTATTCTTTTAATTCATTAATTAACATTGAATTTCCATAAATAGGTCATTGTGTTTCCATTTTGGACCTCGATCCTCACACCTTGCTCAGGACCACAGGCGAGTACATTCTCTGACAGTTTTCATTGTTGATTACTTCTATAAATTGTAGTGTATTACATACTTGATTCCGACACCATGGATACACGGGTTAGCACCCTAGATCCCCATCACGAGGAGTCGTGGTTGGAATCCATTGTGCTAGCTGGGGGATGGGGAACTATTAGTAGATTATGTGATCATATCCAAACATTTATATGCACCATAGCTCACCCCACTTCTCACGTCGGGTGCAGCCTGACCACTTATATGCTCCATAGCTGTTATATATGATTAGCCTGACCATTATATGCACCATAGCTAACCATGCGGTTAGCCTGACCTAAAAGAATCATAGCTAATCATATATAACCAGCCTGATCTAGTCCCAAGCCGATCACATAATAAACTGATATTTCAATCACTTAGCTAGATGTTTTATCTTTATTCAGA